>CM042695.1:81316932-81916932 GCA_023614405.1 Avena insularis | reverse complement strand
CCTCCCCCACCAGCCCTTTTTCCTCCAAGATCCATGGCTTCTGCCTCGACCTTAGGAGCGGCGACGGGTTTGTCGGTGGTGGAAGAAAGAAAGATGCGGGGCCTCTGGATCCCTAGTGTCATGGACAACGCGGAACTCCAAGTCATGGAGGATGAAGGGTTCATCGTTGCCGGTGCATGGTGAAGCGCCTCAGGGCATGTCATTCCCACCCCGCTCGACGGAGAGAGGGTGCTGTTTGGCACACACGTCGACGCGGCCTCAGCTTGCCACCATCGGACTTCCTCGTCGAGGTCCTCAACTACTACGGTGTGCAAATCCATAATCTTCCTCCCAACTCACTGCTTGAGCTTAGTGCTCGTGCAGCTTTGTGCGAGGGGTTTCTTGGCATTAGTCCAAGTCTCACCCTTTTCTGGTACTACTATGGTACTCGGAAGAATTATATTAGCGCCGGTGTGCCTTACACCACCGGTACCCTTAGCTTAGTCCTTAGGAGAAACCGAGTTTATCCTAGGATTAATGCCAGCGAATCCGTCAAACGCTAGGATAGAACTTTCTTCTATCACAAGGATATTCCGTCTCCAGGCAAGGCGGAAGGTCTTCCGGCATTCTCCGACGGCGCCACCTCCCACCAGAATTCATGGGACATGGAAGCACCGGAGTTGTCGGATATCTTAATCCTCGCCAAGAGGCGGATTGAGTTTTTGATGAAACATGATGGTCTCCGTGGATCCGACTTGATCCAATGCTGGCTGGAGCGCCGGATTCAGCCTCTCCAGCACCACAGATATCGCCTCATGCACCAGATCACGAGCGACAAGAAGGTCAAGATGCGGGTCAGTTCAAGCCGGATTCCGACGAAAGACTACAAGACCCTCATGCAATTTTTGATCAAGGAAAGAGTGGAACGAAAGATTCCAGAAGTTTCCATGAATATGTATACAACCAACCATCCTCTGACTCCGGTAAGTATTTTCGACTCTGCTTTCGTGTTTTGTCGTTCTTTTTCTGTTCTTCCTCCGACTCTATTTCATCGATGGTTTTCGACTTTGTTAGCTCGAGAAACTCTCTGAGTCTGAGCTAGCACCACTAGAGGGCTATGCTTCAGACGACCCGGAGGCGACGCAGGATGATGAGGTGCAAGAAGTTTCTGCCCCCGCCTCCAAGAAGCGTAAGGCGAAAGAAGTTGTTGCTGCTGGTAGCCAAGTGCTGCCAGTAGTTAAAAAGTAAGCACCCTCCCTTTCATTTTCAGTACTTTTGCAACTTTATTTCTTTGCAGAACACACCTTGACATTTAGGATTTTCGTGTTTCAGAGCTAAATCAGTTTTAAAGAGCAATACCAAGCCGGACAACAAGCCGGTAAAGGGATGCATCGCCAAGCTTGTTATCTCCCTAACTTGTGCCACCATCGACTCCATCGATACTCCATCGGCCAGGAGATTACGCCTCCCGATCTTGGCAAAATCTCGAAAGCCCTGGTCATCGATGACCAGGCAACTAACAAGGGTGAACCCATTAAGGGTAATGATCACATGGTAATATCTGTAGGAACAATGGATAAAGTGGCCGGCTCTGCTGTCCCTCGCCTCAAGAGGAAAGAAAAGTAAGAGATCCTCAGACTGGCTCAATCCAGTCTTGAGAAGCAAACCTTGACTCTAGAGGCAGCGAGCCAAGAGGAGGAATATGTCAAGCTGGTTAGCCTCCTGGACCAAATTTTGGTCTGGGATGCTAAAGTTCAATCTGGTGAAGTTCCAGCGACGGATGTTCCTTCCCTCACCCTTACGGAGAAGGTGTTTCACAACACCAAGCTCGGATTTGAAAAGATGCACCTGGAACACATTGTAAGTTTCCAATTCTTATTTTGCATTTATTATCATATCCTCTAGCCCCCAAGCATAAAGTCGGATAAACATCGTTAGATCCGAGTTGATGCTTTTAGGTTGCAAAAGAACGATGTAGTGTAGCCCCCAATGTTTGTGCTATAATTTTACTTAGTTAAACTTGCAGCTCGAGTCTTAGTATCCGTCTGACGGTATTCCGTCTCCATACTTACAGAAAATTGCATCTTCCAACCAGGAATTGCTCAAGTATATTAACAATAAGCACAAAGAAATCAAAGCTTTGCGCCTTGAGAATTCGAAGTTGAAAACTGAGAAAGATGAAGCAGAAGGTAAACTTTTCTGGCTTCCTCTTTGTTAGTTATATTTTTTGTCATAGTCGAATTTGTTTTTTCCGACTGATATTTTGTCTTTGCAGAATTGTTTTGCCAATCCAGCAAGATGGTGGAGCAATCCGAGAACTTCAAGGTCTTGGAAATGGAGAATGCCAAACTCCAGGACAAGCTCGAGAAGCTAAATTTAGAATTGGAGAAATCCGTTCCTGCTGTCCTGGAATCGAGCAACCATGAGACCGTGGGGCTCGAGAAGCTCATAGCCCTCCGAGACAAGGAACGAGATGATCTCAAGAAGGACTTCGATATTCAGAGGGATCTTGCCCAGGCCATAGCTAGTGAACTAAATAGCCTCCGCAAGGAACATAATGAATGGAATCACTCTGTGTTAGGTAAGATTTCCGAATCTTTATCTTTTGTTGATGATTTTCCGACTTTTGTTTTTAGCCGAATTTTGACTTTTTGGTTCTTTCCCAGCCCTCCTGAATCTTTATGATTCTCCTACCTCCGAACCTCGCCTCGAGCACATTAAGCTTGTTGGAGATGTCTTGTATGACTTCCGCCAAACTCTAGAAGAGGCCGGCGAGTCCGTCAAGCTTTCTGACTTGCACACAATGTCAGTGCACGAGGCAAGGGAAAAGGTCAAGGAAATTCCGAAGCGGATCGAAGACTGGAAGATCTCCTATGCTCGGACTGCTGCGCAAACAGTTCTGACCATGGTGATGAGCCACCAATAGCGAGATGGAAATCTGGCACGTCACCAAGGGCATTGCCGAGGAGGAGGAGGAGGGTAACCCGCAAGACATCAAGGCCATCCAAGAATCTTGTGTAGGTTACTCTTGTCGGGTTGGCGGAGATGACCAACTCTACGACGCCATTCTTCGAATCTGTCGCCGCTCCTCCCTCGCCCCATGAGCCAGAAGCCAGCAATGCTTGCGAGTCTGAGATCGAGGGCGATACTACTGTTGATTCCAGTGCTCCACCTACTTCATCACCACCGTCTGCAGCATAAACAATTTCTATGCATTATCTTGAACTCATGGCAATGTAATCATGGATACAATATTTATTTTGTGTTGGTCTTGTAAAAAACTGATGCTTTTACTATCGTAGCACTTTTGCGTTTTTATGCCTATACTTGTCATTTTATCTGGCTCTCTGCCTCGTCCCTTTCATGGGTTGGCCAACCTTTAGCACGAAAACTTTGCCGAGCAACGGAGCGCAATTGCTAAACCAGTTTAAACTCGGAAACAAAGCCGACTTCCAGTAACAACAACTCATTACTCGGAAAATGCCCGCTTCTAAGCAATCGGATAAAAAACCAAAGTATAAACAATAAATTATTGTACCCTAAGGTAGAATTTTTAGATATTCAAAAATCGTAACCAGAACAAACATGAGCATAACGTACTTTCAAGCATTCTGGGATTTTTGAGAAAATTACATGCTCTTTTGGAAATAAAATGGCAAAAACTTCTCAAAGATAAAATATGAGGAAACCAACACTTTATTTCACTTTAAACATGTACATATATGGTCACAAGGAAATATAACTAAGAATAGAAAGGACGTAGCTGTGCAATATTCCATAAACGGTCTATTTCATCCGGGTCTATGCTGCCACCAGCTCTCTTTCTCTTCTGAGTATCAGGTCTTTCCTTGATTGGTCTCATATCGGTTAAATAGGGTGACCTATTATGCAGAACTCTGCTAACCATAAAAGGTCCTTCCCAAATTGGGGAGAGTTTGTGCTTTCTTTTTTATACAAGTCAGAGAACCAAATCGCCTTTTCTGAAAGAACGATTTTGCACTCTCTGACTATCATACTTGCGCAACTTTTGCTGGTAGGCTGTAGATCTCTGCTCAGCAACAACGCGTACTTCTTCAATTATATTGAGATCATCTTGTCGAGAAACTTCTGCATCTTCTTCGATATACACTTTGACTCGTGGAGCCTGATAAATCATATCATTTGGAAGAACTGCTTCTGCACCGTAGACCAAGAAGAAAGGAGTATAGCCAGTTGATCTGTTAGGAGTTGTACGTAAGATCCATATCACAGACGGTAATTCTTCCGCCCAAGCCCTCACGGCCCAACGAAGTGGTGCCTCGAGGCGAGGTCGGATTACTTGCAAAATAAGGCCATTAGTTATTTTGACTTGTCCATTAGCTTGTGGATGTTTGACTGATGCAATATCAAGTCGGATCCCTTGTTCTTCGCAGAATTCGGCAAGTTCGCCCATGGAAAAATTGCTCCCATTATCAGTAATTATACTGTGCGGATATCCGAATCGGATGATTACGTCCTCGACAAACTTTCTGTCTGTGGCTCCATCGCAACTTGTTACGGGTTTAGCCTCAATCCATTTTGTAAATTTATCCACCATCACTAGTAGGTGAATAAATCCACATTTTGCCATGCGAAACAAGCCTACCATATTAAGCCCCCAGACCGCAAATGGCCATGTAATAGGTATTATTCGCAGCTGTTCAGCCGGAACATGTGCCTCATGAGCGTACTTTTGGCAGCCGTTGCATATTTTGACTAGTTTATCGGCATCCGCCTTAGATGTAAGCCAAAAGAATCCGTGTCGAAAAGCTTTTGCCACTAAGGATCTGGCTGCAGCATGGTGACCACACTCGCGCTCAAGGATTTATCTTAAGATTTCCACTCCTTCTTCCGAAGAGATACATCTCTGAAACATGCTAGAGACACTCCGTTTATAGAGCTCACCATTTATTATAATGTAGGCTTTTACTCGTCGGACAATCTGCCAGTTCAAGACTTCGTCTTCAGGTAGTTTTCCATCTATCAGAAATCCAGATAGGGTTTTGTCCAGCTGGGAATTACAGTCAGAATTGCTATTAAAGGTGAGTCAGATTTCGTCGGATAGTCCTCATTAACTCCGACTATGGAGGGGACCCTTAAATGCTCTAAAAAAGCTCCATCCGGTACTTTTTTCCGCGCAGAGCCTATTCTTGATAGAGCACCTGCTTCCTCATTTTCTGCTCGAGGGATGTGTTGAACTTCAAAACCCTCAAACAGTTTAGATAGTTCATCCACAACAACTTTGCATGCTGCCATGTGCTTGTTTGCGTTGCAGATATCGGATACTTGCTGAGTAACTAAATCCGAGTCTCCATAACACATGAGTCTTGATATGCCAATATTTTTGTCCATGCGTATTCCATGCAGCAGTGATTCGTACTTGGCAATATTGTTGGTTGCCGTGAAGTGTATTTGCAACACATAGAATAACTTATCTCCTTGGGGTGATTTGAGCACCACGCCAGCCCCCGAGCCTCCTCATTATTTTGATCCGTCAAAGTGGAGGGTCCAAAATTCCGAGTTTTCTGCCGTTTCTGTCCAATCGATGATAAAGTCGACAAGTATTTGGGACTTGATTGCTGTACGTGGTTTGTACTCAATGTCGAAAGATGCAAGCTCTATTCCCCACTTTGCGACATGTCCTGTGGCATCGCGGTTATTGATTATATCTCGCAGGGGAGCAGTGCTCACCACTGTGATCTTGTGCTCTTGAAAATAGTGTCGTAGCTTTCTGGATGCAAAGAACACTCCATAGGCTAGGTTTTGATGGTTTGGATACCGTTGTTTTGATTCTGTCAGGACCTCACTTAAATAATAAGTTGGCCGCTGCACCTTATGCTCGTGTCCCTCTTCCTCGCGCTCAACTACTGTTACCACACTTATGACCTTGTTGGTCCCTGCAATGTAGAGTAACATAGGCTCCTGAGGTTCCGGCGCTGCGAGAACTGGTGGATTTGAAAGTAGATCTTTCAAACTTTGCAGGGCAGTTTCGAATTCCTGAGTACAGACAGATTTGTCAGTTTTCTTCAAGAGTTTGTATAATGGTGCGGCTCTTTCGCCGAGCCGGCTGACGAACCGACTCACCGCTGCAATGCAACCAGTGAGACGATGTACGTCCTTCAGGCGAGTCGGCCTGGTAATGTTTAGGATAGCCTTGATTTTGTCTCGGTTCACCTCTATGCCCCGCTTTGAGACGATGAAACCTAACAATTTTCCGCCTGGAATTCCAAAGAAACACTTCTTCGGATTTAGCATCATGTTGAATTTTCGTAGAGTAGCATACGTTTCATCCAAGTCGAAAATTAAAGTTTCCTTCTTTTTGGACATAACCGCTATGTCATATACGTATACGTGGACGTTGCGTCCGATTTGGTCGTTGAGACAATGTTGCATAATATGTTGATATGTTGCTCCTATGTTCTTTAAGCCAAAAGGCATAGTTTTGTAGCAGAAGGTTCTGAAAGGAGTGATGAAAGACGTCTTAATTTGATTCGACTTTTTCATCGGTATTTGGTGATATCCGGAATATGCGTCGAGAAAACAGAGTAGTTCTGACCCTATCGTTGTGTCGATAACTTTATCGATTCTTGGCAAAGGAAACAGATCTTTTGGGCATGCCTTGTTCAAAGCGGTATAATCAACACACATCCTTAAATCAATGTTGTCCTTTTTAGGGACGAGTACATGATTTGTCACCCAATCTATATGTATGACCTCTGTTATAAAATCCGCTAACTCTAGACGGGCTAATTCCTTGGCTATTGCTTTGCGCTTTTCATCACCAAACCATCGTAAGGACTGTTTGACGGGTTTAGCGTCAAGGTACACATTAAGAGAGTGCTCGGCAAGTTCCCTAGGTACTCCGGTCATGTCAGAAGGCTGCTATGCGAAGATGTCATTATTTGCTTTGAGGAACTCGACAAGCGCGTTTTCCTATGCATGGCCTAAGCCTACCCCTATGTTCGTCATCTTGGAGGGATTATCTTCCTTCAGCGACGTTTTCTTCGTCTCTTCCGACGCCTTGAACTATAAACTTGTCTTCAACACCTCGTTCTTCATAGCGGGCATCTCAGACGGATTGATGGTCTTCTTGATCTCCTGGTACTCCTGGGCGTGCAACACGGCTTTGGTGAAGGCAGCAGATCCTTCGTCGCACTCTCGCGCCTTCCTCGGATTTCCTCGTACGGTGATTACGCCCTTTGGACCTAGAAGTTTAATCATGTTGTAGATGTAACAGGGATGATCCATGAACGCTGCGGTGACCTAGCATACCACTGCATGATGTAGTATACTATGGAACAACAGAAACACATCGGGTCCAATACATGGCTAAAGGTTACAACTCACTCTTTACACAAGATACAAAGAACACTCTAGGTTAAAGCGAGAGAAAGATCCTCTTACATAGAAGAATCAAAGATAAATAACGCAAAACTATTATACTATTAAAACTAGTATTTAACTAAGGAATTGTCATTGCTGCTATTGCAATACCCTATAGAATTAGGTTCTATGGCTAGAATTTATACTCCTATCTAATCAGTAACTTCGTCTTCACTTGAGTTGAGGTATATGCTGACTTCATGGTCTTCATTGAAGAGCTTTAGCTGGGCATGATAAGTTCTGGAGCATAACTTGATGGAGTTGTTGGGTATTCCAACTTCAGAATCTAGCAAGGGTTAAGAAGATACTTTGAGTACGAGCGTACTCAGCAAGTTCACTAGTAAAGGAGTGTTTGTTGCACTATAACTACAACCATAGACCGTAGGTCATAGGCAATGCAAGTTTTCATAAACATTTCTTCAAAGGTTGCTTTTATTCTGAAAAGCTATGTCCGTTAGCCTTCACGGGTTTACTAGAAATTTCATGGAGTTCCTTTCCCGCCGCGTTCGCAGCTCCTTCCCGGAACAAGGAGTAACAAGTTACAGTTCTTACACTCTGCAGAGGTGCGTTACTTTACCCATGAGAGATCAACTCTTTGTTGCACAACGGGGCAGCTTATTCCCATCCATAATTCCATGATGTGGGGCCCATAAGATGATCCAATCCAATCACTGCCCCCTTCGTGACCTCGCATGCCTCCTTGGTGTACACCATGCCCACATAATGAATTACGGCAATGGTTTGTACAAACCGTTAGATGCCAGAACTATCGTGAGACGATGAGGGTTCCCACCCATATGCTGCATATCCTCTACGAATTACCAATTAATATGCACTCTACAAGGATAACAACCACGACCTGCACATCCGGCTTCATGCGAGAGGAAGAAGATACAGCTGACTTCTCCGTACCATTCCAAATCTCATGGTCAACGCGTAATATACGACGCAAGAATCACTGGCGACATTGGTTGTTAGGTCCTAGGTGATATAGTTCTGAACTGTGGTATTCCAACTGTCAGATTTAATAGATTAGCTGATCACCCTGGATCAGTAACCATAGTTCACATTATTATCAAAAATATTGTTTTAAGGCCTTTTTCAAATGCAGGTGATAACAACACTGGGTTTGTAAAATACTTTACAGAAAATAAACAAAGGACATGAGCAAGTGTGAACTTGCCTTTTGTGGTTGCAAGATTATGCACTCATGGTCTTCGAGTCAGTATAAGATCCAAAATCTGAAATTAGCATCATTGGTCTGGTAAGGACTAATGTTTAAAGAGGCAATATGCTTTTATGCATAAGTAATGTGATGCACGTTCTAAAGGCGAATCTCGGAGATAACGTCGTTCTAGGGTTTGGATTCCGGAAATGGTTACTTTGGAGTGTGTGGTTCTTTTAGATAAGTTTCACATTTGTGCTTCTATTAGAGTTTATGAGTGGTTGTGAACAACACATATGTAGTAGTAAAATATATATACTTATGACAGACTAGTCAAGATTGCTTATACAAGAGTTCTTGTTTGAAGTGGCAAAAAGGATAACCTTCGAAGAAAAGGTTTCTCTTCTAAGGTCTAAACAAGCTTTGTGGTTAGTTAGTGGTGGTTGATGTTATTTGTTTGCTCAAATGGTTTGGCTTGAGTTGCTTTATAATTTAACTACTTCATACCAAAGTTAACTATAAAACATATAGTAATGTCTATTGTATTATATTTAGATTCTTGGAGACTAAAGTTAACTTAAAAATATAGATAGTTTTGAAAGTATAGTACTTATACATTTGTATCTTGTGTATCTGAAATGTTTCCTTTAAGTTACTTAAGAATGGTTATCCTTTTACTTGGGGTAATAGTTTCTAGATTCTATAATGGAGTAATATCGTTTATCTTTTATAGATAAGTGAGTATAGTTTATAAACCAAGATATATTGTTACTTAATTACTTTTGAACCTTCTATAGTGTTGTGGTAGTTTTTGCAATTTGGTGGTTAATATAGATAGAAAGGTTTGGTGTATTCATAAGTTGTTCTTTAAGGTTTTTATTATAAATGGGAATCTTTTTAGGATGAAATCTTCATTTAAGGTTGAAGATAATTTAATAAAAAGATATTTATAATGTTTTAAACCATTAAAGCTTCATTTTATTAATATTTAAGACTAATACTATTTATTAAACTTAATTTATTCATTTTAGGAATATTAATAAATTCTATTTATCCTTATATGAATTATTAATGAAGTAAATAAGTTTAAATTTGAGTTATTAAAATATTTGAGTTTTTTATTTAACTCAAAAGTAGAATAATAGGTTTTTAACATGTAAATTTTATTTTTGTGATCATTTTGGTATATTACATTTATTTTTGTCGTTTATAAATAATAAGATATGATTTTTATAATTCTTATTACTTTATAATTACTTAATTAATAATAAATATTTAATTAAGTGAAAATAAGAATACATGATTATAGTTTTTAAAGTATAATTCTTATTTTTCTAAGATTTTTGGTATTCTATTTATATTTTTATCATTTACCATTATTAAAATATGAATTATTAAAGTTTTATTACTTATAAAACCTTTATTAAATAATATTTATTTAAATAATCAACATAATAATATTTGATAATAATTTTAAGTTGTAGATTTTATTTTTCTACAAATTTTCATATATTATACATATTTTTCTGAATTGTAAATCAAAAGTTATTAATTAAACAAGGTTTAATCATTTATTTGATTTCTAGAATATTAATAATTAGGTTTATAACATTTTATCTATTTCTTTAAACAGGAAATACTTTTTACACCGATCCTAAAGCTAGCCTCAGTCACTAACCCGTGGGCCATTGTCCACCTCAGCTCTCAGGTTTAGAAAATGTATTTGTTACTGACCCTCTCTCTACTCTCAGTCGATGACACAAGGGCCCAAGGCCATGTCATTAGCCACGCTAGACAAAGACCAGTCAAACGAGATGACGTGGTTTAGGGTGGCGTCGGCATGACGTAGCGATGGCGTCATCACCACTACCGCCATCAGTGGTTGGTCGCCGGCAACGATCTACTGCGCCCCAGCAAGCGAAATAAGCCTAGTTCGAATCAGTGTTTCATGCTGAGTCCTAAAGTGGCGACGCCGCTCGGAAATGGTCATCGGAGCCTCAGCTCCGACGAGCACCGATGGTGGCCAACGGTGGCACACGGTGCGACGACGATTTACATCGAGATCAAACGATTTAACGATACGAGAAGGTTCAGGAACTCACCCTGATGATTATAGAGAGGACGGTGAGGACAGGCGCGGTCAGAGGCGAGCTCTCTGACAAGATTTCTGATGAACTGTCGCGAAGAAGAACGGCCAAATTCGTCCACTCCGGTGCTCCCCTTGATGCAGGATTTCTCTCAGAGGATCTACGGAGGACGACGCTTCTCCATGGCTGCTTGGAAGGGTGTGGGGAGATGTGGTTCGACGGCGAGGGGTGGCTCCGATGAGCTAGGGTTTTGGTCCCATTCGCATCTGAGAGGATAAGGAGGAATTGGGGATAAGGATTGAGGCAGGGCGTCACGGTGGCCTTCTTATCCCCCTCTGGAACGGTGGCGAGCATCTTGGCGCACGACTGACGATGATGGCATCGGGCGGCGGCGAGCTCCTCCAGCGAGATGCCTCTGTGCGTGACGATGACGACGATGTAACTTTTGTGGATAACCCCCTGGCGATTCTTTCAGCTGAACCCGCGGTCCTTCCTTGGTCCCACTTGTCAGTCACAGATGGATAACGAGTTGGGCTGGTTGATGGGCCATTGTCGGCTGCACAGAGGCGTTAGGTAAGCAGGTAGGGTTGGGCTATGGCCAGGTTTGGTTTTTTATTTGTTTTACTTTTTCTTATTTTCTGTTTTCCTTTTTAGATTTGAATTTGATTTATATTTTGAACTTTACTTGGTAGGATCTATTTGCTAGATATTTGCAATAATATTAAAATCTATTTGGTATCATTTGTGAACCTTTATTATATATTTTTTGTATTTCTTTATTTACTCAATATGAACCCCTTTTTATTAATTTGAAGAAACTTTTCTTATTATTTTATTCTTCTCCTTTAGTTATGGATTTCTAAATGATATATTTTCTTATTTGTTTATAATCTTAACTCTAGTTAGCTTATAGTTTGAATAGAAACCTTTATAGGTATAATGATCCTATACCATTATTTGATGCATGAAATATAAAAGACTTTAATATGGTTATTACTCCTTCCATTGGTTTGGAAAATGGCAATGTATATATTGTATTGTGATGAACAAAGAAGTTTAAGGTTTTGAATTATGAATATTTACCCTAGAATTTAGGGTGTATATATATACTTAGATTTCTTTATGGATATGAGTCAAGATTTAATAACTAAGCATAAATTCTTCTATTTGTGATATTGGATGACATCACCTTTTATAATAGAAGATTATAATTAAAATGTTTAATAGAAAGGATTTGGTAAAGATATGCTTATAGGATGTGCTATAGGAAAATATTCCTATGAGATGATATGGAAATAAGATGATAGATCAAGATCATGAAATGGATATTCTACTTGATTTGGGATTTAGAATTGATTGCTTACCAAGGTTAAATAGGAAAATGATTTATAACATATAATTATATTTCACAATCCTGGATTTCTAATTAAGGAATTCCTTTTCTAGATATAATACTTCTTCCTATCCATCATCATGGTTAGTCACTACAAGAAATGTGGCAAACTATGACCTTCTAATAGTGACCGTGAATAAAATCGTCATAGATCTATGACAATTTTGCACTAGATAGTCATAAGACGTTCAAAGGGGTCAAAACCTTGAAAAATTAAGACGTTTTGACTCTAAAATGTCATATTTGCCCTAGATAAAATCGTCATAATATGGCGGATGTAGCCTACGACATTTATTGTAGCTGATTACGACGATTTAAATTGGTCATAACGTCTGAAATAGAATAAAGTTGAAATGAGTAAGAACTTGCCCCACCATTTCCATCTATGTGGCATGTCTATGTGTCAGTTTTTGCATATGTGGCATACCTATGTGTCAATATTTGGTTCCAGGACACCCAACAAATTAAACTCACGCGTGCAAGAATAATAAGCAAAAAAGGGCTGCGAGGGGACTCGAACCAGAGACCTCCCCACAGATGGAAGGCACCTAACCACCAGACCAACTCAACTTAGTTGTCACATACACGCGCTCAGCCATTTTGACTATCACCCTCGATCGCTTTCGCGGGAATAATAAGCAAAAAAGAGCTGCATGGGGGCTCGAACCAGAGACCTCCCCAACAGATGGAAGGCACCTAACCAACAGAACAACTCAACTTTGTTGTCTGATAGACGCGCTCAACCATTTTGACTATTACTCTCGATCGCAACTGGGCCTGGCGGCTAGGTTTCCCCTAATGGGCCTCACTGGGAACGTGTATTTTGGGAGGGTTTTGACCTTGGGCGTAGTAGATTAGGTCCGGTTATGTTTTTTTTCGTTTATCTTTTTATGTTTCCATAATTCTTGTGTATCTTTCTCATAAAAACTCTAAAATAATTGTTTTTTGTCTCTAAATTTTTATAAATTTCATTAGATCATACTAGGATGTTAATTATGAATAGTATGATTACTTGAAATTGTGGATCTACTAATACCATGTTAGTCCATAGTAGGGACAATATCATAATTCAAAATTCTATGATTTTGAACTAGGGTTTTGAAGGTTATTAGCTCGGGGCTGAGCCTCACTAAAATTGCATTGGATATCTAAAGAAATAGCACATTGTTCGCCATCCCACGATACATATGGGTGCACAATATGGGCTCATTATCACAAACTATCCCGCGATTCGAGCCATAACATTGGTCGTTTGGCCCGAAAGCCATGAAACCTCGAACATGATAGGTCATTTCCGAGAAGGTTTTTTTTGAGACACTTGCAATATAGCAAATTTGGTATTTTTCCTTGCAACTATGTCACATAATAAGACACCACGCGAAGGATTTGCATTGATCGGATCGTTTTTGAATTTTTATGCCCGTTTCAAACTATGGTGTAGCATACCACCCTTCTGTGTAATATAAATAAGATGTGTTTGAGCATTTCATGCATGCATTACACTTGCACTTAGATTAACCTAATAAGAGCAAGCAAAACCCTAATTATTTCCCCTTTCAAAACCATTTCAATGGGTTACATATCTTGGAAAATTATCAAAATAAATGGAACCCAAAGTGTATAAAAGGGTCCCACACTATTTCATATACTTTATAAAAGTTTCTGTAAGTTGAAAAGATTCAAAACATGTTTGAAATTCAAAATATAAAAAGAATCAGGAAACAGAAAATGGAAAAGATTTCCTAGAAAAATATCTAACCTAACCCTCTCTGGGCCGAGCCCATCTCCCCCTCTCCTCTTTTTGCCAGCAGCGCACCATTAATCTGGCCCAAGAAGCAGCCCCTCGGCCCGATACCGCTTCACCCCGCCCCTGTCGTCTTCCTCCCGCGTCCGAAGCAGCTCGGTGGCTCGCCGCCGGCCACCCGATGCGCCGCCACGCGCCAAGATCATCGCCGCCGCCCCCGCGAGCCTATAAGAGCTCCAGCGCCGCCATAGACAACCCTAGCTTCCTTTCTTCCCCGTTTTCCCCCTTCCGCCCGAACCCTAGGTGCAGACCTCGCCGTCGTTCTGCCGTCTCCGGCCGCCCCGAGGCCAGCCGAGCGTGCAGGGAGCTTCGCCTCGCCATGCTGAGCAAGCTCGCAAAAGGAATCGACTTCACGCGCAAGGAATCCTCGCCATCGACTCCTTCTCTCCTGACACCGTCCGCCGCTCTCCGACGATGATTCTGGCGCTTCTCGACCGCGCCTCGCCTCGCCGACCCCTCCGTCGCATTCGTGGTGAGCCTGCGGTCCTCACAGACCTACTCTCTCGCCTCCTCTCGCTCTTTGTCGCCGGCGCCACAAGCGTCTGCAAGCCCCGCCGCCGCGCGCCGCCGTGTGCCGTGCTCCGACGACCATTCCAGGGCGGCGCCGCCACTATATGGCTCCCAGCGACGCCCTCTCTCTAACATGCCCCTCGGCGCATCCAGGCAAGCAAGGGATTGTAGGATCCTTGCTCGATCCGAGGGTGAGTTCCATTGCTGATGTCATGCTGACATCAGCATGAGGCAATAACTCATTTTCATTTATTAATTATTTTGTAAATAATTTCTGTAAATATAAATATATGACACGTGGGCCCTTCCTGTGAGGGTTTTAATCATTTCCATAAATATATTCTGAAATTAATAAAAGTCTAACATGTGGGCCCAAGTTTGGAAATTAATTTATATATTCCAAAAATGTTTAAAATGAATTAAAATTTGGGAAATTCATAACTAATTCATTTTAATTCAGAAAAATACAAATAATATACCAAAATGTTCAGAAAAATGAAACCTATCCAACTAAGCTATAATGATACATTGTTAATCAACTTTGGTAGCAAGTTTAATTAGAAGAACTAATTGAACCCCATAGGTGATTCCGATGATCCCCTGTTTTAGGGTTTGGACTTTCGGAACCCCCTTTAAAGTGACCAAGCATGCTTTAGGGTTCAAATAAACATTGTTTAACTTGTCATATCATCCATATTGTATGAGCATTGCACATGCCATGTGTTGAGTGTTGCTTTCTCTTTTCCGGTGATTGGTTCTCGCGAATAGGAACCGAACCCGAAGCTAAAGTCAACGCCACCGAAGAGCAGTATCAGTCCAACAACAGACAAGGCAAGCGAAGCCCCACTCATACATATGAATCCTATGTTTACAAAGTATTTAACTCTCGACATATGCATTCGGTTCAACAGTCTTTTATCAGTAGATAGAGTAATCCTATCTGATGCATGTTTTCCTTTGTGAACTATATTACCTGATCCACCGCTCCTAGCAAACCTAGATTTTGGCTTATGAGCATCGCTAGTGCCACAGTTCAGTCAAGCTTAGACATGCTTAGTGGTCTGATGCTAATCACTCATGTGATGCATCGGAGATGCGAATGAATCTAGTATGGTAGGATATGGTGATGTGATCAGAAGTGGATGATAAACATGCTAAGGCTTGTATGGGAGGCCACATGGGTTGTGGTTTTTGTAGTCCCACACTTTCCACCCTTAGGACCTGATGTTCTCGCCTCTTGAACCAAGATGAGCATACAACCACACGGGGGCCTGGAAACCCCCTCGACCAACTAACTTGCCTAGTAGATTCCATGAGTCACATAGTTGGGGCTTTCCATTCGACATACGCATCTTGGTTGTTCTTGAATGTAGGCGAAGGAGGTGCATTCATAACAGGTAGGTAAGCGTGGCCAGGAACAAGAGATGCCCGGCATCCGTAATCTTGAACCCTGCGCACATCATTAGGGACCGTCTTCGGGACTTGACCTGTTATGGCGGCATCTCCCTAGTGCGTGACTCATGGTCTTGGCGAAAGAAAGGTAAAGGTCGTGGTCAACCACTCTCTGCTGGCCTTCCAAGGAAGAGGGCTAATAATTTGGCATTAAGAATCGGTTGGAACGTGTGGGTAAAGTTGTGCACCCCTGCAGGGTTCTTAATCTTTTCGGAAAGCCGTGTCCACGGTTATGGACGACTTGGGAACGGATTCTGTGATCATAGAAAACTATAACCGAATGTTAAAACTTGTCAACTAAAGTGAGATCCGGAATACTTCCTCGGGGTTGTTGAGGGGGTAGTCCAGGAAGAGTGGTTCAGTTGATGATGATGCTCGGTGGATATCAAAGATGAATTTAAGAGCTATAGTTGAAGTCTTCTTATCCCCTTTTGAAAATGATCTGACTAGACGAGTTCTTCTCCCTCTTGTTTTGAAAACAAAAGATGGCTTTATACAAAATAACTCCACTAGCCATAAGTCTTGCGGAGTACACCCTGTACTCAGCCTTGCTTCGTTGATGTTTTCTACAGATGAGGCTATCCCAACTGAAGGTTTCTATGTCGAAGTCGACGAGTAGTCTGGGTTCCCGGGTAGCAGCCTAGGTTCTATGGAAGGGTCGCTACTTTTGTTATGGCCTCTTAGGCCCTTTGCTAAATTTGTTGTTTAGAAAAACTTGTTGCTTCCGTTGTTTGATGTAGTGATGGGTCTGTGACCCTTGGCTTGTATGACTAGTTTGTAACTCTCTTAAGAGTTTACCTTATTAATGTATGGTTTGTATGTTCTGTAATGTTACCGATCTTTCCCTGTGCGTTTTGGAATTTAGGTTAGGCTTATATCAAATAAGGATCTGGTATTTGTCTAGCCCTGATCCCGGGTCGTGACAGATTTTGGCATCAGAGCCGGACTGCCTGTAGGAAACCCTTCTAGCTGGTCGATGTTGAGTCTAGAGTTTGAGAAAACTATTTGCAAAACTCTGAATAGGACTCTTTTTACTCCTTATCCAATGTTGTTCTATTGCTGAGTTATCTTACCTTGTTTGCTTTGCAAAGTTTTCACTTCTCGTCTATCATTTCAAACTCTTAGGATATACGGGTTTGGGTTGTTTTTCCCTAGTACTCCGTACTTGGTTGCAAGGCTCAGAGTTTCTAAAGTATGTCTGTGCAATTGAAGCATTGTTTTTCAACTTTGCTAAGGATGCCTCTAATCTTGTTCTCAATCCTCTTGTGACCTGTTGGTACCGTATCATGCTTGCATTCCATTGTTATGGTTTGTATCTAAGTTGGTAGCGTATACATTTCGTATGCTTGTTCTATTGCCATACTTAATGCATTGATATAGTTTTCCCCCACATCTTCACCTATATCATGATCTTCTGATATGGTTTTGCCATCCTTTATTGTACCCTTTTTGGTGAATCCATTCTCATGGTTTCTGTTTTCTCCTCAGGATGGCGGCTGGTACTCGTGGTTCTGTTGGCCGTCGAGGAAACAACGATGCTGATCAGGAACTTCCGCCACCTCCCACAATGGCCGAGGTTCTCAACAACATTGAGACCAACCGTCTGCGGAATGAACGCCTTCTGGAGCGTGTGGCACAAAACACTGAACGTCGTTCTGACGATTGTGTCACACTTGGAGATTTCATCCGCTCTTTTCCTCCAATCTTCACCCACTCCAAGGAGCCCCTTGAAGCTGATGATTGGCTCCGCACCATAGAGCACAAGTTCAGTGCTCTTCGTGTCCGTCCCGCTGATCGTGTTAACTTCGCCACCTACCAACTAGAAGGTGAGGCTGGTGTTTGGTGGGAAGGTTTTTAGAATCTGCAAGCTCAGGGACATGTCGTTACCTAGGAGGATTTTGTTGCAGCATTTCGTGCCTCATATATCCCTAAGCCCATCATGGATCTCAAAAGGAGAGAGTTTCTGGATCTGACTCAGGGGCGCAAGGATATTGAAGCCTATGGGCGTGAGTTTACTCGCCTGGCTCGTTATGCAACCAGGGATGTGAACAATGATGAAGATAAGCAAGAGTTGTTCCGTAAGGGACTCAACCCTGCACTTCGCTATGAGTTGCTGCCCTTCAAGTTCCAGTCTTTCCAGGACTTGCACAATCAGGCCTTTACTCTGGAGCATGGAAGGAAGGATATGGAAGTTTCTCAGAAGCGTGAAGAAGGAAATTCTCGTGCTTCTTTTTCTGGCAACAAGAAGCGCCGTGTCTTTGTTCCATACAGTGTTGTGCCTCGTGCTCCTTATGCACCCAAGTCTTCTGGCAATAATTCTCGTTAGCCACAGTCAAATACTGGTGGATCAAACTATCATCCTCCTGCTGGTTCTCACACTAGGGTTACCTGTTACTCCTGTGGTCAGCCTGGTCACTACTCAAGGGAGTGTTCTCAAAGGTCTGCCAGACGCAATGATCAGCAGGCAAAGAAGAATGATAAATCTCAAGGTGCTGGACATGGTCGTCTGACCCATGTCACTGTTGAGGAAGCTCAGGAAGATCCACGCGTCATTCTGGGTATGCTCCGTGTCAATTCAATTCTCGCAACAGTTTTGTTTGATTCTGGAGCATCACATACATTCATATCACAAGAGTTTGCACGGGAGCATGGTATACCTTTTGAAGAAATGCCTTCCCCTATAGAGATTAGTACTCCTGGGTCTCGTTGGCAGACCATCTGGGTTACTCATGGGGTTGAGATAGATATAGCATATCAGAAGTTTCCCACTTCTCTTATTGCACTCAAGTCAACTGACATAGATGTCATTCTGGGCATGGAATGTTTAACCAAGTATCAAGCCGTCATTGACTGTGCACTTAGAATAATTTCTGTGACCTCTCCTGCTGGCATAATTGTCAAGTATTGGACTGATGGTTCAAAGTCTCCGTCAGCAGTTCTTAAACCTTTATCGGAGTTGTATGCCATGGATGTCCTACCTGCTCTCGAGGTCCAAGATGTCCATGTAGTCTGTGATTTTCCGGATGTCTTTCCTGAAGAGTTGCCTGGCATGTCCCCTGATCGAAGTGTGGAGTTTGTCATTGAGCTAGTTCTGGAACTGCTCCTATCTCCAAAAGACCTTATCGCATGCCTCCTCATGAGTTGGTTGAGTTGAAGAAGCAACTTGAAGAGTTAGAGGGTCTAGGATACATCCAACCTAGCACATCCTCTTGGGGTTGCCCTACCATCTTTGTCAAGAAGCGGGATACAAATATTCCAATATTGGTGGTTGATTACCGTCCACTCAACACGGTGACAATCAAGAATAAGTACCCACTTCCCCGGATAAATGACCTCTTTGATCATTTAAGTGGTGCCACCGTATTCTCCAAAATGGACTTAAGATCAGGGTATCATCAAATCAAGATCAGAAAGGAGGATATCCCAAAGATAGCATTCACAACTCGTTATGGTCTTTACGAGTATACAGTGATGTCCTTCGGGTTAACCAATGCCCCTGCCACATTTATGAGGCTCATGAACTCTGTCTTCATGGAGTATCTCGACAGGTTCGTCGTGGTATACATTGATGACATTCTAATCTACTCCAAGACCGAAGAAGAGCATGCCGAACATCTACGTTTGGTATTGACTAAACTTCGTGAACATCGCCTCTACGCCAAGTTTTCCAAATGTGAGTTCTGGTTACAAGAGCTCGTCTTCCTTGGTCATGTTGTGTCTGCAAGTGGTGTTTCTATCATACCGGATAAGGTTCAGACCATTCTGGAATGGAAGTCACCTACTTCAGTCAAGGAAGTCCGAAGTTTTCTTGGAATGGCTGGATATTACCGCCGATTCATCGAGAACTTCTCCAAGATAGCCAAGCCTATGACCGATCTTCTTAAGAAAGACAAGAAGTTTGAATGGTCAGAAAAGGCAGAAGAAAGCTTCCAAGCTTTGAAAACTAAGTTAACCACCGCACCTATGCTTGTTCTTCCGGACACAAGCAAGGACTTCGTCATCTATTGTGATGCTTCTCTCCAAGGGCTCGGTTGTGTGTTGATGCAAGATGGTCATGTAGTGGCCTATGCTTCTCGGCAGTTGAAGCCACATGAGAACAATTATCCAACCCATGATCTCGAGTTAGCTCCTGTCGTTCATGCTCTTAAGTAATGGCGACATTACCTCATCGGTAACCGTTGCGAACTTTACTCGGATCATCAAAGCTTAAAGTATCTCTTCACCCAGCCAGATCTGAATCTCAGGCAAAGAATATGGTTGGAACTCATCAAATATTATGATTTGGGTCTCAACTATCAACCCGGCAAAGCCAATGTTGTAGCTGATGCGCTAAGTCAGAAGTCTTATTGCAACAATCTGATGATTTCGCAAGCCCAACCTGTTCTCTACGAGGAAATCAAGCGTCTCAATCTTGAAGTAGTTCCTTGTGGATTCCTTGCTAACCTTGAAATAAAATCTTCTCTAGAGGATCAAATCAAGGAAGCTCAAAAGCAAGATGATGAAGTTACCAAGATCAAAGAGCGTGTTGCAAGCGGTGAAGCTAAATGCTTCTCTGTCAATGATCAAGGTATTCTATATTTCAGTAACCAGCTAGTGGTTCCAAACAGTCGGAAAATCAAAGATCTAATTCTTTTGGAATCTCATGAATCCCCATTGTCTATCCATCCTGGTGGTACCAAGATGTACCAAGATCTCCGTCAAAGATTCTGGTGGAGTGGAATCAAACCAGAAATCGCTCTCTTTGTTGCAGAGTGCGACGTTTGCCGTCGTGTAAAGGCTGAAAACCAAAGGCCTGCTGGACTTCTGCAACCGTTGAAAATTCCTGAGTGGAAATGGGATGAAATTGGTATGGATTTCATTACTGGACTCCCAAAAACACAATCTGGGCATGATGCCATATGGGTAGTTATCGATTGACTATCCAAAGTTGCTCACTTCCTTGCTGTTCGGGAAAGCATTACTGCAAGCCAGTTGGCAGCGCTATACCTATCCCGGATCTTCGTTCTTCATGGTGTACCCAAGAAGATCATATCTAATCGTGGAAGCTTGTTCACTTCCAAGTTCTGGGATGGTATCCAACAAGCAATGGGAACTCAAGTTTCCTTCAGTATAGCCTATCATCCTAAAACCGGTGCTCAGACTGAAAGAGTGAATCAAATTCTTGAAGACATGCTCATAGCGTGTGTCATATCCTTTGGAAAGAACTAGGAGAAATGTCTTCCTTTTGCGGAGTTCTCCTATAACAACAGTTTTCAATCCAGTTTGGGCATGGCACCTTTCCAATTCCTATATGGGAGAACATGTCGAACACCGCTGAACTGGACCAAAACCGGCGAAAGACAATTCTTTGGTCCGGACATGATCCAAGAAGCAGAAGATCAAGTTCGCATAATTCGAGAGCGACTGAAGGCTGCTCAATCTCGTCAGAAGACTAACTATGATCGTCATCATCTTGATGTTCATTATGAAGTTGGTGATCAAGTTTACCTCCGGGTCACTCCTCTGAAGGGTGTCCATCGATTCGGTATCAAAGGCAAATTGGCTCCTCGCTACAATGGTCCCTTTCGCATTCTCTCCAAGTGGGGTGAGCTTGCCTACCAATTGGATCTACCTTCAACTTTTCCAGAGGTACATGATGTTTTCCATGTGTCTCAACTCAAGCGCTGTTTCAAAGATCCCATTCGTGGTGTGGACCATGAAACTTTGGATCTCCAAGATGATCTAACCTACCGAGAATACCCTATTCGTATTCTTGATGAAACCGAGCGCAAGACTCGTCGCCAAACAATCAAGTTCCTTAAAGTTCAATGGTTTCATCACTCTGAGTCAGAAGCAACCTGGGAACACGAAGATCGTCTTCGATCTGAGTACCCTGCCTTCTTTTCTAAAACCTAGGAATCTCAGGTCGAGATTCTTGTAAGTGGGTTAGAGCTGTAACATACCACCCTTCTGTGTAATATAAATAAGATGTTGATGGGGATGCGCCTATCGGGGTATACCCAGCCAGGGGCGTTCAAGCGGCCCAAGACACGGCGAGTGGGCTGCAGAGGACAAGCTGGATCAAGGCCCGGCGTGGATCCAAGCGACTGGAAGCTGAAGGCCCAGGCGAGTAGATAGGCCCAGTCGGATTAGGATAAACGAGTATTGAAGCCTTAACTGATTCTGTTGAGATATGTAAACCCTAGGGGAGGTGAGCCTATATAAACCTCCCTGCGGGGTGTGTAGAGATACGTTCCATCATACACCCAAGCAGCTCGCCGCCTAGCCGCCGAACTCGCCCATTGTACCACCTCCATAATACAATCTAGCAGGAGTAGGTCTTTACCCTCCGGGGGGCCGAACCTAGGTAAAACCCTGTGTCTCCGCCCTCATCTCGCACCGCAGATGGCTGGCCGCCCTTGCCCCTCGTTCTACTACTCGCTGCCGATTGCAGCATCTGCCGTGACAATTCCCACGACAGTGGCGCCCACCGTGGGGCCTGGCCGGTCTGGCCGGTGTTCTGCGGCGAGATCCAATCTGCCCATCAACGAGACGGTCGCCACCGGCCGCATGATAGCGATCAGCGAGATGCTCCAAATCTTGCCGAGCAGC
Source organism: Avena insularis (assembly GCA_023614405.1). Classification (NCBI taxonomy): domain Eukaryota; kingdom Viridiplantae; phylum Streptophyta; class Magnoliopsida; order Poales; family Poaceae; genus Avena; species Avena insularis. The sequence goes on along the minus strand of CM042695.1, from coordinate 81,894,550 downwards.
TACGTCCCGGCGGCGCGACCCGTACCTCACAGCGTGATCCTGCCGGTCGGCACGATCAGCCTCTTCGTCGGCCTCACCGACGTCATCGTCTCGGAGGACTCGGCTCGCATCCGCGAGTCACCGCCACGTGATCGGCTCTCCGAGAGCCAGATCCGCATGATCCATCGCCTCGCCTCCGAGTACAACTCGGCCCACAGCGACGTGGCCGAAAACTCAGCGGCCGCAGAAAACACGGCCCTCAACGACGACGCCGACTCGGCGACCCCAGCGTCACTCGCCGGATCCATCACCGCGGCCTCACCCGCGGGATCCATCACCCAGGTCTCCAACGTGGGAGACTTCGAGGACCCCTCCATCCTCGGGATCTTCGAATTTGATTCCGGATCGGAAAACTCCGCTGACCTCCACGATGGGACCGGTCGCCACGCCGCGACCTACATGGCGACCGGCACCGAGCCACCGGAGGACCCCTTCTCCACCCCAATTCCTCCTAACGCCACGGCGACGGAGGTCGAGGAACTCCGCCTGAAACTGGCGGAGGCGCGCAGAACAAGCGGCGTGAAAAATTTCGCCTCGAGCAGGTGACGGCGCAGGAACTATCGCGCTACCATCAGCAGCGGATCAGGTCGCGCCTGAACCCCACCGTTCAGGGGCGCGCCCTGAACTTCGACGACGAAAACGACCCGGCCCGCATGGCCGAGCGCGCGATCTGCGAGAACGCGCCACCAGGAGGAAGCGCTCGACCCCTGCTAGGGTCGACGGCGATGGGCGCCCCGCCTCCACCCAACTGCACACCCCCAGGGACCAGCCGCGGATAGTAGTCTCCTCGCGAGAGCGAGACGCAAACGACCTCCCACTATTCTCCACACCGATGAACAACCTCGTGGTAGGACGAGCAGCAGCCGACAACATCACGGCCACTGGCGATGGCGCCCTCTCTGATACGTACGTCAGGCCTCGCCGCAAAGGCCGCCGAGCAGCAAAACGCGGGCGCCGACTCGCAGGTCGAGTATACTCGCGTTCTTGAAGCGAGCGGCCTCCAGCCGCCAGATGGCGGCAAACACCCTCAGCGCCGCACCGAGCCCAGCTCCAACAACGACCCGCGAACACGGCACTCTCCACCAACGACCCGGGCCAGCGACCAACTTCGCCGCCAGCGATCAACCCATCGGCGCCCGCACCCACATCATCAACAACCAAAGCTGGCGCGCCAGCCCGACGACCGCGACACACCCTAACTAATCGCCATGACGGCGAGCCCATGGGGTCGCCACGACTCGCCCCAAGTGCCGGACCAATGATCCGGGTGAGAAGTACCGCCAAACTTCAAGGCGCGAAGGAGATAGAAAATACGACCCTCGTACGACCACCCGTCTGGCTCGATACATACCTCATGGCGATGGGGATCGCAGGCCACACCGACCTGCTAGCGCCGTTACCTCCCCGATGATGGAGGGACGTGCGGCGATGGATCAACACCCTCGCCAGGACAGCATTGACTCACGGGAGGAGATGCGCGACGCTTCGTCGAGCACCGAGTGCTCCTACACCCGCGCCACCACCATCGAGGACACAGGAGCGTGCGTCCACGGACCGCGAGTCGACCAAGAATCGGGTCCAACGGTGGAAAGAACTCTGGTACAACGCGGTCGGCATCCACCCGGACACCGCGATCCACTGCTTCAAGACCTCGTGCCGCTACGAGCCCCTGGTCGCTAAGCTCAAGCGACACTCTCGCACACTCGACAATATCCCGGACCTCCTCGAGATCGCCAAACGGTACGCGGAGGAAGATCCAAACCAGGAAACTGATGACGAGTCAGGAGGTCAACGCCGCACGAGCGGCAACGACGGCGGACGACGGTCCGATCTATGCTACAGCAACACTCGCCTCACCGGCAAGCGCCGCAGTGACGGGCGAGTCGACTTTGTTGCCAACGCCGGGCACGCACAACGCGAGCCCAAGAGCTTCCGCCGCGATGGAGGACAACGCCGCGACGGCGGCAACTACAAGGCCAAGCCAAGGTTCGACCCTGCGGCTCTCCTTAACCAACCGTGTGCGTTTCATAGCAGGGAAGGGAAGCCCTCAACGCACACAACCGCCGAGTGCCACATCCTTAGGGAGATCGAGAAGGCACGGCGAGCACGGGAGGACCCCGACAACGACCCGCCAAACGGCGGAAAATTCGGCAAAGTGGCCGGCTCGCTTCATACCTTCACAGGCTTCAACACGAAGCGCGAGAAGAAGGTCATCGCCCGCGCCGTCACCGTCAACGCGGTGGCCCAGGTGGACGTCCCCCAGTTCCTCAACTGGTCGGAGCAGCCCATCACCTGGAGCCGCCAAGACCACTCGCCACGCATCGAATACCCAGGTCGATTCGCCTTGGTGGTCAAGCCTAAGGTCGGCGATTACTGGCTCCCCAAGACATTGATGGATGGCGGCAGCTCCATCAACATCTTGTACCTGGACACGTTCAGGTGGCTGCGGCTCCCGCAGTCAATGATCGAGACGACCCACACCACGTTCCATGGCATCGTCCCCGGTCGGAAGGCGTACCCGATCGGCAAGGTCACGTTGCCAGTCACCTTCGGCACACCAGCAAACTTCCGCACCGAGCGGATCGTCTTTGAGCTCGTGCCCTTCGACAGCCCCTACCACTGTGTCCTGGGGCGCCAGGCGTTCGCCAAGTTCATGGCAGCGCCCCACTACGCGTACAACGCAATGAAGCTCCCCGGGCCATGCGGCGTCATCACCATCAACGGCGACCCCGACATGGCCGCCGAGTGCGAGGCCAAAGGAGCCGAACTCGCTGATGCCGTCATCGCGGCGGAGACCAACCACGCCGATGAGCTCGCCAAGTACGCGAGCGGGGTCAACAACAACGAACCCACCATACTCAAGAAGCCCAACTCGGAGGGCGCAAACACCTCAACCTTCGAGGCGACGACGCACACCCGCACCGTCGAGCTGGTCCCAGGCGACTCCAGCCAGACGGTGACGATCGGGACAGGCATGAGCCCAGCATAGGAAAACGCGCTCATCAAGTTCCTCCGTGAGAACAGGGACATCTTCGCATGGAAGCCCTCCGACATGCTTGGTGTCCCTAGGGAGCTCGCTGAGCACAAGCTAAACTCCGACCCCAAAGTGCGACCTGTTAAACAGTCGCTGCGGCCCTTCAATGAAGAGCGCCGCCGAGCAATCGCCGAGGAGGTGCAGCGTCTACTCGCTGCAGGCTTCATCCGACCAATCAAATACTCCAAGTGGCTGGCAAACCCAGTCCTGGTCGAGAAGAAGAACGGGACCTGGAGGATGTGTATCGACTACACGAACTTGAACAGCGCCTGCCCAAAAGAGCAGTTCGTCCTCCCGCGGATCGACCAAATAATCGATTCCACCGTGGGCTCGGAGTCTCTATGTTTCCTCGACGCCTACTCTGGGTACAATCAGATCAAAATGGCAGTCGAGGACGAGGAAAAGACGGCGTTCATCACGCCATTCGGAGCCTTCGGCTACACCGCCATGACCTTCGGTCTCAAGAACGCCGGGGTGACCTACCAGCGGTGCATGCAAGAGTGCCTCGCGAGCCAAATTGGCCGCAACATCCACATCTACATCGACGACGTGGTCGTAAAGTCCGCTCGCCAGGGTGACCTACTCGCCGACCTGGCGGAAACATTCGCCAACCTGCGAAAATACAAGATAAAGCTTAACCCAGGCAAATGCACCTTCGGTGTACCAGCAGGACAACTACTGGGGTACGTCGTGTCCAAGCGAGGGATCGAGGCGAACCCCACGAAGATCGACACGATCGCCCGGCTCGGCAAACCCGAGTGCCTACGCGACGTCCAAAAACTGGCCGGGCGAGTAGCGGCTCTCAGTCGCTTCATCCCCCGCCTGGGCGAAAAGGCGATGCCCCTATACCGCTGACGAAGAACCCCACCTTCCGGTGGGACAAGGAGGCGGACGATGCGCCCGCGACCTCAAGAAGGTGCTACTCGCCCCGCCCGACAAAGAACCCATGCTGGTTTCGTCGCGGCTGCTTCAGCGGCGTCGTCGGCGCCGTGATGGTCGTCGGCGACGGAGGAAGGAAAGGAGTGCCAGACAGCGATCGGTGTACTACATCAGCGAGGTCCTTACCAGTCGCGCCAGGTACCCTTGATACCAAAAGCTGGTATATGCGGTCTTGAGCTCAGCGGCCGCCAGACTACTTCCAGGAGCACCCGATCACGGTCGTTTCCTCAGCACCACTGCAAGACATCATCCGCAACCGCGAGACGATCGGGCGGGTCGCCAAGTGGGCCGTCGAGATCGGCGTCCACAACATCAAATACGAGCCACGAAAAGCGATCAAGTCGCAGGCCCTAGCGGACTTCATCGCCGACTGGGAAGAGGCCCAGCAGCCAGAAAAGCTACCATACCTCCATTACTGGAGCCTGCATTTCGACGGCTCCAAGAACACGGACGGTGCAGGCGCAGGGGTCGTGCTAACTTCACCGAAGGGCGACAAGCTCCGCTACATCCTCTGCCTCGACTTCACACCCTGCACCAACAACATGGCCGAGTACGAGGCCTTGCTCCACGGCATGCGAGCTGCCAAGGAGATGAATGTCAACCGCCTACGCTGCTACGGAGATTCCGACCTCGTCGCGGGGCAAGTCGGCACTGCGACGCCGTCTCCCCACCATGGCGCGCATCGTAAGCGATGGACAAGCTGGGTGGACACTTCACAGGTTACTCCATCGAGTGGATCGACAGGCGGAAGAATGAGGAGGCCGACGCCCTCTCTCGCATTGGGTCGGCTCAACTCGCACCACCCGCCGGCGTCTTCCTCGACACAATAACGAAGCCATCAGTCTCTCCCCCGAGGGAGATCGACATCGGAGTCCCGTTGCAGCCGGAGGCAGCCCTGGTCGCACTCGTCACCGAGCCAGAAGACTGGACCAGGCCCTAGATCGCCTACCTGGAGGCCGGCACCTTGCCGGCAGACGAGACGGACGCTCGGATGATCGCCCGCCGATGCAAGTCCTACACCATCATCGACGGCGAGCTCCACAAGCGCAGCGTCACTGGTGTGTTCCAGCGCTGCGTCCAACCCGCCGAAGGACGCAAGATCCTCCATGATATCCACTCCGGTGACTGCGGCCACCACGCCGGCGCCCGCTCTCTGGTCACCAAGGCTATGCGGCATGGCTTTTACTGGCCCACCGCACACGCCGATGCTGTCGACATTGTCCAGCGGTGCGCCGGGTGCCAGAAGTACGCCAACCAGACACACGTGCCGAGCTCAGCGCTCAAAACAATCCCCATCACCTGGCCATTCGCTGTGTGGGGCATGGACATGGTAGGCCCCTTCAAGAAGGCTCCCTCCGGCTACACCCACCTCCTGCTCGCGGTCGACAAATTCACAAAGTGGGTGGAAGCCAAGCCAGTTCGGAAATGCGACGGGAAGACCGCCACTAAATTCCTACGCGAGCTCATATATCGCTACGGGTTCCCAAACAGCATCATCACGGACAACGGCACCAACTTCGCCAAAGGATCCATGGCCGAATTCTGCGAAGAGCACCACATCCGGCTCGACCTTGCATCGGTCGCCCACCCGGAATCCAACGGCCAGGCGGAACAGGCCAACCAAAGCATCCTCCACGGCCTGAAGCCGCGACTCCAAGTACCACTCGAGCGAACCGCCGGGTGCTGGGTGGAGGAGCTTCCCTCTGTCATCAGGGGGATTCGCACCTCGGTCAACAGGTCGACATGATTCACCCCTTCTTCATGGTATACGGCGCCGAGGCAGTCATGCCCACCGACCTCGAACACGACTCGTCCCGGGTCGTCCACTACACGGAGGCTGCAAACGAACTCGCCCGCCAAGACGGAGTCGATCAACTCGACGAGGCACGCGACCTCGCTCGGTCGCGCACCGCCATCTACCAGCAGGGACTCCGCCGCTACCACAGCCGACGGGTGAAAACTCGCACCTTCCAAGAAGGCGACTTGGTGTTGTGCCTCATCCAGGACAAGAAGGGCATGCACAAGCTTTCCCCTCTGTGGGAAGGGCCATTCGCCATCGGGCGAGTACTCGCCAACGACGCCTACTACCTCATCGACGTCCGCGGGGACGGCGAACTCGACGTCAAGCGACCATGGAATGTAAACCTCCTACAGAAGTTCTACTCCTAGAACCCCACATGTGTACTCTCCAGTCGCTATGAAATAAAAAGAATCGGTTATCGCAAATTGCGCCTACTCTCCGTGTCTTGTGCCACTCGCACTCGTAATAACAGCGTCAAGCTAACCGCAGAAGTCAACCTTTGGTCACGCGATCGACACGTCTAAGTAGTGCGATGCACAAGCACTGGGCCACCCTAGGTTGTACATCGTCCATGAAAAACGCCTACCCGGAGCCCCACTGGAGTCGCCTGGCCCGACTGGCTCTACGAGCCAAGACAACTGCCTTTGCTTCTCACAGCGACCAACGATCCTCCGCATCCTCGACATAGCGACTCGAACGGCCACGTACCACGCTCGGGGACTGATGACTAGTTCAGCTCGGGCGGCTCGGGAAAACGCCAAGTATGAGAGCATGTCCAGGACTCGCCACGCGACTGACCCCACGGGACAGGCAGGAGTGATGCGCTCAGAACTAACGCGCCAAGTCCTCACCCACCCTTGAGTTGCGCCTGGAACAACCAAGTACCACGCTCGGGGACTCGGCCACCCGACCTCGTTCGCGCAAGGGAAAACGGCGAAGTACAGAGCATTCAAGGGAGTTGCCTGGCGGTAGCTCTTGAGTCGGCGAGTTGACCACAATAACAAAACATTCAAAAACAACAAAGATATAACACATGAGGTAAACCCCACAAAAGGGTGGACACGCTCGGGGACTCGTTCAAACATCAATCACAAACACATGATAAACCCCAAAACAGACACGATGTCTCATTCAATAGCATGTCGCATTGACTCATATTACAAAATATGCCCGTATGGCAGACCTGCTACTAACGCCCCAGGGGAAACTATCCTATTCTGCAGGCTTCGACGACGACTCGCCAACACCCCGGCGATTGCGGATGAACGGCGTGTACGGGTTCGACGGGTACGTCGTCAGTTCACCCGCCATCGCCGCGCGGAAGGGCTGCTCGACCTTGAAATCACGGTGCGGCGGCTCGGGGTCGTTGGGCACGACGACCGTCTCCTGGTACGGAAGGAGGTCGCCCATTGCCCAGACATGCTCCGAGTACGTCGCGGCGCGGTCCGTCAACTTGAGGACCTCGGAAAGCTCCACCGCGCCAGTCGACGAAGGGTAGCCACTCGTCACATCATCGAGGTCGAAGTCCTCGGGGAAGTGAGCAAGTCCAAGACTAAGTGCCGTCGCCGCTCCGCGCCGAAACGCCGACCGCGTCATGAATTCAACGACCGCGGGCGCCTTCTCCAAATACTTCCACACCTCAACGAGGTCGCTGGGAATTACTTCCGTGGGCGATATCTCCTGGAGATAGGCTCGGATGCACGTCGCCGAGCGTGGCTACACACTGCCGCGTGTCGAACGAGTTCGCCTCTTCCGCGCTATCAATGATGCGACCTGCGAGTAGAAGACAACAATGAATACGACGGACACCACAAAAGACACACGCTGCTGGCAGCGGCAGATGCACTTACCAATCAACGGGCGGGCGAGATCCGTGATGAAGCATTGAAGCGAAGTATGGTCGTCCTGAAGCCCAGCAACAAGGGCGTCCGACACTTTGCGATCCTCTTCGGCGGCTGCAATAGCGGCCTTGGCCCGTCCATCAGCCGAGCTCGCTTCCTCTTTCGCCTCCCGCAGCTCGTGCTTGAGATCGGCGATCCGCTGTTCGGCCGAACTCAAATCCGATTGCGCCGCCGCCAATTCAACCGTGGGGACAAGTCCCTGGCGATCTTCCTCTGCCTTCGCGGCAACTGCCTGAAGCCCCTTGTTCGCCTCCTGGACGGTGGCCAGTTCCTTCTCCGAGCGGTGTTTCGCTGCCAATAGGTCAGCCGATTCAAGTTGCAGACCCTGCACATCACCCAAAGAATTAATCAAAGCAAAATTCCTAAGTGCCCACCCGCTGAAATTCAGCGAGTGCGCACTCGGGGACTGGCAATCAAAATTCCTAAGTGCCCACCCGCTGAAATTCAGCGAGTGCGCACTCGGCACGGCAATCAAAATTCTAAGTGCCCACCGCTGAAATTCAGCGAAAAGCGCTTTCGGGGACTGGATGCGAAAAATAAAAACAAAACACTAAAAGAATCAGACCGCTGCAAAGCACCGACCTGATCCTCGGGGACTGGATATACCTGGATGGCTGCGCCAAGCATGCCATGGAGTTGTATCGCGTCCACGGACGCGAGGAGAGCTGGCGTGTGCCCACGACGCTGGTCGACTTCAGCATCAGCGATCCCAGGTGCACGGCTCGAGGGCGAAGTTCCACTCGCCGCGGCTGCTTTGGCCATGAAGCGCGGGAATGTGGCGATGGAGGCACCCGCCCCAAAGGAGGTCGGCTCGGCCGTTCCAGGCGAGGGAGCGCCCTCCTTCGTGGACGCGGCCGCCTCCGTTACGGGTCCAGCCGGCGCGACCGCCGTGTCGTCAGAAATCGTGACGACGTCATCGCCCTTGGCCTTCTTGCCGCCATCCGTAGGGACGACGACCTCGTCCGCTTTCCTCTTGCGGGAAGGATCTTCCTCGCTGACGACGAATGGCACCTTAACCACGGTTGGGTGGCCCATCCTTTTCACTCCGGTCCTGTACATCAATCATGTAAGCAAGATAATTCAAGCTGCTATGGAAGACAAAGGGAGGTGAGTATACTTACTTGGCGACCGGAATGAAGCGTAGCCCTGTACGGAGGCCGGCTGGCTTCTCCAATTCAGGCCCCAGTCGGCGGCTGAGCCCCATATCCAGGACGTCGCGTGCCCAAGACACGGACGGCTTCTTCATCGTCGAGGCCGCAACCGGAGCCTCTGGAATGTCTTCGACAGAGCTTCCTGCGGCGAAGCAGCCGGCCGAGCATCCCCAGCCCAGAGACTGGGGCGAATGGCGGAGGCATCGACGCCAGGGGCACCTCGATGGTGGCCGTGTCCAGCGCGGCTGTCGTCGGTGGCGCCTCGTCCTTGGCCGGGCTGGGGACGTCAGAACTGCTCGTTGAGTGTGGCGGCAAGGCCGGCCTCGTCGGCTTCGCCTTCTTCTTCTTCGGAGGGGCCTTTGCCTCCTTTTCCTTCTTCTTCTTTTTCGATGGAGTAGCCTGGCGGCGTGAGGTGGTTTCCGGAAGCTCGTCGTCGTCGTGGCGCTCGAGGCTTTTGCTTGCCTCAAGCTCACGTTGACGCTGCCCACGGGTCTTGCGGATCAATGGGGCGACCTCCTCCTCGGACTCGTCGACGCTGTCACCCTCGTCGCTCCCGGCATCGCCCTTGGCGGGAGGCGATTCGCCCATGTCCTGGACGGACGAGCTCGAGTTCTCGTCGTCCGAAGGTGGGAGCCATCCTTCCACCACTTGGAATAGCTGCGATGAACACAAGATGAAATCAGAATTACCGCGACTGCAAAAACTGCGATTGCGAGTGAAGCGAGGTGATTACCGTTGGGGCCGGACGCTTTGCGGTGTAGGGGGCGACCCCAGCCTGTGCGTCCAGGTACACCGCCTGGGTGATCTTCTTCAGTGCTGGGATGTAGTCCTCGAGCTTCCATTCGGCGAGGCAGGCCTTCGTCGAGTCGTCCCGGCCGGTGTACTGGTACATGTAGTGCTCGCGCCGAGCCAGCGTGACGAGCCGCCGCCCAAGCCAGCAGTTGTACAAGTTTATTGTCTGGAGGCCCTTCTTCTTCAGACCGCGGATGGTCTGGAGCATTTCGTCGATGACCATCCGCTGGTCGCTGGGGAGCTTGCCGACTTGAAGACGGCATGGCTCGGACCGGTTGGCGGAGTACCGCGGGATCGCCGTCTCGCCCTCCGGGGTCGCCTCGGCAACATAGAACCACGATTTCTTCCAGTCGCTCGCTGCCTTGGCGGGCAGCATCAGGTCGAAGAATGAAGCCTTTGACTTCAGCTGGAAGGTTAGGCCGCCCGCGGCGAGCATTGGGCCGCCCGCTTCCTCGCGGCTGATCCGTCCATGAAACAGATCTTGCCACAGAGGGAAGTAGGGCCGGCAGCCCAAATAGCACTCGAAGAACGCCACGAAGATGGCGAGCTGCTCGATGCTGTGGGGACCCAGATCCGATGGCTAGATCTCGTAGTAGGCGCAGAAGCGCCGGAAGAACAGGGACGTGGGGAACCCTAGCCCCCGTTCAAGATGGCTGGTGAAGCAGATGAATTCCCTCTCTCGCGGGTTCGGAGTCACCTCTCCGGCCACGGGGATGCGCCAGCAGCCGGCTTGCAGGATCCCGGCCTCCTCAAAGGAAGCCAGTTGCGCCCTTGTGCACTTCGATCTTCCGCAAGGTTCGGTGGAGAGGGCCATGGCGGAAAGATTTGTGGGGGTTCGGAGGATTTCAGGTCGGCTGGATCGTGATGCGAAGGGAGGTGAAAGTGCGCGCAGTCATAGGAAATGGTGAGAGGGTGGTTCTCTGATCGCCTGCCATTCCCCTTATATAGCGGTTGTTACCCGCCAAATCAGGGAGCCGTTACTACGCGGTGATTACGCCGAAAGTTACCGTTGGATTACCCCAACGGCTAGTTTGACCATGTTTAACGGTCCAACTTCAGCCACTCGGCTCGCCGACCCGATCACTAAGAAAGTGTTTCGCCGACTCGACTCGCCAAAGCTGCGATTAGAATGACTAGTTTCCTCCTTTATAGCCCGCTGACGATTCGACTGGATGTCTACTCAGCGGCCGCATACTCCGACTGAGAGCAGCCATCTACGCCCAATCAACGACGGCCTCGAGGACTACTGATGGGGATGCGCCTACCGGGGTATACCCAGCAGGACGTTTCCGACTGGCCCAAGACCTGGCGAGTGGGCCTGTAGGACGGCGACTGGATCAAGGCCCGGCGTGGATCCAAGCGACTGGAAGCTGAAGGCCCAGGCGAGTAGATAGGCCCAGTCGGATTAGGATAAACGAGTATTGAAACCTTAACTGATTCGGTTGAGATATGTAAATCCTAGGGGAGGTGAGACTATATAAACCTCCTTGCGGGGCGTGTAGAGATACGTTCCATCATACACCCAAGCAGCTCACCGCCTAGCCGCCGAGCTCGCCCATTGTACCACCTCCATAATACAATCTAGCAGGAGTAGGTATTTACCCTCCGGGGGGCCGAACCTGGGTAAAACCCTGTGTCTCCGCCCTCATCTCGCACCGCAGATGGCTGGCCGCCCTTGCCCCTCGTTCTACTACTCGCTGCCGATTGCAGCATCTGCCGTGACAATTCCCACGATAGATGTGTTTGAGCATTTCATGCATGCATTACACTTGCACTTAGATTTAACCAAATAATAGCAAGCAGAACCGTAATTATTTTCCCCTTTCAAAACCATTTCAATGGGTTACATATCTTGGAAAATTATCAAAATAAATGGAACCCAAAGTGTATAAAAGGATCCCACACTATTTCATATACTTTATAAAAGTTTCTGTAAGTTGAAAAGATTCAAAACAGGTTTGAAATTCAAAATATAAAAAGAATCAGGAAACAGAAAATGGAAAAGGTTTCCTGGAAAAAAATCTGACCTAACCCTCTCTAGGCCGAGCCCATCTCCCCCACTCCTCTTTACGCGTCGATGGCGCCACCCGGCCACCCGGGGCCCAATCACAGCCCGGCCAGTCCCGGCCCATACCGCTTCACCTCACTGCGTCTTCCTCCGTGGCGTGGTCAAGCAGCTCGGTGGCTCGCCACCACCCGATCTTGCCGCCCATCAAGATCATCGCCGCCGCCCCCACGAGCCTATAAGAGCTCCAGCGCCGCCATAGACAACCCTAGCTTCCTTTCTTCCCTGTTTTCCCCTTCCGCCCAAACCCTAGGTGCAGACCTCGCCGTCGTTCTGCCGTCTACGGCTGCCCTGAGGCCAGCCGAGCATGCAGGGAGCTTCGCCTCGCCGTGCTGAGCAAGCTCGCAAAAGGAATCGACACCACGCGCAAGGAATCCTCACCATCGACTCCTTTTCTCCTGACGTCGTCCGCCGCTCTCCGACAATGATTCCGGTGCTTCCCGACCGCGCCTCGCCTCGTCGACCCCTCCATCGCATTCGTGGTGAGCCTGCGGTCCTCACAGACCTCCTCTCTCGCCTCCTCTCGCTCTCTGTGGCTGGCGCCACAAGCGTCTACAAGCCCCGCCGCTGCGCGCCGCCGTGTGTCGTGCTTCGACGACCATTCCAGGGTGGCGCCGCCACTATATGGCTCCCCGCGACGCCCTCTCTCTAACGCGCCCCTCCGCGCATCCAGGCGAGCACGGGATCGTAGGATCCTTGCTCGATCCGAGGGTGAGCTCCATTGCTGATGTCATGCTGACATCAGCATGCGGCAATAACTCATTTTCATTTATTAATTATTTTGTAAATAATTTCTGTAAATAGAAATATATGACAGGTGGGCCCTGCCTGTCAGGGTTTTAATCATTTCCATAAATATTTTCCGAAATTAATAAAAGTCTGACATGTGGGCCCAAGTTTGGAAATTAATTTAAATATTCCAAAAATGTTTAAAATGAATTAAAATTTGGGAAATTCATAACTAATTCATTTAAATCAGAAAAATACAAATAATATACCAAAATGTTCAGAAAAATGAAACCTATCCAACTAAGATATAATCATACATTGTTAATAAACTTTGATAGCAAGTTTAATTAGAAGAACTAATTGAACCCCACAGGTGATTTCGATGATCCCCCTGTTTTAGGGTTTAGACTTTCGGAACCCCCTTTAAAGTGACCAAGCATGCTTTAGGGTTCAACTCAACATTGTTTAACTTGTCGTATCATCCATATTGTATGAGCATTGCACATGCCATGTGTTGAGTGTTGCTTTCTCTTTTCCGGTGATTGGTTCTCACGAATAGGAACCGAACCCGAAGCTGAAGTCAACGCCACCGAAGAGCAGTATCAGTCTAACAACAGACAAGGCAAGCAAAGCCCCACTCATACATATGAATCCTATGTTTACAAAGTATTTAACTCTCGACATATGCTTTCGGTTCAACAGTCTTTTATCAGTAGATAGAGTAATCCTATCTGATGCATGTTTTCCTTTGTGAACTGTATTACCTGATCCACCGCTCCTAGCATAACTAGGGTTTGGCTTATGAGCATCGCTAGTGCCACAGTTCAGTCAAGCTTAGCCATGCTTAGTGGTCTGATGCTAATCACTCATGTGATGCACCGGAGATGCGAATGAATCTAGTATGGTAGGATATGGTGATGTGATCAGAAGTGGATGATAAACATGCTAAGGCTTGTATGGGAGGCCACGTGGGTTGTGGTTTTTGTAGTCCCACACTTGCCACCCTTAGGACCTGATGTTCTCGCCTCTTGAACCAAGACGAGCATCCAACCACACGGGGGCCTGGAAACCCCCTCGACCAACTAACTTGCCTAGTAGATTCCATGAGTCACATAGTTGGGGCTTTCCATTCGACATACGCATCTTGGTTGTTCTTGAATGGAGGTGAAGGAGGTGCATTCATAACAGGTAGGTAAGCGTGGCCGGAAACAAGAGATGCCCGGCATCCGTAATCTTGAACCCTGTGCACATCATTAGGGACCGGCTTCGGGACTTGACCCGTTATGGCGGCATCTCCCTAGTGCGTGACTCATGGTCTCGGCGAAAGAAAGGTAAATGTCGTGGTCAACCACTCTCTGCCGGCCTTCCAAGGAAGAGGGCTAATAATTTGGCATTAAGAATCGGTTGGTACGTGTGGGTAAAGTTGTGCACCCCTGCAGGGTTATTAATCTTTTTGAAAAGCCGTGTCCACGGTTATGATCATAGAAAACTATAACCGAATGTTTAAACTTGTCAACTAAAGTGAGATCCAGAATACTTCCTCGGGGTTGTTGAGGGGGTAGTCCGGGAAGAGTGGTTCAGTTGATGATGATGCTCGGTGGATATAAAAGATGAATTTAAGAGCTATAGTTGAAGTCTTCTTATCCCCTTTTGAAAATGATCTGACTAGACGAGTTCTTCTCCCTCTTGTTTTGAAAACAAAAGATGGCTTTATGCAAAATAACTCCACTAGCCATAAGTCTTGCGGAGTACACCCTGTACTCAACCTTGCTTCGTTGATGTTTTTCTACAGATGAGGCTATCCCAACTGAAGGTGGTTTCTACGTCGAAGTCGACGAGTAGTCGGGGTTCCCGGGTAGCAGCCTAGGATCTATGGAAGGGTCGCTACTTTTGTTATGGCCTCTTAGGCCCTTTGCTAAATTTGTTGTTTAGAACAACTTGTTGCTTCCGTTGTTTGATGTAGTGATGGGTCTGTGACCCTTGGCTTGTATGACTGGTTTGTAACTCTCTTAAAAGTTTACCTTATTAATGTATGGTTTGTATGTTCTATAATGTTACCGATCTTTCCCTGCGTGTTCCGGAATTTAGGTTAGGCTTATATCAGATAAGGATCTGGTATTTGTCTAGCCCTGATCCCGGGTCGTGACATATGGTCAAAACGGTGGACATACATATTATTAGCTCGGGGCCAAGCCTCACTAAACTTGCATTGGATCTCTGAATAAACATGATATTGCGAGTCTAAAAATGATTTTTTCAAAATATCATGGGCATCAGATAATGTACGTGTAGTTCAAATCGGACCCACTTCCTACAAATTCGACAGGAATTTGTCTTTTTGCCAGGGATGGACGGAAAGGTTTGATATACCCAGGTTGGTACATGTGTCCATGTAAGGTGGTCTACTATTTTCGAAAAATGTGTTTGTAGCATTATAAAACTTTCATTTGGTGGTTGCTTCACAAAACGCCCCTTTTTTGCGCTCGGAAAATGGAAAATGGATTTTCCGTGCGACGAAAAGAAAAACTTCCTCCTGCAACATTGTTCACCATCCCATGATACATATGGCTGCACAATATAGGCTCATTATCACAAACTATGCCGCGATTCGAGCCATAACATTGGTCGTTTGGCCCGAAAGCCATGAAACCTCGAACATGATAGGTCATTTCTGAGAAGGTTTTTTTGAGACACTTGCAATATAACAAGTTTGGTATTTTTTCTTGCAACTATGTCACATAATAAGACACCACGCGAAGGATTTGCATTGATCAAACCATTTTTGAATTTTTTATGCCCGTTTCAAACTATGGTCAAAATGGCGGGCATACATATTCTTAGCTCGGGGCTAAGCCTCACTAAACTTGCATTGGATGTCTGAAAAAACATGATATTACGAGTCTAAAAATGATTTTTTTCAAAAAATCATGGGCATCAGATAATGTACCTGTAGTTCAAATCGGACCCACTTCTTGCCGATTCGGCAGGAATTTGTCTTTTTCGCCAGGGGTGGACGGAAAGGTTTGAGATACCCAGGTTGGGACATTTGTCCATGTGAGGTGGTCTAATATTTTTGAAAAATGTGTTTGTAGCATTATAAAACTGTCATTTGGTGGTTGCTTCACAAAACACCCCATTTTTTGCACTCGGAAAATGGAAAATGGATTTTCCGTGCGACAAAAAGAAAAACTTCATCCTGCAACATTGTTCGCCATCCCACGATACATATGGGTGCACAATATGGGCTCATTATCACAAACTATGCCACGATTCGAGCCACAACATTGGTCGTTTGGCCCAAAAGCCATGAAACCTCGAACATGATAGGTCATTTCTGAGAAGGTTTTTTTGAGACACTTGCAATATACCAAGTTTAGTATTTTTCCTTGCAACTATGTCACATAATAAGATACCATGCGTACGATTTGCATTGATCGGACCATTTTTGAATTTTTTATGCTCGTTTCAAACTATGGTCAAAACGGCGGGCATACATATTCTTAGCTCGGGGATAAGCCTCACTAAACTTGCATTGGATCTCTGAAGAAGCATGATATTGCGAGTCTAAAAATGATTTTTTCAAAAAATCATGGGCATCAGATAATGTACCTGTAGTTCAAATCGGACCCACTTCCTACCAATTCGGCAGGAATTTGTCTTTTTCGCCAGGGGTGGACGGAAAGGTTTGAGATTCCCAGGTTGGGACATTTGTCCATGTAAGGTGGTCTACTATTTTTTAAAATGTGTTTGTAGCATTATAAAACTGTCATTTGGTGGTTGCTTCACAAAACGCCTCGTTTTTTGCGCTCGGAAAATGGAAAATGGATTTTCCGTGCGACAAAAAGAAAAACTTCCTCCTGCAACATTGTTCGCCATCCCACGATACATATGGGTGCACAATATGGGCTCATTATCACAAACTACGCCGCGATTCGAGCCATAATATTGGTCGTTTGGCCCGAAAGCCATGAAACCTCGAACATGATAGGTCATTTCTGAGAAGGTTT
Organism: Avena insularis; assembly: GCA_023614405.1. Taxonomy (NCBI): domain Eukaryota; kingdom Viridiplantae; phylum Streptophyta; class Magnoliopsida; order Poales; family Poaceae; genus Avena; species Avena insularis. The sequence goes on along the minus strand of CM042695.1, from coordinate 81,878,092 downwards.
TTTTGAGACACTTGCAATATACCAAGTTTAGTATTTTTCCTTGCAACTATGTCATATAATAAGACACCACACGAAGGATTTGCATTGATCGGACCATTTTTGAATTTTTTATGCCCGTTTCAAACTATGGTCAAACGGCGGGCATACATATTCTTAGCTCGGGGCTAAGCCTCACTAAACTTGCATTGGATATCTGAAGAAACATGATATTGTGAGTCTAACACCTAGTCGCTCACCCTAAGATTAATGTAATCGGAGGATTCATTTTCGTTGCCCAAAAAAAATTCTATTTTCCGAGTGCAAAAAATGAGGTGTTTTGTGAAGCAACCAATCAAAACATAGAAAACTGCCTCCCACGGATCGTTCTGGTCGACGTGATCTGAATCTCTCACTCAAAGAAGCACAACATACTCTCCCACCGTGCCCGCGGTCTCACGAACCCTAACCTCACCAACTCCCCTCGCGTCGCCCCTTCCTTCCCCTGTCTATACGCCGCCAATCCACCATCTCCCTCCTAAGCCTAGATCTGCCTCCCGCCGACCATCTCCTCTCGATCCCGTGCATCACCGCACCCATCTCCGCTTGACTGCCTTGCCGCCTTCTCCTCACGACGGCGGCTACGCCTTTCCTCATCCCTTCACATGGTCGCCCTGATCCACATCCCTCCTCACCTGATCTCCTCTGCCATGCCCACAAGATTCGCCGGTAGTCCCCTCTTCACCTCCAGTACACCAGACGCTTCGGATTTGGCGGCGGTGAATATGGGGAGAAGTTCAAGGTCATGGAGGCGGTGGCCATGGAGTCGTGTGCCAGCTCAGGGTGCTCGCGGGCTACCTAAGGCTAGTATCCATCAGCTAGGAGGATGCAGGGGGAGGAGGCGTCGACACTACTGCCGGAGGCGAAGAGGAGCTGGGGCGCGAGTTGGAGTGGTGAGTGGAGTACAGGTTGCTCTGGTGCATCGTCGGGCCGGCCATCTTTCAGCGGGCGGTGCTCTACGGGATGAACCTCATCGCGCAGGCCTTCATCAGCCACATCGGGGACCTCAAGCTCGCAGCCCTCTCCATCGCCTCCACCGTTGTCGCCGGATTCAACTTCGGCTTCCTGGTAAGCACATACTTGCTCACAGTGTCTTGCTTTTTGTATCTCATCCATGCCGTTGGAGCACAATAGATTCATCTCGTTCGTATATACAAGCATATCTCCAATGTTAGTTAAGTCAATGTAGATAGAATTAAGTGTCAAACCTCTATGAGATCTCATTTTGTTATGATTTGAAGCCACAAATGGTATATGTAATCTGAAGTTCTAAGCAACATTTGATTAGGTCTATTGTTTTATTTGTGGTGTGACACAGGGTGTGCTGCTGATACTTTTGTGTTGTACAACACTACTTAATAAAATGACGTGCTCAAAACTCCAGATTTCAGATGCAAGCCAATCCAACCTAAATAATAATTTTAATTTCATCATACATTAGTGTCTATTTCAAGCCAAGTCGTGTATCTAGTGTTACCCATTTGATTGTTTAACTAGAAAGGTGAGCATTATGCAATACATGGACTACATATTTCAAGCCGAGTCGTGTATCTAGCTGTTTGGAAGATTGCCTTGCTATTTTCCTTATGTTGATTTCATGTGTACACATCATGTACCTTCAGATACAATTTCAAAGAAACTTGAGCTAACTCAATGTTGTTCTTGCAGGAAAGCTCATGAATGAAGTAGTCACACTACTGAAATGAAAATGGCTAGACTGGATGTTCCTCTTGTATCTGTATTATTCATTTTGTTATGATGTTATTCACTGGAAATAATAATCTGGTATATATGCCCTTTTGTAATTTGTCAGGGATTTTCTAATTTGATGATTGTGCTATAATAATGCATCAACTTGAGATAGAAATTAGTTGAGACAACCATGTTTTCTCGATTTATATGTAGTCCTCATCAGATGGCTAATTTAGTTTGTGATTATGATTGTATCTCAAGCACTGTACTTTTCTATTTCTTTCTGTGAATAACTACTGGTGTATTATGCAAACAATAACAGAGCTAGAGATCCTATTTTGGTGTGTTGCAGTACTATTTTCAGTAGTTCTTATTGTGGACCATCTATACAGCAACACTTCCTCCAGTAGCAGTAGCAGTAGTAGTAGACTACCATGCTTATGTGTGCACATGATTCTCATGCGGACGATTTGGCTGGATCCACACTAGTCACTCTGCACATACCCTGCAGTTCTGTAGCCCTTACCTGCAGTCGCTCGCCAGGGCTCTGTCTCACCACTACAAGGCCCGGCTGTTGCTCCTCGACGTCAATGATATCTCGCTCCAGGTCTGTTGCAAACCTTCAGTGTCTATGTACCACTGAATTCTCTGTTTGTGTTTGTTGTGCTGTGGTTCTGAACTTTTTTTGTAGCTGAATGATGCTTGCAGATTTAGAGAAAATATGGGATCTCCAGCAAAGCTTTGGTGAGTTAACACCCCTGTTGCATGCTTTATGTGATTCTTCAGATAGTCTTGTGATTGTAAGAGAGAATCTGGACATGTCAGCCTCTCTGATATTTTGTTGATTGGGGCATCTCGAGATTTTTTATTTATTTGGGCAACTAGCAAACTAGGTTCCTGATTGGTCTCAGCTGTAGCTTGTCCACACTGACTGATACTAATAGAATAACAGATCACCATCATGCAGTGAAAGGACAGATCCACCCAATGTCTTGTTCGTAATTTGTGCTTCTCCTACCCATCGTGGTATGTGCTATGTCTGGTGTGAGGTCAAGGATGGGTGTATCGTGGGATGGATTGGTAGTCGTGGAGATGACTTGTTGGAAACTACAATTGGTTGGTTACTATCGTGGGATGGATTGGTAGTTTGTTATCAAAGAACTGTTTTCGGAAGAGTCTGATTGTGGTGTACATTCTCTAGAATGACTTGGAAAACTAAAACATGTATCTTGCGTCTCTTGTGCACATTTGCTTACATGGACTGCTTGTTTGTATGCGTGTGTGATTGACCATGTCTTGTTAGATTAGATTAAGTGAAATGCAAAGTTTCCTGGTGTCTGTATTGTAATGTTTAAAACTACCTTATTGTAGAATTTATCAACAAATCTCATGATGTGTTGTTTCTCAACTATTGTTGCCTATTTTATGATTCTACTGTTTTGTAATAGCAGCCAATTATTTGCTATATCCTGACTCTAAAAACTTGTCTTTCCTCTCTTTTCCAGGAGTTCCAGCCAAAGAAATTCAAGAAAATCTTGAAGACCCTATATTTTAGAGCTACTTGTATTCTAATAGTCAAAATATCTGGCTGTTTGGAATGAACCATGTAATGATTGTAATAGACTAATAGACTATTCTTGGATGTTATTCAAAATTTGTAACGATTGTAATATCTGGCTGTTTTTTATGTTTCAGTTACACAAATGTTATGTAATGAGGAATAGAAATTTGATGAAGGGAATCATCTTATAAAATTATTGACTGTGATTTTTGGGATAGAATAAATATGGAAACAGGGCTGAAAATTGTATTGGACCAAGAATTAATTGTTGGGCTCTAAATAGGCCGTGGCCCAAATAAATACATAAATGTTTCAAAAAAATAGAAAAGGCTAAGAACTAATTGGATAGTGAAAAGGCCAAGGCCCAAAAGTGAAATGCGAAACACAATGGCCAAAGCCCATAAGAGTAACGAATCATCGTATTAGGCCAAGTAAAAGGCCAGAATTATTGGGCTCAGCCCAAGTAAGCAACTGAAATGGACTGGGCTGATTTTGATTTAAGACGATTTAATTTTGTCACAATTTTGCCACGTAGGATCAGCCACGTAGGATATGACTTGGCTAGACTAGATGACCCATGACGATATTGGATCGTCATAGACGTTATGACGATCCAATATCGTCATAGACGATTATGACGATTTTACTAAAAATATCGTTATAGTTCATTTGCGACGCCCAACTTACGACGATCTCAAAATCGTCATAGAATCGTCATAAACGGACTACTATGACGATTTTGTGACGAAAATGGAGGGTCATATATAGCCAGATTCCTTGTAGTGAGTATGATGAACCTTACTCATTAAAATCTTCTTATTCATATATCATTCTTCTAAACTCATGGATGAATCCAATGAGTTTGATATTAAAGCATTTCATAGTTTTCTTATATCCTTGCTTGGTTATACCCACTATTCTACTATACAAAATCTTCAATCCAACAAGTAGTTCTTTCAAACTCCACTCCTAACCCTCCTTAACCATCCATCACTAATTTTTCTCTAATAGTTGTATGCATCCAACTACCTTTGTCTAAAGTTGACTATCCTTTAAGATGAATAACACTACTTCTATAACTCTATGCTATACTAGCTTTAACTGAATAATATCATCTTAGATTCACTTTACTCCAATAACTCTCACTCCAGTCCTAAATCATATTTATGTGGTTTGTAATGACTACTCTAGGATAATGTATCTCTACTAGGGTTTCAATCATGTTTTATCTGCCAATACAACTTATACATGACATAAGTACCCAATCTTGGTGAATAAGGCTTGATCATTATAATCTTGTAATCTTTTATGGTTTCGGTTTCCAGTTGGCTAATCAAGGCTTCCATCCGTACAACATTGCAGTTGTATGATAATTATCTTCTGTTTAGTTCTATTGGATTAAGAGATATAATTCATTGACTATACCTACTTGATCCAATAGGACTACTCCTGGCAACTATCTTTAGTATTCATCCTTGTAATCTTCTTTACTACCATAGGATTAGATAATATAAATAGTTCTTGTATTTATCTAGGAGGAATTTAACTTCATCAATTATCCTGTTGATTAGATTCTTTTCAATCTTTCCCATCCTATAGATGATTTCTAAAGCTAACATCACTATTTGCCTCTTCTTAATTGTTTCTATATAGGTACCTTAATTATAAACTATGATATGGTCAAGAGTTGATAGATTGAGATCTGGTGATTCAATAGTTGATTCATCAACATTAATGAACAACATATATTGAAATATAACTCAATAGGGATGATAAGGATTGATATGGAAAGAAAGATATAGGTGCATGATCTAAACTTAGTTCCTTTCCTACCAAATCTTACTTCAGAAGTAGGGTTAAATATTACCATGATACTCAGGTACATGCAGATGGGATTTAAGATATAGTTGTTAAATTCATATTTGGTGTTATATCCTCTAACTTGGTATTCATGAGTAATTGTAATGAATACTATAATATAATCACCTAATGATTAAGTATAATTCACAATGTATTAAGGTTTAACTTTTAGTACATTTGATCTACCCTTAGATCAAATCTCGCTTACCCAAAATAAGGTTTTAGCAAAGGTCTTATTGAAACTTATCGTAGTCAACTTGATGATCTACTTCAATTCCATCAAGCTAAGAGAAGCTTCATTCAATTTAACCAGTTCTGTTTTAAAAGCGCGAAAATTATTCGGATTTTCTATGCATGAATGCAATGCACACATCTGGGTTCAGGTTATTTTTAAGCTCTAATGCTGGGATGTTACAAATGCCCAGTAAGCCGGACGTTCGAAGATGGCGTGGTAAGAACTTTTGAACGGTACCACCTCGAAAGAGAGTGGCTCGGTTCGGTAATTGTCTCGGGTTCCAAATGTCACGTCTAGAGTAATCTCACCCAAATAATCCGCCTGTCTCCCTGGTACAATGCCATGGAAAGTTACACTGCTGTAACTCAACTGGCTCTCATGCAGCTTCATGCGGTGGAGCGTTTCGATGTAGAGAATGTTGATGTTGCTTCCACCGTCCATGAGTGTTTTAGAAAAATCATAGCCATCCATAAGAGGATTGACGACCAGAGGGTACTTTCTCCAACGATGTGTTTTCCTTGGGTGATCTGAACGATCAAAGGTGATGGTTACATCCGACTAATCCAGAAACTATGGGACAACCGGAACCGTGGTATTGAGCTCACGGAGAACCGCCTTCTTTTCCTTGGCAGGTTGGGATCCAAGGAAGCAGACATATGCGTCTTTCTTAGTCGGAAAAGTTTTCTTTCCATCCGACTTGGGCTCTGCAGCGGCTTCTGCTTCTTCCATGTCGGAATCTTCCTTGGGCTCCTTTCCTTTCTCGGAATTTTTCTTTCCTTTTCCTCGCTTGGCCCTGTAGCCAGCGGATTCGTCTTTCTTGATGTCGTCATTGAAACGGCACTCGGAATTTGTGTGGGTAGATCCTCCGTTACTATCCAAATGGTGGACACAGGAATTATTGGCAATGTCAGCCTAGATATAGGTTCTTCCGGGCTGTTGGTCTCCTCTGCCTTGGATTCGGGAAGTTCCGCGGCCTCTACCCCGGCCGCCTCCGTGCCCCCCTCGTCCTCCAGATCCGAACGTTGCGTTGACAGCTGCGTTGTCTGGAGCCAACTTTTCGTCCTAGGTGTTCTTGCGCTTTTGAGTTTGCTTTGGCTGTTTGGCCGCGTTGGTATTGGCCAGAATATTTAGCAGCCCTTCTAAATCATCATTGGCATCAGGATATTTGCTTGCCGTTTCTATCATTTCTCCCAAATCTGTGATGTGGTCATGCTTCAGTCTGTGACATAATAGTCCGACTGGAAGTCCTGTAATAAAGGCTTCTATCACAGTTTGCTCGTTTACTCCTTCACAGGAGTTCTTCGTGTCGATCCAGCGTCCGAGGTAAGCTCGGCAGGTTTCTCCGGGTCTTTGGGTGCAACGCTGCAAGTCTCCGACTGTGCAGGGCCTCCTGTATGTTCCCTCGAAGTTTGAAAAGAACACACTTTGCATATCATACCAGTTGTGAATTGAATTCTCTGGCAGTTCATTGAGCCATGATCGAGCCGTCTTCCTTAGCATAAGTGGGAGATATCGGACTGCAACCAGGATGTTTCCTCCTTTGGCGATGCAGCAAGCCTGGAAAAAATCCCGGAGCCAGGTATCTGGCTGAGCTATGCCGTCGTAGGGCTGAATGTGTTTGGCGATACCAAAGTCAACCGGAAATCTGGTTTGACGTATGCATGGTCCAAAGCACTTGGGTACCACATACACATCTTCTTCCTCGTATCGCCACGCTCCTATGTTTGATTTGATGCGATGGCGAGCGTCGTTTGGCGAGAGAGATCTGCGCCTTGGAGGCTCATGGATTCTGCGCGGTGGAGTCGGATTTCTGCTTCTCCTCTCACCATTGCCGCCTTCACCCCTGCAGCTTCCATGGCTACGACGTGATCCTTCATGGTCGCTGCTAGGAGGTGATGGTGGCCCTGGTGGATTATTTCTGGATGGGTTTCTTGGTGGTGGCGGTGGAGCCTCATTATGCTGACTCTGATGCCTGTTTCTTCGGGCACCATCCCTACTAGATTTAGGACGATCTGGATCATCTCTTTGTTCGGCGTTACCAGCCGGACGGCTTGGTGGTGGCATCCTTAGCCTATCTTGCTCCTCTCGCTGGCGGCGTGTTTCCGGGTCTTCTCGATAGCGGTTGTTTTGCCGACGGTGGTCCTGATGAGGAACCATTGCCTTGATGGCGTCTTTGGATGCAGCCAGAATAACTCTTGCCCAGTCACGTGTCGGCCTGCGAGAGTGGTCGTTTGAGCCGGTTCTTGAATTTTCTTCTTCTCCACGGGGATGATAGCATTGAGTCGTATCCCTGTGGAGCCTTACGTCAGCGCTTTGGTCGGCGCCAGTGTGGCAAAACTCGAACTTTGAGGCCAGCTTGCCACTAAAAGACGTGGCCGTCTTCTGCTGCTTTAACCCCTGCAACACGACGTACTATTAAACCTGCTGTGGAGACGGATTGTTGGCGAGGATGGCTCGAGCTGCAGCAACGTTTTCCAACGGCGTGCTGTAGACTCGGATCTTATCTCTATCTTTTCTGTCGAATAGCTCTTTGTGGATATCCGGGTGCTTGCTAGTAAGAAACGGACCTCCCCTTTTCTTGTTTGGATGTCGCTTGAAATCTCATTGATATTTGGCAGGATCACTGTCTAACTGCTGTCTCATCTCGGCGATGCGCTCAGCCTCTTCGAGTAGAAACAAGCGATGCTTTTCCAGGTCCTCAGCCCTTTTATCCAACGCCTCCGGTGTAAGATCCGAAGCCGTTGGGATTGGAATCGTGAGCGCATCTCCGTAAATTTCACGTGCACCCTTGGTGACAACGTGTAAATCCACAGGAGGGTCGATCGGGGTGGTATTAATCGGATCTTCGCCCTGATTCTCCATCTCGATCTCTTCATCAAATTTTTCTGTGTTGGTTTCTTCGACGTCTGGCTCTGCCGGTGTTGGATTTTTCTTCTTCTTCTTCTTCTTCTTCTTCTTTGACCGCCCAGTCGCCTTGACGTGCATACCGGTGGAAAAGATGGCTTTTGGTCCGGTACCGGGGGATAAACTTCCGTTAGTACTTTCCATCATGGTTGGTTTGTGGACCTTGGAGGAATCTCCGGTGTCCATATAATCCTGCGAGGTGTAGCTTTCATCCATGCTATCATATGGACTAGGGGAATTTTTTGGCTCACCTTGCATTTGTTTGGAGATGTGCTCTTGTTCATACTCCTCCATCTCCTTGTCAAAGTCTCGAAGTTCCTGCGACGTGATTGACTCCATCGGTGAGCCAGGTAAGTCGGCATTTTATTCGATTCCATCGAGAACCGAATCGCTACCAGCCCCAGCATCGATAGAGTCGGATCCAGTGCTTATGTGGTACACGAAACAGTGATTCTTCTTGTTCATGTTCTTGAAGTAGTGTCGCAGCTGGGTTTCCGCCTTCTCGATCTCAAAGTTCTCCATGATGTCGGCGATTGCTTCGTAATAGATGTAGGGGCGCTTCATCATCTTATCTATCCTATGCTTCAAGGGTAGTTTTTCTTCTACGGCATCTTGGACAATGGATCCGTAGTGGATATATTCTTCATCAGTGTATCCGATCTCATCAGGGAGATCAGATCCGGATTTTCCTTCCGCCTCTTCTTCCACTACAAGAGTGGGCTGGGTGGGTTTGATTTTTTCTGAGACCTTGAACTCTTCCGCCTCTACAGAAAGAGTAGATCCGGATTTTTCTTCCGCCATGGTCATCACCTCGAGGGTGTTTTGGGCGGGTTCAGCGAAACCGAGAATAGATATCGATCTCTCCGATGGACATGATCGTGTAGGTTGTCACGGGTTTCGAAGCCGGAATCCAGGTCTCGTCGAGGAGGATGAGAGGGACATCACTAGCGTAGACCACGCGACCCATGGCAATTGTTTCGCCGATTCCTGCATGCGTAGATTCCGCCTGGAGCGATGCTCCAAAGGTCACCTGCCCCATGGTGGGCGCCAATTGTCGTCGGATTGTTGACAAGTACACCATAGGGGGTCCTAGTGGCATTGGAAGGATGGGGTGTGAGACGTCGGATGTTCCAGGAGCGGTGAGCACAAGTTTACCCAGGTTTAGATCCGATGCGGTGATCGGATCCTACTCCTGCTAGCAACCCAGTAATATATCAATGTAAGCCAGATGTTACAATGGATTACAAGAGAGGTTCGCCTGTGCGAGTTGGTTGTGGTTGTGTGTGTTGAGTTGTGCCCTAAAGGCTCCCATAGGGCCGGTTTATATAGTCACCGGGGCCTAGGGTTACAGGAGAGACCTACCCGGCTACGTTACAGAGTCGGTAACTATGTACAGCTTGGACTACAAGTAATACTACAGGCCTAAGTCGGTAACTCTTCTGGGCCTTGTCGTAGACGGAACTGGCTCCTCCTCTTTCTCTGACTGGGCCTCCCGTGAAGCAAAGCTCTAACCCGTTGGTGGGCCACCCTGGTCAGCGAGACCTGTGGGTATACCCGGAAAGTATATCCCCAACAAGTATGTCCATCACACCATTCTCCTAATGATATAATCTTGTTGTTAATGACATCTCAATGTTCATGATCGAGAAACCACGATCATCTATTAACCAACAAGCTAGTATTTCAAAGAGGCTTTACTAGGGACTCTAATTAGTTTACAAATCACACAAGTATTAATGTTTCCGGTTAATACTATTATAGCATGAATGTAAACATTTATCATAAACACAAAGATATAATAATAACCACTTTTATTACTGCCTCTAGGGTATATCTCCAACAGTGGGGGCAGCCATATGGATGTGCCCCATGCCCCTTGGGCTGCCACCTCACCTATAAAAGCCTCCCTCCTCTCCTCTCTCTCACACACTTCCCCATGCTCTCATATGCCCTTTGGTTGGCATCTTATCCCTCTTGTTAGCCTTGTCCATTACCACTAGAAAAGGTGCTTAGGAGAGGCCCTGCTCGAGATCTTCCCCTCCACCACCTCTATCATGGTGTTGTGTTATTGGAGTTCTTGGGGATCCACTACTTCTGCTGCCCGGCTGGAGCGAGGGTTTGAGAGTTGTAGGCACACCGTATGTGTGACCGATTACGGAGGCGCTGCCCTCTTGTGGCGCTGATCGTCTGCATGTCCTTGAGGACGGCCATGTACACTCTACATCAACCACGTTTGTTTGTGGGAACGTTATCCTGCTAACGATCTTTGAGGATGAGTCCATCTGAAACCTCTACAAGTATCGCCTAGATTCGATCTTGGCAGTTGCAATCGTAGGAATTTTTTTGTTTTCTATGCAATGAACCCCATGAATCCTGGCAATATGGCTCCAGCCCACGCTGCTGCTGAGGAGGATTATTGGGGCGTGCGGGACCGCGACGAGCAGCGTTGGCGGATGAATGGAAGGCTGGCTGGCTAGTTTCGGCCAATATGTTATTGCGGCGATCATAGGTGGTGAGTTGAGAGCACATGTTGGTAAGGGTTGTACTTGGAAAGACATTAATCGCAGCACGCATCATCGTCAACAACTCGTCCTGCCGCCGAAATTTTAGAGGCCAAACTTTCATCTTGCTAATGAATTTCTCCGCAGGTATATCGGGTTTCTTTGTATTGGAGAGGGCACCACGAAGAGCCGTGATGCGAGACTTCGACTAAGACGTGTATTCCACAAGAGTAGACGACACATCCATAGTGTGCTCAGCAACGCCGACAAGAGCAAGGACATCAGACGAGATAGATTTGATCAAGTAACTTAAAACTTGTTGGTCGGGAGCAAGCCACACCTCATGGGCTGGATTGGGGACGACCAATTTCTTTTTTTCAGAATCTTTAACCTCCAGATTTTCCACAGGAGCACGATTAGAGTCATCTAGCAACCTCATGGCACACGCACCGCGTAGGGTGGGCAAGACTTGCATCTTCTTCTTTTTTTCGAAATGGGGATGTACCCCGGCCTCTGCATCCAAGGATGCACACAACCCTTTTATTACCATAAAGTCTGGAGTGCCAAAATTACAAATGAAGAAACAAGAAGGTTGAAACAACCAACCCTCACAACAAGCTAGAAAAGTAGAAAAAGGACAGCATAGCAAAAGCTAAACATCTGTCAATCTACTAGCATGTCACCACATAGCCTGGTAGTAAATATCCTGAGCAACCATCACTAGACGGCTGCATCCAGAAACCATCGTGGGGCGTAACTGCTCTGGGAGCAAAAAAACCTAGAGATGGATCCATTGGGAAGCCGAGATAATAACCTGCAAAAAAGATGGAACTCGAACCTTGTTAAAAATAATATTATTGTGACATTTTCATATAGCCCAACATAAAGCCGATACCCCTATAAGTATAGTAGCTTTATTAGCCTTATCCATTCCATTTAACCAATTCCTAAACATATTAGTAATATTGGTCGAAGGTGGAAGATTATAAGTAAAGAAAACAATATGCCAGATAATTTTAGCAAAGGGGCATGAAATAAACAGGTGTTCAATTGTCTCCTCTTCATCACAAAAGAAACATTTCTTGCAACCATTCCAATTTCTTCTTAATAAATTATCTTTTGTTAACAAAACATTTTTTTGTAGAAACCACATAAAGATCTTGATTTTTAGAGGTAATTTAAGTTTCCAGAGATAATTCTTAGGGGGATTTTGATGATCATTCATCAAGTCCTCATACATAGATTTTACCGTGAACATCACATTTGTGGTCAGATTCCACCAAAATACATCTGGTTCATTAGTTAAATTAACTTGCATCAGTCTCTTACATAAATGCAGCCATGCATACCATTTTGTCCCGTGCAAATTCCTCCTAAAGCCAATATTAAGAGGGTTATGAGAGACTACATCCTGTACAGAGACGTTCTTTCTATGCACAATATTATAGAGAGTAGGATATTGTTGGGCAAGGGGCACATCTCCTAACCAAACATCTTCCCAAAAGCGAGTTATAGCCCCGTTCCCCACTTTAAAAAACCCTATGGTAAAAAAACCATATTTTACCTGCATTAGGCCTTTCTAAAAAGGGGAATCCGTCGGCTTAGCTTGTACTTCTGCCAGCGTTTTGGTTCGCAAATACTTATTACGAAGAAGTTCCTGGCATACCCCTTGCTCAGACAGTAATTTACATAACCATTTGCTCAGGAGACATTTATTTTTTATTTCCAATACCTCACTTCCCAAACCCCCCTATCCTTGGGTTTGCATATAATATTCCATTTTGTTAGCCTATATTTCTTCTTATGTTCATCACTTTGCCAAAAGAATCTTGAACGATAGAAATCTAATCTTTTCCTGACCCCCTTTGGGATTTACAAGAAAAATAACATGAACATAGGCATACTTGTTAGCACAGAGTTGATCAGTACTAATATATCTCCATAAGATAATAATTTACCTTGCCAATATCCTAACTTTCCTTGAAAACGATTCTCAACTGGGTTCCACTCTGAGTTTCTGAGTTTTCTCTGATGGATAGACACCCCTAGGTACCGGAAAGGCAAGGAGCCTGACTCACATCTGAATATATCTCTATATTCATGTTCATGATCCTTTGCCTTACCAAAACAAAAACATTTGCTTTTGTGAAAGTTAATTTTGAGTCCCGACAGTTGCTCGAAAATGCAGAGGATGAGTTTCATGTTTACCGCCTTCATAAGGTCATGTTCCATAAAAATAATTGTGTCATCAGCATACTGAAGTATGGATATCCCTCCATCAACAAGATGAGGTATGAGACCACCAATCTGACCTTCTTCCTTAGCTCTAGCTAGAAGGATGGCTAGCATATCAGCAACAATATTAAATAACACAGGTGATAACGGATCCCCCTGTCGTACCCATTTTCTAGTCTGGAAAAATGTCCAATATCATCATTCACTCGAACCCTAACACTCCCACCTTGAACAAAATTTGCAATCCACTTGCACCATAACGGATTAAAGCCCTTCAAACGAAGTGCTTGCTATAGAAAAGACCATTTTACCTTATGATATGCCTTTTCAAAATCAATTTTGAAAAGTAAACCATCCAATTTTTTAGAATGAAGTTCATGAATTGTTTCATGTAAAATAACCACCCCTTCTAATATATGCCTACCAGGCATAGAAGCAGTTTGAGTTGGGTGAACCACTTTGTGAGCTATCACAGAGATGCGATTCATGGCTACTTTAATAAAGATTTTAAAACTAACACTTAATAAGCAAATCGGCCTATATTGTTGAATCTGGATTGCATTCTCTTTCTTAGGAAGGAGAGTGATTACTCCGAAGTTGAGTTTATATAAAGGTAACTCATCCGTTTGCAACTGTGCAAACATAGCCATTAGGTCATTCTTGATTACTTCCTAGAATGTCTGATAAAATTCCGCAGTGAACCCATCCGGACCCGGGGCCTTATTGTGTTCCATCGAAGAAATTGCTTCAAGCATTTCCTTTTCTAAGAACACAGACGTAAGAATAGTATTATCCAATGAGGAAACCTGAGTAATGTCCAAATTACTCCCCTCAACAATCAAAAAACCATTTGGTTCTGGCTCACCAAATAGTTTTTTGTAATATTCAGAAATATACGTTTTCATGTTTTCATCCCCACAATAGTGCCCTCCTCTTGTTAAAGTTGGAAAATCTTCTTTTTACAGTGTTTTCCGTTTGCAATTAATTAAAAGTATTTGGTATTATTGCCTCCTTCCTGAATATGTTTAACTTTTGCCCTCTGGGCCCATTTTGTCTCCTCATCCCTTCTCAGTTTTGTGACCTGCTCATTGGCCGTATTTAGCATCTTCCGCTCGGCTTCCGACAAAGCACTCGTCTCAACCTTAATATCCAATCTTTCTATGATTGCCAAGAGCCTATATCTTTCCATTCTGTATTTAACACTTTGGTTCTTAGCCCATCCCCGCAGAAAACGTCTTAAATGCCCAATTTTGTTTTTCCATCTTGCAATGGGTGTATTCCCATGAGAAACCGCCTCCCATTCGTCCTTAACCATTTTAAAGAAACCATCTTGCTTTAACCACGATAGTTCAAAGGAAAATCGCGGATTATTACCAAGATGAGCTCTAATTCCTGAATCAATCAGAAGAGGTGTATGGTCTGAACCTGACCGAGTAAGAGCCCGCACCGTAACTAACGGAATTTTTTGTTCCCATTCAACACTGGATAGGATACGATCGAGCTTCTCATAAGTCGGTGTGTCCCTACGGTTGGCCCAAGTAAACTGTCTTCCTGAGAGAACAATCTCTCTTAAATTTAGGTTCTCAATGATGGCATTAAAAACAAACGGCCAGTGGGGATTGAACCTATAATTATTCTTGTCTTCACTTTTTTGAAGGATATTAAAATCTCCACCCACTAACAAAGGGAGTGTTTTAATTTCACATATCCAAACCAGTTTGCCAAAAACTCATGTTTATGACTATCCCGAGCTGCTCCATACACTGGAACAAAAATCCACTCAAAACCATCACTACGGCACTTTAAGTACAACTAACACAATAATCCCCGGTAACCACTTTATTAACCAACATAGTTTTAGAGTTTATTCCCACAAGAATACCACCGGAACGACCATGTGGAGGTAAGCAGAACCAGGCAAAATCCACTCCAGGTGTCAAGTGTTGCAAAAACGGAATAGAGAAGTTAGATCTCTCTGTCTTCAACAAGGCAATAAAATCTAACTTATATTCATTAATCGCTTCCCTTGTGAAAGAATGCTTTGTAGGATCTCTAAAACCATCACTATTCCAAATTAAACCTCTGAGACCTTGCATTTTAAAAAGTTTTTTTAACCTTGACCCTAGTTCCCCGCCGAACACATGTATTATCGTATGTTATCTTCTTAGGTTTACGTGTACGCTTGCCCTCAAGGGAAACCGACTCGTGAGAACAACCAAAGGTATCAACGTCTTCAGTTGCTAAATCTTCACAGAGATTTGAAACTTTAGAAACAAAAAGAGATGCGGGAGTACAATCCTCCATAGATTTGTGCGTATTGTGTTCTAACATAGCCAAAGTTCTATGAAATTCTATATCTTTAATTAGATTTACCGATGTATTCCTTGTTTCATTTGTCTCCCCCAAAGATACCCCAATCGCTTTAGCCTTCTCTAAAATTTCATCATTCGACACCGACATAATTGAAAATTTCGAATTAGAGGGAGTACCTGGTCCTTCATTGTGGCAACTTGTCAATTCCACTGCGCGCTCCAGCTGTGTAGCGTCAGCATTGGTATGAGACAAGATTCGCTCACTAGCTCGAATATAATTAACAGAAGATAAAGGAATACCACCGAAAGCAATTACCTCAGCAAGTGTTGGTGGTGATTTTTTCACAAAAAAATTTCTTCTCCGAATCTTGTCTAGGCATCAGCACTGACCCTCCAATTTTATGAATCGGAGATGCAGAGAAAGTACCGCCCTTGGCCATCTCTTGAGAAATATCAGGGGTGTGTGACCTGCTAGTGGTGATCGGACAAGACCTCTCCTCTAGCAGTTCCTTCCCAGACACATTGACGTTAGAAACTGAAATAGCCGTACTAACCAGATGGTGGTCATCAACACACGTCGAATTCCGCAGCTCCTTCTCGCAAGTAACAGCAGCCCCAGTAAGCGCATCGTCCATGCATCCAGTACAAATCAAATTTTCTTGAACAGAACTCGAGTCCTCCGCAACAGCACAATCATCCATAGCTGTACCTACATTTCTTGTCTCCCCATTTGCTCCCAGCGCATCAGTGCGTGGATGAATCAAAAGAGGCAAGACAAGTTCCTGTGTATTAGGTATAAATTTAGTACAGTTTTGATTAAAAGCAGAAGAAATATTATTCAAAGTTTTGGGTACCTTTTTGCCATAGAGTCCAAAAGCACCCACATGAAATAATGGGCTGGTAGACAACATTGTCTGATTGATCCCACTATATGTAGCCGACCCCCCTTCATTCGTCTTCTTTTCGGAATTCTTGTTTAAGCCTCCCCTGTTCTTTCTTCTTCCATCCTAGAATTATCATCATTCTTATTATTCGCATCATCTTCCCTATCCTTCTTATTCTGATCATCACTCAGATTACCAAGCTGATTAGCTTGCACATTCAGTTGCTCCACCATGAAAGAAAGCCGAAAAAACCCCTTTCAATCCAAATATCGAGATGTGAGGGAATAATCTTTGGGTTAGTACAATGCACTTGCACACGGACAATTCCCTGTTGCCTAGTAAATGGCATATCAACCGCACAGGTTTTCCCAAAAATAGACCCCAAGTCCCCAAAGTGATAGAAAATCCCTTCTATCATCTTTGGGTACCCCATTAATTTGAACCCACACCAAAGGAAGAGAGAAAATCGGTTCCTCCACAACTCCCCACTCATCAAACTTCAGAACAATCTGAGTACCTGGTATCTGGTATTGTCTCAATTCTTTCATGCGCTCCACCTCAGTCTTTGTTGGGAATTTGACCTTAAAGACATTCTGTTGGAACTCGGCCACCTCCCAGACATAATTCTCAGACCGGACCAGCTTCCTTAGTTGCTCAATAACTTGAGCCACAGATAGTGCTCCACCCTCAACAAACACCCTTCCAACCCTAGAATTCTCCACTCTAGGCTTAAAAGTTCCAGTCACCGGCAGCTCCAAGAACATCAGTTGCTCACTACCAAACCCATGTACAATCATGGTAGGTTTAGGAGCATTCAATAACGGACAAGATGCGGTGATATGTTGCGGTGACTCACAGTTGTCACAAATAACAATTGTGCAATCATCATGAAAGTGCTCAGGTTGTTCGCAACGGAAACATCTCAGTTTGTCATTCTTCTTCGCCTTTTTATTAGGTCCATCATCAATAATTTCCATGCCAGCAACAGTAGAAGGTGCCTCGGCTACCGCGGCATGGAAAAGTGAAGCAGGCTGCCGTGGCGCCTTGGCAGCCTTAGTAAGGCCTCGCGGCAGACAGTGTGTGTGCCGCGGTAGTACTTGGCATCACTGCAGGCATCTGCATGGCACCCACCGCCGCTCCTGCTGCCGAGGCCACACCCGTTCCATCTAGACCCCTCGCCGCCGCAGCCTGCTGAGGTAGGATCGCCCCAGCGACAACCTCAACCACTTGATCAATCAAGCTCTGATTTGCATTGTTCCTAGAATTTGATCCCTCGAAATTATTGTTTCTAAAATTTCTGCTACCATTGACGTTGCTTCTACCAGTATAACCTCCTCTGTTCCAATTGTCTCCTCTAGCTTCTCTGAATTCATACCGGCGCCGGTTCTGATAACCCATGTCAGCACCATTAGAGCCACCCCCATTGTTAAACCCTGAACCACCATGAAAATTTCCAAAATCTCCCCCACGGAAGTTATGGTGATTATCAAAATTTGCAGCCTGATTCCCAAAATCAATCCTATGATCATTGTCCCGACCTCCATTAGAGCTGCTTGATTCACCAACGGAATAGTTGGCGCCTGATCCACCATTGGATTGGTTCATGTGACAACCAAACCTTCCTTCGCGTCCACTGCCGCCATTATTGTGGAAGAACCTCCCACCGCCTTGTCCACCTCCCTGGCCTTGAGAGCCGCCACCGCCTCCTTGCATCTCACCCAGATCAGTCCGCCACCCTAGGGTTTTAGATCGAGACCAGGTAAGACCAAACAGGAGCCGCAGCGATCTCCCGACCCCAAACGAGGCGTCCTTCGGCACTAGGACGGGTCCACGACCGTCAAAACAGGGCAACAACACGTTAACAGACGGGTTGACAAAGACAGGTTCGGTCGACTTGTTTGGTACATACCAAACTCGAGGACCAACCCCTCGAGAATTCAAAATACGCGGTAATTTCGTATCGCCAGATCCATTACCCAAAATACGCGGTAATTCCGTATCGCCAGATCCATTACCCATCGGACTCGCGCCGTCGTGTAACCAAGGTCCACTCGGAACCATGCATTATCATCCTCATTATCAGAAAACACCGATGCCTCCAACACTGGTTGCCGGTGTAATTTCTTGCGAAACAAATGATCTTTCGAGGACGACGTTGAACGATCAGATACAGGACGTACCTGAGTTGGAGAAATCCGAAACTAATCCGTTTAGCCACGCGTGAGGAAGATTCAGACATATTGATGTCCACATCTTTCCTCGCCCAGCCGTACTTGGAAGACGCATCCGCCCAGATCTCCATTCCTGCATCATCATCTTTAGAAGAATCCTCCTCTCCATCGCTAGCAAGAGCCCAGAATCGTCCTCCATTGATGAAGTTGTCCCGCGTGAGTTTGTCCGTCGGAGGCGTGCCGAGGGTAGCCACCAACGCTGCCATCGTCTATGTAGAGGAAGACATCATTGTTATTGGGAGGGAAGGATTGGGACCACTAGATCGTGATCGGAGCAATCAGTTTTGTTTCTCTCTTGTTCTTGGATTTTTTTTACGTAATTGTTCTTGGATTTTTGTTGTGGAGATCGATCTAGGGCTAGACGATGGGAAGAGACGAAGGCTTTGATACCATGCCGTTTTGGGTGGAACGATAACTCCCATTGGAGAGGATCGCTACGTGTATATAGGAGGTTGGGAAAAGCCCCCAACCGGTCGCAATACAGATCGGTACGTACGTAGTTCAGGTGGAGTACTACTCCATATTAAATACAAGTTGTATTGCATCTAACACATGCCATGTACGGCACACAATGAGACATGGGTCGCCATAGGCATGACTCCTCAGAAGGAGATGTGGCCTCAGCTGCTCCCAAGCACTACTGGAAACAGGCTTTCGGTTCGATCTGAACAACGTCACCAGTCCCGGCCCGTCACGAACCACGACTAGTGCTAGCACTAGTCCTGGGCCGTGAGGCATCCAACGGCTAGAAATGACCAAAGATACTAGTCCCGGACCGGACCAGAGCTCTAGTCTCGGTCCGTAATACGGCGCGGGACTAATAAGCTGGAGCGGGCCAACATCTCTTTTCGGGGACTATTAGTCCCGGGTCGTATCATTGCCCGGGACTAGTTGTCCATCAGTATATATACAGCTTCCTGGCCAGCTGCGCTCTAAAGCATATGGTGACCATTTTTCTCAAAGAAGCAAGAGAGTTCATGTCATTTTTTTTCTCAAGATTTAGTTTGCAACACCTAAATCCAAAGCTTTAAAAGGTTAGAACTTCATTCTTTCATTTCTTATTGCTACTTTAGCTCTATAATGCTCTAGAAGTATAGAGATATGGATCAAATGCATGCATGCTCTAGAAGTAGCTAGAAGGATTTTGATATATATGTGTAACAAATTTTGATTAGGCACATAGTTACTGAAAATTGAAATGTGTAATTTTAGAGTTTCAGAGCTTAGAATGGAATGAGGTTTTCACTGATAGAACAATAATAAAAACCTCCACATTTATCATGTTGATTGTTTTCTCCAATTCATAAATTGGTCCATGTAAATTTTTCAAAATTCAAAATTAATGCTCTAGAAGCTCTCAATATAACTTGTAATAATTTTATCATGTTGTGTAATGGTTTTTAATATACTTTTACTATAATGCAGATGGCCCGGGAATGGATGTATGGTACTGACCGACGCTCTGGCGAGTTCATTAATGGCGTGCATGAATTCATCCGTGTTGCTGATGCAAACAAGCACAATGGTTTTGTATTCTGTCCATGTAATAGATGTAGGAATCAGAAGGATTACTCTGACTTAAAAGCCCTTCACAGCCACATGTTGAAGTCCGGCTTCATGCCCAGTTATAATTGTTGGACCAAGCACGGAGAGAGAGAGAGGGGTTATAATGGAAGACAATGAAGAAGAGGAGGAGGATGACAACTATCATGGTTTCCCTGAGTACGGAGATACTTCCATGGGGGATGCTGAAGGAGAGGATGAAGAAGAGACACATGATGAACCCGCTGATGATCTTGGTCGGACCATTGCCGATGCACGAAGAGATTGTCAAACTGAAAAGGATAGGGAGAAGTTCAATCACATGCTAGAGGATCACAAAAAGTTGTTGTACCCAAATTGCGAAAATGGTCTGAAAAAGCTAGGCAGCACACTGGAATTGCTGCGATGGAAGGCTGAGTGTGCTATACCTGACTCCTCATTTGAAAATTTGCTGAAAATGATGAAGAATATGCTTCCAAAAGATAACGTATTGCCCGCCAGTACGTACGAAGCAAAGAAGGTTGTCTGCCCTCTAGGTTTAGAGGTTCAGAAGATACATGCATGCCCTAATGACTACATCCTCTACCGCGGTGAGGAGTATGAGAATTTAGATGCATGCCCGGTATGCACTTCACTTCGGTATAAGATTAGACGAGATGACCCTGGTGACGTTGAGGGCGAGCCCCCCCGGAAGAGGGTTCCTGCGAAGGTGATGTGGTATGCTCCTATAATACCACGGTTGAAACGCTTATTCAGAAACAAAGAGCACGCCAAGTTGTTGCGATGGCATAAAGAGGAACGTAAGTCAGATGGGATGTTGAGACACCCCGCTGATGGGTCGCAATGGAGAAAAATCGATAGAAAGTATCCGGACTTTGCAGATGACGCAAGGAGTTTAAGGTTTGGTCTAAGTACAGATGGCATGAATCCCTTTTGGGAGAAGAGCTCCAGTCACAGCACCTGCCCGTGACTCTATGCATCTATAACCTTCCTCCTTGGTTGTGCATGAAGCGGAAGTTCATTATGATGCCAGTGTTGATCCAAGGTCCGAAGCAACCCGGCAACGACATTGATGTGTACCTAAGGCCATTAGTGGAAGAACTTTTACAGTTGTGGCACGAACCCGGGATACGCGTGTGGCACGAACCCGGCAACGACATTGATGTAATTTCAAAACATTTCTTCCTTTTGATATGATTGATTATATGTATGCTTGCAAGGGATCAATTAATTATATAAATGCATCGACGTGTAGTGTGTATGTAGTAGCGTATAATATGTATACTGAAATATATGTTTGAATTATAGTGAAACACAAAACGAAAAAGGAACGAAATGGCAAAAAAAAGGAAATACACAATCTCTGTCGCGGCAGAGAAATGTGGTGTTTCTCTGCCGCGACAGGAAACCTTTTAGTCCCTGGTGGTGTTACAGCCCGGGACTAGAGGGTTTCCGCCCCCCATCGGCGCTGAAACAGCCACGTGGCTGTTATCAGTCGCGTGCCATTGCGAGCCGAGACTAGAGGGGGGGGCTCTAGTCCCGTTTTCGCAGTCCCGGGCCCAAAACCGGGACTAGAGCCCGTTGCGGCCCGGGACTACAGCCCTGTTTTCCACCAGTGAAGGGCGAGGCTGGTTTCCTCCATATAAATAGACTCCTCCCATAGGGGGAGTTATCCCACACGCACACATTCATAGTTTTGTTTCATGCTAAAGGAGAGACGTGCTATAGCCTGACTGTAGAGATCCCAACCTTTATAAGGTAGAGATCCCTGTGTTTACAATACTAGTCCCTAAATTAATAGCTAGCATCCACAGTTTAAGATGTAATATCAAAAAACAAAGGTCATCATACAACTTTATAACCAGGAATAAAATAATTCATTACATTTTACATAGCTCATTTGGCTATCTCATTACAATGCAGCAGAAATATCTATATAGCATGGAGTCCTTCATCTTCAAAGTGCCACAGGCAATCATGTTGGCTGTAGACTTGTAATCCTATTCAACATACTTCACTAACATCAAACAAACCTGCAACATAATAAGTTACAGCCACAAGGGTCAATATATTTGAATTGTATTGGCAAGTGATACTATAGTAGATTAGTGGTATCTATCATATATATGGATTTGGCTAAGTGTATCTTAGGCTTGCTTTGCTCAAAATAAGGTTTTCCTTATAAGTTGAAAACACTAAGTTTTTGTTTGTCAAAATCGCCCAAAGAACAACCAATAGAATTGGTTAACCTTTAACCCTTGTTCAACCAAAATCTTTTAACTTAGAAATTGAGATGAGGATATCCTTGATAGCTTCCATGTCTTGATGCTCAAATTGTCCATTGCCGGGGACACGGATAAGTACTTAGATTTTACTCTCTCGAGAGGTGGTGCACTTTCCCCACAATACTCGACATGCATCGAGACAAGATCTTTCAGAAGCCTTCCCTTATACCAAATGGACGCATTCCAAACCTATCACCCCTACCACCTTCTGTCCATCTGGCTAAGTTATTGCAACCTATATGATCCAGGTAGAGCCCATAATGCCATGTGGCTGCACTTGAAGCTTCTCAACATTTGACATCTCAAATCTCTTTTTTCCTGGGTGGCATTCCACAAGTAAGATACACAGGGTAGGCCATGAAAATGGGACCCTAGTAACCACTCAACAAAAATCCTTCCAAGCAAATACCATTCCACCTAGGTGATTCTTACTTAGTAGTTTTATTAAGCAAAAACATAAGTCAAAAGACTTAGCAAAATTTCCATAGTATGTGTATATATTCCACCCTTGTTTACTATTAGCTAAGCTAAGCATGATAGTAGTAAGGATCTTAACTTAGGAAAAATTCTACTAAGGCATCATCTACTAGGATTTCCCAAGGCATAGCATACTTAGTAAAAATTCCATGCAAGTCCTACTCAAAATATCACTAATGCATAGTGAAAATAATAGGACAAAATGTATGAAGCACCACTTTCCTTTTTTGGTAGAGAAACTAAGTTCATTCCTTGATCTTACAATTGTCACACTCTTCAAAGTTCACTACAATTCAATCAAGCAAGCACACATTTAAACTAGCATTCAAACAATTCACCACATAAAATAATAAAAACAAAGCAATGCATGCAAGCATGCAAAAGATTATTTTATTTGGAAAAGTGGTTTCTAATAGGCTATAAACATTTTAAAACACCTATTAGTCATTTATAAAAGTGGCAAAGCCTTTTGAAACCAAGTTAGTGAAAATGGACATTTTAAATCATTTTTGTTTTTCTAGAAATGATTTAAATCAAAGTAACAATATCTAGTGTTTGCCAAATATATTTTAAAACACAAATGTTAGTGTTTATGGTCAAAGTGTTTAAAATAAATCCTTTTACAAAAGGTTTCACTCAAAATCATTTTTTAAATAATACCAACCTTTTGTTTTCCTAGAAATGCCTTTATTCAAAGGAATAATTCCTTAGTGTCACAAAATATAATCTAAAATACAAAAGTTGGTTTTTATGGTCAGTAGGTTCAAAACAAACCATTTGCAAAAGGTTTTACTCAAAAATCATTTCTAGAATAAATTTTATAAACAAAATAGGCATAAACATGTTTCTGCAAAAACAACCAATTTTCCAGAAGCAAAATACTAAACTAAGGGCATGGCTGCAAAGATTTATTTTTCCTGATTCCAATGATATAAAATTTGTAATTTTTGGACGTGTGGATCAAAAGTTATAGATTTTACAAATTCAAACTTCTAATAGATTCAATTTCTGTTTTAATTGCTGAGTTTGGCCACGTGTCAAGTTATTACTGGTGCATACCGGTTCGCACGGATCGATCAACATGGGCTATTGGATTAAAAGGGGATCGCACGGCTCAGATCTAACATACCGATTCAGTTAAGTGGTTCTATCCTGTCCACAAGATCAAGATCTAACGACCCTAATCCAATTAACCACGAATTGGCGGCGCTGCAACGATGGACGGCGGCGGCGCGCTCGGGCAGAGGTGTTTCGGTGAAACTAGGATGCGCGGGAGAGGGAGGAGAGTCTCACCAGGTTCGCCACGACGTGCTGATGCTCGAGGAGGTCGTAGGAGAGCAGGGGGCGCACAATGCTGTTGGCGATTGCTCGCCGGAGTCGTCGTCGACGTCGGGTGCGTCCTGTTGTTGATGTTGGCGAGGCTACACGGCTCGGAAAGGCAAGAAAACTATTGGAGATATGCCCTAGAGGCAATAATAAAAGCAGTTAGTATTATATCTTTGTGTTTATGATAAATGTTTACATTCATGCTATAATAGTATTAATAGGAAACATTAATACTTTTGTGATTTGTAAACTAAATTAGAGTCCCTGTAAAGCCTCTTTATAATACTAGCTTGTTGATTAATAGATGATCGTGGTTTCTCGATCATGAACATTGAGATGTTGTTAATAACAAGATCATATCATTAGGAGAATGGTATGATGGACATACTCCTATAGATAAGCATAGCATATAGATCAAGTCATTTTAATAGTTTGTTTGCTATAAGCTTTCTGATACATAGTAACCTAATTCCTTCGACCATGAGCCCATGCTAATCCCCATCACCCGAAGGATACTTTGATGACATCAAACACCACACCGTAACTGGGTGGCTATAAAGGTGGCATTGAGTGTTCGGAAAGTATGGGTTGAGGCACATGGATCAAGAGTGGGATTTGTCCATCCATATGACAGATAGATATATTCTGGGCCCTCTCGGTGGAATGTCATCCAATTGTCTTGCAAGCATGTGATTGGATCACAAGGGATCACATATCACGGGAACGAGAAAAGAGTACTTATCAGTAACGAGGTTGAACTAGGTATGCAGAGATACCGACGATCAAAACCTTGGATAAGTAAAATATCGTGAGACAAAGGGAAATTGGTATCGTATGTAAGTGGTTCATTCGATCGCAAAGTAATCGTTGAAATATGTGGGAGCCATATGAATTTCCAGATTCCTCTATTGGTTATTGATCGGAGAAGTGTCTCGGTCATGTCCGCGTAATTCACGAACCGTAGGGAGAAACACTTAAGGATTCGATGTTGTTTAGTAGATATGGAATGTTAGTAGGGATACTGAATGTTGTTCGGAGTATCAGATGGGATACGGGATATCACGAGGAGATCCGAAATGGTCCGGAGAATAAGATTCATATAAGGAAAGTCCTATTTCGAAGTTCGGGAAAGTTTCCGATGTTTTCATCGGAGAGGTTCTAGAAGGGTCTAGAAGGTTCACCGGTCCGGAAGGAGAATGGTCCATGAATGTGTCATGGGTATGTGGAATGATTGGATCATATCCAAGGTCACTTGGTGTTGGCATTTGCAAGAGAGAAATAAAGCTCTAAATTGAAAGTCAAACGGAAAGTTTGAAAAGTCAAACTGGAACAATGGTTTCCTAGTGGGAGAAGAAACAAGTCCTTCTCTCAATCCAACTTGGGTTTGGGTTTGGATTCAAACCCACCCCTCCCAAGGCTGCCCTCCCTCTCATAAATAGAGGGGAAGGGCTGCCCCAAACAACACAAGCCCTTGCCCCTCTCCACGAGCCGCCGCCGCCTTGCGCCGCCGCGTCGCCTAGCGCCTCCTCCCTAGCCGCCGACACCTCCTCCTCCTCTCGGATATCTAAACCCTAGATTTCCAGGAAACCCTAATCCACCATAACTCGCATCCGGCTTAGGCGAAGCCCTGCGGGATCTTCCCTCTACTTCCGACACCACGCCGTCGTGCTGCCGGAATCGCGAGGGAGAACTACAACCTCCGCTGCTCGCTGAACAAGGAGAGGAAGGTCTTCATCGAAAATAACGCAGTGACCGACCGCGGAAGCGCTGCCGGAATGCAGCGCCGGAAGGATCGTCTACGCGAT
Organism: Avena insularis; assembly: GCA_023614405.1. Classification (NCBI taxonomy): domain Eukaryota; kingdom Viridiplantae; phylum Streptophyta; class Magnoliopsida; order Poales; family Poaceae; genus Avena; species Avena insularis. The sequence goes on along the minus strand of CM042695.1, from coordinate 81,852,206 downwards.
CTTGAGATCGGCAAGTGTACGACTACATCACCCATGAGAATCTGCTCTCGTTAACCGCTTTGGATCTTTGAGGGTGAGTGCTTCTATCGACTCGTTGCTACAATCTAGTAGATAGATCTTGGCTTGTTTGTGTGCATGCGGTATAATTTTTTTGTTTTCCATGCTACGAACCCCTACAGTGGTATCAGATCCGTGTCTATATGTAGATCTGTTGCACGAGTAGAACACAATGGTCATTATGGGTGGTGGTGCTTTTATTATCAATTGCTTTTTGTGTACTTTGCATCTTGCGGTATGATGGGATGAAGCGGCCCGGGCTAGCCTTACATGACATCGTTCATGAGACTTGCTCCACGCTCAACATGCAACTTGTATTGCATAAGTGGCTTTGCAGGTGTCTGTCTCTCCCATCATAGTATAGATTCAATTTACAACGGGCACTTGATAGTTCAAGCATCAACATTGTGGTTCTTGTTCGTAAGTTAGAATGACACTTATTGAAAGCCCCAAACCACGTAAAATATGCAAAGAAAATTAGAGGCGTCTAAATTTGTTTTGCAGGGGTGTGTTGTGATGTGATATGGCCATGATTGTGATTATATATGATGTATGCAATGTTCCTTATTGTAAGTTGGCAACCGACAGGAGCCATATGGTTGTCGTTTAAATTCCGTTAAAGACATGTGTGTCTATTCAAAGTAGTTGTAATAGTTGAAACTAGTGGAAGACAATCATGAAACGGCGCCATTGACCTTGACGCCATACCGGTGATGATGGAGATCATGTTCGTGCTTGAAGATGGAGATCGGAAGCACAAGAAGAAAGGCCATATCATATCACATATTATGAATTGCATGTGATGTTAATCCTTTATGCATCTTGTATTGCTTAGTTTGCGACGGTAGCATTATAAGATGATCCCTCAAGCACAAAAATTTCATGTTTTAAAGTGTTCATCCTTGGTAAGCACCGTTGCTAAAGCTCGTTGTTTTGAAGCACCACGTGATGATCGGGTGTGTTAGATTCTGCGAGTGTATACAACGTGAGCAAGCCAGATTTTCTCATGCGGAAGCTAAGGTTTGATCTTGACGAGCCTAGCATGTACAGACATGGTCTCGGAACACGGATCACCGAAAGGTAAAGCATGAGTCATATAGTAGATATGATGAACATGTTGATTGTTCGCCATTGAAGCTACATCAACTCTCGTGATGATCGGTTTTGATGTGGTGGATTTGGTTCGTGTGATCACTAAAACAATGTGAGGGATATTGTTTTGAGTGGGAGTTCACCTAGATTAATTTAACTATTAATTAGAACTCAATTTGTCATAAACTTAGTCTAAACTATTGCAAATATGTTGTAGATCAATGGCGGCCCCTACCATCAATTTTAATGCGTTCCTAGAGAAAGAAAAGTTGAAAAACAATGGAAGCAACTTCACGGATTGGTTCCACAATTTGAGGATCGTACTCAATGCTGGTAATTTGACCTATGTGCTGGATGCACCGCTGGGTGACCCGCCTCCAGCTACTGCTACCGATGAAGTAAAGAATGTTTACCTCACTCGGAAGAATCAGTACTCCACAGTTTAGTGTGCTATCTTGTATGGTTTGGAATCGGAGCTTTAGAAAAGGTTTGAGAACCATGACCCACATGATATTGTCCGTGAACTCAAAATGATATTTGAGGCTCATGCGGCAGTTGAGAGTTATGAGGCTTCTGAAAAGTTCTTTAACTGCAAGATGGAAGAGGGCAGCTCTGTCAGTGAGCACGTGCTTAAGATGTCTGGGCACGCAAATAAACTCCAAAGTTTGGGTAAAGTGATTCCTAATTCTTTGGGGATTCACCGTGTCCTCCAATCACTACCACCAAGTTACAAGAACTTTGTGATGAACTACAATATGCAAAACATGGACAAGACGTTGCCAGAACTCTTCTCCATGTTGAAATCTGCAGAAGTGGAGATCATGAAAGAGCACCAAGTGTTGTTGGTCAATAAGACCACCAAATTCAAGAAGCAAGGCAAGTCTAAGAAAAAGGGAAACTACAAGAAGGGCGGTAAGAAAGTTGCCGTGCCGGCGAAGAAGACCAAGGCTGGGCCTAAGCCTGATACTGAGTGCTTTTACTACAAGGGAGAAGGTCACTGGAAGCGGAATTTCCCAAAGTACTTGGCGGATTTGAAGAACGACAACATCAAAAAGATAGGTATATCCGATATACATGTTATTGATGTGTATCTCACTAGTACTCGTAGTAGTGCCTCGGTATTTGATACTGGTTCGGTTGCTCATATTTGTAACTCGAAACAGGTACTGCAGAATAAACGGAAGCTAGCGAAGAACAAGGTGACGATGCGCGTAGGAAATGGATCAAAGGTTGATGTGATCGCGGTCGGCACGCTACCTCTTCATCTACCATCGAGATTAGTTTTATACTTAAATAATTGTTATTTGGTGCCTGTGTTGAGCATGAACATTATATCTGGATCATGTTTATTGCGAGACGGTTACTTGTTTAAGTCCGAGAATAATGGTTGTTTGATTTATATGAGTAATATGTTTTATGCACATGCACCTTTGATAGATGGTCTATTCTTATTGAATCTCGATTGTGGAAATACACACATTAATAACATTGAAGCTAAACGTTTGAAATTGAGCGATAACTCGACCTATATGTGGCACTGCCGTCTTGGTCATATTGGAGTGAAGCGTATGAAGAAACTCCATTCCGATGGACTTCTTGAATCACTTGATTCCGAATCACTTGAAAGATGCGAAGCATGTCTGATGGGTAAAATGACTAAGACTCCATTTTCTGGTATGATGGAGCGAGCTACGGACTTATTGGAAATCATACATACCGATGTGTGTGGCCCAATGAGTGTAGCATCGCGCGGTGGTTATCGTTATGTTCTTACCTTCACGGATGACTTGAGTAGATATGGGTATATCTATTTCATGAAACATAAGTCCAGAACTTTCGAGAAGTTTAAGGAATTTCAAAGTGAGGTGGAGAATCAACATAACAAGAAGATTAAATTTCTACGATCTGATCGTGGAGGTGAATATCTAAGTTACGAGTTTGGCGAGCATTTAAAGAAATGCGTAATACTTTCACAATTGACACCGCCGGGAACACCACAGCGTAATGGTGTGTCCGAACGTCGTAATCGAACTCTCTTAGATATGGTTCATTCTATGATGTCACTTACAGATTTACCGCTATCGTTTTGGGGTTATGCATTAGAAACAGCCGCATTCACTTTAAATAGGGCACCATCTAAATCCGTTGAAATGACACTGTATGAATTATGGTTTGGGAAGAAACCTAAATTGTCGTTCCTTAAAGTTTGGGGTTGCGAAGCCTATGTAAAGAAGTTACAGTCGGACAAGCTTGAACCCAAAGCGGAAAAATGCGTCTTCATAGGATACCCGAAGGAAACTATTGGGTATACCTTCTATCATAGATCCGAAGGCAAAATCTTCGTTGCCAAGAATGGATCCTTTCTAGAGAAGGAGTTTCTCTCGAAAGAAGTGACTAGAAGGAAAGTAGAACTCGACGAGGTTATTGAACCTTCTCTTGAACTTGCGAGTAGCGCATCACCGGAAGTAGTTCTTGTGGCGCCTGCACCAATAAGAGAGGAAGCTAATGATGTTGATCATGAAACATCGGTTGAAGTTACTACAGAACCTTGCAGGTCAACGAGAACTCATACCACTCCTGATTGGTATGATTCCGTTATGAGTGTCATGTTGGTGAACAACACCGATGACCCTGCAACATATGAGGAAGCAATGATGAGCCCGGATTCCAATAAATGGCAAGAGGCCATGAAATCCGAGATTGGATCCATGTACGAAAACCATGTATGGAGTTTGGTGGACTTACCAGATGGCCGGAATGGTGTCGAGAACAATTGGATTTTCAAGAAGAAAACATATGCTGATGGTAATATTACTGTCTATAAAGCTCGAATTGTCGAAAAAGGGTTTCGACAAATTCAAGGAGTTGACTACGATGAGACTTTCTCACCAGTAGCGAAGCTAAAGTCTGTGAGGATTATGTTAGAAATCGCTGTATATTATGATTATGAGATATGGCAGATGGATGTCAAAACGGCGTTCCTCAATGGAGACATTGATGAAGAGTTGTATATGATGCAACCCAAAGGTTTTGTCGATCCTAAAGATGCTAACAAGGTATGCAAACTTCAACGGTCCATATATGGATTGAAGCAAGCATCCCAAAGTTGGAATCAACGTTTTGATAAGGTAATCAAAAGCTTTGGTTTTATACAAACTTATGGAGAAGCTTGTATTTACAAGAAAGTGAGTGGGAGCTCTGTAACATTCTTAATACTATATGTAGATGACATATTGTTGATTGGGAATGATGTAGACCTTCTTAATAGTGTCAAGGATTATTTGAATAATAGTTTTTCAATGAAAGATCTTGGCGAAGCAGCTTACATATTAGGCATAAAGATTTATAGAGATAGATCGAGACGCCTAATATCATTATCACAAAGTACATATTTGGACAAAGTTCTAAAGAGATTTGGAATGGAAGATAGCAAGAAAGGGTTCTTGCACATGTTGCCCAATACGACATTGAGTAAAACTCAAAGTCCTGCATCGATAGAAGATAGAGAAAGGATGAGCTAGTAAGACTCCCTATGCCTCAGCCATAGGATCTCTTATGTATGATATGCTATGTACTAGACCCGACATTGCATATGCTGTTAGTTTGACTAGCAGATATCAAAGTGATCCAGGAGTGGATCATTGGACAGCGGTCAAAAACATCCTTAAGTACTTGAGAAGAACTAAGGATATGGTTCTTTCTTATGGAGGTGATGAACAACTCGTTGTTAATGGTTACACCGATGCTAGTTGGAACACCGATCCGGATGATTCTAAATCTCAATCTAGATACGTATTTACTTTGAATGGTGCAACAGTTAGTTGTAGGAGTGCAAAGCAAAGCATTGTGGCAAGATCTTCCACTGAATCGGAATACATAGCTGCTTTGGAGGCTTCACAAGAGGCGATATGGATGAATGAGTTCATTACAGAGCTCGGTGTGGTTCCAAGTGCGCTGGACCCAATGTCTATCTACTGTGATAACATGGGCGCCATAGCCAATGCGCAAGAACCAAGGTCACACAAGAAGCTGAAGCACATCAAGCTACGTTTTCACGCTATTCGAGAACATGTCCAAGATGGTGACATAAAGATTTGCAAAGTACACACAGATCTGAATGTGGCGGATCCGTTGACTAAACCTCTCCCAAGGGCAAAACATGACCAGCACCAAACCGCCATGGGTGTTCGGTATATTACCATGTAATCTAGATTAGTTGACTCTAGTGCAAGTGGGAGACTGTTGGAGATATGCCCTAGAGGCAATAATAAAAGAAGTTATTATTATATCTTTGTGTTTATGATAAATGTTTACATTCATGCTAAAATAGTATTAACCAGAAACATTAATACTTGTGTGATTTGTAAACTAAATTAGAGCCCTGGTAAATCCTCTTTATATTACTAGCTTTTTGGTTGATAGATGATCATGGTTTCCTGATCATGAACATTGAGATGTTATTGACAACAAGATCATATCATTAGGAGAATGGTACGATGGGAATACTCCTATAGATAAGCGTAGCATTAAGATCAAGTCATTTCAATAGTTCGTTTGCTATAAGCTTTCTAATACATAGTAACCTAATTCCTTCGACCATGATATCATGCTAATCACCATCACTAGAAGGATGCTTTGATCACATCAAACACCACACCGTAACTGGGTGGCTATAAGGGTGGCATTGAGTGTTTGGAAAGTATGGGTTGAGGCACATGGATCAAGAGTGGGATTTGTCCACCCATATGACATATAGATATACTCTGGGCCCTCTCGGTGGAATGTCATCCAATTGGCTTGCAAGCATGTGACTGGCTCACAAGGGATCACATATCACAGGAACGAGAAAAGAGTACTTATTAGTTACGAGGTTGAACTAGGTATGCAGAGATACCGACGATCAAAACCTCGGATAAGTAAACTATCATGAGACAAAGGGAAATTGGTATCGTATGTAAGTGGTTCATTCGATCGCAAAGTAATCGTTGAAATATGTGGGAGCCATATGAATTTCCAGATTCCTCTATTGGTTATTGATCGGAGAAGTGTCTCGGTCATGTCCGCGTAATTCACGAACCGTAGGGAGACACACTTAAGGATTCTATGTTGTTTAGTAGATATGGTATGTTAGTAGGGATACCGAATGTTGTTCGGAGTATTTGATGGGATCCGGGATATCACGAGGAGATCCAAAATGGTCCGGAGAATAAGATTCATATAAGGAAAGTCCTATTTCGGAGTTCGGGAAAGTTTCCGATGTTTTCATCAGAGAGGTTCTAGAAGGGTCTAGAAGGTTCACCGGTCCGGAAGGAGAATGGTCCATGAATGTGTCATGGGTATGTGGAATGATTGGATCATATCCAAGGTCACTTGGTGTTGGCATTTGCAAGAGAGAAATAAAACTCTAAATTTAAAGTCAAACGGGAAGTTTGAAAAGTCAAACTGGAACAATGGTTTCCTAGTGGGAGAAGAAACAAGCACTACTAGGAAAACACTCGTTAGTGGCGCACGTGGAAAATCCATCCGTGGCGCACTGCTCGTGCGCCACTATGCTTGCGCTGCGACTATCTCATAGCCGTGGCGCACTGCCTGGTGCGCCACGCATGTGCAGAGATAGGCGTGGCGCACATGCCAGTGCGCCACGGATACCTGTCCAGGTGCGCTACAAGACTTGTTTTCTGTGGCGCATGTGTTAGTGCGCCACTAGCCTGCGCAGGTGCGCTTTAGACACTATGCGCCACAGAAGCTGTGCCATGTGCGCCACGGGTGTCTTTTTTTTAATTTCAGGGCCAGATGATATACAATACATATTATATACAATATTATAGGCAGATATACACACAGATATAAGATATACAGTTATATATATAAATACACATTTCGCAAAACAAGATTGAAACAAATACATATATATAAGTCTCATACATGAATACATAAGTTATACATTGTTTCGATCAAGTTACAAAGTAGTTGGTGACATGCGAATACATGTGTCGATCGAACAAGTTAGAGCTCGGAAGCTCGCCTAGACATCTAAACTAGCTAGAAACAAACGCGGGATAAACAACCAAAGAAGATAAGCATGATCACCACGACGAAGGTGTAGGTCTTCATCCGGTTCCTCGTCCTAACTCTCGCTAGATAGCGCGTGTATCTAGCTTCCGCCTCCGCCATAGTGTTGTACCCTTTGTATCTATTGCCGCTGAAATGGTGCACCTGTCTCCGGCAGTCTTCCCAATCATCGTAGACTCCGGGAACCCGTCCCTTGTACACGACGTACCACGTCATCTACAAGTTGACAATAATAATTAACCGGTGATTGAAAAAACATATATAATTAAAGTCACATATGAAGATACACTTATAGAAAGTACTCCTAAATCAAAAAGACCAAACTCAAAAATCATGCCTCATATATAAATAGGTTGTTCGACACAGAAATATGCTATGATGGAACTGTCCACCAAGTAGGATGCACAACACCTGGACCTATGCATAGCACAAGGAGGACAATCCCATCGCAGCACATTCACATATATAGTGTGTCATGACATTTCAATTATCGGCATTATTCTCGAAAAAGACCAAAGTAACTCGAAAAGAATGCCTCATATATAACTAGCTAGGTCGTTGGACATAGGAATATGCTATGATGGAACCGTAAGCCAAGTAGGATGCACAACATCTAGACTTGTGCATAACACAAGGCTTACAATCCCATCACAGCACATTCACATATATAGTGCGCCACGACATTTCAATCATCGGTATTATTCTCGAAAAAGACCAAATTAAATAAAAAAGAATGCCTCATATATATACATAGGTCGTTGGACACAGGAATATGCTACGATGGAACTGTGAGCCAAGTAGGATGCACAACACCTGGACTTGTGCATATCACAAGGCTCAGAATCCCGTCGTAGCACATTCACATATATATTGTGCCACGACATTTCAATCATCGGCATTATTCTCGAAAAAAGACTAATAAAGTAAGGGAAAAAAGAAGGAGCAAAATGAGCAAAGGACCAAATAGTAAGAAAAAAAACCAAGTATTGATTGATATATAATAATAATAAGCAAAAGAAGTAAGCGATGATTCATAAACCTAATAAGATAACTATAGTAGCATGTACACTTGTCCACATACACACAAAGGTCATATATAGTTTGTAACTACAACTAGGCCAACATCAAGCCTTCTGGCTCGGCTTGGGGAACGGGAGGACACCTTGTCTCGTCATGAACTTCCTATAGTCACCCTGCATCTCTAGGCGATCTTCTATGTCACGGTTATTCGGGATATTTCCTCTGTAGAAGATCCCCCCCCCCAAAGTCATGACATCACGAAAGATGATTGCCCCAAACTGCTGCTGGATGCGATACATCTCTTGTCTAATATCTAAATCAGTGATCTTGGCCTTTGCTTCGGCCCACTGTTTGAGATGATCTGGCAGCGTAGAATTCTGCTGGTCAAGTAGGAACGCCCTCATGTGATGGAGTGTGTAGTAGGCTTCCTTCTTACTATTTTCCGGCTGCTTCACGCAGGGGAACTCCGTTACGTGGTTGAAGACGTGTCTGCCGAACTTGACCTTCGTACGCACGAAGGTGGTGCCTTCCGTCGAGGCATAGCCAGTGAGAGCATCATCCAAAACTTCCTTGATCTTGTCGTAGTTTTTCTTCTTTTCTAGACTCCCCGAGTCGAAACACGTGACGTGGGAATGCTTCGGCGATAAGGAGATGAGCGTGCAGTGTTCATCTCTGCGCAAAAAATTCAAATGGAATGTGCTGGAAAAATAATGATGATAATCTAATAAAGCCAATCGACGGTGGCGAGTGAATAACGACTTACTCGGGAAAGTAAGGCACGAGAATTATTCTTTTGTCTTGTTCGCCACGAGGATTCTTTTTAGGTATGAGGCCACGATACGTTGTTCAGCGGGGGAACCCAAGCAGCCGTCACGCATGTAGTAGGGGTCCACTATAGCGATGCCCGGTGTGTTCTCTATAATGATCTGCATGGCCAGGCTGAGAGAAAATAGGCGGACCATGGTATAGTGCAGCGGGTATAGGTGGAACATATTGAAGTTGTCGTCGAACCGCAGGAAGAACAGATCCACAGGGGCATTGTCGACGAAGCCCAAGCCTGGTGGCACCTTAACCACGAATACTGGGTGCGAGGGATCTTTCTCCGCTAGAAGGCGTCTCTCTATCGTCAGCAGGCCGTCATGCACACTCTGCAGTTCCGAACTGGCGAGCCTCTGCAAATTCTTAGGTAGCATGGGATCACCCGCCACATGAATCCTCCACATAATACCCTCGGGTCTTGGTGGCCCGTCCCGAAACCTGATCGGATTCGCAGTTGACGCCACCGGGTGGCTCGAGCTGCTAGATTTTCTTTTCCTGCCCTTTTTTCCTTTTGGAGAGCAGGCAGGCACCGCAATCTCAGCACCGGCCGCCCTATGTAGTGTGTCAGGGCTTAGAATAAAGGGCCGGTTGGTTGTATCGGCTGGCTCTGTAAAGGTGCAAGCTGGAGGCGTCTCCTGAGAACCAAACAGACGCTTGGTGATAGTGGCTTTCTCTGTGGGGCCACCAGCTAGGTCTTCGTTGCTAAACTGAGTGTTGAAGAAGTGATCATTCCAGTCTTCGTCGTCCTCGGCCGGATATTGCGTCATGTGCATATCATCAACATGATCATCCGACCCACCGCGTGGAGGTGACGGCGAGGGCGGTAAGGGGGCCTTGCCACCTATTGTCGCTGGCACGACAGGCGGTGCTGTTGTCTGTGGCGTGATGGCCCCCGCCATCCCCAAACGGATCATGCTCTTTGTCCATTGCAAGAATAAGCCGAAGCAACTTCTGAGGATAGTCGGCTCTTCTTCATCCACTCTTGGGGGTTGAATGGGAGGTTCCAGGTCGTCGCAGCCCCTTAGCACCCGACTAATTTTAACCCTGTGCACGCTATCTGGCATCGGCCTTGAGTGGAACGTGCGCTGCAAGGGTTGAACGATGGTACCCTTGGCAACATCCCTCAGCTCGTTGTTCACGTAGCATAAGAGAGTGCAAGGAACATCCGTCTGTGGAAAACATGTACGGCATCGTCAGAGATGCCATAAGAGTAATAGATGGCGTGAAAGGCGGTAAAGCAATTTGTTTACCGTGATGGCGTCGAGATTGGCTAATGTCGAGGCACCGCATACGGCGACGGGCGTGCAAGAGACGGAAGGGCTGCTTGATGGCGCGGTGCTGGCCGCCGGTGTATTCTCCCTACCGGGTGCTTGGAGCTCCGGTGCCGCCGCGACAATGGCAGGGGGGTCCACCAACATGTCCGGCGCCGTGGTGATGGCAGGGGGAGTCACCAACACTTGCGGCGCCGCGGTGCTAGCGGGCGGAGTCACGAACACGTAGTTCGCCTGATTCGTCGGTGCCACGTTGTTCGATTGGCTGCTCACCATGCTTGGAATCGGGCACGGCCCTACTCGACCACCCGCACTCCAGTTCGCTATTGACTCCACTAAGGTAGGCAAAAAGGACGTGAGGGTGATTGCCAGGTTGTCTTGGATGATCTGCGAGATCCGCGCCACTTGTTCCTTAAGTTCTTGAACCTCGCGGTTTTCCTCCTCGCTCCTTCCCGACGGTGCCACATGCGTCCTCGGCGGTGGACCAAAATGATCCACCCAATTCTTACCCCCGAGGCCGGCCAGACGGCCAGCCGACGACGACTTCTTCGTAACCGGCTCTATTTTCTTGGCCTGATTCATCTCCCTGTTAAAAGCGTTATCCCACCGGGTGGCCGCCATCGACCCCTGGGATGAGGAACCCTGGGATCCATGACTAGCAAAAAATTTCCTCCTCCTGCAGAAGAAGTAACAGTGAATCGTTTAGATCATCGATTAGAATGCAATCGAGTTGATCCGCGGTAATTAGATTACTTACCACAATTTCCTCGAATTCCTTCACCGCAGGATCCATGGTGAGTTGTCTGGTTTTTGGGTCCACATGGTAACGGGCCCTGATGAAGTTTCAAACCTGCCCGGGTTCGAATTTCACAAATGGGTTTTCTATCCCCTTGGATCTATACTCTTCGTCCTCCTTCTTCCATTTGGCCTCCGCGGTTATGTATCCACCAGATCCGAGATGGTGATGACCTATATTCATCGCCTGCAGCACCTTTCCCCGATTACTATTGGCCAGGGCTCTTTCGGATTCACACCTCTCCTTGAACTCCTGGAACTGATCTTCGGTGATATACGGGTCAATCTTCTGGATCTCCTCGAGACTTTTGCCTTCTTTATAAATCTTCTTCTTTATCCGTGTTCTCCAGCTGGCCAGGGCGGTGCTCATCTTTGTGAGGGCGGATTTGTTTACTTCGTTCACATGATAATTTGTGTTCTGATACTTAGCGGGGAACTTGTATCTTGCGTGCAGCTTCTCGAAGAGGAGTGTGCGCAAGTGGCCATTATCTTTATGCCGGAGATTCTCGGTGTTGATCGAGATGGTTGTCCGGGTGATCGCCGCCACTTTCCCACCGTACCCTTTGAAAGACAAGGGCGGGCTCCAAAGGAACCCCTGATGGGCTCACTTCAGTAATTTCCTCCCTGACGGTGCCGACCATGTTCGGGCGTCGTTCCTTCGGCTTCTTCTTCTTCTCAGGAGGATTGCTACCACTCCCTGTGCCCTCGCTGCCATCAGTGGTTTCATCACCCGCCGTTCCTTCGGCCTCTTCCTTCGCGTCTTCCATCTCATCATCCTCGCTCTCCGAAGGATGGTATTCTTCATCGTCTTCTAGCCGCTGGGCCGCCTCCCAGAATGTCAATTGTTTATTAGGAGGTCTGAGTTCTCCTTCAGCGCTGATGCACTTAGAACATCCAGCCTCGTCATTGTCACACATCTTTGCACTAATAAAAACAAATAATTGGTTAAATGCACGGAAAAATCCAGCATGACCTTTGCTAATTTTCTTAAACTAGGAGTGCCTGATTTCTGCCGAAACGGAAGTTAATCAACATTCCGGAAAAAATCAGGACTCATTTCATACAAGAACCTACATACACGACATAACAAAGTGCTTCATACAACCACACGCATAACCACCACAGCCAGCACAGCCAGCACATTATCAGCACAACAAGCACAAGATCATTACCAGGTATATAAAAATAAATGGCCAAGACAAAGGCACGACATTACCACCACATTACCAGGTATATAAAAATAAATGGCAAGCTCATTACTAGCACAGCCAACACTCTGCTACTGGAAAGTTACTATATGAAATCAGCCAATTATTCAATTACTGGAAAGTAAATGGCAATAATGAAAGCAGCCACACATTTAATTAAGAACACATTTAAAAATTGAAAACTAGCACTGACTATTAGCACATTTATAAAACCAACTACAACAACTACATATAAGAACTATTAATTGGAGCTGATGCACTACAGAAGTATGGCAAGCAGAAAATCTACCTACTACAGCAGCTACTACTACAGTAACTACTACTACATTTCTTACTAACCTACTGCTAACCAACTACTTCTAACCTACTACAGCAACTGCAAGCTAACCTACTGCTACCTACAAGCTAACCTACTGCCAGGTATATTGCAAGCTACTGCTAACTACAAGTAGAACAAATAAATCTTACAAGCTAACCTACTGCAGCCTAAACAAATCAACTACAATGAATTTAGCAACATGTTCTACACAGAATCTAACCAATTAAAATGCACAAGTAAAATGCAGACCAACTAGTTATGCCCACTGTATGATGAAAGTAACATCTGCAGATGTTCTACAAGAAGTCAGAGAAGATCACTAGTGTTAGATAAATGCCTCCACAAGTAGCACTGACTTCTTGTGAAAGATAACAGTATGACATCTGCAGATAAGTCACACTATAGATAAAATTTGGCCAAATTTTATGCCAGTAACATGTGTCTTAAATTTGGCCAAATTTTATGACAGTAGCATCTACATTGCCTCGACAGTAACATGTGGCTTAGATCATGGGTCATTTATCTACTTGTGAAAGATAACAGTATGCCCACTTTATGATGAAAGTAACATGTTAGGCCAAATTTTATCTAACATCCAATCGACCATCAAGATTTATCTAACACAGTGGAAGATCACTGTAAGCTCACTGTCAAACATAATGCACAAGAACATAATTTGCTCACTGTCAAACCCTAACCATCTAGTACATTGCTAAAATTTGCTAAACCTAAACCTAAATCAGAACCATCTAGTACAATGAAACCCTAACCATTGCAATTCCATTAGGAAAAAATGTCAATTCCTATGTTCTGGAGCTTTCAGAGGCATCAATTGAATCATCAGGTGCTAACCCTAACCATTGCTCGAGGAGAGAGGGAGAGAAGGAGAGAGGGGAGGGGCGACGCTCACCTCTGAGATGAGGACGACGAGGGCTGGCGGACGAGGTAACGAGGGGGAGGGAGCGGCAGAGCACCTTGCCGCCAGAGGAGTGGAGCCGACGCTGCAGGAACCTCGCTGCCACCGACCTCCTCCTCCACAGAGCGAGCGCGCGGGCAAGGCGGCCTCCTCCTCCTCCTAGCGTGGCGGCCTCCTCCTCCTGGCGTGGCAGCCTCCTCCTCCTCGGATGCGGCGGCGGCGCATCGATGGGGATGGGGACGATGCGGGTAGGGACTTAGACGATCTGTGTCTGAGGACGATGGGGAGGGCGTGGCTCACGGTGACTAGTCCTACCCACTTAGGCGTAGCGCACCCTGTCCAAGTGCGCTACGGTTATAAGAGGGCTGCCGCCCCCATAGTTACCACTAGAACGCCTTATCCCACTGGTTCCAACCACTACTCTATTATATAAACCTGTGAGCACCTAGGTTCGAATCCTGGTGCCCACCTTTTTTATTTTTATTTTAAAAATATTTTTAAATGTTCCAAAAAATGCCTAAAAGTGGTGATATATGCCATAAAAGTTTTGTTTTGTTTTTAAAATACTTTTAAATATTCCAAAAATGCCCAAAGGTGATAATATATGTCATAAAAGTGGTACAAATATGATTCAAAATATGTCATAATAATTTGTCCATGATACAAATATGTCATAATAATTTGTCCATGAATATTACAATCTTTTTCGACCACGCGTTTTACAATATTTTTTGAGCTAGCGTTTTACAATCTTTTTTCCCTTCTTTGTCGCGGTTGAATAATTTAGCCCCGGCACTTTAATGTTTCTTCTTTCGAACGGGCTACCTTTTTTGGGTAGGGTTGTCCTTTTTCTTCTTGTAATGTATGTTGCTATATCGTAGTCGTCGTCATCTTCAATCTTTGGATCGCCGTACTGGTCGAAGTCTTGCTCGTTGGCGACTCCATCCATTCCGATGATGTTTCTTTTTCCTCTCCTCACGACAACACGGCTAGGCTTTGTCAGGTCGGTAATGAAAAAAGATTGGTCCACTTTGGTAGCCAGTACCCACGGTTCATTTTTTGCGGACACGTTCGCACCGACGGCCTTGGATTTGGCTGCTTCGGATATAACCATGGTTGTGAAATACCGGTCTTATCTTTCGACGCTCTTTGCCCATCTGACACAGAACATCGGCACCTTTTCTCCACAGTAGTCGAGCTCCTATATCTCCTCGATTCTTCCGTAGAATCTTTCCTTCACATTGTCATCGGTGTAGAATTCCGACGTTACGCCTGAGTTCTGATAATCACACTTGTTATCCTTTTCCTCCGTGTAGAATGTGTAGCCGTTGATATCATACGCCTGATAGGTCACCGGGTTTTGCATCGGTCCCTGCGACAAGGTGAATATGATCTTTTCCGTGTCAGAAGAATGCGATCGCGGGGGATTATCAAGGAGCGTCTGCCTAAACCAACGCGTGAAATCTGAGTTGTGCTCTTTGATTATTTCTCCCTGCGTCCTCTATATGCCCCGATCACTTTAATTCTTCTCGATTAACCTTTTGTGCTTCTGTACCCAAGGATCGACCAGTTCTAAATGCTGTAGTGCGACGAGGTTTGCTTGATCAAAGTCTGCGCGTCGAAAATCAAAGTCTACATGCAGTATGCGACGACCCTCTCGGTGACCAGATCCATCGAGCTTGCCAAGGAGCCTGTTGACGGGAAGACCGACAGGGTTCTCGATGTCTAGATAATTCGTGCAGAAAGAGATGCACTCTTCGGCCAGAAATCCCTTGGCTATGCTTCCATCTGGATGGGACCTGTTGCGAACGTATCCTTTGATGTGTCCGTTCATCCTTTTGAATGCCATCATGCTGCAGAGGAACATCGGCCCGAGTTGGATGATGTCCTCCACGGCATGGACCAGTAGATGCACCATAATGTCGAAGAATGCAGGTGGGAAGTAGACCTAAAGCTCGCATAGTATCACCACGATCTCCTCATGTAGCCTCCCGAGCTGATTCACGCCAATCGACTTCCTAGAGATGACGTCGAAAAACTTGCAGAGGCCAAATAACGTTTCACGGACGTGCTCGTCCATTATCCCTCTTAGTGCAACCGGAAGTACCTACGTCATTAGCACGACACAGTCATGAGACTTCATGCCACTGAACCTCTGCTTCGCCTCGTCTAGGTATCTGCTTATCTTGCCTGTATAGCCGTAAGAAAATTTGACTCCTAGAAGGCACTTGAAAAACTGTTTGATCTCATCCTGGCTTAGAGTGAAGCAAGAAGGAGGGCAGTAATATTCGTTCTTCTTGAACTTTTTACCCTTCCGATGACCTTGTGTCGTCTCCGACTCATGATCATCGTCATCTTCCTGATCACCAGGAGTAGTGCGTCCTCCGTGAAGCTCCTTCCGGATACCCATGAATATCAGGTCGTGCCTTGCTTTCGGACCATCTTTCGTCCTATCTGGCATGTTGATTATGGTGGCGACCAAACTCTCGCACACGTTTTTCATGATATGCATGATGTCGAGGCTATGAGGCGTGCGGAGAAACTTCCAGTATGGCAACTCCCAGAAAACAGACCTTGTTTTCCATACCTTCATCAGCGGCTTTTCTTGCTGCCTCTTTCGCTTCTTTCCAGGCTTAGGACAATTTTCCAGTTTTTCAGCAACTCTTCCACTTCTTCGCTGCTCCTACGCTCTGGGATTCCCCGGATCTCGGATTTTCCATCGAACAGGTCTCCATGTTTTCTCCATGGATCATTCTTGCCGAGCCACCTCCGGTGCGCCATGAACACGGTTTTCGAAGACCCTAGATCTTTCTCTAGTTGGAGATAGCTTGTGTTATCCATGCACCTAACGCATGCGCAGAATCCTTGGATAACCTGTCCCGAGATATACCCGCAACCTGGATAGTATTGCACCGTAGTGACCAACGCGGCTTTCATAGTGAAATAATCTTGTGCAACGGTGTTGTAAGTATTGGCTCCAGATTCCCATAACGTGGCTAGCTCCTCTTTCAACAGCCCGAGATACAGATTGATGTCGGTACCAGGTTGTTTCGGCCCTTGAATTAGCATACTCATTTGTATGTACTTCTTCATGCACAACCATGGAGGGAGGTTGTACATCCATACAAACACGGGCCAAGTGCTGTGCGTGCTGCTCTGGTTACCGAACGGATTGAGTCCATCGGTGCTCGCACCAAGCCTGATGTTCCTCGAATCTCCACCGAATTCTAGGAATTCGAGGTCCAATGCTTTCCACTGGCTAGCATATGAAGGGTGCGTCAGCAGCTCATCCTTTTCGGGGTCATCATCGTCATCTCCTGGCTTCTTCCTTTCCGCATGCCATCGCATGAGCTTCGCTTCCTTAGGGTCCGCAAACTAGCGCTGCAGACGAGGAGTGATAGGAAAGTACCATACCACTTTTCGAGGTGCTTTCTTACCTTTCTTGTATCGACTCACGCCGCACACCGGACATGTGGTTTCTCTGTGTCCTCGCCCCGATAAATGATGCAATCGTTGATGCATATGTTTATATCTAACGTGCGGTAGATCGAGAGGACAGGCGATTTCTTGGCGTCCTCGATACTAGTTGGACATGTGTTCCCCTCCGGGAGACGATCGTGCCAGAATGCCATCATATCGTCGAAGCTTGCGTCGCTCAATTTGTGTTTTGCCTTCATCTCCATAGCCTTGAGCGTTACATTCAACCGGGTATCATCGGGCCTGCATCCTTCATACAATGGAGTAACCGCGTCTTTCTCAAGTTGCGCAAGCTTGGCTTTCTCTCTAGCGGCAGCCCTGGCGTTACTAAATGCCTTGAGAAGCAGCTCTTGCACATAAGGGTCCCGCACCCAGCCTGACGTTGTTCCATCATCGTCTGCTCCTCCAGCATCTAGATCATCATCATCCCGGTCTGCTTCCGCACCTTCACCATCTCCAGGAGACTCTTCATCATCTCGCCCGTTCTCGCCGTGATGATCATCGTCATGTTTCCCACCTTCACCGTCTCCATCGTCTTCGGCATCGCTTATCCAACGAGTGTATCCATCCATGAAACCATGGCGGAGCAGGTGCGCCTGCAGATTCCCGGAATCTGGGTCGATCACCCAGTTGAGTTTGCATCTTCTGCACGGACATCTTATCTCCGTCTTGTTATTTCGTATCATGTCGGCCGTCGCACATTTCAAAAATCTAGCCACAATGTCTTCACTCATTATGAGCACCATTTTTGCCTGCACTGTGTACACGATACAATTAGAAGTCTATTAGAACCACATAATCAATGCATGCATGCAATGGTCGATAGAAAATTTCGGCATGACCTATCCGAAAATTAATTAGGACCTTTGCGAAATGCCAAAGTCTTGCCAAAATGGAAATGAATCAACATTTTGGCAAAACAAATGGCAACTTGTTCACATACAAACACAAGAGAGAGAGACCGGTCCATACACACATGAACATATCATTATCCTCTCTATACACACATGCATGAGCATCATCGATACTCTCCATATACATACACATGACCATCGATCCTCTCCATACACACATCATGAGCATCGATCATCTACATACATATGATCATATCATCCATATACACATGAACACATCCTTACATGGAAAACTTACCGAGATGAGAGACCGATCGCGAGAATATGGAAAGGAGAGGTGCGCGCGAGACCGGAGAAGGAGATGAGAGACCGGAGAGCTTCCTCTATTACGTATGTAACACCCAAGGCAAGTTCTACATGCTAAAAATGGTGAATGAGTGGAGAAACTGAGGTAGGAAGGAGAAGGATCCCGACTAGATCTAAGGAGGAAGAAGAAGGGGAAAGTGAAATGTGGGGTGGTCGATGATCACACATGTGCACAAAGTGGAGCTGCCAAAAAAAGGGTCGCCACATCCGTGGCGCACGTGGCCTCAGTGCGCCACAGGGAATAATAACATCCGTGGCACACATGCCATAGTGCGCCACGGATGTGTCTGCCTGTTTTACAGAGTAGAGGGGCATGCGCTTAGGCGTAGCGCACCCCCTCCATGTGCGCCATGGTTAACACTAACAAGTGTAGTGCACCTACCCTATGTGCGCTACGGGTATCTGGCGTGTGGCCAGCAGGGCCCTGTCCCACACATATCTGTGGCGCACTATGACCATGTGCGCCACAGTTGTTCTAGTTACTAGTAGGGCACTGCCCATAGGTGAGCCACGCCTGTTTTAGCCGTGGGGCACTTCGACAATGTGAGCCACGGATGTGCTTATTACCTATAGCCATTTTCCTAGTAGGGAAGTCCTTCTCTCAATCCAACTTGGGTTTGGGTTTGGATTCAAACCCACCCCTCCCAAGGCTTCCCCTCCCTATCATAAATAGAGGGGGAGGGCTGCCCCAAACAACACAAGCCCTTGCCCCTCTCCACGAGCCGTCGCCGCCGCCGACCCGTCGCCACGCCGCTGCCCGCGCCGCCGTCGCCCTAGCCGCCGACACCTCCTCCTCCTCCAGGATCTCTATGTAGGGGTTCGTAGCATGGAAAACAAAAGTTTTCTACCGCATGAACACACAATCAAGATCTAATCTATGATCAAGCCAAGATCTATCTACTAGATTGTAGCAACGAGTCTATAGAATACTAACCCTCAAAGATCCAAAGCGGTTAACGAGAGCAGATTCTCATGGGTGATGTAGTCGTACACTTCAGATCTCAAGATCGCGTAGACGATCCTTCCGGCGCTGCGTTCCGGCAGCGCTCCATGATCGGTCACATCGTTAAATTTTCGATGAAGACCTTCCTCTCCTTGTTCCAGTGAGCGGAGGTTGTAGCACTCTCCTTGCGATTCCGGCAGCACGATGGCGTGGTACCGGAAGTAGAGGGGAGATCTCGCAGGGCTTCGCCTTAAGCCGGAGCGAGTATGGTGGAGTATGAGAGAGGCCTTGGAGATCTACGGTTTAGAGGCACCAAGGGGAGAGGTGTAGCCCCGTGGCTAGGGTTTGGGGAAACCCTAGTCGGCGACTTGGGAGGAGGCCCTAGGCGGCGGCAGTAGGTGGTGGCGCCTGGGGCTAGGGTTTGGAGGTGTTGGGTGTGTAGAAGAGGGGCACCCCTGCCCCTTCTTTTATAGGTGGGAGGGAGGCGCGGTTGGGAGGAGGGAGTCCTCCTCCAACTCCTCCTCCTTGTCCAGCGGGTGGAGGGAGTGGGACTTCCTCCCCAAGTAGGTTTCCTACTCTCCCTCCACCAAGCAAAACTGCCGTTTGACTTTTCAAATTGGCGTTTGACTTTTCAAACTAGGATTTGATTTATCCCTTTATTTTGCCCAGCCATGATACCTAGTACATGATGCAACCATTCCAACTTGTTATGACACATTCATGTACCCTTCCCCTCCGGAGTGCCGGACCTTCCGGACCCTTCTAGAACATTCCCGATGAAAACACCGGAATCATTCTCCAACTCCGAAACAGGACTTTCCTTATATGAATATTATTCTCCGGACCATTCCGGATCTCCTCGTGATATCCCGGATCCCATCCGAGACTCCGAACAAAATTCGGTCTCTTACTCATTATTCCATAACTACTCAACAACATCGAATCCTTAAGTGTGTCTCCCTACGGTTCGTGAATTATGCGGACATGATCGAGACACTTCTCCGATCAATAACCAATAGAGGAATCTGGAAATTCATATGGCTCCCACATATTTCTCGATTACTTTGATCGAATGAACCACTTACATACGATACCAATTTCCCTTTGTCTCACGATAGTTTACTTATCCGAGGTTTTGATCGCTTGATCTCTGCATACCTAGTTCAACCTCGTTACTGATAAGTACTCTTTTCTCATTCCCGTGATATGTGATCCCTTGTGAGCCAGTCACATGCTTGCAAGCTAAGTGGATGACATTCCACCGAGAGGGCCCAGAGTATATCTATCCGTCATATGGATGGACAAATCCCACTCTTGATCCATGTGTCTCAACCCATACTTTCCGAATACTCAATGCCACCTTTATAGCCACCCAGTTACGGTGTGGTGTTTGATGTCATCAAAGCATCCTTCCGGTGATGGTGATAAGCATGATCTCATGGTCGAAGGAATTAGGTTACTATGTATCAGAAAGCTTATAGCAAATGAACTATATTAAATGACTTGATCTTTATGCTACGCTTAACTATAGGAGTATGTCCATCACATCATTCTCCTAATGATATGACCCTGTTGTTAATAACATCTCTATGTTCATGATCAGGAAACCATGATCATATATTAACCAACAAGCTAGTTTAACAAGAGGCTTTACTAGGGACTCTTTTATGTTTACAAATCACACAAGTATTAATGTTTTCGGTTAATACAATTATAGCATGGTATGTAAACATTTATCATAAGCATGAAGATATGATAATAAACACTTTATTATTGCCTCTTGGGCATATCTCCAACAGTCTCCCACTTGCACTAGAGTCAATAATCTAGTTTCAAACCTTTGTATATTCAACACCTATGGCTTTCCGGTGTTGTATGTACACGATTTCTAGTGGTAAACTGATCTCCTGATCTGACACTTCCAGGTCCGTGTGTAATTGCATGTCTTTGCGTCTTTACGCATCACTCATTCTATAATGAGATGGCTTTGTATAAATTTGGTCCTTTGGTGAGACCTTTAGTTCTTTGGGGTTAAAACATGTTGATAATATTGTCGTACAATATATCTTCATAGTATTATCCCGCTGTGAACTACACCTAGTTTGATAACAAACTTCTTGACACAAATGCCCTCTTTAGCACTAGTGGAAGTCATATACTTAGCCTTTTATTGTAGTATCTGTCACAATGTCTTAAACTTTGGAAACTCATCCAAATCCATTATGGAACTTACTTTCCATTATATTGTGCCACCCTTAGTTTAGATTGAGATAAACTTAATTTGTACTTTGTGACAAAACTAGTATCAATGTAGTATTTTTACAATGAACTAACCATCTATTTGCCACTTATACAAAATAATATATTCTTAGTTCTTTTACAAGATCATAAGAATATATTTACTGTTGTCCAATAATCATCTTATGAATCATTCTGGTATACGCTCATAACATTTAGAACATATGACATATCTGGATTTGTACACATCACAGCAAGATTGATAAAATACTCTTTGTTATTTTATCTATCAAGTATCAAAATACTTAAATATTTATTCAATCCTTCCTGTGCAACAGGAACTTTTCTTGTAGTTTCTATATTGAACTCATTCAATATATCATCTATGTACTTCTGGCACAACCATATTGGCGTCACAATTTATCCATATAGACATTGATGCCAAATATTCGGGTTCTGCCTAAGCTTTTCATCGAGATGAAATTCTTATCTTGTGTTAATAAAAAGATACATCATTTCCAATCAACAATATGTCTTCTACATAATGTATTAGAAACATGTCTTAGCGCTCCCACTTAATTTCTTGCAAATGCAAGCATCTTCATCGTCTCCGATGAAATTAAACTCTTTTAACAGTTTCATCATAGTAAAGATTCCAACTCCGTGATGCTTACTTCAACCATTGAAGTTTGCATATGCTTTTAGCATCCTTTGAATTAACAAAACCCTTTGGACCGTGTCATGCACACGTACTAGGTAACCATTCTATTAGAAGAACTTGTTTTGTTTATTCAACACATAACAAAATTATATGTCGTGGTTGCTACATTAATCCCTCTATACTAAATATCGCTTAATGAAAGATCAGATCTTGTCATAGTCAACTCTTTGAACATTGTCGTGAATTCTTTCCCGGCATGTCGATAATTTCACAGATGTGAAACATCCATGTCTATTTCTTTATAGATCCAAATACGACTGTAAGGTCTTGTACCTTTCCAGAGGGTCTTTCAAGCTCAAAGCTTGATTTCTTGTATATGGAACTATCACGGATTTTATGGCTTCAAGCCATTTGACGGAGTCAGGGCCCATCATCACTTCTTTGTATGTAGTCGGTTCATTATTCTCAAATAATGATTCAATCCTCAAATCTTGGTATTTGATTGTTTACCCAACCTACATGTTTCAATAGGAACTTAGACCTCTGTGACCACAACCTTTGAGGCACGTGAGCCATGAGCATTGTTGCTGCCTCCGGAACACTTTTCGGTGTTGCGCAACTTTGATCATATATAGCTAAGGTTCTTTTAACCTTGTCAAAGTTCTATTGTCCTCCCACTTAACTTTTCACGGAAAATTCCTTCTCAAAGAAACTTGACGTTCTAAGTGACAAACATTTTTGTCTTTGGTATTTATGGAGGAATTCTAAACAGTTATTCGAAAATAACATACAAAGACATGTTCATCCGATTTTGGTTGCAAACATCTTTCTTATGCATAGCATACCAATATTTAAGAAAGGACAACTTGGGTTTTATCCCAAATCATAACTTTATATGGTGTCAATTCAACGGATTATGATGGAGCTCTTTTCAGTGGAAAACCGGTAGTCTCTAAAGCTTTTAATCTTTAAAATATAATGATAGTTTTATGAATTACACCTTTGATCTTACCATGTCAAACAAGGTTTAATCACATATCTCGAACGCTCCATACTCTTATGGTGTTTCGGGAAATGGAAATCCACGGAACGATTCCTTAAATCTTAGGTATTATGCTAAACTTGTAACTCAAATATCTTCCTTTATGATCTTATCATAAACTATTTATATTCTTGTTATAATGATTTTGCACTTCATCTTAAAATCTTTGAACTTTTCAAATGTTTCATACTTCATCCTTATTAAGTAAATATTCATATATTCACTCAAATTTTTGGAGAAAGCATATGAAGTTGAAATCCATCGCTCTTGACTACACATAATAGACTTCATACAACAATATGTACAAGTTCCAATAAGCTAGTCATTCGTTCCCTTTTGGCCTATGAACGAAGTTTTAATTATCTCTAGGAAAGTTTCACAAGCGTCATTTGATCAAAAATCAAAAGACTCCAAAATTCCATCCACATGGAGTTTCTTCATGTTTTCTTTCCAATATAATTTAAACGGCGATGTCACTTCCTAAGTGATCTTTCAATCAATTTGTCTTTCGACATTTTTAGCACTAGTTTTATGGATGTGATTTCTCCAACGAGATTTGTGAATCATCCATCTTTTATGGATTACGGCAATTATTTGAACAACCCTTTTGTTCTCATAATACCTAATAAAACAAATCTTGAAGGCAAGCTTTGATGTTTAACAAGCAGCACAATAACCCTTTATTTGTTATCGATGAACATCATCACATATTCTTTTGCTAGTTACTTAGGCCATTGTAGTTCATGAATTGTGTTGTTTCGTATGACGATTCATACCAACAAATTCAGTATCAAATACTTAAGAACCACATTGTTTAATAAGCAAAGAATATATCCATAACATGTATATCATCTATACTTAAGCTGAATAATTCTAGTCTTTTATTTTCTGCCATATATTTATGAGATTCTCTTTCAGTATTTCCTTTTCTATTTGAAAGAATCTATCAACATCAATAGTGGAGCCATATACATGACACATAGTCCAAAGCATGTATAGTAAAATACTAATGTCCTTGGACTTGCACTTTGAAGTAGATCACCATCATCAAACGTTTGGTGCTCTTTCAAATTCCTTTCTTTAGTAATCTCTTGGTGTAGTAAACATTTTACCTACATCAAATATTCACCCTTATCATGGAATTATCCATGATCAAGCTACTTTTAGCTTATAACGGTGAATCGCGAGTATAATGTTGCTCTCCAACCTTTTGGAGGATTAGGACAACTAGTGTCTCCAACCTTTTGCAAATTCTCATCAAATATGAGAACATGACTTTTGCCATATTATACTCTATCATGTTGAAACCAAAACTTCTTTTCAGATATCACAATATCTTCCACACATCATGGTTTCTGAAACAACTCTTTCAGATCCTAGATAACCTTGATATTAAGACAATCCTTTGAATATCAAGAATCATGGAGACAAAACATGATACTCATACACTAACACTTGGAATTGTCACTCTTGATTTAATACCAATTATTAAACTTCATGGAGTAACCAGAACTTACTGAAAGTTTGCAATAGGACTTTTAAACTTTAGATTAACACTTCAAAACAATACGATACCAGTTCGTAAAGTAACTAACCAGAATTCTATAGTTCTATCATCTCAATTATAACTAAGCGCAAGGTGGTAAACGGATGCCAATGACTACAACAATTATGAAAATTCACTTTGATTTAATTTATGATAAATAGTGTTCAACTTTCAATCATATTGCCGTTGAACTTCCACTCAAAAAAATATCCCTCACATTGTTTTAGTGATCACACGAACCAAATCCACCACATCAAAACCGATCATCACGAGAGTTGATGTAGCTTCAATGGCGAACAATCAACATGTTCATCATATCTACTATATGACTCATGCTTTACCTTTCGGTGATCCGTGTTCCGAGACCATGTCTGTACATGCTAGGCTCGTCAAGATCAACCTTAGCTTCCGCATGAGCAAATCTGGCTTGCTCATGTTGTATACACTCGCAGAATCTAACACACCCGATCATCACGTGGTGCTTCAAAACAACGAGCTTTAGCAACGGTGCTTACTAAGGATGAACACTTTAAAACTTGAAATTGTGTGCTTGAGGGATCATCTTATAATGCTACCATCGTGAACTAAGCAATACATGATGCATAAAAGGATTAACATCACATGCAATTCATAATATGTGATATGATATGGCCTTTCTTCTTGTGCTTTCGATCTCCATCTTCAAGCACGAACATGATCTCCATCATTACCGGTGTGGCGTAAAGGTCAATGGCGTTGCTTCATGGTTGTCGTCCACTAGCATCAACTATTACAACTTCTTTGAATAGACATGCAGGTCTTAACGGAATTTAAAAGACAACCATATGGCTCCTGCCGGTTGCCAACTTACAATAAGGGACATTGCATACATCATATATAATCACAATCATGGCCATATCACATCACAGCACACCCCTGCAAAACAAAGTTAGACGCCTCTAATTTTCTTTGCATGTTTTACGTGGTTTGGGGCTTTCAATGTGTCGTTCTAACTTACGAACAAGAACCACAACATTGATACTAGTATTGTTAATCACCCGTTGTAAATTGAATCTTAACTATGTTGGGAGAAACAGGCACCCGCAAAGCCACTTATGCAATACAAGTTGCATGTCAAGCGTGGAGCAAGTCTCATGAACGATGTCATGTAAGGTTAGCCCGGGCCGCTTCATCCCACCATCCCGCAAGATGCAAATTATACAAGAAGCAATCGACAAAAAAAGCACCAATGCCCACAATGACCATTGTGTTCTACTCGTGCAACAGATCTACATATAGACACGGCTCTCATACCACTGTAGGGGTTCGTAGCATGGAAAACAAAAAATTTCTACCGCATGAACACACAATCAAGATCTAATCTATGATCAAGCCAAGATCTATCTACTAGATTGTAGCAACGATTCTATAGAATACTAACCCTCGAAGATCCAAAGCGGTTAACGAGAGCAGATTCTCGTGGGTGATGTAGTCGTACACTTCCGATCTCAAGATCGCGTAGATGATCCTTCCAGCGCTGCGTTCCGGCAGCGCTCCCGAAGTCGGTCACATGTTCGGTACTCGATGAAGACCTTCCTCTCCCTTGTTCCAGCAGGCAGTGGAGGTTGTAGCACTCTCCTCGCGATTCCGGCAGCACGACGGCGTGGTACCGGAAGTAGAGGGGAGATCTCGTAGGGCTTCACCTTAAGCCGGAGCGAGTATGGTGGAGTATGAGAGAGGCCTTGGCGATCTACGGTTTAGAGGCACCAAGGGGAGAGGTGTAGCCGGTGTCTAGGGTTTGGGGAAACCCTAGTCGGTGACTTAGGAGGAAGCCCTAGGCAGCGGCGGCAGCAGCAGGTGGTGGCGCCTGGGGCTAGGGTTTGGAGGTGTTGGGTGTGTAGAAGAGGGGGCACCCCTGCCCCTTCTTTTATAGGTGGGAGGGAGGCGCGGTTGGGAGGAGGGAGTCCTCCTCCAACTCCTCCTCCTTGGCCGGCGGGTGGAGGGAGTGGGACTTCCTCCCCAAGTAGGTTTCCTACTCTCCCTCCACCAAGCAAAACTGCCGTTTGACTTTTCAAATTGGCGTTTGACTTTTCAAACTAGGATTTGATTTATCCCTTTATTTTGCCCAGCCATGATACCTAGTACATGATGCAACCATTCCAACTTGTTATGACACATTCATGTACCCTTCCCCTCCGGAGTGCCGGACCTTCCGGACCCTTCTAGAACATTCCCGATGAAAACACCGGAATCATTCTCCAACTCCGAAACAGGACTTTCCTTATATGAATCTTATTCTCCGGACCATTTCGGATCTCCTCGTGATATCCCGGATCCCATCCGAGACTCCGAACAAAATTCGGTCTCTTACTCATTATTCCATAACTACTCAACAACATCGAATCCTTAAGTGTGTCTCCCTACGGTTCGTGAATTATGCGGACATGATCGAGACACTTCTCCGATCAATAACCAATAGAGGAATCTGGAAATTCATATGGCTCCCACATATTTCTACAATTACTTTGTGATCGAATGAACCACTTACATATGATACCAATTTCCCTTTGTCTCACAATAGTTTACTTATCCGAGGTTTTGATCGTCGGTATCTCTGCATACCTAGTTCAACCTCGTTACCGATAAGTACTCTTTTCTCGTTCCCGTGATATGTGATCCCTTGTGAGCCAGTCACATGCTTGCAAGATAATTGGATGACATTCCACCGAGAGGGCCCAGAGTATATCTATCCGTCATATGGATGGACAAATCCCACTCTTGGTCCATGTGTCTCAACCCATACTTTCCGAACACTCAATGCCACCTTTATAGCCACCCAGTTACGGTGTGGTGTTTGATGTCATCAAAGCATCCTTCCGGTGATGGTGTAAAGCATGATCTCATGGTCGAAGGAATTAGGTTACTATGTATCGGAAAGCTTATAGCAAATGAACTATATTAAATGACTTGATCTTTATGCTACGCTTAACTATAGGAGTATGTCCATCACATCATTCTCCTAATGATATGACCCTGTTGTTAATAACATATCTATGTTCATGATCAGGAAACCATGATCATATATTAACCAACAAGCTAGTTTAACAAGAGGCTTTACTAGGGACTCTTTTATGTTTACGAATCACACAAGTATTAATGTTTCCGGTTAATACAATTATAGCATGGTATGTAAACATTTATCATAAGCATGAAGATATGATAATACCCACTTTATTATTGCCTCTTGGGCATATCTCCAACACTCTAAACCCTAGATTTCCGGGAAACCCTAATCCACCATAACTCGCATCTGGCTTAGGCGAAGCCCTGCGGGATCTTCCCTCTACTTCCGACACCATGTCGTCGTCCTGCCGGAATCACGAGGGAGAACTACAACCTCCACTTCCTGCTGGAACAAGGGAGAGGAAGGTCTTCATCGAGTATCGAACGTGTGATCGACTGCGGAAGCGCTGCCGGAACGCAGCGCCGGAAGGATCGTCTATGCGATCTTGAGATCGGCAAGTGTACGACAACATCACCCACGATAATCTGCTCTCATTAATCGCTTTGGAATCTTCGAGGGTGAGTGCTTCTATCGACTCGTTGCTACAATCTAGTAGATAGATCTTGGCTTGTTTGTGTGCATGCGGTAGAATTTTTTTGTTTTCCATGCTACGAACCCCTACAAAAACAAGTCAGGAAGATGCACGAGGGAGAGAAGAGCATGTGAGTGTCCACCAGAGAGGAGGGGCGGTCAATTATTATGGGGAGAGGTCGCCGGAGTCAGAACCGAAGACGATGGCAGGTTGGCGTTGTCGGAGGTGACGTTCTAGGGAGCGGGCGAGTGAGCTAGGGTCATTGGAAGATGCGGGAGGCGATGGGGAGTGCTCTCGTGGGAAACAGGGGTAGTAAGGAGGGTCGACCTTGCCGGAATTGCACGGAGGCTCGCCGAAGCAGAGGAGGTTGCGAGTAGAAATTTGAGCAGCCCTGGGGCTCCGGTGGAATGAGGTTTGAGGGGAAAAGAAGGGGAGAAGGAGGTGGTTAAATGTGCTCGGTCGCTGGCGAGGTTTACTGAGCCATCAACCCGAATTTATGCAGGCATTCATTCGGCATAAAACGGACAGAGGGGAATGAGGGCGTGGTCACCGCGAGGAAGATAATGATGTGTCGATTGGTCGTCGGTGGTGAATGGGTGCGGGGTGAGTAAGAAAACGATTCATGAGAGGGGAATTGACTGTTGGGCTTGATGGGCCTGGTAGCTGCGTAGGTTAGTGGGCTGGTTGTTTTCCCTTTTTTTATTCTGTTTCTTTTTTCCTTTTCTAATTTTCTGTTTTCAATTCAAACTCTCATTTGAATTCAGATTTCTTTTTCAAACCTTTTCCAAAATTTTAGTATATTTTAATATTGTTTAACAAAGTATTTTAGAGTCCATTTTTAGAATATTATCTTGTATTCTCTTGGGCTTTATTATTCTTTTCAATAGACATTGTCTTTATTTAAATAGGATTTTAAATATGGTTTCAAACTTCTCTTTGAATTCCAATTTTTACCAAACCTTTTGCATTAGGTTTTATTTATCCATTAGTGTGTTTCAATAATTCATTTTTAATTATTTAAAATATCTTAATATGATTTAATATTTATTTAAATGAGGCCTTTGTCTTTATTTATTTGAATATGGTTCCAAACCATATAATTCTATTTAATTTTTATTTTATTCTTTTCAAGTTAATTAGATAACTTTTAATCCACTTTGGCAATTTCCACTATTTTGCCATGTTTTAATTAATCATTTATATTAGGGATTTTATCTCCATTTAAATATAATTTGAATATCATTTAATCTCATATGTTCTTATTTGAATATTCTTTATCCCTTTATTTTATTTGGATTATATTTATTCCGTTTGTTTATGGATTTAATTAAAGGTTTAAATTGTCTTCTAAATAATTTCTTGGGATTTATTATTTATTTTAGGCAATTTGTCTTTATTTAAATAAAATTGGATATTTTTCAATCCTTATGATTTTATTTAAATAATATTTTACTCCTTTTTATTATTCAATAACTTTCATTTGTTTATGGATTTGGCCAAGATTTAATTTGGCTTTTAAATATTCTTTATTTATTTATTTCTTTCTTTGTCTTATAAAATCCATATCTTTTTATTTATAGATCCAAAATTGGTGATTCTAGTTAGTAAAATTTTATTTAATATTTGTTTATCTTTTCAAATCCTTTTAGGATTACTTTGCTCATGATTTGGTATGGATTTTAGCTAGGAGGTTTTATTAGCTTTGGAAATTATTTCCTTTTAACTTATTAAATTCATAAGGTTTTATCCATGGTTCCAAATTAAATCAAACCAGTTTCTATGGTTTTATAATATTTTTGTTTATCATTTATAAATGTTTGTTGCTAAATTTTTATATGGATCAAATCCATAGTCTTAGGGAGATCTTGGAAATGATTTTCTTCCATTAGGAATTTAGGGTTTTGGTTTATTTTCCCAAGTGTTTAAATTTCAAGATATATTCATTGATGAATGCATTTCACTTGATTGAAATTTTGTTGGATTCTCTTTTTGTTGAAAGTTTGTTCAAGAAGGGTTTTGATGTTTCCAATTAGAAGCAAAAAATTTCTTTTCACCCTAAATTTCAACAATTATTTCTTTTGTTTATTTATTTTTCACATTTCAAAATTTGGAAAATTTTGGGATGTAACAGGCTACCACCCTTAAAAGAAATCTCGTCCCGAGATTTGGGAAGGCTAGAGGTTACAATTTGGCTTCAAGACCACTAGGGTACTACCACCCTTAAAAAGGTTTTAGACTAGATTACATCTTGGCTTACTTGGGGTCTCGATGAAACTTCTCTGGACAAACATCTGCATAGTGTCCTTTGTTTCCACATTTGAAACATGTGACAAGGCTGAGATCCTTCATAGGCTTGCTTGTCTTGTACTTCTTCTTTTCTGGACAATGTGGTGCATAATGGCCTGGCTTTTTGCATTTGTTGCACATCACTTGACTAACATCTTCTTTCATCTTTGGTATCACTGTCTCTTGTTTGTTTCCTTGGCTCTTCTTATTTTCTGGACAATCACTGGCATAGTGTCCCATCTCTTTTCAATTGAAACATTGTACCTGACTAATGTCTTTCTTGCTAGGGTTGGTACATTTCTTCTTTTTGATCTCTCCAAAGCTAGGAGTTCTTCTAGTTCATGTTCTTCATATTTCACCACAAATGTGGGAAATCTTTCTCTTTTCTTGGGGAAGTCACTAGAGATATGACCTTCTTATCCACATGAATAGCAACACTTTGTGGTCATTTTGGATGTGGCCTTATGAAGCATGGTTCTGACTTTGCCTTCATCCTTCTTGGTAGAAGTTGTTCCCTTATGGAGGTTACTAAACATTTGATGCATTCCATCTTGTTTCATTTGTTGAACTATAGGATAGATAGGGCATTGGATAGGGACATGGTTATTTCCTTCACATAGGAAACAAGTAACTTGAGATGTGGGGCATTGTTTAGTTGGATGTTTGTCTTCACAATTAGGGCATTGGTCCACATGCTCTTTATAAGTGTGTTCCATGTCTCCACAAATATTGCAAGCTTGAGTTCCTTCTATAATATCATCCTTGATATCATTATTGTCACAAGCTCCTTGGGAAAGGTTGCTTCTTATGTTGGTCATTTGATTGGTCATCCTTTGCAACAATTGGGATTGGGTTTCCAAAAAAATTGCATGGTTGGGTCTAACTCATTGTTGTTGGCTAAAAACTGAGTTGTCACTTGATTCAACTGGGCTGGGGTTGCTAGAAATTGTTCTCTCGTGTCTATCTCTTGGTTATTGTTGTCACCATCCTTGATGTTGGAGTCTCTTGAAGAAGTCATCTGTTTGGGTTGGATTGGGATTAGAGTAGGCAAAATATTTCTATAGGAAGAATTCTACTCACACACAACAATTCACACAAACAATGTGCAAGCAATCACAGTCAAACATTCCACTTAAACAACAAGATTCAAGCATGTTTTTAGGCAACAATTTTTTTTCTTACACCACATAAGTTGGTGTGATCAATATATGATCTAAACTAATCACTAGTATGGTGGTCCAACTATAGAGTTCTCTTGAGATCATTCCATTCTTCTTGGTTGTCTCTTCTTTGAATAAGATCATGGTATCCTTGGAAAAATTCTTGCATCTTGGTCACAAAGCTTCAAAGGTGATGATGGTTTCTTCTAAGTTGTTTTCCTTAGTCTTCAAGTCTTGAGTAATATTTCTTGTCTCAATTGTAGTTCTTGGTGATGTCCAAGTTGAAGTCCTTGGTGAAACTAAAGTTGAAGTTATTGGAGATGTTGAAGTCTTTGCTCATGGTGGAGGCTTTGTCCATCAAATTGAAAAGAGGGGAGATGTAGAATCAAAACAAAAGATTGAGGAAAGAGTTTACAAGATTGTTTGTAAATAAGTTTGCACAAATACAACTCCTATTTTCTAAGGGGTTTTGTCCAATCCTAGGGTTACAATCCTACAGGCCACACAATGCTCTGATACCATGTGTAGAGGTCCCAACCTTTATAAGGTAGAGATCCCTGTGTTTACAATGATAGTCCCTGGATCAATAGCTAGCATCGACAGTTTAAGATGTAATATCAAGAAACAAAGGTCATAATACAACTTTATAACCAGGAATAAAATAATTCATTACATCTTACATAGCTCATTTGGCTATCTCATGACAATACATCAGAAATATCTATATAGCATGGAGTCCTTCATCTTTAAAGTGCCACAGGCAATCATGTTGGTTGTAGACTTGTAATCCTATTCAACACACTTCACTAACATCAAACAAACCTGCAACATAATAAGTTACAGCCACAAGGGTCAATACATTTGAATTGTATTGGCAAGTGATACTATAGTAGAATAGTGGTATCTATCATATATATGCATTTGGCTAAGTGGAGCTTAGGCTTGCTTTGCTCAAAATAAGGTTATCCTTATAAGTGGAAAACACTAAGTTTTTGTTTGTCGAAATCACCCAAGGAACAACCAATAGAATTGGTTAACCTTTAATCCCTGTTTAACCACAATCTTTTAACTTAGAAATTGGGATGAGGAGATCCAAGATAGCTTCCATGTCTTGATGCTCAAATTGTCCATTGCCGGGGACACGGCTAAGTACTTATATTTTACTCTCGAGAGAGGTGGTGCACTTTCCCCACAAGACTCGACATGCATCGAGACAAGATCTTTCAGAAGCCTTCCCTTATACCAAATGGACGCATTCCAAACCTATCACCCCCTACCACCTTCTGTCCATCTGGCTAAGTTATTGCAACCTATATGATTCACGCAGATCCCATAATGCCATGTGGCTGCACTTGAAGCTTCTCAACATTTGACATCTCAAATCTGTTTGTTCCTGGGTGGAATTCCACAAGTGAGATACACAGGGTAGGCCATGAAAATGGGGCCCTAGTAACCACTCGACAAAAATCCTTCCAAGCAATTACCATTCCACCCAGGTGATTCATTTACTTAGTAGTTTTATTAAGCAAAAACATAAGTCAAAAGACTTAGCAAAATTTCCATAGTATGTGTATATATTCCACCATTGTTTACTACTAGCTAAGCTAAGCATGATAGTAGTAAGGATCTTAACTTAGGGAAAATTCTACGAAGGCATCATCTACTAGGATTTCCCAAGGCATAGCATACTTAGTAAAAATTCCATGCAAGTCCTACTCAAAATATCACTAATGCATAGTGAAAATAATAGGACCAAATGTATGAAGCACCACTTGCCTTTTTTGGTAGATAAACTAAGTTCACTCCTTGATCTTGAAATTGTCACACTCTTCAAAGTTCACTACAATTCAATCAAGCAAGCACATATTCAAACTAGCATTCAAACAATTTACCACATAAAATAATAAAAACAAGAAATGCATGCAAGCATGCAAAAGACATCTCTACTTATGTAAAAAGAACTTTGATGTTCCATTTTCTGTCATCTACCACTACGTCGTTTTCTTCGTCCGACACCCCCCTCGCCCATCATCTCCTCCACAAACTGGGCCTTGCTAAATTAACGCGTCATCTCCCTGCTTCGTTCGCTTCGCCCCTCCTGATCCGACCTCCATCCTGACCCCTCGCCTTCGTTCCCTGGACCGTCCAACAGCGGCGACCTCCTCTCTAGGCCACCGACGACGCCCTCCCAACTCAGCCTTTGCAGGCGTCCTCCCCTTCCAGCCACTGGCGGAGCCATCCCTTCCCGAGCGCAATAGCGAGCGGACGTGTACCTACTGGATGAGATGTATGATTGGCGGAGCAGCAACGCGCGTGCCGCCGGGATCTGGTCCCCTCTCCATCGTGCTGCTGCTAGGACCCATACGCGCCACTGCCATTACAAGCTGACCACCGCATCGGAAGAATCTCGAGCCCTCTCTCTCCTGCAACAAAGCGCGACCGTGGTACCTCAAGGCGTGGTGTGGGGGCGACGGATTCGTGCACGGGCGGGCCTTGAGGAGGCGCTGGCTAGGAATGCCCAGCGGTGGGGTGGCCTATGGTGAGCTGAACAGATGATCTTCTCTGGCAAAATAAGACGACGAGCGCGCCAGCGATGGATGGGATGCGGAGGGCTTCAAACGCAAATCAAAGGCAGGGGCGGCTGGCCGTTGGTCCTTGTCCATCTCAAGGCACTGGGGTGCCATGAAGCACGGCTGGATGCGGGTGACTACATGGATGTGCTTTGGGGGCACGGGCACCTACCGCTGCTGGAGCGCGAGTGGTCCAAGAATTGTGTGGAGTACATCCTGCAGGAGCTATGGCGCACACCTGCCTTGACGCTGCCGGTCGTGCCATCATCCGCGATATCCTCCAGATATCCATCGACTCCGAGCTTGACCCCGTACGTATCTTCCTGCCTCATATGTCTGTTGTAGCTTCCCTCTTCGTGGCGTTGCTAGCGCCTAGCGCCAAGCTGCGGAGGTCTAGATTCCCTGGCCCCGGTTTTAAATGGTGATGCTCCAGATCTCCATCGATTTGCCGGCAGCTGTTGGTGTGCATCGGGATACTGATTCATAGGTGTGTACATGAAAACATAGCAAAGGAAGACATTGCGAAGCATTTCCCTGAGGAGGTGTTGCCCGAGCTGCAAAGGTTGCTCACTCTGCTTCTGCATCAATTTCAGCCGTAGCAACAAGAGGACACCCCAATGGATCAGGTTACAGAACAGCAGCTAGGGGCTTCCTTAATTTTTGTTCACAAGTTATTCTGAAGTTTGTTTAGTACTCCGACCAATGGAGTACTAAATTTTCCAATTTGACGTTGTTTGTGTAATGTGTAGTGATGTCAAATTTAGCTTGTTATTACCTGAAAGATTTATGTCTTATCTTCCCACAGTGTGTTGTTTTGTAGGCATCTGCGTCAAGTTCGCAAAAGACAGAAAGCCATTAGAGTACAAACCAAGAAGTATCGGAGTAACCAGCTATTATGGAGGTAGTTAAAAATATTTGTTGTCACATGCTTTTGCATAAATGCCTTAATTCTGCTAAAACTTAATGATAACTGGCATGGTTAACATCCTACTGTACTATGTGATACAAGTGTTTATTGTTTGGTTGGGCGATTGTCTATATAGAATAGCTACAAGGCGAACTCAAAACAAAATTACCATCTTAATTAGCTTCTTACTTTCCCAGTACCGCTATGCATCTAAGAAGGACAGACACAAGACATATCATTTGCAGTTATCTAATAGAGATGATTATGTTAACTTAATTCATCTCTTCTATAATCATAGAAGTTAGTTCTCGACAATGCATATGTATAGATGCCTTCTTGGAGCAGCATATGAAACACATAGTCAAGATACTTCTTGAAGTATATATTGATTAAATATTAAAGAACAAGAAAAGCACAATTATACTCGACTGCAGAGAAAAATGGACAGAGAAAGAAATATTTTCTTGACAAATGATGATAACATGACCCAACAAGAAATCCACTCCAATTTTTAACTGTAGGCTGGAGTTCCCTGAAGGTCCTCCTGCTACCAGGACATACTGTCACAGGAGTATAGGATGCCTCTTCTCCTACTCTAAAGGAAGCGTGGGGGAGGTTATTAGTTGTGGAGTGTTGCCATGATGGCGAGTATGAATGGGTGGGAGGGAGGAAGATTCCTTCTTTTTTATTTCACCTATCACCCTTGCTTCTAACTCCACATCGACGTCGGTGAAATCTTATAGGAATTTGTTGGTGAAAGCCTCGACGTCACCAATGTTGGAGTGGATGATCAGCCGGGTGAGATGGAAGGTGCAGGCTCATGGCTTGCTAGCGCAAATGTTTGGCTTCTACAGATTGGTTTTTTTTTTTGGAAAAGAGTATATATTAATATCACAAGGACACCAATTACACCCAGCCTCTGCAACAACGCATGCCCTAGTGGCTCTACGGATGCACACAACTCAGAAAAAGAAAGAGAAATTACAAAAAAAAGGTCCCGCTACAGAGAACTAATCCTCAAAGAAACGACAGTGACACCATCAGAACAACACCAGTAATCCTCCACTCCAATAACAACGCCTTTAAGAAGGAAACAGTGCCCAAGCGCCGTTGTTGCCTGACCAATGGTCATAGGTTTTCACCCTGAAGAAAGTCCTTACTCACAAAACAATGCCTTCAACAAGGTCATTGCCAGGCACAACCAGCTAAGGCCAGACCTTGGATTTTCATCCTGTAAGATAAGACTGGGAACTCCCCTGTGTTGTCTTTCCGCAAAACTTCGATTTTCATCCTGTAGGATTTTAAATATGGTTTCAAACTTCTATTTGAATTCCAATTTTTACTAAAACTTTTGCATTACGTTTTATTTATCCATTAGTGTGTTTCAATAATTCATTTTGAATTATGTAAAATATTTTAATATAATTTAATATTTATTTAAATGAGGCCTTTGTATTTATTTATTTGAATATGGTTCCAAACTATATAATTCTATTTATTTTTTAATTTATTATTTTCAAGTTAATTAAATAACTTTTAATCCACTTTGGCAATTTCCACTAGTTTTCTCATGTTTTAATTAATCATTTTATTAGGGATTTTATCTCCATTTAAATATAATTTGAATATGGTTTAATCCCATATGTTCTTATTTGAATATTCTTCATCCCTTTATTTTATTTGGATTATCTTTATTCCATTTGTTTATGGATTTAATTCAAGGTTTAAATTGTCTTCTAAATAATTTCTTGGGATTTATTATTTAGTTTAGGCAATTTGTCTTTATTTAAATAAAATTGGATATTGTTCAATCCTTATGATTTTATTTAAATAATCTTTTACTTCTTTTTATTATTCAATAACTTTCATTTGTTTATGGATTTGGCCAAGATTTAATTTGGCTTTTAAATATTCCTTATTTATTTATTTCTTTCTTTGTCTTATAAAATCCATATCTTTTTATTTATAGATCCAATATTGGTGATTCCAATTTGTATAATTTTATTTAATATTTGTTTATCTTTTCAAATCCTTTTAGGATTACTTTGCTCATGATTTGGTATGGATTTTAGCTAGGAGCTTTTATTAGCTTTGGGAATTATTTCCTTTTAACTTATTAAATTCATAAGTTTTTATCCATGGTACCAAATTAAATGAAACCAGTTTCTATGGTTTTATAATATTTTTATTTATCATTTTTGATCATTTATAAATGTTTGTTGCTAAATTTTTATATGGATCAAATCCATAGTCTTAGGGAGATCTTGGAAATGATTTTCTTCCATTAGGAATTTAGGGTTTTGGTTTATTTTCCCAAGTGTTTAAATTTCAAGATATATTCATTGATGAATGCATTTCACTTGATTGAATTTTTTTTGGATTCTCTTTTCATTCAAAGTTTGTTCAAGAAGGGTTTTGATGTTTCCAATTAGAAGCAAAAAGTTTCTTTTCACCCTAAATTTCAACAATTATTTCTTTTGTTTATTTATTTTTCACATTTCAAAATTTGGAAAATTTTGGGATGTGACACTGACTTCCCACACCAGAAGGAGGCACCCTCTCAAAAAGAATTGAGCACCTCACACTCCAATCAATATAAGTCGACATGAAGTTAGGTTGTTACCAGCGAACTATTCCCATGGTCTGAAATATGAAATCAGGTAGTATTTGCGAGGGCCGGAAGTATTTAGCCTATAGGATCATGCTCACAATCCCCTACCTACATACAAACTTACGACCGGGAATCGAAACTTTGACACTTACATATAGTTGTTGAATAGCATTTCATATACCCCAAATAGTCGATTCACATCTCGAGAATGCACGAAGACCTCAAGTCTAGGACACAATATTTGCATGTACTATACTTGAGAATAACAAACGACACACATCTCGTTGTGTTACAAATTGTTTCGGCCCAAGTCGACTGCTGGGTTAGCATCTTTATGACTTGTGAAACATACTCATCAAGCGAATCATAAACTAGTCAAAGGGCACGTGTCCATAAATCCTCATTGACTCGGGACCATTATAACAATCATGATGCAATATATAGTCTCACGGACAAAGTTAGACACTCATTGATACATAATAAAAATTTAATTGTCTCTAGGACATCTTTCCAACAATATAGTTTCATCGGTGATATATGTATAACGTATTTTCTAGCGTCAAGGTAGAAGATATGATATCCAACTGTGAAGCCAAGGCGATGCGAAGCCGACCAATTATTTCTATTTCAAAGCTTATTCTCAGTATTTAGATATTTCATTATAATAACTGCAATTAGAAGATCTTTTATTGTCTCTGTGGGGTGTGTGTGTATTTTATTTTACGCTTATAAATTAGCATATCTTTGGACCCTGATATATCTTTAGGAGTACTAGTGAGGAGTATATATCATATGGTAGTAGTTGCGGTCGTGGTAATTTCTGTGGCTTTCTCTTGGAGCAGCTCACACGCGCCTCGAATGTGCTGCATCCCCGTCATGGTGGCACCTATTGCGATACGGATAACGAACTTGTTGTCCACCACAAAGTGTGTCATGAAGGCACGCCCGCTCGTGTTCACCGCATTGAGAAGCTTACGGTTCAAGGCGTTGACCGCGTGGTCGCCCTCATACCTTGGGCGGAGGCGGAAGGTCACGAGGGAGAATCTCGTCGGCCCAACCACCTCGAACCGCTCGTCGGCCTTCAGTGCCTGCTCGAAACACTTGGCCATCTCGACATGCCTCCTTATGTGTGCCCGTATGCCAGCCGCACCGTAGCGGCGAAGAACCACCCACAGCTTTATGGCACGGAATCGGCGGGTCAGCGCAATCTGCCAGTCCTTGTGGTCGATCACGTCCGTCTTCCCCTCGCTGACATCGTTGAGGTACTCTGGAGTGATGGAGAGTGCCGAGGTAAGGAGGGCTGGGCTCGCGACCCACAAACAGCAGCAGTCCATGTTGGTGAGGAACCACTTGTGCGGGTTCATACTCACCGAGTCCGCGAGATCGGCGCCATGGATGTAATCATGGAACTCGGGGCAGATCAGCGCGCTACCAGCGTACGCGGCGTCGACGTGTAGCCACATGCCGTAGCGCCGCGCCAACTCCCCGAGCGCAGCCACCGGGTCGACCGCGCCGATACCGGTCGTGCCAACTGTGGCGCACAGGTACAGCGGCACGAGACCACTGGCTATGTCAGCCTCCACCGCGTCGCGGACACCGTCCGCGGTGAGGCCGTAGCTTGACGCCGCCGATGTTCGGATGATGCGGAAGTTTGACGGCGCAATTCCTACGATCCTCGCGCCCTTTTGGAAGGTGCTGTGGCTCTGATCCGAGGCGTAGACCACAAGTTTTGTGATGCCTTCATGGCCCAGCCTGCCCAACGCGCGGTCGCGTGCGGCGGCAAGAGTGCATACCACGGCTTCGCAGGTGCTTCCGTGCAGCACGCCACCGCCGCCGCCGGAGAAGAGGAAACGGTCCGGAAGGCCCATCAGCTTGCACATCCAGTCCATCATGACGCATTCTAGTTCGGTGGCTAGAGGCGAGGCAACCCATGTGAAGGGTGCAACGTTGAAACCAGTGCAGAGCATCTCGCCGACGAACCCCGCTGTGCTGGCGTTAAATGGATAGTAGGCGAAGAAGCTGGGGCTCTGGAAGTGTGTGAGTCCCGGGACGATGTGTCGCTGTACGTCCTCCAATATTCCCTCCACCGGCTCACCGTTTTCGGGTGGCGCCTCGGGTAGGAGCTTACGGAGAGACCCTGGCTCGGCTTCTGAGCGGACCGGGTACTTCTCGACATCGCGGTAGTAGCCGGCGATGAAGTCAATCACAGCGTGCGACTCCACGGCAAATGTCTCGGGGTCGAGTGGCGATAGCGCGTCAAGTGATGGAGGACTACCCATCGCCATGGACCTATATGTCGTAGCAACTTTTTTTTTATATGGATATATGTATATATATATATGTGTGTGTGTGATTATATATGCAGCAACTGATTAAACATGGTAAAACAAGGTGCACACGTATTGAAACTTGGACTTTGCCTTTGAGTACGCACAAACGCTCTATTTATATAGCAGCAATAGCTTTTGAAACTGACAGCCAACAAACAGAAATTAATTCTGTTAATCATGGTACTAATGTGTACTACTTTGTCTTAATAATGAAATAAAGAGCCGTATGCATCGCTTTGATGCAGAGGCTGGGTCTCCTCTATTAAAAAAAATTAATTATATGTTAATCGTGGTCTAGATAGGCAACTAGAATTTTTTTTCCTTTATGACAATTCGTACCTTAACACGGAGTATTACTAATGTAGTACCCGGTAAGAATTAATGCTTCTAACTCTCACCTACAAACACCAAAATGTATTTGTCGACATAAAAGGTCTTCATCGCTATTCGGATTGAAGTTTTATCATGATGCTTAATGTATTATGATCTATCCAGAAACTAATTCTTTTATTAAGGAACTGTCTACAAATAAGTTTTTTTAACGTTAGTCGTTAATAATATAGTAGTCTGTAAACTGGGTCACCTTTAATCTAATGGAAGAGTGTCTATTTTAAACCTATAAAAGTAGTAGCTGGCAAAATTTAATGCTTCTAATTTTTATTTAAAAACATTTAAACGTATCAGTATCAGTCAGTCATGCGACATAAAAGTTCTTCGTATTCGGATAAAAGTTACACCTCAGTGCTTAATTTATTATGGTCTATCTAGGAACTAAGTCTATTTATTAAGGAATTGTCTACAACCAAGTTTTTTTTAACGCTAATCTTTATAGACATACTCCATCCATCCCATAATATGTTGCTTATAATTTTACGTTCAAGTCAAACTATCCAAAGTTTAACCAAGAACATATAAAATAATATGAATATGTATTATATAAAATGCATATATTATGAAAACATATTTTAAGCTAATTCTAATAATATCAGTTTGACATTGCATAGGTTTTGTATCAAACTACTTGGTCAAACAGTGTAAAGTTTGACTCTGATAAAACATTATA
Organism: Avena insularis; assembly: GCA_023614405.1. Lineage (NCBI taxonomy): Eukaryota > Viridiplantae > Streptophyta > Magnoliopsida > Poales > Poaceae > Avena > Avena insularis. Next base: position 81,811,008 of record CM042695.1, on the reverse strand, counting down.
TGCAACATAAATTGGGACGGAGGAAGTAGTAGCATGTAACTTCTTGCACTTCTAATGGAATAGAGGAATGTTCTTCTTAAACCTTTAAAAGTAGTAATCATTAAGAGTAAAGTCTGTGCTTCTAAGTTCTCACTCACACCTAAAAAGTCCACCTAAAAAGTCCAAACATGCAGTTAGTCCCGTGACATAAAAGTTTTTAATTGGTTTTCAGATAAAAGTTACATCTCAATGCTTAATATATCGTGGTCTATCTATAAACTAATTCTTTTTATTAGGGAACTATATACAAACAAGTTTTTTCAATGTTAGTTCTTGATGACATATTAGTTCATAACTTGCTTCACCTTTAATCAAATGGCAGAGTAGCTTGTAAGAGTTAATGCTTCTAACTCTCACCTATAAACATCCAATCGAATCAGTCGTGTGACATAAAAGTTTTTTCATCGGTATCTATATAAAAGTTGCACCTCGGTGCTTAATTTATCATGGTCTATCCAAAAACTAGTTCTTTTAATAATAAAGAAACTATCTTCTAAAAACAAGGTTTTTCCCAAACGTTAGTCCTTAATGACATAGTATCCGCTAACTAGTTTCACCTTTAATAGAATGGTAGAGAGCCTTCTTCATGCCTACAAAAGTAGTAGCCGGTAAGAGTTAATGCTTCTAATTATCGCCTAGAAACGTCTAGTCGTGCGACATAAAATTTCTTCCCTAATATTCGGATAAAAGTTGCACCACGGTGTTTAATGTATTGTTATTTCTTTTTATTAGAAAACTATCTACAGACAAGTTTCTTCAACGTTAATGTATTGTTAATGACATATATAGTAGCCCGTAACTTGCTTCACCTTTAATTGAAGGTAGAGTTCAAGTCTCAAGCCTATAAAAAAGTAGTTGGTAAGAAGAGTCTCATCTAGAAACATCCTAACATATCACTTAGTTGCGATATAAAAGTCCATCATCATTCGGATAAAAGTTGCACCTTTATGTATAATGCATCATGGTTTAACCACAAACTAGTTAGTTTTATTGGGAAACTATCGACAAATAAGTTTTTTTCAACGTTAGTTCTTAATGATATAGTAGCCCTTAACTTACTTCACCTTTAATCGAACTAGCCAGGTGGCCTTCGCAAATGTGAGGGCATCATCTTTAATATATTGGGAGAGACTGGTTGATTAACTTGTAGTAAATGAAAATAATATAGTTCTATATTACAAATACTAAATAGCGTGCTAAATAAGATATACATGTGTGGAGAACATGTACAATCACCTTTAAATTTTTGGTCGAATGTTGACTATGCATATAAAAAAAGCACATGAATAAATGACCGTAATTGTAATTTGTACATGATACTAAATAAAAAATACACATACTATATGTCTCGGGGTCGAGTGACCATAGCACGTCAAGTGATGGAGGACTATCCACCGCCATGGACGTACTATATGTCGTAGCAATTTTTTTTACCTGCATATATGTATATGAAATTATGTATGCACCAACTAATTAAATATGGTAAAACAAGGTGCACACGTGTATGGAAACTTGGACTTTGCCTGAGTACGCACAACACCACTCTATTTATAACAGCAATAGCTTTCAAACTGACAGCCAACAAACATAAATTAATTCTGTTAAATTAAATTTGTCATGTTCTGTACTAGGCAAGTACTCCTTTATGACATAAGTTTTTTATAAATCGTTAGTCCTTTATGACATAAGTTTTTTATAAACCGTTAGTACCTTAAGCCAATTAATATAGTACCTGCTAAGAATTAATGCTTCTCACTCTTACCTACAAACATCCAAATGTATCTGTCAGTCGTGCAACATAAGACTAGTCATAGAGTAACATAACTAATAAATGCATGTCCATACAATGTCAACTAAGCAAACATGTCATTATAATTAATGAAGAAAGAGAAAAGTTAGTAGTAACTTAGCTACTTAGAGCATCTCCGTTCCCAGGACGTCGATCCTAGGGCGATTTTTTGGTCCGGACGCCAAAAATTGGCTCAGTCGAGTTCCCAGGACCCCGGTTTCGTCCGGATTTAGACCAACTTTGGTCCGGACTTCTCAGGCCATTCCCAGGTTCCCGGAAACACCCTGGGAACACCGAACGAAGCGAAAACGGTTTGGGGCCAACCTTGTCAGCGAGACAGTGCCATTTCCCACACACACACCCGCCTAGACTGCGGCGAAGATCTCCCCAGCTGCCTCTGTCACCATGGCATCACTGGCGAAGCTCCACCATGCCGAGCCGTTTCCACGCCTCTAGATAGGCACGCCACAGTCGCCACCCGCTTCCCCTTGGCCCAGGCCATCTTTTGCCGCCCAAAACTTCGTAGTAGCTCGGCTTCGCTGCGAGCTCCCACCACCTCGCCCGCCAAGTGTTCGGCGTTTTGCCGGTTCGTCCATGGACTCCGACGACAAGGGGATGTTCACTGTGTTGCTGGAGGAGGAGAACGCCGATGCCGCCGAAGATGCAGAGCACATGCAGATCCTCGTCTCCCTCGCCCGGCTGTACGTGTAGACGGCGACGCCGAAGCGTGGAGGTTCGGCGAAGGGTCTGCGGAAGTGCAAGGCAAGGCAGAGGATGGAGGGCTACTGCATGTTGTCCGCCGACGAGCTGCTGCATGAAGAGACCGTATTTCAGCGTCATTTCAGGATGAGCCGAAAGCTCTTTCTCAAGATCGTGCACGCCATCTAGGAGTTCAACCACTATTTCGTGTGCAAGAAAGACTACACAGGCATGGTTGGGTTTTCCTCACTACAGAAGTGCACAGTGACGATGAGGTTGCTTGCATATGGAGCGCCAGTTAATAGTGCCGATGACTATCTCCGTATGACCGAATCCACCGCCATCGATTGCTTGTACATATTCTGTAGGGCAGTGATTGCAGTGTTTGGGACATAGTACTTGAGAACACCCACTGCTGAAGACACTGCCCAGATCGCCGCAGTCAATGAAAGTAGAGGGTTTCCTGGAATGCTTGGAAGCACGTAAATGCCGATTATGAACTGGCCTAACTAGGCCGAAATTTGTTGTATTGTTATTGTATGCCAAACTATTTTTAATTCTACGCCGAACTACGTTTAATTTATGTCGAACTTGGCCGAACATTGCTCTGTATTTATATTACGCCAAATTATGCCAAACTAGTCGAATTTGAGCGAAAAAATACGTCCCGGGAACTCTGCCTGGGAACGCGAGTGGGAAACTCAGCCTTTCCAGGACAAAAACGTGTTTCGTCCACCCATATTTAGGTCCGGATTTCGTCCTAAGAACGGCCAACGAGTGGAGATGCTACTCATAATGAGAGTAACATAGGTGGTAACATACATGTCGCCTAGACAAAAAGAGTGATGTGGCAAGTTATTAATGAGGAGAGAGACAAATGAAGTACGGTAACATACTACCTTCGTCCCAAGGTTTAAGACCTATTTTTTTTTCAAAAGTCAAACAACCTCAAGTTTGACCAAGTTTTTAAAGAAAACTATTAATATTTATAATACGTAATTTATATCATCAAATATATTTTCACATGGTATCTATATAATATAATAGTTCTTGATAGTTTTTTTCTAAAAAAAATGGTCAAACTTTCCGTGGCTTGACTTTCCAAAAAAGGCCTTTTAAGCTTTGGGATAGAGGGAGTAATATGTTACCACCACATCACACTTTTCAATATAAAATGAGTCTATAAATCAATTACTGAAGATTTCTATGTTATCACACATATGATACTTCCCACTATGGAGGTAGTAACTTAGACTAGTAACTTAAGCATGTTACTAGTCTAAGTTACTCCCCACTATAATCAGCCTTACCATAACATCACACATACGGTTCTCTAACCTTATTAATTAGGTCTTGCATAACACCACACATATGTTATTACCCACTATAAAGATAGTAACATAAACTAGTAATATGTGCAAGTTACTAGTCTAAGCTATTTAGCATTATGACCAGCCTAAAAGCTCTTCATCGCTATTCGGATAAAGGTTGCACCATGATGCTTAATGTATTATGATCTATCCAAAAACTAATTATTTTATTAAGGAACTGTCTACAAATAAGTTTCTCAACCTTAGTCCTTAATAACATACTAGTATATAACCCGCTTCACCTTTAATCGAATGGAAGAGTGTCTGTCTTAAACATAAAAAAGTAGTACTAACTGGTAAAATTTAATGCTTCTATTTTTCACCTAGAAACATCCGTAGTCATGAGACATAAAAGTTCTTCATCGGTATTTGGATAAAAGTTGCACCTCAGTGTTTAGTGTATTATGGTCTATCGAGGAACTAAGTCTATTTATTAGGGAATTATCTACAAACAAGTTTTTTTTCAACGCTGGTCTTTATTGGCACAGTAGCAACTTCCTTCACTTCTAATCAAATATAGGAATGATTTTCTTAAACCTATAAAAGTAGTGGCCACTAAGAGTCGGTGCTTCTAAGTTCTCACTCACACCTAAAAAGTCCAAACATACAGTCAGTCCTATGACATAAAAGTTCTTAATTGGTTTTCAGATAAAAGTTACATCTCAGTGCTTAATGTACTGTGGTCTACTTCCTTCGTCCGCAAATAAGTGTACTTCTAGTTTTGTCCTAAAGTTTGACCAATTATTTTGAAAAACGCAACCATATTTATGATACCAATATAGTATCACTACATCCATTTTAAAGTGAAGTTTCACAATATATCAATTTTGTGTCATATATATTGATACTATATACAATAAAATTGGTCAAAATTTTAAAATCTTTGACTTAAGATAATCCTAGAAGTACACTTATTTGTGGATGGATGGAGTATCTAGAAACTAATTCTTTTTATGAGGAAACTATATATCTACAAACTAGTTTTTTCAATGTTAGTTCTTGATAACATATTAGTTCGTAATTTGCTTCACCTTTAAAGCAGAGTGCCTGCCTTTGCGTGCAAAAGTAGTAGCTTTGTAAGAGTTAATGCTTCTAACTCTCACCTAGAAACATCCAATCGAATTGATCATGCGACATAAAAGTTTGTATCGGTATCTAGATAAAACACCTCGGTGCTTAGAAACTACTTCTTTTAATTAGGGAACTTTCTTCAACAAACAAGATTTTTCCCCAAACGGTTAGTCCTTCATGATATAGTATCCGATAACTAGCTTCACCTTTAATCGAACTAGCAGGGTGGCCCTCGCAAATGCGAGGGCAACGTCTTAATATGCCTAAAAGATCTATAGCCCTAGAAATTTAAATTATTATTATTAATGTGGTTATATAGTACTATAAATATTATGCTAAATAAAAAAATTCACATGTGCGAGATACATAATTAGATTAGTACATATGGCAAGCTAGGGCATAGTTTTTATTTTATTATGTAACTTCACTGTTATAAATCTTACATTGTTTGATTGGTCAAGAGTCAAAGAAACCCATATGTTGATGTGTAATAATAATCCGTGGCTCGATGACATTGATATATAGTTACTAACAAAGTAGCAATGATATATTTAATATGGATAAGTTAGACTAATGGTAAGATTATGTTATGTGCTATTAAGAAGATATATTGCATCACTCTTTTGATTGTAAGAGGTTCAAGAAATCAATAGCCCATATACAAAATTATCATTTTTAGTTAGCTGGCTAAATATTTTGGTGTACCAATATATATTTCGGACCACTTCTATATTATTTGGTTCATCATATGAAATTTAATAGAATTATTTTGGTTTCGTATGGACATGTATAAGGATAAAAATTTATTGAGTGATTTTGTAACGATTTTAAGACTTAGTTAACGTTTTAATGAAACAATCAAAATATTTTGTAAGCATATTGAATAAAGTAAATTATGTTGAGGTCTAGGGCAACTATTTAACAAAAAAAATCGATTTTATCTTGTCATAATAATTGTTTTCCCACATTATTTCTATTATGAAATATTAACATTCAATTTTCATTCTAATTGTGATGTATTAGACAGATACATTATTTTGAAGATTTAACTTTCAATATTTTATAAATACATTACAAATAATGGTAGTCCATTCTATCTTTGAATCTTGAACTTCTATTTTTCATTGCTCCAATGATACTATTTTGTTTTGATACGAATTTTTATGGATGCTAGCACGTCAGGCGCACAAAAAATTGCATCTAAACTAATTAAATATTCTTTTGTATGATATGTCCCTATGACCTGATTGAACATAAATAGACTTTTTTACCAGTGAGGGTAAAAGTAAACCATCTGTACAAAAATAGTATCTATTTTATGTATTATATTTGTTTGGGCGTACTCATTCGTGTATACACAAATATTATTTTGTATGTATGTAAAAAAAATAGATTCTATCTTTTCCGTGCAACTGAATACAAATATTTATCATGCCTTACCTAGTTGGATGGATGAAGAAATTTGCACTTGAACTAATTAACTATTCTTTTGTATGCTATATCTATATGACCTTATTGAACACGAATAGACTTGTGTGTAAAAGTAAATCATCTGTACAAAAATATTATCTATTTTATGTATTATGTTTGCCTTGGCGTCCATACGCAAATATTATTTTCTATATATGTAGAAAATAGATTCTATTTTTTTCCATGCAAGTGAATACAAATATTTATTGAGCCATGACGAAGAAATTTGCACATGAACTAAAAAAATATGGAGAATATATATATACAAATTTGCACATGTACAAATAGATACTATTTGTACATAAACTAAAATGGACGAGGTCTAATATTTTGCTTGCGCGTATACGGAGCACCTGGACGGATGTGTGTCCAGGTTTTGCTTGAGCCTAATAGATGAGCCATGGCTAAATATGGAGAATATATATTTATTTTCTATTTCTATAAGTTTTTGCTATCCTAATATTCTTTCATATACTGTGTCCATGTACACCTAGATGGATGAGCATAATATTTTGCTTGTGCTTATGTAGCCTAAACTGAAAACTCAAAAAATAAATGTTCTACTAAACACCGTGGACTCTGTCTATATAGACGGATTATAGAACTCTAACTGTATGCCCTTCTAAACGGGAAAATAAGAGTCATATAGATATACGTCTTTGAAACCTTCCGCTATCAATCAGCTTTGGATATTTTAATACGGGAGATCGGCTTTTGAGTTAGCCTTTCGTAAGTTCCAATTCCTTTTCTTTCATAGGGGCTCTACTTCTCTATTCAATAAAGTACATGTGTGTTAAGTGTTTTTTTTTTGCGAATCTGACGTGCATCGAGTGTTGGACCCAACATGTTACACCACTAATTTTGTACGTACGCGTGGGTTATGTGTTGGACCCAACGTGTTACACTACTAATTTTACGTAAAATCTGGCGGTTATGATATAAAATTTGGGCCACATATTTTAGATCTAACAATCAGTATTATTAGGATGATGTGGGTTAACGTGGTGCCTCAAATAACAAACTTATATTGCTTTTAATATATAACAAATGGTAGAGAGTCTTCCTTATGACTACAAAAGTAGTAGCCGGTAAGATTTAATGTTTCTAATTCTTACCTGGAAAGGTCCAAACATATTAATTATTCGTGCGACATAAAAGTTCTTCACGGGTATTTGAATAAAAGTTACACCTTGCTAATTAATGTATTCTTATTTCCTTTTATTAGAAAACTATCTACAAACAAGTTCTTTTTAACATTGATTCTTAATGACATAGTAGCCCATAACTTGCTTCACCTTTAATCGAAAGGAGAGTTCAAGTCTCAAGGCTTTAAAAATAGTAGTTGTTAAGAAGAGTTAATGCTTCTAACTCTCACCAAGAAACATCCAAACATATAATGTATCATCCAGTTGCGATATAAAAGTTCTTCATCAACATTCGGATAAAAGTTGCACCTCTATATATAATGTATCATGGTTTATCTAAAAACTAATTCTTTTTATTGGGGAATTATCTACAAATAAGTTTTTTTCAACGTTAGTCCTTAATGATATAGTAGCATGTAACTTTATTCACCTTTAATCGAATGGAGGAGTGGTTGTATTAAACCTATAAAAGTAATAGCTCGCAAGAGTTAACACTTCTAACTCACATCTAGAAACATCCAAACATGTCATTCAGTCGAACGACATAAAAGTTCTTAAATAGTTTTGGAGATAAAAGTTCCACCTCGGTACTTAATGCATTGTGGTCTATACAAAATCTAACTTTTTTATTACGGAACTATCTAAAAAAAATTAATTTTTGACGTTATTCCTTAATGATAAAGTAGTATGTAACTTGCTTCACCTTTAACCGAACGGAAGAGTGCCTGCCTTTGCCTTTAAAATTAGTATCTTCTAAATATCAATACTTCTAAGTCCTACATAGAAACGTCCAAACGAATCAGCCTTGCAATACAACAATTCTTCATCACTATCTAGATGAAAGTTGCATCTCGGTACTTAATTTATTGTGGACTATGTAGAAACTAATTATTTTAATTAGAGAATTATCTATTACAAGAAATGTTTGTTTTCAATGTTAGTCCTTAATGACATAGTAGTAGTTAACTAGCCTTACCTTTAATTGAATGGTAGAGCGACTGCCTTAAGCCTATAAAAGTAGTATCTAGTAAGAGTTAATGCTTCTATCTCTCACCAAGGAACGTCCAAACGTATTAGTTAGTCATGCTACATAAAAGTTCTTCATTGGTATTCGGATGAAAGTTGCACATCAGTGTTTAATGTATTGTCATTCATACATAAAATAATTCTTTTTATTAGGGAACTATCCAAAATAAGTTAATTTTCAACATTAGTCCTTAACAAGAAAGTAGCTTGTATCTTGCTTCACCTTTAACCGAATGGCTGAGTGTCTGCCTTTGTCTGTAAAATTAGTATGTTTTGTGAGTTAATGCTTCTAAATATCACCTAAAAACGTCCAAATGAGTTAGCCTAGGAACATAACAATTCTTTATCAGTATCAAGATGAAAGTTGCATCTCAGTACATGATTCATTGTGGATTATATAGACACCAATTATTTTAATTAGGTAACCATCTACTACAAAAAAAAGTTTGTTTTCAATGTTATACCTTATTGAAAAAGTAGTAGGCTACTAGCTTCACCTTTAATCAAATGCCAGAGTGCCTGCCTTAAGCCTATAAACATAGTAGTTGGTAATAGTTAATTCTTCTAATTCTCACATAAAAAGTACAAATGTATTAATCAGTTGTGCGACATAAAATTTCTTCATTGGTATTCAAATAAAAGTTGCACCTTGGTGCTTAATGTATTGTGGTCTATATAGAAACCAATTCTTTTTATTAGAAACTACCTTTAAAAAGTTAGTTTTCAACATTAGTCCTTAATGACAAAGCATGTTGTAAGTTTCTGCACCTTTAACTAAATGGCAGAATGCCTGCCTTTTCCTACAAAATTAGTATCTTCGAAGAGTTAATGCTTCTAACTCTCAACTAGAAACATCCTAACAAACCAGCCTTGCAATGTAACAATTATTTATCTAGATGAAAGTTGCATCTCTCTACTTGATTTATTGTCGATATATAGGAACTAATCCTTTTAAGTGGGAAACTATCTACTATAAAATAAGTTTGTGTTCAACGTGACTCCTTAATGATATAGTAGTACATAACTAGCTTCACCTTTAATCGAATAGCATAGCACCTTCGTGAAGCCTATAAAAGTAGAAGATGGTAAGAGTTAATGTTTCTAACTCTCACCTAGAAACATCCAAATGTAGTATTCAGTCATGTGACATAAAAATTCTTTATTAGCATTCGGATAAAAGTTGCACCTCAGTGCTTAATATATTCTAGTCTAACTAGAAACTAATTATTTTATTCAAGAACTATCTAAAAGAAGTTCTCATTTTCAATGTTAGTCCTTAATGATATAGTATCCCATAATTTCCTTCAACTTCAGTAAAATGGCAGAATACCTTCCTTAAGCCTATCAAAATAGTATATGCTAAAAGTTCATGCTTATAATTTTCACCTAAAAAGTTTAGTCGTATACGTTAGTCATGCAACATAAAAGTTTTTCATCGTTATTCTGACAAAAGTTGCACCTCCGTGCTTAATGTATTCAGAAACTAATTCTTGTTATTAGGTAACGATCTACATACAATTTTTTTCTTGAATGTTAGTCTTCAATGAAATATTATCATGTAACTTGCATCATCTATTAATCGAATGGAAGAGTGTCTGCCTTAAGCCTATAAATATAGTAGCTATTAAGGGTTAATGTTTCTAACTCACACCTAGAAACATCCAAACATATCATTCCGTCGTGCGATATAAAAGTTTTTAAGTGTTTTTTAGATAAAAGTTGCAGCTTGGTGCTTAGTGTATTATGATCTACACCTAAATAATTCTTTTTACTAGGAAACTATCTACAAAAATGTTAATTTTCAATGCTAGTCCAAAATGAAAAAGTAGAGTGTAACTTGATTCACCTTTAACCGATGGCAGAGTGCCTGCCTTTGCCTATAAAATTAGTATCTTCTAAAAGGTAGTGTTTCTAACTCTCACCTAGAAACGTACAAACCAATAATCTGCCTTGGTGCATAACAATTCTTCATTGGTATCTAAATGAAAGTTACATCTTGGTACTTAATTAATTGTGGACTATCTAGAAACTATTTTTTTAATTAAACTATCTACTAAAGAAAGTTTGTTTTTAACTTTTGTCCTTAAAATACATAGTAGTAGGTAACTAGCTTCACTTTTAATCTAATGGCAGCGCACCTTCCTTTAGCCTATAAAAGTAATAGATGGTAAGAGTTAACTCACCTAGAAACATCCAAACGTATCAACCAGTCATGCGGTATTACAGTTCGGATAAAAGTTGCACCTTGGTGCTTACTGTGTGGTGGTCTATATAGAAACTATTTCATTTTTTAGGGAACTATCTACAAAAAGAATATTTGTTAACGTTAGTCCTTAATGACTAAGTAGCATGTAACTTATTTCACCTGTAATTGAATGGTAGCGTGTCTACCTTTGCCTATAAAATTAGTATCTTCTAAGGGTTAATGCTTCTAACTCTCACCTAGAAACATCCAAACGAATCAGCCTTGCAACATATTAATTCTTCATCGGTATCTAGATGAAAGTTCCATCTCGATACTTAATTTATTATGGACTATCGATAAACTAATTATTTTAATTAGGAAACTATTTACTACGAAAAAATTGATTTCAACTTTTAGTCCTTAATGACATAGTAGGGACACGACTCTAACAAGTTGTCCATTGACATATACAAGAAAAAAGATCCAACTAACTTTCTAGAGCTATTATTCATTTTATGGTTAAAACATAACATACGGCGCAAGAATCATTGATGCTATTTGTTATTAATCCTAGAGTACTTTTCCATGCAAATGGAACCTTCAACAACCACATATATCATACCATGGTTCCATTTGCCCGACATAATAGATTACCACAACTCGAGCCGATAAACAATAAGTCATATTATTACGAAGATAGGATTTTGTATTATATTTGTAATAAAAGTTATCACTCTTTTTCTAAATTTTGTATTATATTTCCTTTTCGAATACTTGTAGAAGTTTGGGAAAATATAAATGTAATAATGAGTTTATTTTATTTATTTTCTCGTAGTTCTAATATCCAAGTTTGAGATTCATAAGATATTGTATTTATATATGTATATTAAAGAATCTCATTATTTATTTATTATTGTATTCTATTTATTGAATTTTCTATAATTGTTTAAGATTTAAATTCCAAGTTAAAGTTAATTGAGTTACTTGTATTTTGAATTTGAATTCAATTTTCTCCCTGAAAAGGTAAGAAAACTAACAAAGGTCATGTCGAAATCCAGGTCACTCACCTGATGAACTAATCCTAGGTCATCGGTCTAAGAGAAACTTTGATCACTTAGTGTTTCAATAATTCAGGAAAAAATTACCCACCTTTTCAGATGTATGACCCACCTTTTTATATACACAAGATCTATTTCTATCTGATTGGTCCTAAATGCCGGGTGTTACATTGCACAGTGCCGATGGTGGCAAAGGTGTAGCGCCGGTTGCTGCGGAAACAAGACGAGGATATTCGTAGCAATATTTGCTAGGAACTCGGCGATGGGAGGGTCCACCGTTGAGGACTACAAGGTGGTCGGGGTCTGGTTCACGTTCATGCGACCTGTTTGTGCGGTGTTGCGTGTGTAGACCGTGTTAGAGTAAGACCCTACTCACGCAGAATTAAAAAAAGAAAAAAAATATTCTATGGCATATTTCTATCTCACGCTAAGGACTAAAATAGCATAAATGTGAGGGGAGTGTTGAATATAAATATAATGCCTAGCCTTTTTCTATAAGATTGGTCTTTTGGGATAATTGGCTAGTGCATAAATCCTTTATGGTATCAGAGCAGTTTGCCTCACGGTGCCGATCCTAGGTTCTTCCACCACTTCCGCATCGCGCCGTCTCCGGGAGATCAATCTTCTCGGGGGCGCGGCACCTGGTCTTGATCAAAGATCGGATCGGTTCTTTAGATTAGATTAGATTCAATATTCGAATTCCCAATTCCATAGATTAGATTCAATTTATCCACAAAATAAATCCCTGTAGATCCATGATCCTCCTCCGGTGAAAAACAGGGCAAAATTCGGTGCAGAAATCTCGTGCACTGCGGCACACCTCCGTCGCGAAAAAGCAAGGCATCGTATCACACGAGGAAGAGCTCCGGGATGAGAAGGCATCGAGGCTGTCCAGAACTGCGATCTTTGCAAGGCAGGAGCTCCACGTGAGGATCCAGCCGAAGGACCACCATATGCATGTGCTGCATCGCATGCACGAGTTCCCGGGAGTCAGGTCATGGTCCACAAATTCCTCTGCTGCTACTTGGCCTCTGGTAATGCACCCGACGAGAACACAATTTCAAGTCTGCTCCAACACCACACCGACAAGATCAGGAGCCTGCACGCGCGACGACACCAACCACAAACCTGCACCGACATCCACACCTCATTGAGCCAAACTACAAAATACAAGATCTTCATTGATCACATCCACGCAGAAGCGATATCGACATCATCCACACGCCAGGCTGGTGTGGAACACTACTACGCCGATTTCTCCAACATTAAGGCTTCGACATCATCGCCACCACAAGGGATGCCTTCAAGCGACGATCATCGCCGACACGCCTACTCCTTCATCGCCGACACATCGTCGCCAAGGTCTGCATTAATGTGGTCTTCATCAACATCTTCGTCGACATATCGCTACCGCCGTTATACCCGTCCACATGATGGACATACAACTACGACGCCCTCTGACAGTATAACTGCAAGGCACGACGACGGCATCGCCGCGTCCACGACCCCGGCGACTGCATCAACAAATCGACATCATAATTGTGACGCCCCTACGACCGCGCATATGGTTCTAGCAAAACCTCGTGTGCTTGGTGGGTTTCTTCGGTCCTGGCAAAACCGGTGGTCTCACTTATGACCGCGTCCAAGAGACACCCCGACGGTACCTCTACAAGGTGCAAAACGTCCACAACTGCAGCTTCGTCAACAACAAAAAAAATGCGCAATTTTTTGCGCCTCTGGCAATGGCGGCCACACCACTTGGACGACTACGACATCGACCACACCTACATCGACCACGGCTACATCACGATCGGCTACCTCGACATCGACATCAAGAACAACGTCTACATCAACTCAAGAACTCCAGTCAACAGCGTCCGCGTCGTCACTTGCGTCCACGCCACTCCCGTTGTGACTACGGAGGGAAGAGAAGCACTAGAAGGGGACACAGTCATCACCCCTAGGTGCCAGCCATGATCATTTCCACGCAGGTGATGATGACAAGGAGAAGACGACGGAAGCGCAAGACTTCAAATACGATCGCAACCGTCCGCTTCACTCCCGTTCCGACTGAGGGGGATGTTAGAATATGCATACGTATATAACTAGAGTTAAACTAGGACTTTAAAGATCATCTTGTATTCCAAGTCATAGGCTTCTTGCCCTCCAAGTTTGTACGTATATATATACTCTCCATAAGGGTCAAATCAATACACCAAAATATTAGAGATTCAGTAATTTTTCACAGACCGTTTCTTTACCAAGCGCTACACGGTGCCTGCGAATGTTTTGGGACATGTGTGTATTATTAGCAACACACTTTATTTCTTCCTCCGGCAGGGCCGATGTACCAGGTGTCGTGGTCGCACCGTCGTGCAGTTTGAGCTTCGTCGTGTAGCCGTGTTGCGGACATGGTGAGTTGAGACAGGGTATCTTGATAGACAAATTGGCCGTTACATCTTCGCTACGCCGGCTGATTCTCTTGCTGGTGTTCTCGGCACGGTAGCATCCGTCATGGACATGGCGTGTGCGCCGTGCAACCCATGCTAGTTTTTCCTATTTCATAACGCATTTACTTGCTCCATTACAAAATTCTCTCTGAAGCGAATCTAGAAATGACTAGTCATCCTGTAATCGCCGAAATAGTAGACTTCAACGTAAATACCATGATGATAACCTTGCTCGCAAAGTCTCGGAAAATTTAGTTCTTAAATAAGACGGTCTTATCGCTGATGATGGATATAAACACAGCCGACATGCTGTCACTAGAGACCATGGAATGAGAGAAAACTCGTGAGCTACTTGGTAACTCCCGACCAAACGCCACCGAGACGGAATCGAAGTCGGTAGAATTTTATTTGAGACAAGACAATATTGTCGTCATCTAAGCAACACACGACACCAAGTCGTACTTCCTCTGATCCATATTACTTGTCGCGGAAGTAAATATATCTAGACATGTTTTAGTGTTAGATACATCCAATCTAATGACAAGTAATATGAATCGAAGAGAGTAACAAAATAACCTACACGGAGTACACGCTAGACTAGAGGTGAAGGACGTTTAGCCCCGGACCCATGGCGCTGGAGCAGCAGTCGCCCGCTGGAAATTCACAAGAGTTAAATACAGTATCAGTCCCTATATTTGTTGGGCTAGCTCGATTTAGTCCTCGTACTCGGAATTTGCTGAATTTTCTCCATGTACTTGTGAATAGGGTTCAATTAAGTCCAATTTGATGTTTGCCGTCGAATTTGAGCTGACGAGGATGACACTGTACTGAAATCTTTCAAAAACACCCTCACATATCTGAGAAAATTGCAAAAAATAACCATAAATATTGCAAAATACAGGATTAGTCCATGTACTTGTCCAGATGACTCGATTTAGTCCTGATACTTGTCAATTAGACTCGATTTAGACCAAATGCATGTTTGCTGTCGAATTTGAGCTCATGCGGAGGACACGTGAACACATGCCAGTTAGCCTGGAAATTTGTAGAGACTCCCTTACGCATCTAGAGCCTGAAAATTTGTAGAGACTCCCTTACACATCTAGAATATATATTTTTCGCTTCTAGATATTTACATGTACTTACTCTCCATCTAATACATAAGCCAGCACTCCAACTTGTTACGGTACCTTTCAATTCAAGACTGTTCTATTTAAGAGGAAGAGAAAAGGAGGGAGTCGATAGAAATAGAGGCGATGGTGGCGACGATCACTAGACCGGAACGTGTAACTTTTTTTCATAGAGAGGAGGTGACATCGAAATGATACCGGCAACCGCGAAAATGTACGTTCTAGATGTGGGAGGGATACTATAAGTTTCCATGCCAGCCGCTCTACTATAAGTGGGACCCGCGTCACATGACGCAGGTCCCACTTACATATTTGTCATCGAATTTGAGCTGACGTGAACGACACGTGACACAGGTCCCACTTACATATTTGTCATCGAATTTGAGCTGACGTGAACGCGGGTCCCACTTACACGTGACGCGGGTCCCACTTACGGTAGAGTGGCTGGCGTGGAAACTTGTAGTATCCCTCCCACATCTAGAACGTACATTTTCGCGGCTGCCGGTATCATTTCGATGTCACCTCCTCTTTATGAAAAAAAAATTACACGTTCCGGTCAAGTGATCGTAGTCACCGTCGCCTCCATTTCTATCGACTCCCTCCTTTTCTCTCCCTCTTAAATAGAACAGTATTGAATTGAAGGGTACCGTAACAAGTTGGAGTGCTGGCTTATGTATTAGATGGAGAGTAAGTACATGTAAATATCTAGGAGCGAAAAATATACGTTCTAGATGCGTAAGGGAGTCTCTACAAATTTTTAGGCTCTAGATGCGTATGGAAGTCTCTACAAATTTTAAGGCTAACTAGTTTCTGTAAATGGGACATGTGTTCACGTGTCCTTCGTATGATCTCAAATTCGACAACAAACATGCATTTGGTTTAAATCGAGTCTAATTGACAGGTATCAGGACTAAATCGAGTCATCTGGACAAGTACATGGACTAATCCTGTATTTTGCAATATTTGTGGTTATTTTTTGCAATTTTCTCAGATGTGTGAGGGTGTTTTTGAAATATTTCATTACACGTGTCATCCTCGTCAGCTCAAATTCGACGGCAAACATCAAATTGGACTTAATTGAACCCTATTCACAAGTACATGGCCACAATTCAGCAAATTCCGAGTACGAGGACTAAATCGAGCTAGCCCGACAAGTATAGGGACTGATACTGTATTTAACTCAATTCACAATAGTGGCGACACACACTTGGATCGTGTTTTTAGTACATGTTCTATTGGTAGTTGGCCGCGACCAACGAAGGTATTTGGATTTAAGGGTGGTTGATGCTAAGGGAAATCAAACAGTCAAACAAACAAACAACCAAGTTGTAGCAATAAGTTTAACCGGAAAAAAATTTACTCCCAATTTATACACTAAAACAGGCCTTTCGTTTGGAGCATTAGTCCCGGATCTTTTCGTTCAGAGCATTAGTCCCGGTCGTGTTTGGGCCCAGGACTAATGCTCCGATTTCAACGGTTAAAAACCGCCGCAGTGTACGACCACCTCTAGTCCCGGTTGGAGACACCAACCAGTACTGAAGGGTTCCCGGTAGGCTGGGGCCGACGCTAGTCTCTTCAGTCCCGATTGGTGTCTCTAACCGGGATTAAAGATAAACCTTTAGTCCAGGTTCAATGTTCTTCCTATATCTTCTTCCTCCCAGCCCCGAGCCATACTCCGTTTTCAAGCTCTCTGTTTCCTCCCTAAACTCGAGTTCATTCCATTTTTTCACAAGATTTGGGGGAACCCCCATCTATCCAAGGATTTTAAAAGGTTAGCAACTTCATCCTTTCATCTTTCATTGCTAGTTAGCTCATTTCATGCTCTAGAAGTAGAGGGATTTGTGGGTTTAGTTTGGAAGTAATTTTTGCAATAATGAAAATTTGATCACTACTTTACTTTGGAATGTGATGAAATTGTATTAATCCGGTCACTTCTTTATTGATGATGTTCTATAATGGTTTTTGATATACTTATATAATACAGATTTGGCACTCCTTCGTGAGCTCGACTTCATCCCCATTTTCTCACACGATTGATTTGATGGCGCCTGATCTATCCAAGGGTTCTAAAAGGCTAGCAACTCCATCCTTTCATCTCTAGTTGCTAGTTTAGCTCATTTCATGCTCTAGAATTAGAGAGATTTGTAACCACTCTTCAAATTTTAGATGGATATAAACAAAATAACATCATCGTTATGCATAGACATATATATGTACCATAGTAAACAATAATAATCACAAAATTGTAACAAAAATAGGGTTAATTCAAAATAGCTTCATAAGAAGACACACTAGCTCAATACATCTTCGAGAAGCTCCTCGATATCAATATATGGGAGTGCCTCTATGGAGAGCTGCTCGAACATGTTTGAGGACGGGATCATAAGACATCTTCGAGAAGATCCGTCATAGTGGTGTCCCTCCTGCATCATCTTGCAGTTTATAACTTCTCTAGCTAGATCAATATGCATGGGAGCTAACAAATTTCAAATATATGTGAGTGCCTCTATGGCGAGCTCCTCGGAGATATCTTAGGACGGGATCCTAAGACATCTTCGAGAAGATCCGCCGTTGTGGTGTCCCTCTCGCACCATCTTGGAGTTTATAATTTCATAAGGATGCATCTTGCCTATATATATATATATATATATATATATATATATATATATATATATATATATATATTAAGCGCCACAACATAGTGTCGACACTCACTCCTAACATAGTGCCTCCGCCCACTGAATAGTGTCGCCACTCACGACATAGTGTCGACACTCACCCATGACATAGTTTCGCCACCCACCGAATACTGTCACCACCCATGATTAAATAAATGTAAACATTTATTCTGACCTTTAGTCCTGGTTGGCGACACCAACCGGGACTAAGGGGGACGTCTTTTCTGTTGGAATTATGCCCTAGAGGCAATAATAAAGATGTTATTATTATAATTATTGTTCATGATAAAGTTTATATTCCATGCTAGAATTGTATTAAGCGGAAACATTAATACTTGTGTGGTTTGTGAACAACACCGTGTCCCTAGTACGCCTCTATGGACTAGCTCATTGATCAATGATGGTTAAGGTTTCCTAACCATAGACATGAGTTGTCAATTGATAATGAGATCATATCATTGGGAGAATGATATGGTGGACAGACCCAAACTAAGCGAAGCAATTAGATCGTGTCATTGTGTTCATCTTTGCAAAGCTTTTCCTATGTCAAATATTGTATTCCTTAGACCATGAGATAATACAACTCCCTGGTATCGGAAGAAAGCTTTGAGGTCATCAAACGTCATCCTATGAGAGGGTGATCATAAAGGTGTCTCTCAGGTGATCAGAAAGTATCTGTTGGGTTGTATGTATCGAGATGGGATTTGTCCCTCCCAAGTCGGAGAGATATACTTTGGGCCCACTTTCGTGTCGATATCGACAACGCTTGCAAGCATGTGGTTAAGGAGTTAATCACAAAGTGATATCGGATTACGAACGAGTAAAGTACTTGCTGAGCGAGATTGAACTAGGTATGACGATACCGACGATCGAATCTCGGGCAAGTAAAATATCGCGAGAAGAAGGGAATATATATATGGGATTGAGTGAATCCTGGCATCGTGGTTCATCCGATAGGATCATCGATGAATGTGTGGGAGTCAATATGGGTGCCTGACTCGCTGTTGATTATTGATAGAAGATCATGTACGCATATTCTCGAACTCCGCAGGTCACACATAACGTGTCTCGGCGCTAGGATAGATTGGATAATTGGTTTATGAATTTGTGTTGAGTCTCGGATGGGATCCGGGATATCACGAGAGGTTCGGAATGGTCCGGAGAATAAGATTCATATAAAGGCGGTGCAGTTTTGGAGTTGAATTGTTCCGGATTAATCGGTATTGTACGGAAGCTTCTAGAACCTTCCGTAAGGGGCCAACGTGGTCCCACCTTCCGGGAGGGGCATGGGCCTATGAGGGAGTGTCCTGTCCGCATTGGGCCAGGGCACAAGGCCCCATAGGGGCCGATCCTAGATAAGTTTAAATTCGTTTAAACTAGAGATAGGGTTATCTAGATAAGGGGAGAGTTTAAATTGTTTAAACTAGAGATAGGCTTGGAGGAGGGGCTAGGGCTGGCCGCCACCACCCCCTCTATATATAGAGGGCTGGTGCGCCCCCTCCCCCCCACACACATCTCCCTCCAAGCCCTAGTAACCCTGCTGCCTTCCTCCCTCCCTCCCATTTGTTTGCGAAGCCTGCGCAGAAATTCTCCACCATATACCCCACGCCGTCGTGCTGTTGATCCAATCCATCTCTCCGCCCTAGTTGGGGGTCCGTGGATGGAGGAGACGTCGTGGTGCTGCAGGTGTGCATCTCACGGAGGCACCGCCACTTGTGGTGCTTGATCGTATCGGATCGCGTGGAGTAGAAGGTTGTACGACTAAATCACCCACGTTCGGCCGAGCGTTCACTGTCTTGAATCTTCAAGGGTATGAAGATCTAATCCAATCTCTCTCGTTGTTTGCATCTCCTAGATTAGATCTTGGCTTTCCCTCTGTTCGCTTCCGTAGAAAATTTTGATTTACTATGCTGCGAAACCCTTCAGTGGTATCAGAGCTAGATCTATGCGTAGATGTGATTCACGAGTAGAACGCAACATGGTTGTTGCGGGCATTGATGTTTTCTGTTGCAAGCCTCTTGTTTGTGTTCTTATTATGACGCGGGATAGTGAGATTGAAGCGGTCCAGGCCAACCTTACGCGACGTCGTTCGCGAGACCGGCTCCGCACTTGGCGTGTGCCTTGTACCACACATGCGGCTGGTGGATGTCAGTTTCTCTCACTATAGTTGTCATGGGATTAACACCGGAGTTTGGCAACCATAATATCACCGTTGTGGCTTTCCGTAGGTAAGAATCGTTCTTAGCATCTACTCCCACAAGCCACGTAAAACATGCAACAACAAAGTAGAGGCGTCTAACTTGTTTTTGCCGGGAGTGTTTTCTGTGATATGGTATGGCCCAAGATGTGATGTGTATATTGTATGCGATGATCATGTTTTGTAATGTTTCACGACTTGCATGTCGATGAGTACACAACTGGCAGGAGCCATATGGTTGTCTTTATAATTGTGTATGACCTGCGAGTCAACTTCTTATACGCCATGTAATAGCTTTACTTTATCGCTAAGTAGTTAGCAATAGTTGTAGTTGCTATTCGTGGTGGAGGCAATCATGGTGGAGTGATGGAGATCATGCCGGAACGCACAAGATGGAGGTCATTGCGCGAAGATTGGTTATACCATGTCACATAAAGTTATATGCATGTGATGTTTATCCTTTTATGTATCTTATTATGCTTAGATCGCGACGGTAGCATTATAAGATGATTCCTCACTTAAAGATCAAGATAAAACTGTGTTCTCCCCATGTATGCACCGTTGCGAAAGTTAAATCGTGTCCAAGCATCACGTGATGATCGGGTGCTATAGACTCTCGCTCACATACAACGAGTGCAAGCCAGTTTTGCACTGCGGAAATACTTGGGTCTAACTTGACGAGCCTAGCATGTACAGACATGGCCTCGGAACACAAGAACCGAAAGGTTAAGCATGAGTCATATGAATGATATGATCGACACTTCGTTGTCCACCATTGAAACCACATCTCTTCACGTGATGATCGGATTAGGTGTGGTGAATTTGGATCGTGTTCACTAAACAACTTGAGGGATGTTGAATTTAGTGGGAGTTCATCTAGTAATTTGATTAAGTTGAACTATTTATCATGAACATAGTCTAAATTGTACTTGCAAATACTGTAGATCACATGGCCAAGTCCAACTTCAACTTCAACGTTTTTGCTAAGAAAGAAAAGCTTAGAAACAATGGTTCTAACTTCACAAACTAGATCCACAATCTAAGAATCATTACATCGGCGGACAAAAGGACTATGTCCTTGAGAAAGCGTCAGGTGACACCCCTGCTGCAACTGCGCCGGCTGATGAGAAAGTTGTCTATCAGTCGCGCAAAGATGATTATGGTGTGATTAAGAGCACCATGTTGTTTGCTATGGAACCGGAACTTCAAAATCGTTTTGAAAGCTATCCCGGGCCCTTTGAGATTCTCGAAGAGTTGAAAACCATGTTTTGACTCAGGCCCGTTAAGAGATATGAGATCTCTGAGAAGTTCTTTAAGCGCAAGATGGAGGAAGGAGTTCGTTAGTGAGCACGCCATTAAGATGTCGGGCTACACTCAACGCCTGAGAACTGGACTGCAAGATTCGAGAGGAGCTCAAGATTGACAGGTTCTGCAATCACTCCTCCCAGCTACAAAAGTTTTGTCTTGACTCATAATCAGATTGGTTCCAGATACAATCACCGAGCTCTTCGCAAAGCTGAAGGCTGCGGAGGTGGACATCAAGAAGGATAATCATGTGTTGATGGTCAACAAGCCCTCCTTTAAGAAAGGTAAAGGTGCAAAGAAGCCCTTCAAGAAGGGCGGCAGCAAGCGCAATGCCCTGCTAAGAAGAATCTCAGGTATGGTCCCAAGCCGGAAACTGAGTGCTTCTATTGCAAGGACAAGGGTCCTTTGGGCGCAACTGTCCAAGTACTTAGCGGACAAGAAGGCTGGCACCATCAAAGGTATATTTGATATACATGTTATTGATGTTTTCCTTACTAGCCCTCGTTGTAGTGCACAGGTATTTGATACGGTTGATTGCTAATATTTGTAACTCGAAGCAGAGCTACGGAATAGACGGGCTTTGCGAGGGATAAGGTGACGATGCGCGTTGGCAGCGGATCAAGAGTTGATGTGATGGCCGTCGGCACGCTCTCCTTAGTTTTACCTTCGGGATTAGTTTTAAACCTTAATAAATGTTATTATGTGCCTGCGTTGAGCATGAACATTATTTCTGGATCGTGTTTATTGCAAGACGGTTATTCATTTAAATCGGAGAATAATGGTTGTTCCATTTATATGAGTAACATCTTTTATGGTCATGCACCTCTTGTGAGTGGTTTATTTCTTCTAAATCTCGAAAGGGATGAAACACACATCCATAACATTGAGGCTAAGAGATGCAAAGTAGATAGTGATAATACTACTTATTTGTGGCACTGTCGTCTAGGTCATATTGGTGTAAAGCGCATGAAGAAACTCCATTCTGATGGACTTTTGGAGTCTCTTGATTTTGAATCATTTGACACATGCGAACCATGCCTCATGGGCAAGATGATCAAAACCCGTTCTCGGTATGATGGAGCGATCTACGGACTTGTTGGAAATCATACATACCGATGTATGCGGACCGATGAGTGTTTCGACGCGCGGTGGATATCGCTATTTTCTCACTTTTACCGATGACTTAAGTAGATATGGGTATATCTATTTAATGAAACATAAATCTGAAACATTTGAAAATTTCAAGGAATTTCAGAATAAAGTAGAGAACCATCGTAACAGAAAGATTAAGTTTCTACGATCCGATCGTGGGGGCGAATATTTGAGTTATGATTTTCTCACGCATCTCAAAGCAAGTGGAATCATTTCACAACTCACGCCACCCGGAACACCACAACGCAATGGTGTGTCTGAACGCCGGAATCGAACCCTATTAGATATGGTCCGATCGATGATGTCTCTTACTGATTTGCCGTTATCATTTTGGGTTTATGCATTAGAAACCGCTGCATTCACTTTAAATAGGGCTCCATCTAAATCCGTTGAGACGACACCGTATGAACTGTGGTTTGGTGCTAAACCTAAGTTGTCGTTTCTTAAAATTTGGGGATGCGAAGCTTACGTCAAGAAGTTGATGCCGGACAAGCTCGAACCCAAAGCGGAGAAATGCGTCTTCATAGGATACCCTAAGGAAACTATTGGGTATACCTTCTATCACAGAACCGAAGGCAAAGTGTTTGTCACAAAGAACGGTTCCTTTCTTGAGAAGGAGTTTCTCTCGAAAGAAGTGAGTGGGAGGAAAGTAGAGCTAGACGAGGTTATTGAACCTTCTCTTGAATTGGAGAGTAGCGCAGCACCTGAAATTGTTCCAGGTTACCGCTGCGATAGAGGAAGCTAATGACAAGGATCATGAAGCTTCGGACGATGCTGCTACTGAACGTCGCAGGTCGACAAGGTCGCGTGCCCCTCCTGAGTGGTACGGCAACCCTGTCTTGACTGTCTTGTTAGTAGAAGACAGTGAACCTACGAACTATGAGGAAGCGATGATGAGCCCAGACTCTGAGAAATGGCTAGAAGCCATGAAATCCGAATTGGGATCCATAGCGAAAACCAAGTATGGACTTTGGTGGACCCTCCTAGCGACCGAAAGGCCGTTGAGTGCAAATGGATCTTCAAAAGGAAAACGGACGCGGATGGTAATGTTACCGTCTATAAAGCACGGCTTGTTGCGAAAGGTTTTCGACAAGTTCAAGGTGTTGACTACGATGAGACTTTCTCTCCCGTAGCGATGTTTAAGTCCATTCGGATTTTATTAGCAATTGCTGCATTTCATGATTATGAAATATGGCAAATGGATGTCAAGACTGCGTTCCTCAATGGCAACATTGATGAAGAGTTGTATATGATGCAACCCGAAGGTTTTGTCGATCCTAAGGATGCTGATAAAGTATGCAAACTTCAGCGTTCCATTTATGGACTGAAGCAAGCATCTCGGAGTTGGAACCTTCGTTTTGATCAAGTGATCAAGAGCTTTGGATTTGTTCCAAATTGCTATGAAGCTTGCATCTACAAGAAAGTGAGTGGGAGCTCGGTGACGTTTCTGGTACTATATGTGGATGACATATTGATTATTGGAAATGACATCAACATGCTTAACGATGTGAAGAGTTATTTGAACAAGTGTTTTTCAATGAAAGACCTAGGTGAAGCTGCTTATATATTGGGCATCAAAATTTATAGAGATAGACAAAGACGCCTGATAGCTTTAAGCCAAAGTACATACCTAGACAAAGTTCGAAAAGGTTCAGAATGGATAAGGCATTGAAAGGTTCATTGCCTATGTTGTCGAGTAAGATATTGAGCAAGGCTCGGTGTCCATCTGATGAAATGATAGGGAAGCTATGAGCAAAGTGCCTTATGCCTCGGCCATAGGTTCCATCATGTATGCCATCTGTGTACTAGACGGATGTGTCCAATGCTCTTAGTTTGACGGCAGATATCAAAGTGATCGAGTGGAACCTTTGGACAGCCGTGAAGAACATCCTAAGGCACCTAAATAGGACTAAAGAAATGTTCTTAGTCTATGGGGGTGATGAACAGCTCGTCAGAAAAGGTTACGTCGATGCTAGTTTCGAATCGACAAGGATGATTCTAAATCTCGACGGATCGTGTATATTTTGAATGGAGGAGCGTGAGCTGGAGAAGGCAAGCAAAGCGTGATCGCGGGATCTGATGAGAAGCGGAATACATGGCTGCTGCGGAAGGGTCAAGTGAAGGAGTTTGGATCGAAACTTCATCATCGAGCTTGGCGTGGTTCAAGTGCATCGGACCTTTGGAGATATTGTGTGACAACACTGGCGCCATAGCACTCGCTAAGGAACCAAGATATCATCCAAAGACCAAGCATATCAACCGCAAGTTTCATATAATCCGAGATTATATAGCAGATGGAGATCTGAAGATCAGCAAAGTACATACAGATCTGAATGTCGCAGATCCATTGACTAAACCTCTTCCACGTGTAAAACATGATCAGCACCTCAGTGCCATGGGTGTGAGATTGTTGCCAAATGTAAACTAGATTATTGACTCTAGTGCAAGTGGGAGACTGTTGGAATTATGCCCTAGAGGCAATAATAAAGATGTTATTATTATAATTCTTGTTCATGATAAAGTTTAGATTCCATGCTAGAATTGTATTAAGCGGAAACATTAATACTTGTGTGGTTTGTGAACAACACCGTGTCCCTAGTACGCCTCTATGGACTAGCTCATTGATCAATGATGGTTAAGGTTTTCCTAACCATAGACATGAGTTGTCAATTGATAATGAGATCATATCATTGGGAGAATGATATGGTGGACAGACCCAAACTAAGCGAAGCAATTAGATCGTGTCATTGTGTTCATCTTTGCAAAGCTTTTCCTATGTCAAATATTGTATTCCTTAGACCATGAGATAATACAACTCCCTGGTATCGGAAGAAAGCTTTGAGGTCATCAAACGTCATCCTATGAGAGGGTGATCATAAAGGTGTCTCTCGGTGATCGAGAAAGTATCATTGGGTTGTATGTATCGAGATGGGATTTGTCCTCCCAAGTCGGAGAGATATACTTGGGCCCACTTTCGTGTCGATATCGACAACGCTTGCAAGCATGTGGTTAAGGAGTTAATCACAAAGTGATATCGGATTACGGAGCAGTAAAGTACTTCGAGCGAGATTGAACTAGGTATGACGATACCGACGATCGAATCTCGGGCAAGTAAAATATCGCGAGACGAAGGGAATATATATATGGGATTGATTGAATCCTGGCATCGTGGTTCATCCGATATGATCATCGATGAATGTGTGGGAGTCAATATGGGTGCCTGGACCCGCTGTTGATTATTGATAGAAGATCATGTCGCATATTCTCGAACCCGCAGGTCACACACTAACGTGTCTCGGCTAGGATAGATTGGATAATTGGTTTATGAATTTGTGTTGAGTCTCGGATGGGATCCGGGATATCACGAGAGGTTCCGGAATGGTCCGAGAATAAGATTCATATAAGGCGTGCAGTTTTTGGAGTTGAATTGTTAGGATTAATCGGTATTGTCGGAAGCTTCTAGAACCTTCGGAAGGGGCCAATGTGGTCCCACCTTCCGGGAGGGGCATGGGCCTATGAGGGAGTGTCCTGGCGCATTGGGCCAGGGCACAAGGCCCATAGGGCCCAGCCGATCCTAGATAAGTTTAAATTCGTTTAAACTAGAGATAGGGTTATCTAGATAAGGGGAGAGTTTAAATTGTTTAAACTAGAGATAGGCTTGGAGGAGGGGCTAGGGCTGGCCGCCACCACCCCCTCTATATATAGAGGGCTGGTGCGCCCCCTTCCCCCCCCCACACACACATCTCCCTCCAAGCCCTAGTAACCCTGCTGCCTTCCTCTCTCCCTCCCAACTATTTGTAGGCGAAGCCCTGCGGCAGAAATTCTCCACCATATACACCATGCCGTCGTGCTGTAGATCCAATCCATCTCTCCACCATACTTGCTGGTCCGAGGAAGGAGGAGACGTCGAGTCTGCTGCGTGTGCATCTCACGGAGGCACCGCCACTTGTGGTGCTAGATCGGATCGGATCGCGAGGAGAAGCGAAATACGACTACATCACCCACGTTCCGAGCGTTCATGTCTTGAATCTTCAAGGGTATGAAGATCTAATCCAATCTCTCTCGTTGTTTGCATCTCCTAGATTAGATCTTGGCTTTCCCTCTGTTCGCTTCCGTAGAAATTTTTGATTTACTATGCTGCGAAACCCTTCATTTTCGGCTTCCTGGAGAAGCTCTCCTAGAAGCTACCCTCCCTCAGCTTCTCTGAGAAGCCCGACTCCTAAATTCGTTTTGGCTTCTAAACTATTATTGGAAATATTAATTTGGAAGCCTAAACAAATTTTGAAAACGGGCTTCTGGAAGAAGCTGAGAGAGGGCAGCTTCCTGGAGAAGCCCTCCTAGAAGCTGAAAATAAGTGGGCCTAAAAGGGCTCGCGCCGGCCCCAGCCTACCATAGTCTCTTTAGTCCCTGTAGGTGTCTCCAACCAGGACTAAAGATGGAGTATAAAGTTTTTAAATCAGTGCACAGTTTTAGTATGTAGTATGTCGTCGCGTCTGGAGCCGAAGTAACGTTGTGTTCAAATAGTTTTAGATGAGGACTAATTTTAAAATCGTGATTGCGTTTGATATACTTATATAATGCAGATGAGCCGTTCATAGATGTATGATGATTGACGCTCTAGCGAGTTCACTAAAGGCGTGCGTTATTTTCTCGATGTGGCTGAGACAAACAAGCGGAATGATTTTATGTATTGTCCATATGGTGTCTGTCGGAATAAGAAGGATTAATCTTCTTAAAAAAATCCTTCACAGCCACATGTTGCGGTCCGGTTTCATATTCGACTATAATTTTGGACCAAGCACGAAAAATAGAGGTTATGATGTAAGACAACGAAGAACAAGAGAATGCTGACAACTATCCTATGTTCTATGAATACGGTGGTACTGCAATGGAATACAATGAAGTAGAAGCTGAAGAACGGGCATGAGATGAGCCCGCTGATGATCGTTGTCGGGCCATTGCTAATGCAAAGAGAGACTGTGAAAGTGAAAAGGAGAGATTGAAGTTCGAGCATATGTGAGAGGATCAAAAAAAATGTTATACCCAAATTGCAAAGATGGCCAGAAAAAGTTGGGTAGTACATTCAAATTGCTGCAATGAAGGCAAAGAACGGTGCAACTAATAAGGGGATTTGAAAAGTTGGTGAAAATAATGAAGTTACTTTTAAAGGATAACAAATTGCTTGTACGAAGCAAAGAATATTGCCTTCCCTCTAGGATCAGACGTGAAGAAGATACATGCATGCCCTAATGACTGCATCCTCTATTGTAGTGAGGAGTACGAGATTTGGATGCATGTATGGTACGCACTGCATTGCGGTATAAGATCCGACGAGATGACCCTGGTGATGTTGAGGGGGAGCGTACCACTGTTGTAATGTTTGTTCAGAAAAAAAGAGCATACCAAGTTGCTGCGATAGCACATGGAATACCATAAAAAAGACACGATGTTGAGACACCCCGCTGATGGGTCGCAGTGGAGAAAAATCAAGATGGAGAGTTCCCGTCTTTGCAGGTGACATGAGTAACTTATGGTTTGGTCTAAGTACAGATGGCATGAAGCCTTTTGGAGAGCAGAGATGCAGTCATTGCACCTGGTCTGTGACTCTATGTATATATAACCTTCTGTTGGGCCATGTAGAGATAAACGAAAAATTTCCCTACGAGGTGATCCCAAGAACTAGCTGAGGTAGAAGGCCACAAGGATTACTACTAGACGCATAGTTGCGAATTAGTGATGAAGCACATTAGTTGAATGCAGTGCAGTCGTCACGATCCGATCAAATTCCACGATCGTCGAAGCGCTGATCATGCAACATCTCTGCTAGTGTCCACACATACGAGGAGGAGCGTCGGCGGTGGACTGCTAGGTCCAGTACGATAGCATGAATGGAGTGGATCTAGGGTTTTCAACGCATGAAATAACCTAACCGTGTCGATATGGGTGTCTGTGCCCCAATATATATAGGGAGTGAAAATGGGATCCACTTACTTGCGGCCCATTCAATAAATCATATATTAGTCACTGTGATTCTGACTCACTGACTCAGTCCTTATCTGGTTTAGGTCCAGCCCAAACAGATTTCCGGTTCAGGTACAACCCAAACTTGCTCCCTCTCTTTAGTGTGTGACCATGTAGGATCATGGCAACTTGGATACTATTGGAGTCCAACTCTCGATCAATCAATTGGTAGTGGCTCCTAGCAGAATGTGCCGACTCCCAAGTATCAATTGTCATGACGACATGCCTTTCTAATGTGACTTACGTACGAGTCCCTTTTGTCTCACTATATACCTTGTCAAACTATAGGCGAATAATCATCGTCCCTTAAATAGTATGACTTTCTTATCGATCCATGATATGTGATTCCTAACTCTTAGTTGGTCGCATTGATTAACACTTAACCAAGTCTTGCATGACCATGTTTTCCAAATCATATCACACGAGAGGGCCCAGAAAATATCTCTCTAGTTGGAGAGCAAAATCCTATCTTGGTTATCCATATCACGCAGCTTAATTCTCAGTCGACCCGATCTCTTTCTTTATAACTGTCATGTGATGGATAAGCGTTTGGTAGAACCTAAGTCGGTGATCCACAACTCGGATTGTGCAATAACCTTGGGTCTAAGGATTACAATGATTGAGATATACAAATGACGGCTTATTTGTTGTATCTCAATATGGGTCATTCCGACTCGCTAAACTTTTTATTCAAATCTGTGTAAGTCGGAATAGCATCACCATGCCTATGACATGTGGAACCGAGTCATCATCCGACTTTCATATTACTCTAAGTTGCGTGTCTAGCCCAACCTTAGGGACTAAGGATATTTAGTATGAACAATATAAATATATAATTCCATATCTGAATCACATATTCAATGGTATACATCATATGAATATATTAGGAATTACATCATACATGATTGCCTCTAGGGAATATTCCCAACACCTTCCTCCTTGATTGTGCATGAAGCGGAGGTTTATTATGATACCAGTGATCGTTCAAGGCCCGAAGCAACCCGACAACGACATAAATGTGAACCTGCTAAGGCTATTAGTTGAATAACTTTTACAGTTTTGGCACGGACAGGGTGTACGTTTGTGGGATGAGCACAAACAGGAAGAATTTGACCAAGGAGCGTTGCTGTTCGTAACAATCAATGATTGTCCTAATCTTAGTAACCTTTCAGGATATCCAAACAAGGAATACAATGCATGCACACACTATTTATATTAGACTAAAAGTATATATTTGGATAAATGTAAAAAGAAAATGTACCTGAGGAATCGTCGTTTTCTGCTGCCCAAGCATGCCTTAAAAAAAGGTAAGCATTTCAATGGTGAGGCAGATCACCGGAGGAAGCCTATCTGCCGTACTTGTGATGATGTATTTGATATGATCAAGGATTTAAAAGTAATCTTTGGAAAGGGTCCTGGTAGACAATCTATTCCGAATGAAGCTAGCGGACACACATCCATATAGAAGAAGAAATCTATATTTTAAGAGCTACCATATTGGAAATTCCTAGAGGTCCGCTCTACAATCGACGTGATGCACCTAACGAAAAATATTTGCATGAACTTGCTTAGCTTTTTGGGCTTGTATGGGAAGTCAAACGATACACTGGAAGCATGACATGACCAGCTACGTATGAAAGAACGAGACGACATGCATCTAGAGAAGTTTTAAGATCATGCATGCAGCTATGCTCTTACCAAATAAGAGAAGAAAATATTTTTTGAATGCCTAAGACGTATTATATGTCTATTTTGCATCACTATTCTATATCATAATTTCCTGTTATTTATTGATAAATTTCATATTAAAAGGTGATACTTATGTTATTTCATCTATTTTTGCATGTTGGATAATTCTTGGAGGATGAACTGCCGGAGTCAGAATTATGATGGAAAAAGCGGTGTCTAGATGCAATTTTCGCGAAGATCAAAAAAAATACCAGAAAAAATATGAAAAATCATATTTTTCCAGAAGACGAAGTATACCGGAAGGGGAGGCTAAGATGGGGCATAGGGGGCCCACACCCCCAGGCGCGGGCAGCCTGGGCCGTGCCACCGGGGGGTCTGGCCACCCTGGCCCACCTCCTGCTTCACCCTGTCACCTATATCTTCCTCCCGAAACCCTAAAGTGCGGGGAGCGACCATAGAAAGATTCCGCCGCCTCTGCTGTGCAGAAACCATAGAGAGAGAAAGATCTCTACGGCAGACAGATTTCTGCCAGGGAAATTCCTTCCCCGAGAGGGGAGATCGTTTCCATCAACACCATCATCAAGCTAGACTTCATCAGAATCATCATCATCATTATCCACACCACCATCTCCACCAGCACCATCATCACCACTCCATCCCGCTGTAACAATTGTGTTGAATCTTGCTTAGTTCTTAGGGGAACTTTCCCGATGTTAATTACTTTTGTAGTTGATGCTTGTGAGTGGAACCATTGAATTATTGTTTATGTTTAGATTGTTATTCATAATCATATCATCTATGATCTTGATCCATATGATGTCTCGTGAGTAGTTATTTAGTTCTTGAGGACATGGGAGAAGTCATGTTGTTAGTAGTGGAATTGTGTTGAGGTATTATTCAATGGTTTAGTATTTAAATTGTGGTGTTATTCTTCTAGTGGTGTCATGTGAACGCCGACTACATGATACTTCACCATTTATGGACCTAGGGGAATGCATTATGTATTTGGCTACTAATTTTGGGGTAGCCGGAGTGACAGAAATCCGAACCCCCGTTAGGAAACCTTTGCACAAGGGAGAGTAGGATTTCAGAGTTTAAGGTTGTGGTTAGGTTTTTTATCTTAATTACTTTATTGTAGTTGCGGATTCTTGCAAGGGGTTTAATCACAAGTATGTATTAGTCCAAGTAAGGTCGGTACATTAGCACATGTTCACCCACACAACACTTATCAAACCAAAGAAGATTAATCAGCTATATGAAACAAAATCACTTGACAGTATTCCCATTTGTCCTCGAGAACGTTTGGTCCTCATAAGTATTAAAACTGGCTTTTCCTTTGTTAAGAAAGGATTGGGCCACTTGCTGCAATTATTTGCTGTCTTTATTCACTTGCACTTTATTTCTTTGCTTTATCAAAAACTCCTAAAAATCCGTTTGCTAAGTATTTATAAAGATTTTCTGCTCCAAACCACTAGTCAACACCTTCTTCTCCTTGTTGGGATCAACACTCCTATTTATCGAAAGCACTACGATACACGCCCTATACTTGTGGGTCATCAAGACTATTTTCTGGCGCCGTTGACGGGGAGTGAAGCGCTATTGAAGAGTGGAACTGGTAAAAGAAACTTCTACTGTGAGTATTGATTTTTATTTCTATTTGTTACTTTGTTTCTAATATGGATAACCCACTTGGTTTCCTGTTTGAGAAAGCTACTGCCACTGTTAGGGTAGTAGATGAACCACCACCTGTTGATATAGATCCTTTTAAGGTACCTACAAGAATTGTTGACCGTGTTATAGATAATTATTATTTTGGGGATGGAAATGTCCATCCTGGTGATCACTTGCTTTTTATCCATAAATTATGCGGGTTGTTTAAGTGTGCAGGTATGACAACAGAAAGGTTAAGAAAAAGTTACTCTCTATATCATTGAAAGGAAGAGCTGAAGAATGGTATAAGCTGCCGAAGAATGGACAATCTATAGAATGGGGGGAAATAATACCTCTCTTTTATTCTAAATTCTATCCTCCTAGTGCGATTCATAAGGACAAGAATCAAATATATAACGTTTGGCCTCATGACGGAGAGAGTACAGCTCAAGCTTGGGGGAGATTGAAGTTACTAATGCTTAAATGTCCTATTCATGAACTCCCTAATAATATTATTATCAATAACTTTTATGCAAGACTTTTTCTTTATGATAAAGATTTATTAGATGCTTCTTGTGCTGGATCATTCACACGTATGAAGGAAGAAGCTAAATGGGATCTTCTAGACCAATCTCAGCAGAAAAGCAGCATGGCTTCCACGAAGTTTCCTTAGAGCATCTCCACCCGTGTTCTCCGGACAGAGTTTCCAGGCTGTTTTTTCATCTGGACGGCGAATATTCGCCCAGTCGCGTTCCCAGGATGCCGATTTCGTCCGGATTTGGCCCAACTTTCGCCGGACTTCCCAGGACAATCTCGGGGTCCTAGGAACGCCGGACGAAACGAAAACAACGGTGGGCTAGCTATGTCGGCGACACTAGGCCGAACTCTCGCCCTTTTCTTCTTCCCCTCTCGCCTTTCCTCCCCATTCTCCCAACTCCCGCCAGTTCGCCGAGCTCCCGCCCGCCATGCCGCCCAAGGGTTTCATCAAACCCCAATCCATCCTCGGCGAACCAGAGTGCCGACGAAGAGGCCGGACGGCTTGACCAATGCCGAGTGGCTGGCCATTATGCAGAAGAGGAAGGTCGAGTCAGAAGGCCACAAGGACACGAAGATGAGGGAGAAAGCGGCGAAGGCGCTTGCCGAGGCGCAGGGGCTCGCCGACTATGAAGCAATGAGGGCGAAGCAGGTGACGGTGTCGCCTGCGGCGATGTCGCGCCCGAGGCCGATCGTCCACCCATAGTACGCCGCCCACTGGGGGAGCCATCCAAGCGTTGGTTCGCCGGCCGCCTTCTAGGAGAGCCAGGCAAACCCTTGGCAGAGATACTCCTCGTCCCCTGATCTCGCCGGCCGCCTTCTAGGAGAGCCAGGCGAACCCGCAAGATCGACCTCCTCAAGGCTAACTACGCCGCCAAGAAGAGAAACATGGATCTCCAGTTCCTCATGGGAGGCGAAGACACGTCGGCGGTGAGCACGTCGGTCAAGGCATGGTACATGGCACGCCGCAACGCCATCCTCCAAGAGGACAACGTCGACATCACGCCAACAGCTGCGTCGAACGCCTCCGTCGCCACTGCTTCGCCGAGCTCTGCTTCCACCTCCTCCAACCAGCCAGCCGTCCACTCCGTTGGTACGCCCAACCCCGTCGCATTGGCCATGCCGGAGGTGCCCATCCCCATCGACGACTGATCGCCGAGCCATTTTATCTAGTTCTGTAATAATTTTGTCGCCGGACATTTTGGACGTACTTCTGTCGAATATATTTAGCCGAGAATTCGCCGACGGGAACGATACAATTTAAATGTTTCGCTATTTTTGCTTCGCCTACGAACATGGCCGGAAAACGCGAGTAGAAAATTCTGCTTTCTCGGGCCGAAAAATTGTTTCATCCTGTCAATTTTAAGTGCGGATTTTGGACCGGAAATGGCCAACAAATGGAGATGATCTTATATAATCTCACACCCCTCATAACACTACTGGACTACCCATTTTACCCCCCCCCCCCCCCCCCCCCCCTCTCCTCCCCAACACGCTAATCAGCTACGGTACGACGCCCAGCGCAATAGTATGAAGCAAACAGAAAAATGGACGCGGCAAATACCCTGCGAAGGCGGCCGTTGTCAGTTCGCACGACGGCAGCGCTGGCCGTGGCCGTGGAAGGGCGGCGGACGACGGCGAGGCGCTGGGGGAGCCTGTCAGCCCCTCAGCGAGGCTCGTAGAGGATTACTTTATCGTTGTCGTCATCGGCCTAGCCACGCCTGTGAACCTATCCGTCGGCCGTGCCGGCATCGGTGCAAGGCTTGCATGCTACCCACGCTTCCAAAGCATCCAGGTATGGTTAAAGTCACCAACGTACTAGTACGTGCTCTTTTCGTTTCGCCGTACGTTTTCGTCACTGGTTCGACGTACGTATCGCGTGCAGGCGACAGACAAGGATGGAATCCTACGGTGGGTGAGGACGACGGTGGACCTGGACGACCACATTATCTACCCAAGGCTTGCCCCGGAGGCCGTGGAGGCGAACCCCGACCAGGCTGTTGAAGACTTCGTGGCGTCGCTGTCCACCAAACCCATGGACCATTCCCGACCTCTGTGGGAGTTCCACGTCCTCGATTTCCCGACCTCGGAGGCCACTGCAACCGCCGTGGTGCGCGTGCACCATTCCCTCAGCGATGGCACGTCGTTGCTCATGCTCCTGCTGTCGTGCACGCGCAGCGCCGCCGACCCGACGAAGCCCCCGGCCCTGCCACCGCTGCCGGCACGCACGGGCGCTCTGTACGAGCTTCCACGGCCGCCGCTGTCCGCGGGGCCGCTGGCGTTCGCCATGTGGGTATGGTCGTACCTCCTGCTCGCCTGGCACACCGTGTGGGACGCCGCAAGCTTCTTCGCCACCATACTGTTCTGGAAAGATACGCATACGCTCTTCAGGAGGATGGACGACGGGAACTCTAGTCGTCAGGGACGAAAGCGCATCGTGCACCGGGGTCTCAGCCTGGATGACGTCAAAATGATCAAGGAGGTGATGAACTGCGTAAGTGAGCTCTTCATAGTACGTCTTGGTACTAGCACTATCTTTTTCCCTTTCAGAGCAAACGTCAAAAGAAGGAGATAGCCTGCACTGTGCTCCTGCAAAAGCTATATATAGAGGTTCCTAGTAGTACAACTTTTTTACCTCAAGTAAACCATGTTTTCTCTCTTTGTGCGTAGGCAACGTTGAGTTAGCACCCAGAATTAATCCACACTAACATTATGCATACTCGATCGTGCCATAAAATCAGAGGGAAAACTAGCTAAGCGCATCTATGGAATACCAAAACTAACAGTTTAGGTTGGTTAAGTTTAAGGTGCTTAAGGCTAGTTATAGTGGGAGTAACTTGGGTAGTAACATAGTCCTACATATATTGACAACTAAGCATCTAGATGACATGGCATGCAATTAAATGATGAGAGAGAGGCTTGGTAACTAGCTATGTTACCATAACATTACATATTTCTAGACAAAATGAGTCTATATTGTAATAAATGAGGCTTTGCATAATACTACACCTATATTATTTTGCACTATGAAAATAGTAACTTAAACTAGTAACATATACATGTTACTACTCTAAGTTACTCCCCACTATGACCAGCCTAATTAGTTGAGGGCTTACAATAATAAATTTTCCTAGACACTAGCGCATATTTCTAGAGAAGAAATGCACATTCCTTGTATAGATAAGAACTATACTTAAACGAAACCGGTTTATTTTTGCAAGCACATGTCTATGCACCTTGAATTGTTCCACGAAAAAAAATAAGAATTTCTCATTGTCCATTGATGATTATTGATCTCTTCCAAGCAAAAGAACTGATCTGGGAAATATTTTGTCCCTGTTTGCATGCACAGACAGTTAATGATGTGTTGGTTGGACTCGCTGACGCTGCCCTATCGCGTTACTACTACCGGAAGTCAGGTGTCTGTTGGCAAACGTTTATGTTCAGCAATCTACTCCCTCCCTTCTAAAAAAGGATGTCACAAATTTATCTAACTTCGTATATATATATATATATATATATATATATATATATAAACTAAAACGTGTCTAGATATATATGAATTTCGACTAATATACGACATTCTTTTTTGGACGGAGGAAATATTTCCAATCAGATTTCACACTATAATTTGGTCCATGTTCTAACCTTTTTAGGTGACACAGAAACTGGCAAGGAGATTCGTATGCGTTCAGTCCTTGTCGTAAATATAAGGGCAGCGGCAGCCCTGCACGTAAGTAACTATATATGAAGATACGTGAACTAAAAAAAATTGCGGAGATACATGAAGCAAAATCGTATCTTGCAAGTTACAATTTGACGAGTGTGGGGTTTCATTTAACTACGTCTGTAATATACTATGATCAGGCATGTGTCAATATGATAGAATCTGGTAACGGAAGTGATGTAAAATGGGGAAATCAACTTGGCTTCATCATCCTTCCAGTACATATAGCCATGCACCGCGATCCACTCGACTACGTTCGTAAGGCAAAGAATACTGTAGACCGAAAGAAGAGCTCAATGGAAGTGGCGTTCACACATGTGGCTGCAGAATTGTTACTCAAGATATTTGGACGGAAGGTACATCTGGTCCTTAATCTTTTAGCATTGTGACATATATTTGCGCAGGAAAACACAATAGTTCACAGGAAGTGGAGTTCAACCAACTTTTGGGTAACTGGTACACAGGCATTAAGCCTACACCGTACGGTAGATCTAACAAAGCCTTAATACTATAATTTCTCAGTTCCGTAATTCTTGTTGCGATTGTAGTTCATATTAAAACTAAAATCACGGCTAGAGTTATGGAGCGGAGAAAGTACAATACATATGCAGCTGTAAAAAATAAGAGACGTGGATCTCAAAGAACGACCTGGAATTTTTTTAACGGGGTGTGTGCATACCCATTTGACAGCGAGAGTGAGAGGGAACATGTTTCTAATATCATATATTCGCAACTTGTGAAACAGGCAGGTGCGGCTATCGTCAACCGTATGTTCTCCCATACAACCACGATGTTGTCGAACATGATCGGCCCAGTTGAACAGGTGGAGTTCTGTGGGCAACCAGTTGTCTTTATTGCCCCTAGCCAGTATGGACTACCACAAGTAAGCCAACTAACACCAGAACTGAATAAACGCATTTATTTATAGTACTAGTATGTTTAATTTATACATCCTCAAATTCTGAAAAGTGTCTTTGGCACATGGGTACCAAATGCTCCCTTCACTTTGGGGTTTTTGAAAATTTCAAAACCTCACACTTTCATGTCTCCAAAAATTATGGCGTTAAATATATAGATAGTTATATATAGGAGGATTGTATGCAAAAAAAGTTCCGTTAAAAACACGTACTTTGGAAAATATGAAAAAGACAATTTTTGATAGTAAATAGTAGAAAATTGTCTTTTTTGTAATTTCCAAAATATAAAGTAGTGTTTAACGGAAATTTTGTGCGCACACTCCTGTATATGAATTTTTTTTCAAAAGGACATATACCCCAACTATTCTATCATTAATGAAATAATAAAATTTATATATGATCCGTGCTTCCCTCGGTTCCATGCCTATATTGTGGTTTTCCACGTTGTTCTTCTGCTACTTTGTCTGATTCATACTTCTGTACGGAATCGAAACAAATATGTGAGCGATTTTTCTCCGTGTTTATCAAACGCTTCTCGAAATTACATAAATGATATACTGTTCGAAAGATAATGAAAATACGCAAATTTTTCATGTTGTAACTTTTTCAAATTCTGGACCGCTTAAAATTAATGTAAAAAATCGGAAAGCATCATGAACCCATACAAAACATATTTTGAACGCAATTTCTAAATTGCTTATCAGAATTACATAAATGATATACCGTTGGAAAGCTAGAGAAAATCCGCAACTTTTTCGTATTATAACTTTTTCTCAAATTTCAGACCATTTAAAAGTAATTTTGAAAACCGGAAATCTTCACAAACCCGTATAAAACGTATTTCGAACTTGATTTCTAAACCATTTATTGGAATGACGCAAGCAATAATGTGTTGGAAAGCTGATGAAATTTTGCAACTCTTTCGTTCAGAAAGCCTTTTCAAATTCTTTACAGTTTAAAATTAATTTTGAGTTTACTCAATTTCGGATCTATTCGAAAACGCCTGAACCGTAATTTTACACTTATTTATCAACAGCTTGGTGGAATTACGCAAATGATATCTCGTTGGATAGGTATGGCGTAGGAGCTACTTTTTTGTTCAGAAAGTTTTCTCAAATTCGAAACATTTTAAGAGTAATTTTGAAAATACTGTCCGCTGTTCTATTTTCTACACAACGAACTATATACTTCCCATTCTCCAATTTCAAGACTTTCGTCCGTGATTTGGTTGCACTTATAAAAAATGAACACTTGTACTTCCCGTCGTGACGTGTGCCTCTAGTTTTTTATATGAAACTTCTCATATATATAGTATATACTTTCTTTTTATAGTTCCACGATGAAGATTGCATATTTCCAACAAAAATATTTAATTAAATTGTTGTATATTTCATATTTTTCTTACTTCCTTTTATTTGTATCTCATACTTCTGTTTCTATGTGTTCTTACTTCTCGATGCGGTTTCATACTTTCATTTTTTTTTTGAATTTTCTATACTTCCCTATCTAAAATGTTGCTTCCCTTTTAATAAGTTTATACTTCTGTATTTTTTAAATATGCACTTCTCTGTTTTATGACCTTACTTTCAAACATCAATGATATTGAAACAACTACAAAACTGGAAGTTAGGGATGTTTTGTTTAGAACTGCTTTAATCAATACTTCTCATATACATAATCTATATACATTCCGTTTATACTTTCATTGTTTTCATCATTCATACTTACTTATTTTTTAAACAAATATATTTCTCAAATGAATGTACTGCCCAAATACGAGCAGTCGTACTGCTGAAATACCATCAATGGTACTTCCCAAATATTAATGTTAATATGTATTTCTTTCATTGATAATAGAATAATATTCTATACATGATCCATACTTCCCTCGGTTCAATGCCTATGCTGCCATTTTTCACGTTGTTGTACTGCTGCTTTGTCTAGTTCATACTTTTGTACGGAATCGAAACGAATATGTGAGCGATTTTCTGCGTGTTTCTCAATCGCTTCTCGAAATTGCATAAATGATATACCATTGGAAAGGTAATAAAAATTCTCAACTTTTTAGTGTTGTAACTTTTGTCAAATTCTGAACCATTTAAATTTAATTTCAAAAATCGGAAATCATCATGAACCCACACAAAACGTACTTTGAACGCAATTTGTAAACCACTTATCATAATTATATAAATGTAAACTGTTGGAAAGCTAGAGAAATTCCGGAACTTTTTCATATTATAACGTTTCTCAAATTTCTGTATAAAAGTAATTTTGAAAACTGAAAATCTTCACAAACCCGTATAAAAAGTATTTCGAACTCAATTTCTAAACCATTTATTGGAATGATGCAAGCGATGATGCATTTTCATATTCTTTACAGTTTAAAAGTAATTTTGAATATACTCAATTTATAATCTATTCAAAAACGCCCGAACAATAATTTTACAATTATTTCTCATTCACTTGTTGGAATGGTGTAAGTGATACCTCGTTGGATAGGTATATGGAGTAGGAGCTGCTTTTCGTTTTCAGAAAGTTTTCTCAAATTCAAAATAGTTTAAGAGTAATTTTGAAAATAATGCCCGTTGTTCTATAGAGAGCTGCGAGCCCTATAGGGAGAGACAATGTATAGAATATTATTCTATACATGACGATAGAATTATATATATCCTGTATTTCGTTTATATCTAGGGTGTATATACCTAAATTTTACATACCTAAGGTTTACATAACTTAGATATATCAATCCAAGTTATATATATCTAAGGAGTGCGTACCTAAATTGCATATATACACACGTAACTTGGGTACACGTAACTTAGGTATGCACATCTTATGTATGTGATAACTAAGTATGTATAACTTAGGTACGTATAACCTCAGGTATGTGTGGTCAAAGCAAAAATATGCGTATCACGTATGGTGCCTGAGAACCATGATGCACCAGTTAATTTACTTATATATATTTAAGGCAATAATTTTTGAAGACATAGAAGTGTGATGTTTTAAAATTTTCGAAAATCTAGATATGAAGGGAGCACTGGTGCCATGTGCACCAAATCCCTTCTCAAATTCCAGAAACAAAGGTAGGTACTGTCATAAGTTTTCTTAAACAATGTAACTTAATTTTCATGAGACCAATTCTCTTCATATTATGAAATAAGTGTACTAGCTATAGTGGGCGCGTAGGTGTGTGAATCAGTGATGTCCTCGCTTATAATTGTAGTGATGAACAATTGTAGTGATGAACAACCTAAATTTATGATTATTTTCTTTGGTTGTCCATGTGTAGGCCATAACCGTGAATTATAAAAGTTATGTCAATACCGTAAGGGTTGTCCTAGCAGTGGACGAGGCACAGTTTCCGGACTGTCATGATCTTCTGGACGACTTTGCCGAATCCCTCGGATGTATCAAGGAGGCAGCTACGAGCCTTGGAAAGCATAACAGGAAGGCATAGGCGCATAAACTATGGTGTTTACACTCTACTGCTTCTTTGTATATTGATTGTAATAACATCGTATAATATAATATAATATAATATTGGACGGGGAGTCTCTGCATGTGTACTAAAGAAAGTGAGTGGAAATTTGGTGCACACATGGGCATCGGTGCTCTCTTCTTTTTTTTCAAAAATTGTACTTTTAAGTTTAATAAATCTCGGAAATACATATACATGATTCATATATTTGTGCAAAAATTTATTAGAAAAATCATTTTATTTAGGCTACCGGAAAAGAAAAAAAATCTGACAATGAATAAGATTAAAAATACGTATATTTTTGTTAGAAATTTACCTTTTTTGTGTAGCCCAAAATACAACATATTTTTAAACAAAATTTCAAGCATACATTCTGGATGTATGTATCTAGTTATATACTATTTCTTTTTGGAATTTTTAAACCTTTAAATAGAAGTTCTATATTTTTAAAAGCCAGGAGTACCGGTGCCCATATGACAAAGACACTTTCCAAAATAAAGTGTGCCCCTATTTGGATGACTGTACTTTCTCATGATTAGACTGTTGCGTATAATTACAACCTCCCAATTGTATCCTTAAAGACAAACCGTCTATTTATCTATTATATACTAAAAGCAATATAAGGGCGATTTTTGAGGCACCAGATTGATCCATATCATCTAATTTATTAACCGTTGGATTTAAAATCTATTATATACTAAAAGAAATATAAAGATGTTTTTCGAGGCACCAGGTTGATCCACATCAACCTTTTTTTTTGGAAAGGAGCATATATTAATATCGTGATGATACCAATTACACACAGCCTATGCA
This sequence comes from Avena insularis, assembly GCA_023614405.1. Classification (NCBI taxonomy): domain Eukaryota; kingdom Viridiplantae; phylum Streptophyta; class Magnoliopsida; order Poales; family Poaceae; genus Avena; species Avena insularis. The sequence goes on along the minus strand of CM042695.1, from coordinate 81,769,412 downwards.
ATAACTCATTACCCTATTGGCATTACAGATGCACACAACCAAAAAAAGAAGAAGAATTACAAAAAAAAGTTCCGCTGCAGCGATAAAATCCTTAGTAGCAGCGACACTAATCCCACCAGAACAACACCAAAAGCGGCACATGTAGATCCTCGTCTTGGTGTGAGAGAAACCCTAGGAATACGCTCCTGGCAGCACATGCGACCCGCACCGCCATCCGCCGAGGGAGAACCTCCATCAAAGCCCGAGGCCGCCACCCTGGCTTCCAGACCCCGCTGCCATCAGATCACCGTCGGGGCGACAATCTTCGAGTGCCCAAGGGGCTCCCTACGGGGGAGAGGCCACCACGCGAGGAAGCAGCCCCGCTGCCACCGTTGGCCGGACGGACTTTGCCCGCCGGCGTCCTCCGATGGCAGCGAGGGAGAGGTGGGAGGAGGAGTCGGGGGCGGCGGCTGAGGGTTCCGCCTGTGCCGCCTCCCCCGAGAGGCGTGCGTGTATTAGTACATCACGTATTATATTAACCGTTGGATTTAAAATTTAAGGTGTGATTTAATTACCGTATTAGTACATCACGTAAAAAGCAGTCTCGAACATGTCACGAGGCCCTCCCGTACATGATTAGTTTTTCCGCATATACCTTCGTCATCTCCTATCTAAGCTAGCTAGACAAAACAGCAGACTCGCCTTGCACGTCCTCAACCACCGTCGACTGCGCACCGCCCGTTGTTTGAGTTCAGGTCGGTGCCCTCCGCTGGCCTGGCCAACCATGATGAATCTACGCCGGACATGCAAGATCGATCGAAGACAATGTCAGATACAGCCTCAGATTTTAAATTTGCATCATGCATATAATAACCCTATAGCAAAGAGCCAGGTTTAAGATCGGTCCAAAGGCTGGCCTTGCATGCAGTAGCTATGAGATTGATCAGGGACTTGCCTCACGCTAAGATCCCAGAGCTAGCTACTCGCACTTGACAAGGTATCTATGTTTATACTTCTCATTCTAATCATCCATAATACTGGACTATAGGCTTATAAAACCATACAACCTCTAGAATTTAACGAGCTTCAACACTGAACTATATGGGCTTATAAACCATGACTAGCTATATGCATATGGACATATCCAAGAAAAATATGCCGTGTGCAATTCATGGACTATGGGTGTTTCCGTGACGTAATTCTGTGGCACATAAATTGTGAAATATGATTTCATTTTTGTTGCTCAGCATGCAGGATACCCTTCAAAAAGCAATGGACGTGTGTTGCCGAAGAGAAGGAAACACCAGTGTACTCGAAATTATATCCGCAGAAAAGAAATTTACAAAAATAAACTGGGTATGCTCGGTTCACACCGACTACTTTATTTTTATGTCAAACATTGGGTATACCTTTTAATACTACCTAGCGGTTACGGGTTTCATCCTTCAAATAGGCATATGAATCTCAGTTATTTTTTCCAAATATAGATATTTCCGTGTGAGGTGAAACAAAGGTTTAGTAGAAACTTAGAAGAAGCAACGGGTATAGTCAAAATTGATAGAAAGAAATATTTTTGTAGAAAACAATTCTTGATTTCTCTCAGGAACCTCAGTATGTATACCCTAGCGATTATTACACACAATTCATATACGTTGAATTGTGTGTATCGACATCTTTATAGTTGAATTGTGTGTATAAACATCTTTATATATCTTTTCCATACCAGTTCATGCTTACCAATAGGATAAGACAAATAGCAGAAAATTTAGTTTCATTCCTATATCTATACTACTCTAGCAAAAAAAATCTTACCCTCTTGTTTATCCAGTAGTGTAGCATTTTTCATTATGTTAAGTTTTTACAAGACGACGATCCAATATTTTAAATTTTCAACACAGTAGCATACACACTCTAATTTCTCTATATTTCTACATGTTTTATTTGTGTTGCTCAACATGCAGGATACCCTTAAAAAACAATGGATGTGTGCTACCGAAGAGGAGGAAACACCAATGTACTCAAAATTATATCCACAAAAAAGAAATTTACAAGAATGAACTGATATGCTCGATCCACACTGACTACTTCATTTTTATGTCAAACATTGGGTATACCTTTTATCAGGCATATGAATCTCAGTTATGTTTTCCAAATATAGATATTTCCGTGTGAGGTGGAACAATAGATTAGTAGAAACTTAGAAAAATCAACGGGTATAGTCAAAATTCATAGCTAGAAAACAGTTCTTGATTTCTCTTAGGAACCTCGAGAGAAATACCTTATGGCATTATCTAGCGATTACGATTTACGATACATAATTCACACCCATTGAATTGTTGTATAAACATCTTTATAGTTGAATCGCGTGTATAAACATATTTATATATCTTTTCCATACCAGTTCATGCTTACCAATAGGATAAGACACAATAGCAAAAAATTTAGTTTCATTCCTATATCTATACTACACTAGCAAAAATCTGCTTACCCTCTTGCTTATCCAGTAGTGTACCGAATTTCATCATGTTAAATTTTCACAAGGTGACGATCTAATAGTTTAAAATTTCAACAATGTAGGATACACACTCCAATTTATCTATATTTCTTCATGTTCTCAAAAACATTACGGGCCAATTGTGCTTTAAAGGACATACAAATTAATTGGAGGAGATGACTGATATACTCGGAATTCCTAGGAATAAATCTTATGTGGAAATCGTTATTGATATCTCTCCTAAACAAATGTAACTTATGACATTGGCTAGAAGTTGCATCCTTTAGGAAATCATATGAGTTTAAGATTTGTTTAAATATTTTTTTTATTTCTATTTGTGTACCCCCTGATTTTTGGTATAGTTTATTTGTGGATGCACGCATATGCTATAGTCAGATGTGTAACAAATGAAGTTTTGATAGCATGTCATTATTATGGTTAGTCTCTAGAATTTTGGGTTAACCCATAGCTAATATTTCACAATCAGCACTATGATGTGTACATGAACTACACATCGGCCACTAAATTTTGGGACGCGCTTGAGCGAAAGTAGGTGGAAGCTGGTCGCTGGCTAATTAGCTATTGGATTTTAGCATGGAGAGTGTATATCGACAGTTCAACAAGCACATGATATTCAACTGCTTGGTGGTGAGATAGTGCAAATGTATTCTGTGTTGCCTCCCAAGTTGTGGCATTAGAAATCGTCGCAAATCTTCTTACATCATGGCAGAACTTTGTTACTAGCGTAAAATCCAAAAAGGAAGATATCACTATAAGGACGTGATTGCAGAACTTCATGTGAAAGAGAAGGCTAGATCAATGGATGCATCAAGTACATCTGGTTTGAACAATGCCAGTGTCATTGAGAAGAAACCAACAAATAATTATATAGTTGTATGGCGAATATGCTAAAAAATGTTTTAGGAGTATGATGTAGCACCAGCATAAACATCTTCAAAGTGATTAATGATTTGTTAGTTGTAGTTTTTTCAATAGATCACACTGGATGTCAAATAAGAACAATTGTGCACGCCTTTTCTTTTGAGTAAAGAAACAAAGCCATATTAATTTACACAACCATGCTCAAATTTGACATAGGTGTGAGGATGCATATGGCAATTGATCTAGCAAGTGCATGGTGTAGGCTTCGCATCATAAAAAACAAAAAAATTCCTACAATGGGAACAACTATATACCAGAATCTATCTACTAGATACAAGCAACAGATGGATATACATCCATAGAGAACATACCCTTGAAGACCGACAAAGTTTAACGAGGTTGTACTCGTGGATGATGTAGACAGACGCTTGCCGATCTGAAGATCGAGAAGAAGTCCAGCGCCACAAATCAGCAGCGCATCCGTGCTCGTACACACGTCCAAGCCACCGAGCAACCTCCGCCTCCTCACTCCAGCGATGTAGCGGAAGCAACAACTCTTTCTTACCGAAAAGCCATCGGGAACATGTATCTCGCTAGTCCGAGACCATGGGTGATAAACTAGAGGGGGATATATATCCTTCACGAGGTGGTGTGAGTGTGAGAGAGGGAGAGGTGGGCTTTATATAGGAGGAGGGGGAACCCCAAGGGGGTGGCCGGCGCATGGGGCTGCCCCCTTGCCCTACCTCCATTCATGTAGGTGGAGCATCCACTCACTTTTAGCCCCTTCATTTCTGCACTCAAAATCTCACTCAAAAATCCCATTAAATTTCCACAAAATTTAATGCAATCTCTCTTTAAATAAAACTCATTTTATTTATTCAGAATTTTATCAATTACTTTAATGGACAAACATTCACATAAAACCCCTTGCTAGTATTTTATATCACATGCAGAAACACTTTCAGCAATTTCACCCGAAACAGTTCCGGTGTCTAGTGAAATAAATTCCTGTGCTTTGTAAATCTTTTCAGCATGAAACTATTTGTTTCAAATGGGGTTGGTGTCTCCTAAGTGTGTCACCCTACGGTTCGCGAATAATGCGGACATGATCGAGACCCCTCTCGGATCAATAATCAGAAGCGGGACCTGGAGATCCATACTGACTCCCACACATTCAACGTTGACTTTCTTGTGATCGTGAGAACCTTTTACGCTAGAATCTTAATCCCTTTGTTTTGCGATATAGTACATGTCCGAGATTCGATCATCAGTAACTTCATACCTAGTTTGATATCGTTACTGACATGTACTCTTTTCTTGTTCTCGTGATATAATATTCTAGTGATCAAATCACTTGCTTGCAAGCTAACCAATGTGATGTCACCGAGAGGGCCCAGAGTATATCTATCTGTCATCAGGATGAACAAATTCCACTCTTGATCCATGTGCCTGAACACGACACTTTAGTAGCACTGAACCCATCTTTATAATCACCCTATTACGGTGTGACGTTTGATGTTATCAAGATACTCTTCCAGTGTTAGTGATTGACATGATATCATGATCTAAGGATTAAGATTACTTCGTATGATGTTATAGCAATATAAACTCAATGACTTTGATCGTAATGCTATATTTCGGATGAATGTTCATCACACCATTCCAATAAAGTTGTGACCTTATTATTAACAACATCCAATGTCCGTGATCAGGGAACCTTGATAGCTAGTTTATAAGAGAGGCATAACTAGGAACTTTCTGTCTGTTTATTAAACACACATGTATTAAAGTTTCCGTATTAATACAATTATAGCATGCAAAATAAACATCTATCATATACTTGGAATATACATAATAAAAACTTTATTATTGCCTCTCAGGGCATATTCACTTCAGTCTCCCACTTGCACTAGAGATAATAATCTAGTTACATAGTGATAAATCTAACACCCATGGAGTTATGGTGTTGATCATGTTTTTCTCTAGGGAGAGTTTTTGTTAACGGATCTGCTACATTGAGATCCGTGTGTACTTTACAAATCGTTATATCTCCATCCTTGACATGCTCACGGATGGAGTAAAACTGACGCTTAATATGCTTAGAATTCTTGTGAGACCTTGGCTCTTTGGCATTGGCTATGGCTCCATTGTTGTCACAGTAGATCACCATTGGGTCCAACGCGCTAGAAACCACACTCAGTTCGGTTATGAATTCCTTCATCCAAACTGCTTCCTGAGCTGTTTCCGAAGCAGCAACATATTTGGCCTTCGTTGTTGATCCCGCCACCACGGGTTGTTTGGAACTCCTCCAACTAACCGCTCCACCATTCATGAGAAATACGTATCCGGATTGAGACTTAGATTCATCCGGATCGGTGTCGAAGGTAGCGTCGACATAACACTTAGCAACGAGCTCTTCTTCACCTCCGTACACAAGAAACATAACCTTAGTTCTTCTTAAGTACTTAAGGATATTCTTGACCGCTATCCAGTGTTCCGATCCTGGATCAGATTGGTATATACTAGTCAAACTAATAGCATGTGCCACATCTGGTCTTGTACATAGCATGGCGTACATTATAGAGTCTATGGATGAAGCATAGGGGGCTTTGTCCATTATCTCTCTTTCTTCCGCCGTAGCCGGACTTCGAGTCTTACTCAATGTCTTGCCTTGCAACATAGGTAAGAACCCTTTCTTACTTCCGTCCATTTTAAACTTCTTTAAAATCTTATCAAGGTATGTACTTTGTGATATCCCTATTAGGCGCCTAGATCTATCCATATAGATCTTTATGCCTAATAGGTATGATGCTTCACCTAGGTCCTTCATTGAAAATTTGCTATTTAGATAACTTTTAACACTGTTTAAAAGATCTATATCATTTCCGATAAGTAATATGTCATCCACATATAATATCAGAAATGCCACATCGCTCCCACTCACTTTATTGTAATTACAAGCCTCTCCATAAGTTTGGATAAATCCAAACTCTTTGATCATTTTATCAAAGCGGAGATTCCAACTCCGGGATGCTTGCTTCAGTCCATAGATGGATCGCTGAAGCTTGCATACCTTGTCAGCATCCTTAGGATCAACAAAACCCTTTGGTTGTACCATGTACAACTCTTCTTCAATGTTGCCATTGAGGAATGCAGTTTTGACATCCATCTACCACAACTTATAGTCGAAATATGCAGCAATTGCTAACATAATCCTAACTGACTTTAGCATCATTACGGAAGATAATGTCTCATCATAGTCAACTCCTTGAATTTTTTGAAACCCTTTTGCGACAAGTCAATCTTTATAGACGGTTATGTTACCATCAGCATCAGTTTTCCTTTTGAAAATCCATTTATTCTCCATGGCCTTTTGGTCGTGAGGTAAGTCCACCAAGGTCCAAACCTGGTTTTCGTACATGGATTCCATCTCGGATTTCATGGCTTCTAGCCATTTGTTGGAATTAGAGCTCATCATCGCTTCTTCATATGTCGCAAGGTCATGAATTTCATCGACCATGAAATTCATAACAGGATTCCCGTACAGTTCTGGAGTTACACGTGTCTTGCTAGACCTGCGAGGTTTGGTAATATTCTCTTTCGGAGCTTCATGATCGTTATCATTAGTTCCCACTTCATTTGGTGAAGTCAACTCCGGAACGGCTTCCGGCGCTGCGCTACTCACCATATTATGAAGAGAAGGTTCAACAACCTCTTCGAGTTCTACCTTCCGACAACACACACCTTTCGCGAGAAACTCTTTCTTTAGAAAGGATCCATTCTTGTCAACGAAAACCTTGCTCTCAGACCTTTGATAGAAGGAATACCCAATAGTTTCCTTAGGGTATCCTATGAAGACGCATTTTTCCGCTTTGGGTTCGAGTTTATCCGGTTGAAGTTTCTTCACATAAACATCGCATCCCCAAACTATAAGAAATGATAGCTTAGGTTTGTTTCCAAACCATAATTCATACGGTGTCTTTTCAAAGAATTTAGATGGTGCCCGATTTAAAGTGAATGAAGAAGTTTCTAGTGCATAACCCCAAAATGATAGTGGAAAGTCCGTCAGAGACATCATAGATCGAACCATATCTAGTAAAGTACGATTACGACGTTCCGACACATCATTTCACTGTGGTGTTCCGGCAGGTGTGAGTTGTGAAACTATTCCACACTCTTTCATATGTGTGCTAAAATCATAACTTAGATACTCACCTCCACGGTCAGACCGTAGAAATTTTATATTTCTATTATGATGATTTTCCACTTCATTCTGAAATTCCTTGAACTTCTCAAAAGTTTCAGACTTGTGTTTCATCAAGTTGATATAACCGTATCTACTTAAATCATCTGTGAAAGTAACAAAATAACGATATCCACCTCGCGCCGACACACTCATTGGACCACTCACATCAGAGTGTATGATTTCCAATAAATCTATCGCCCGTTCCATTGAACCGGAAAATGGCGTTCTAGTCATCTTGCCCATAAGGCATGGCTCACATGTATTAAATGATTCGAAATCAAGTGATTCCAAAAGTCCATCCGAATGAGGATTCTTCATGCGTTTAACGCCAATATGACCTAGACGGCGGTGCCACATATATGTGGACATATCGTCATTAAGTTTAATCATTTTAGCATCAACATTATGAATATGTGTAACACTATTATCGAGATCCAACAGAAATAAACCATTCATCATAGGTGCATGACCATAAAAGATATCATTCATATAAATCGAACAACCATTGTTTTCGGATATAAATGAACAACCACTGCACATCAAACATGACCTGGATACAATGTTCATGCTCAGTGTAGGCACCGAATAACAATTATTCAGGTTTATAACTAATACGTCCAATTTGCATCACCATTCTATATCATAATTTGCCTCTATTCATTGATATATGTATTATTATGATGTGTTACTTATGTCTTTTCCTCTGTTTTTCCATGTTGGATGATTCTTGGAGGATGAACTGCCGGAGTCTGGATTCTGATGGAAAAGGAGGTGTTTTGATGCAATTTCGCGAAGATCAGAAAAATACCAGAAAAATATTGGAAAATTATATTTTCCCAGAAGACGAAGGAATCTAGAAGAGGAGGCATAGCTGGGCCACAGGGGTCCCACACCCCCTAGGAGCGGGTCCCTCTTAGGGTCGTGCCTAGGTCAGGTGTGGTCCACCTGGCCAGCCTCCGACTCCGCCCTCTCGCCTATATCTTCCTCTCGGAACCCTAATACCAAGGGAGCAACTACAGAAAGATTTCCGCCGCCTCTGCGGGGCAGAAAACACCGAGAGAGAAAGAGCTCTCCGACAGACAGATTTCTGCCGGGGAAATTCCTTCCCAGAGAGGGGAAATCGTCGCCATCAACACCATTGTCAAGCTAGGTGTCATCGGGATCATCATCATCATCCACACCATCATCTCCACCAGCACCATCATCACCACTCCATCCTACTGTAACAATCGTGTTGAATACTTGCATAGTTCTTAGGGGAAACTTTCCCGGTGTTGATTACTATTGTAGTTGATGCTTGTGAGTGGAACCATTGGATTATTGTTTATGTTCATATTGTTATTCATCACCATATCATCTTTGATCTTGATCCATATGATGTCTCGTGAGTAGTTCGTTTAGTTCTTGAGGGCATGGGAGAAGTCATGTTGTTAGTAGTGGATTTGTGTTGAGTTATTATTCAATGGTTTAGTATTTAAGTTGTGGTGCTATTCTTCTAGTGGTGTCATGTGAACGTCGAGTACATGATACTTAACCATTTATGGGCCTAGGGGAATGCATTGTGTATTTGTCTACTAATTGTGGGGTTGCCGGAGTGACAGAAACCTGAACCCCCGTTAGGACACCTTTGAACAAGGGAGTGTAGGATCTCAGAGTTTAAGGCTATGGTTAGGTTTATATCTTAATTACTTTCCTGTAGTTGCGGATGCTTGTAGGGGGTTTAATCACAAGTATGTATTAGTCCAAGTAAGGTTGGTACATTAGCATATGTTCACCCATACAACACTTACAACACCAAAGAAGAGTACTCAGCTATTTGAAGCGAAAGCACGTGACAGAATTCCCATGTGTCCTCGAGAACGTTTGGTCCTTATAAGTATTTCCACCGACTTGTCCTTTGCTAAGAAAGGATTGGGCCACTTGCTGCGTTTGCTCGTTTCTTTATTACTTGCACCTTGTTTTTTTTCTTTAACAAAAAACCCCTAAAAATCCGTTTGCTAAGTATACAGAGATTTCCTGATCCATACCACTAGTCAACACCTTCTGCTCCTCGTTGGGATCGACACTCCTATTTATCGAAAGTACTATGATACACCCCCTATACTTGTGGTTCATCAAGACTATTTCTGGCGTCATTGCCGAGGAGTGAAGCACTATTGAAGAGTGGAACTAGTAAAGGAAACTTCTACTGTGAGTATTGCTTATTTATTCTGTTTGTTGCTTTGTTTCCAATATGGATAACCCACTTGATTTTCTGTTCTGGAAAACTACTACCACTGTTAGGGTAGTAGATGAACCACCACCTGTTGAGATAGATCCTTTTAAGATACCTACTAGTATTGTTGATCGTGTTATGAATAATTATTATTTAGGGGATGGAACTGTCCATCCTGTTGATCATTTGCTTTTTATCCATGAATTATGCGGGTTGATTAAGTGTGCAGGTATCACAACTGAACATGTGAAGAAGAAGTTACTCTCCATATCCTTGAAAGGGAGGCTGAAGAATGGACAATCCATGAAATGGGAGGAGATGGCATCTCTATTTTATTCTAAATTTTATCCTCCTAGTGAAATCCATAAGGATAGAAATCTGATATATAACTTTTGGCCTCATGATGGAGAGAGTACAGCTCAAGCTTGGGGGAGATTGAAGTTACTAATGCTTAAATGTCCTATTCATGAACTCCCTAACAATATTATTATCAATAACTTTTATGCTAGGCTTTCTCTTCATGATAAAGATTTACTAGATGCTTCTTGTGCCGGATCATTCACATGTATGAAGGAAGAAGCTAAATGGGATCTCCTAGACCGTATTCAAGAGAACACTGAAGCTTGGGAGAATGACAAAGGAAGAAAGTCAGGTATAAACTATGATTATGAATGCATGAAATATTCTATGGGAACTGATGACTTCTGTGATATTAGTAATGCGTTTGGTCTTGATTCCCAAAGTATTGCCAACTATTTTAAGGCCTTTGCCTCCTACATAGAAATTCCCAAGAAGAAGTGGAATAAGTACCATGCACCTTATAAAGATGTTGTTAGTCATGTTCCTGTTAGAAGTACTGAAGTTTGTACTACTAATCATATTGTGCCTGAACCTCATGTTGAGAAAATACCTTTCCCAGCTAAGGCAAAGGAGTATTCTATGATGATTGGTGCAAATAATAAAGGTACTAATAAAACTGTTGAGACTGATGAGCAAATGAATAATGAACCTGTGGTAGTTATTGTGAAAGACCCTGTTACTAGAAAAATAGAGGATGAGCACATTGTCTTCCGTGAAGACGCTTCTAGTATTATATCTCATCCTAGTAAAGCTAGAAAAGCTAGTGTTCCTGTTCTTTCTGTTAAAATTGGTGATCATTGCTACTATGGTTTATGTGATATTGGTGCTAGTTCTAGTGTTATTCCTTATGAGCTTTATAGGGAAATTATGCGTGAAATTGGTCCTTGTAATCTTAAGGACATTGATGTGGTTATTAACCTTGCTAATAAGGAAACCATTTGCCCCATTGGCATTGTAAGAGACGTGGAAGTTCTCTGCGGTAAGATTAAGCATCCTGCTGATTTTCTAGTGCTTAATTCAGCAGCTAGCAAAACTTGTCCTATCATTTTTGGTAGACCTTTCTTGAACACTTGTGGAGCTATTATAGATTGTAAGAAGGAGAAAGTTTTAACTAAGTTTGATGGAGATTCTTATGAGTTTAACTTTTCCAAATTTGCTAAAGCTCCTTGTGAAAATAGCTTGCCTAATGAAGATTTCAGGATGGAACAACTTGCTTCTATTGATCCAGTTTATGACCTTGGACCTCTTTTTGATGACTGTAAGTATGCTCATTCTAATGATAAAGTTGTTGCTAGTGACAGTTATATTGTCAAATTTATTCAAAGTGCTACTGAAAGTTATTATGAGAGAGGGAAACATGGTTTTATGCACCTCAATAATGTTAAGTTTCCCCGTTTTATGTTGAAAGCTTTGAAGTTGCATTTGTTTTGTCTTCCTATGCTAGTGGATTTTTGTTTCAACAATTTGTTTTCTCATGATAACCCCATGCATAGGAAGTGGGTCAGACTCAAATGTGTTGGTTATTTGCTTCTTGATGCTCTCTTTCACTTCAAATATTTATCACCCATGTGAGCATCTTTGAAATTTTCAAGCCTAACTTAAAGGCATTAAAGAAAAGTACTTATTGGGAGATAACCCAATAGTTTTGTCCTTTTTGTCTTGGTTTTTGTGACAATTTCAACTACTATTGTGAAGTAGAGGAGTTGTGAAAAGTGGCTGTCCTGGGACAGATTTTTCTTTTGCATTGTAAAAATTCGTGAGGGAGCTCAGTACTTTGGATGGAGCTGTATTTTTATGAGCTTGTTCTACAAGTTTTTACCCAACTTTCATTAGTTTTGCACTTTTTGATTTGAGCAACATAAGGTTTTTGAAAAAAATCAATATTTACCTGCTGGTCTGTTTTGACAGATTTCTGTTATCATTTGCATTTGCCTCTTATAGAAGCTTTTGTTTTGATGGATTTCAGTTGAAGTGTGAACCTAAAGGTTTATTGTTTTTGATTACACTAATGTTGCCAGTGAGGTTTGTGTATTGCCTTGTGAGAAAAGGAATTTCCAGGAGAAGGAGAAAAGGAGTCTACAGAGTCCGTCTTTGAATAGGTAAAAGTGGTGAAAACAGAAGGTTCGTGAAATCCCTATATTTTTATTTTTGATGTTTTTAATACATATGGAATATTACGAGACGGAACAGAGGAGGAAACAGAGGCCGGAGTGGCCACACCCACCCCATGCGTGGGTCCCAGCTGGTCGCGCCTTGAGGGGGTGTTAGCCCCCCGAGCTCCGTCTCCACCTCGTTTTCATACCACTACCTTCCTTATGCATTGGAACTTCATAATATATAACCCCCCCGGATCCCCAAGGTTCGTGCATCGTGTTCTCGTCGTGTTTTTTATTTCAATATGTTTTTGTCAGAAAATCTTCTCAAGTTTAGAGCACCATGGTCTCCGCCAACGACAAAGGCAAGAAGCCCGAGGAAGATGATCCTCAACACCCCAAGGAGGAGGAGATCTTGGTTGGGGATGAAGAAGACATGGAAGAGGACGAGCATCCGGACACCGGCGCTACCTTCGCAAGCATTAGAGTGGTGGAAAACCCTACCAAGCTTAGAAGGACAACACAAATGTCTACAGGAGGGAGAACTCTGCGTCATATTCTCGCTCCACGGTCACTTCCTCCACGTACCAAGAGACCCTTACATACTCTTATACATGAGCATCAATACCAATAGGTGCCCAAAGGGAAATTTCCCTCGGTTTGGGATATGCCTCGTTCTAACCATGCAGGGAAGGAACACTCTAAGGAGGAAGAGTGGGGAAAGAATAACAAGTACTGGGATTCTCGGTCCGACATGATCATGAACCGCATTGAGCAAAATTCGGAGTTATTTGTACTCTGATTTTCTAGTTTGAGGATTTGAAGAAACTGATTGAAGAGCTTATCAAGAGAACACCACCACCACTGAAGGAGTAATTCATCATCAAGTTTGGCATCCCCTTGGCTTGTTCCAAGCTTGGGGGAGTGCCACGGTGTCACCATCATTATCTTTTATCTTTTACCTTTTTAGTGGATTCATATCTTTGGTAGAGAAGTTATCCTATAGGTTGGTTTGCATGTGGAAGTATCTATCCTTTAGTTGATTATCTATGTATATGTAACATCCCAAAAATCATGAATTACAAAATAATGCATTGCATTCATGTTTTCATATGATATTTCTCCTGCAAAAAAAGTTTCAAACCAAAAATCCAAATGAAATCATTAATATGCCCATTTTATTAAATCATATGTGGCATGGTTTTATTTTATTTTCAAAGGGCCAAAGTGAATTTGAGTGGACAAGTGTGTTTGACACACTTTTGAGTGCAAGGTTCACTGTATAAAAATCTATAAATGATTTGAATTCAAAGAAGTTTGAAAAAGGTTTCAAAACCATTCTTGAAATTCAAAACAGAAAAAGACAAAGAAAAAATAAAACAGGGCGCCAACTTTTCGGCCCAGAGCCAAAACCATCCCAGCAAGCCCACCCATGGTTGACCCCTCCCCCTCTCTCTCACCCGCAATCACTCTACCCCATAGACACTGCCAGTGGCCCCGCGCCAGCTCAGCTCCTTCTCCCCCAAACCTCGCGCGCAGACCCCATCGCCACCGTCGTTTCCTCTATCAAGGCCGCGTTGATTCCGGGAGTAATTTCCATTGATTCCCTGAGCAATCTCCTTGTCCCCGCTGGCTACTTAACCCCCTCACCGCCGCGGTCATTTCCCCTCAACCACCAGCACCAGAGGCGCCCCAGTTGGTCAGATTTGCGCTATGCCGCATTTGTCCGAGCATCTCTGGTGAGCTATTCCGGTGAGCCTCGAGCGCCCCCTTGCCCCTCGTTCATTCGATGTTGTTCTTCTGCCCCTTGCGCATCCTCTAACGCCATCCTGTACTAGCCCAGGTCGTCGACTCCATCGAGCACTGCGAGCACCCGACGGTGCCCTCATCCCCAACAAGAAATCCCGGTAAGATGCGACCGCCCCTTGGCCTCTGAATCAAATGAACTTCTTTTCCTGAACCTTACGCATGTCCTGATACATTTGGTTTGCACTAGGGTGATCCAGAGCATCGTCGTCGTCTCCGCCAACTTGTGCCCGAAGCTAGTGAAGATTCCGTCGAGCTTTTCCGGCCGCAGCAGCACGCCCCTGTCCAAGCCGAAGCCACCTTGAGCATCCTCGGGGTCGTGCAACGCTGGTAAGATACTGCACCGCCCCTAGCCCCCTCAGGAATCACCGGAGCATCACTGCCATTAGCGCCACCGCCACTAGCACCCATTAGCGCCGCCAGACTTTGGTCGCATGTGTCGTAGCCGTTAGATCTAGCTCTAGTGAATCTGATTAGATCACTTAACGAAGGGGTACCGATAGATCTGGCCCTTGCGATTTCATTTTAATCCTACGACTCTCGTTGATCGATCCAACCGAACCGGTACGGGCCAATCAGACACAGCCACGTGTCTGTAAATTTGTTTTAAAATCTTTTTTTATATCTATTAGAGATTCAAACTTGTAAAATTCATATCTTGAGTTCTGTTTATCCAAAAAATGCAAATAAGATATCATTGGATTCAGAAAAATGAGCCCTACACTACTTTGGGCTTGAATTTGTAATTTTCTTCTATAAAATTAGGTTTATTTGAAGAATCAAATATAGGCTTATTTTGACTATATAAATTATTTAGAAAATGATTTTAAAGCAAATTTGAGTTTATTTAAACTATAAATAGTTGGTTTTGTGTTTAATACTATTTGGTTTGTTTAATTTAGTATAGAAATTCATTCCATTGCATTTGCATGCATTCATATGCATTTTTGCTTGAATATTTGAATATGAATTTGGTGTTATCGTTTTATGTGTAGATTTTGGTGCTAGTGGTGATTGTGAGTGTGAGGATTGTTGCTACTCCCCCAACTACCAAGGAAAGTGGTGCTTCATGTATTTTGTCCTATTATTTTGACTAAGCACTAGTGATATTTTGAATAGGGCTTGAATGGATTTTTCTAAGTATTTATGTTATGCTAAGCCTTGGGAAATCCTTGTAGTTGTAGTCTTGGTAGAATTTTCTATAAGTTAAGATACTTTTTATGTTATCATGCTTAGCCTAGCTAGTAGCAAATAAGGGTGGATTATATTCATGCTATGGAAATTTTTCTAAGTCTTTGACTTTTGTTTTTGCTTAATAAAACAACTAAGTGAATGAATCACCTGGGTGGAATGGTATGATGGTTTGTGTTGTGTGGTTACACAAGGCCCATGTCTATGGTTTACCTTGTGTATCACACTTGTGGAAAGCCACCCAGGAACAAAGGGATTTGAGATACTTATTGTTTAGAAGCTTCTAGTGCAACCACATGGCATATGGGCTCTGCCTTGATCATATAGGTTGCAATAACTTAGCCAGATGGACAGATGGTGGTAGGGTGATAGGTTGGAACGCGTCCATGGTGGTCTAAGGGAAGGCTTCTGAAAGATCTCGTCTCGATGCATGTCGAGTCTTGTGGGGAAAGTGTACCACCTCTTAAGAGGGTAAAACCTAAGTACTTAGCCGTGTCCCCGGCAATGGATAATTTGAGCATCAAGATATTGAAGCTATCAAGGATCTCATCATCCCAATTTCTAAGTTAAAAACTTGAGGTTGAACAAGGGTTAAAGGTTCACCAATGTCTATTGGTGGTTCCTTGGGTGATTTGACAAACAAAAAACTTAGTGTTTTCAACTGATAAGGAAAACCTATTTGAGCAATGCAAGCCTGAACTACACTTAGCCAAACTAATATAGAAGTTAGAAACTACTATTCTACTATGGTATCACTTGCCAATACTATTCCAAATGTATTGACCCACTGTGGCTTTAACTTATGATGTTGCAGGTTACTCTGATGGAGATTAGGGTTGTGAGTCTACACTCAACATGCTTGCCTGTGGCACATGAAGATGAAGACTTATAGTTATTTACTTTATGTTATGAACTTTTGTACTAGCCTTTGGCTATTGAGTTGTAAAAGACTATGTTTATCTCTGGAATAACGATGTAATAAAGACCTTTGTATCTGTGTACTTCATCTTAAAATGTGGATGCTAGCATTTGATCCAAGGACTAGCATTGCAATCACAGGGACCTTTACCTTATGAAGGTGGGGTCTTATAGATGGTATCAGAGCACTGTGTTGCCTGTAGGATTATGACCCTAGGTTGGATTAGACTAAGGAAACACTAAGGAAAAAATTCAACTCTTTGCAAATTCCACACTTGTATTTTCTTCTCGTAAACCTTTCCTAATCTTCTTTCTCGTCTCTATTTGTAGATGGCCGCCATCAATGAAGCCGTCAAGAAGGGACCACTCATGA
The DNA here is from genome assembly GCA_023614405.1 of Avena insularis. Taxonomy (NCBI): domain Eukaryota; kingdom Viridiplantae; phylum Streptophyta; class Magnoliopsida; order Poales; family Poaceae; genus Avena; species Avena insularis. The sequence goes on along the minus strand of CM042695.1, from coordinate 81,752,855 downwards.
CCATGACTTTATAAAGTGAGACAGAGTTTCCCAAAGCACTCAAAAACTTTATGGTTAGATTGGGGATACATGGTGAGGCCGTGTACAAAGGATTTCCAGTAATGGATGAAGGAGAAGAATATTGGTGGGTGCAACTTAACTTGTACAAAAACAAGGGACAACCACAAAGAGTCGGGATTCTACATGGGCACCAACTCAGAAATGTATATGACATTCTTTGAGTCTGCAAGAAATGCGGCTTGGAATGCTATCAAGGAGCTTGGTGAAAGACTCAAGTGTAGAATGCTCAACACTAAAAATGACCTTGAGGAGGAGAAAAAGTATACCCAAGACTTAGAGACTGCCATAAAACGTCTCAGGTAAGATATCATAGACTTAGCATATGAGTGAGAATTGTAATGTACTCCGCTAGTTGGACCACCACACTTGTCGTTTTCTCGCAAAAATTTGTGTAAGTTATGTATGAACCTTAGTGCTTGTGGTAGAATTTTGTATGCCATGACTTGTATGTTTTATGGATGATTGTATGATTTTTGCTTTCATTTTACTATCTTGTTGTCTTTATCTTACTTGTGTTGTTCTAATATTTTTCTACCTTATACATTAGATGCCTAGCTTTGTGATTAGCACTGCCGAGGAGTTCAATGGAACTCGTTTTGGTTCACGTATCGTGCAGTTCGCTAGTGTGCTCAACCTCCCACTTCCTAGTATTAATGCACTTCAGCTCACCAAGTTTGAGAGGAAGGACCTTTGGGGCTTTAGAGTCACATAGCCGGGACACCAGACGGAGCCACCCACGAAGGAGATTACCTTCAAGCTGATGCACGATGACAAGGAGAAGGGACTTGAGGTAGTCATGCAGGAGCTACTCAGACATCTCTACGGATGCCACGCCACCGAGCTTAGAGGCCTCTACTTCCACCCGTTTGGGAGACGTGACGAGGAGGGAGAGGCATTGGTGTATGAGGGCGATTCTAGAGAGACGATAGATCCAGTTCGTCTGTACCTCCAGGACCTAGAGGGTCTTATTAGACACCTCGACACGGATAGGACCAACTTCATTCTTAGCAATGACGAGCTCCAAGTTCAGTTGAGGGAGAAGGACAAGCTCTTCGCGGAGCAAGACGAGATCGTCAAGGAGATGGAGGCCAGATTCGAGAGCCAGGACAAGAAGTTCAAGAATCAGGAGAAAAGGGTCCAGGACAGAAACAAGAAGATCAAGGACATGAAGGCTAAGATAGAGGCCAAGGACTTCGAGCTCGAGACCCAGCCGGGAGTGATTAAGAGGCTGTGCTCATAGAAGAGAGATCTCTGTGCGAAGGTCAAGGCTTTGACCACTAGTGTGGAAGAGTACAAGACAGCCATGGAGACAGCCGGACTTACACTTGTTGACATGGAGGTCGACATGGAGGAGTAGTGTAGACTACTCGACTATCATTTATCCATCATACTTTGATTACTGAGTTGCAATGACCATCCAACATGTGGATGGCTTGCTATTGTGTGTTTACTGTTCCCAAAAACCTATTGTTTATGTCGTTCAAACTCTATGTTATTTTGAGCTTGGTTATTGTGGTTGTTACTATGTGATGTATTGTGCATGTTAAGCATCTATGGGTTATATCTCATTCCTTATCCTTATTGAAACCACAGATGCCTTCCCGACGTGCCAATCCCAACAACAACAATAACATCAATTACGAGATGCAGCAACTGATGACAGCTCAAGCACAGTTGATGCAGATGATGACCCAGTTCATGGAAAATCAAAATCAAAATAACAACAACAATAATAACAATAATAACAACAACAACAATCAGAACAACCCACCTGCATTTGACATGATCACTAGATTTCTGAGACTGAGGCCTGCAAAGTTCTCAGGAACCACTGATCCAATGGTGGCCAATGACTGGTTACGTTCAGTGAACAAGGACTTGGTCACTGTGGGCTGTACTGATGAAGAAAAGGTCAGGTTTGCAGCACATCTGCTTGAAGGACCAGCAACCACATGGTGGGACAATTTTCAGATCGCCACTCCTATTGAGGATGTGACTTGGTCTATCTTTGAGGATGGTTTCCGCATTGCCCACATCTCATCGGGGGTGATGAATTTGAAGAAGAAAGAGTTCCACAATTTGAAACAGCGTCACCCGCAGAGTACATTGAGGAGTTCAACAATCTGGCGTGCTATGCACCGGATGAGGTTGATACCGATGCAAGAGAAAGGAGAAGTTCCTTGAGGGACTTAATGATGAGATGAACTTGCAGCTTTCTGTTGCATAAGTCCCAACATATCAATCAATGTGTGACAAAGCCACCATCTTGGAAAGCAAGATGAAATAGGTGGAGAGCAGAAAGAGAAAGCATAATTTTGATAAGCATAGCTCGGGATCGTCTCACAAGCGTTCCCATGGTGATGATAGTGGAGGTTCTGGATTCCACAAGTATGGGAAGTATAACAACCACCACAACAGCAACCGTCACCATGACAACAAGCACCACCACAGTCATGATAATGATAGATACAAGAACCACAAGAGTGGACATAAGAGCCACCACAGTGGAAATAACAATGGAAGTCAGCCTGCTAAAAGAGATATCAGTCAGGTTGAGTGCTTCAAATGCAAGAAGACTGGGCACTATGCAAATGAATGCCCAGAAAAGAAAGTTGAAGGACCCAACAAGCCCAACCCTTTCCAAAAGGGACAAGTGAACCACATCAATGTGGAATAAATATATGAAGAGTATGAAGCCGTGGCTGGTAAGTTCAAGCTTAATTCTTTTCCAGCACTTGTTCTTTTTGATACCGGCGCATCGAATTCTTTCATATCGAGAGCATTTGTTGATAAAAATGGACTTCCAACTGAAACTATTGGGTGTCCTATTAAAGTAAGCTCTCCCGGTGGAGAGATGATAGTGAACTTTGGATGTCATTATCTAGTGATAGAATTTGGAAAGTATAAGTTTCCAGTTAGTTTGATAATCCAAGATTCCCAAGGATTGGATGTTATTCTGGGCATGGATTGGATGACTAAGTATGAAGGAGTACTAGATTGTGCAAATCGTACTGTCACACCCACAACCCCGGATAAGAAACGGATTAGATTCAAGTCTAACTTTGAATCTAAAGGGAGTAAGTTAAATTCTCTTAAGGGGGTTAGCATAGACAATGTGCTAATTGTGAAGGAGTATCCGGATGTGTTTCCGGAAGACTTAACTAGAATGCCATCAGATAGAGATGTAGAGTTTCTAATTGACTTGCTGCCAGGATCTGGACCAATAGCAAAGAGACCCTACAAGATGTCAGTTGATGAGTTGAAAGAACTCAAGAAACAACTTGGAGAACATTTGCAGAAAGGATTTATTCAACCAAGTTCTTCGTCTTGGGGTGCACCAGTTCTGTTTGTTGAGAACAAGGATAGAAGTCAAAGGTTATGTATAGACTATCATTCACTAAATGAGGTGACTATCAAGAACAAATATCCTTTGCCTAGAATCAACGATCTATTTGATTAGATAGAAGGAGCCCGTGTGTTCTCAAAGATTGATCTCCGATTAGGCTATTTTCAGCTAAAGATTAGAGAGCAAGACATACCTAAGACTGCTTTCACCACTAAGTATGGATTGTATGAGTACACCGTGATGCCATTTGGATTGACAAATGCACCGGCTTATTTCATGACCATGATGAATAAAGTATTCATGGAGTTTCTTGGTAAGTTTGTTGTCGTATCCATGGATGACATTTTGATCTATTCCAAGAGCAAAGAAGAGCATGAAGAGAATTTGCATTTGATACTTGAGAAGCTCAAGGAACACAAGCTGTATGCTAAGTTCAGTAAGTGTGAATTCTGGCTGAATGAAGTTGGATTTCTCGGACATATTGTGTCGGGAGATGGTATAGCTGTCGATCCCGCAAAGGTGTCAGCTGTAACTGAGTGGGAATCTCCCAAGTCAGTGAAAGAAGTTCGTAGTTTCCTTGGCTTGGCAGGATACTATAGAAGATTCATTGAGAATTTCTCAAAGGTAGCTAAGCCAATGAAGGAATTACTCAAGAAAGAAAAGAAGTTTGATTGGACTGAACGATGTGAAGTTAGTTTCCAAGAATTGAAGAAGAGAGTAGTGTCAGCACCAGTCTTATGTCTGCCAGATTTGGAGAAGGATTTCCAATTTTACTGTGATGCATCTCACCAAGGATTAGGTGGAGTTTTGATGCAAGAAGGGAAAGTTGTGGCTTATGCCTCGAGAAAACTCAAAACTCATGAAGTGAATTATCCTACTCATGATTTAGAGTTAGCCTCTGTTGTCCATGCACTCAAGACATGGAGACATTATCTTTTGGGAAAACGTTGTGAGGTGTTCACGGATCACAAAAGTTTGAAGTATATCTTCACACAGAAGGAAATAAATATGACACAAAGAAGATGGCTAGAGCTCATCAAGGACTATGACTTGAGTTTTCAATACCATCTCGGTAAAGCAAATGTTGTAGCAGATGCTTTAAGCCATAAGGTTTATGTGAATGGCCTTACTAAGGGAGAATTTCCAGATGATTAGTGTTCCCAATTCAAAGATCTCAGATTGGAGATAGTACCTGAAGGAAATCTCATGTCATTGGATGTTCAACCCATATTGTTGGACAAAATCAAAGAAGCCCAAAAGATGGACAAGGAAATTGAAGAGATTAAAAGCAAAATTAGCAAAGGGAAGGCTAAAGGATTCCATGAAGATGATCAGGGTACTTTATGATATGGAAAACGTATCTGTATTCCGCAAGATCCGGAGCTTCGGAAACTGATTCTGCAAGAAGCACACAACTCACCATATTCCATTCATCCAGGTAACACTAAAATGTACATGGATGTGAAGGAAATATTCTAGTGGAATAATCTCAAGAAGGACATCACAGAACATATTGCTTTGTGTGATGTGTGTAGTCGAGTGAAAGCGGAACATCAGAAACCGGCAGGGTTATTGCAATCACTACCTATTCCTGATTGTAAGTGGGATAAGATTGGTATGGACTTTATCACCGGACTGCCATGGACTAGATCTGGATATGATTCCATTTGGGTTGTGGTAGATCGCCTAACTAAGGTGGCTCATTTCATACCCATGAAGACTACTTATACAAGTGCTAAGTTAGTCAAGATCTATATGAACAGGATTGTATGCCTGCATGGAGTACCTAAGAGTATTGTGTCTAATAGAGGAACTCAATTCACTTTGCATTTTTGGTGACAACTGCATGAATCATTGGGAACAAGACTAGAGTTTAGCACAACTTTTCGCCCCTAGACTGATGGACAGCCAGAAAGGACCAATCAGATATTGGAGGATATGTTGAGGGCATGTGCCCTAGACTATGGTGCTAGTTGGGATGAAAGAAATTTGTTCGAACCAGAATTGATCAAGGAAGCTGAAGAGAAAGTCAAATTGGTAAAGGACAGATTGAAAATAGCACAGTCCCGACAGAAGAGCTATGCAGATCCAAAGCGTAGAGAATTCACCTATGAGGTAGGTGATAGAGCCTATCTTAGAGTCTCACCACTTCGTGGTGTGAAGAGATTTGGAGTCAAAGGAAAATTGGCACCAAGGTATGTTGGACTATTCAAGATCTTAAGCCGCAAAGGAGAAGTAGCTTATGAGATTGAATTGTCTGAATCACTGTCAGCAGTACACAATGTGTTTCATGTGAGTCAGTTGAATAAATGCCATCCGGAGATGGAAGAAACTTCTTTGAAGGATACTATACCCTTGTAGGAGGTTCAGTTGGAAAGTGATCTCACCTATTTGGAGAAACCCGTCAAAATCTTCGAGACTGCAGAAAGATTTACTCGGACTAAGACTATAAAATTATGCAAATTTCAGTGGAATCAACATTCCGAAGAAGAAGCAACTTGGGAAAGAGAGGATGACCTTCGGAAAGATCACCCTCACCTATTTGCTAGCCAATCCTAATCCCGAGGGCGAGATTCATCTTAAGGGGGTTAGATTTGTAACATCCCAAAAATCATGAATTACAAAAGCATGCATTGCATTCATGTTGTCATATCATATTTGTCTTGCACAAAAAGTTTCAAACCAAAAATCCAAATAAAACCATTAATATGCCTATTTTATTAAATCATATCTAGCATGGTTTTATTTTATTTCCAAAGGGCCAATGTGAATTTGAGTGGACAAGTGTGTTTGACACTCTTTTGAGTGCAAGGTTCACTGTATAAAAATCTAGAAATGATTTGAATTCAAACAAGTTTGAAAAAGGTTTCAAAACAGTTCCTGAAATTCAAAACAGAAAAAGAAAAAGACAAAGAAAAAATAAAACAGGGTGCCAACTTCTCGGCCTAGAGCCAAAACCAGCCCAGCAAGCCCACCCGGGGTTCACCCCTCCCCCCTCTCTCTCGCCCGCACTCACTCTACCCCGCAAACACTGCCAGTGGACCCGCGCCAGCTCATCTCCTCCCCCAAACCTCGCGGGCAGACCCCGTTGCCACCGCCGTTTGCTCCATCAACGCCGCGTTGATTCTCAGCGGAATTGCCATTGATTCCCTGAGTAATCTCCTCGCCCCTGCTGGCTACTTAACCGCCTCGCCGCCGTGGTCATTTCCCCTCAACCACCAGCACCAGAGCGTCCCGAGGCTAGCCTTTTTTGTCCTTGCGTCACCGCTACCTGAGCATCTCCAGTGAGCTATTACGGTGAGCCTCGAGCGCCCCTTGCCCCGTGTTCATTAGGTGTTGTTATTCTGCCCCTTGCGCATCCTCTGACACCATTGGTTCGTCCTGTACTAGCCCAGGTCATCAACTCCATCGAGAACTGCGAGCACCCGACGCCGCCCTCATCTCCGACGAGAAATCCCCTTGGCCTCTGAATCAAACGAACTTCTTCGCCTGAACCTTGCGCATGTCCTGATACATTTGTTTTTCCCTAGGGTGATCCATAGCGTCGCTGTCGTCTCTGCCAACTCGTGCCCGACGCTAGTGAAGATTCCGTTGAGCTTTTCTGGCTGCAGCAGCATGCCCCTGTCCAAGCCGAAGCCACCTTGAGCATCCTCGCGATCGTGCAATGCTGGTAAGCTACTGCACCGCCCCTAGCCCCCTCTAGAATCGTCGGAGCATCACCGCTAGTAGCGTCACTGCCGCCAGCACCCATTAGGGCTGCCAGACTTTGGTCGCATGCGTCGTAGCCGTTAGATCTAGATCTAATGGATCTGATTAGATCACTTAACGAAGGGGTACCGATAGATCTGGCCCGTGCGATTTCATTTTAATCCTGTGGCTCTTGTTGATCGTTCCAACCGAACCGGTACGGGCCAATGAGACAAATCCACGTGTCTGTAAATTTGTTTTAAAATTTGTTTTATATCTATTAGAGATTCAAACTTGTAAAATTCATATCTTGAGTTATGTTTAACCAAAAAATGCAAATAAGATATCATTGGATTTAGAAAAATGAGCCCTACACTACTGTGGGATTGAATTTGTACTTTGCTTTTGAAAAATTAGGTTTATTTGCAGAATCAAATATAGGCTTATTTTGACTATATAGATTATTTAGAAAATGATTTTAAAGCAAATTTGAGTTTATTTAAACTATAAATAGTTGGTTTTGTGTTCAGTACTGTTTGGTTTGTTTAGTTTAGTATAGAAATTCATTCCATTGCATTTGCATGCATTCATATGTATTTTTGCTTGAATATTTGAATATGAATTTGGTGCTATCATTTTATGTGTAGATTTTGGTGCTAGTGGTGATTGTGAGTGTGAGGATTGTTGCTACTCCCCCAACTACCAAGGAAAGTGGTGCTTCATGTATTTTTTCCTATTATTTTGACTATGCACTAGTGATATTTTGAATAGGGCTTGCATGGATTTTTCTAAGTATTTATATTATGCTAAGCCTTGGGAAATCCTAGTATTTGTAGTCTTGGTAGAATTTTCTCTAAGTTAAGATACTTGTTATGTTATAATTCTTAGCCTAGCTAGTAGCAAACAAGGGTGGATTATATTCATGCTATGGAAATTTTGCTAAGTCTTTGACTTGTGTTTTTGCTTAATAAAACAACTAAGTGAATGAATCACCAGGGTGGAATGGTATGATGGTTTGTGTTGAGTGGTTACACAATTCCCATGTCTATGGTTTACCTTGTGTATCACACTTGTGAAAACCCACTCAGGAACTAAGGGATTTGAGATACTTAGTGTTTAGAAGCTTCTAGTGCAACCACATGGCATATGGGCTCTGCCTTGATCATATAGGTTGCAATAACTTAGCCAGATGGACAGATGGTGGTAGGGTGATAGGTTGGAACGCGTCCATGGTGGTCTAAGGGAAGGCTTCTGAAAGATCTCGTCTCGATACATGTTGAGTCTTGTGGGGAAAGTGCACCACCTCTTGAGAGGGTAAAACCTAAGTACTTAGTCGTGTCTCCGGAAATGGACAATTTGAGCATCAAGACATTGAAGCTATCAAGGATCTCCTCATCCCAATTTCTAAGTTAAAAACTTGAGGTTGAACAAGGGTTAAAGGTTCACCAATGTCTATTGGTGGTTCCTTGGGTGAGTTGACAAACAAAAAACTTAGTGTTTTCAACTGATAAGGAAAACCTATTTTGAGCAATGCAAGCCTGAACTACACTTAGCTAAACTCATATAGAAGTTAGAAACTACTATTCTACTATGGTATCACTTGCCAATACTATTCCAAATGTATTGACCCACTGTGGCTGTAACTTATGATGTTGCAGGTTACTATGATGGAGATTAGGGTTGTGAGTCTACACTCAACATGCTTGCCTGTGGCACATGAATATGAAGACTTATAGTTATTTACTTTATGTTATGAACTCTTGTACTAGCCTTTGGCTATTGAGTTGTAAAAGACTATGTTTATCTCTGGAATAACGATGTAATAAAGACCTTTGTATATGTGTACTTCATCTTAAAATGTGGATGCTAGCATTTGATCCAGGGACTAGCATTGCAATCACAGGGACCTTTACCTTATAAATGTGGGGTCTTACAATATCCCTTGGTGTGAGTGCCTTTATTGAATATTAATGAGGAGTCTCATCTTTTACTTTTTGCACCTCTTATTTTAGTTTGCAATCTCTATTATATGATTGATCTTGTTTATCAGTATTGGCATCACTTTGGGAGCATCAAGTAAATATAAATTGGTTTTGGCAAACCGAGCTCTAGTCAGTAGCAACACTTTTCGAGGTGTGAAAGGAAAAGAGAAAAAGCTTACTGGTATTTTGTATCATTTGTTTTCTTTCTTGTTGTCTCATAAGCTTAGTATTCTTTATTTAAGATATTTTGTGTCTTCAAGGAAGATTGCATGTTTGGATTTATCACTTGTATGTTTGCTTGTTTCTTTCAACTCTTTTGCTTGCTACCCAGCCTTGCTAGCCAAAAACCTGCCTTGGGAAGGCATACTTCTCATGCTCCCAATCCCTTTGAACCAAAACATGTGCCATGTGTGTCCACTATATCTACCTATTAGCATTATTGATATTCCAAGAAAATTCTCAAGCTTCATCTATCTTTCGAATTAAAAAGTATTTTGTTATGTGAAAACTAGTTAGTAAAGCTCTCACGAACTTGATGGCATACCTTATTTTTATTGACCCTAATAGACTTGAACTATCGTGTCATGGAAGTTGTATATGCTTGCATCTATACGTTGGGATTAGTAGAACTGTGCTGTCACGGGGAACGCTTTCAACACTTATGGATACTCATCGAGTTGATATCATGCTCTTTTATTTGCGGATGTCGACGGTGTGAAATAAAGAAGGAACTTGTAAGTCCATGGAGTGATGTATGTGTGTTAGAGAAACGTCTGGGCCGCTAGCATAAGCCATGCCTAATCATGGTGGAAACTTGCAGCATCACCATAATGAGCATTCTGTGAAGCATCCTCAATAAAAATCTATGCACATAGTAAATAAAAAGATCGCTGAGATTCTCATTGTCTGCTTGCCTTGTCACTTTGGTTATGGGATAACTCATATACCATGTGCAAGGGGTACCCGTTGGCGGTTCTTTTTGATACACATGTACTTACAATGACAAGAACTTACCGGTGACCGAAGTTGAGTAGCATGAGGAGCGGCCCTCGTACTCAAGGGACATAAGATTGCCAACTTATATTTCGTCAAGCATATACTCCATCCTTGTTCACTTTAACCTTAATCATCTCAAGATGCATATGATAGGGGAAATGAGGGCTCAAAGCTAGTAAGTAACATAATCTTTTGGAAGCTCTTTATGACTTGTAATCCCTGCTTCCCTCTATGAAGGTGCCTTTCTCCTATTTTCTAAGTTGAGCCAGGAAACCTACTTCCTCTCTATCTCCAGCAAGCATTTGAGTTGTTGTATTTCAAGCATTCATATGGTGATTTATTCAATCATGTTCTTTATCTTCCTTGTTTGCAAAAAACTCTTATCTATTGAATATTACTTTGAAAGCCTTCATTGTGAAAAACCTTTTTGAGCAAAGAGTGCTCCTGTTTTGAAGACTTCTACAAAAAGTTTTTTTTGTGAAACTGTTTGCCATCTGTTCTCTGACCAAGAACAAAGTTCGCCAATTCCAATTATGCTTTATCTTTATGCATATCTATTGTGACTCTTGTACTTGTTGCAAGCTAAGTTATATAATGGTGAGTTGCTTTCTTCTATGAGTTGTGTAATGGTAATTGTGATGCTTCTTGTCCGTATTCTTTTATCGACACTTCACTCCATAAACCTATGGACATGTTTACTGAGCTCAGTTTTCGCTTGGGGACAAGCGAAGGTCTAAGCTTGGGGAGATTTGATATGTCCAATTTGCATCACCATTCTATATCATAATTTGCCTCTATCCATTGATATATGTCTTATTATGAGGTGCTACTTATGTATTTTCCTCTGTTTTTGCATATTGGATGATTCTTGGAGGATGAACTAATGGAGTCTGGATTCTGATGAAAAAGGAGGTGTTTTGATGCAATTTCACGAAGATCAGAAAATACCAGAAAAATATTGGAAAATTATATTTTCCCAGAAGACGAAGGAAGCCAGAAGGGGAGGCGTAGCTGGGCCATAGGGGGCCCACACCCCCTAGGCGCGGGTCCCCCCCTGGGCCATGCCTAGGGCAGGTGTGGCCCACCTGGCCGGCCTCCGACTCCACCCTCTCTCCTATATCTTCCTCTCAGAACCCTAATGCCAAGGGAGCGACCACAGAAAGATTTCCGCCGCCTTTGCGGGGCAGAAAACACCGAGGGAGAAAGAGCTCTCCGGCAGACAGATTTCTACCAGGGAAATTCCTTCCCAGAGAGGGGAGATTGTCGCCATCAACACCATCGTCAAGCCAGGCTTCATCGGGATCATCATCATCATCCACACCATCATCTCCACCAGCACCATCATCACCACTCCATCCCGCTGTAACAACCGTGTTGAATACTTGGATAGTTCTTAGGGGTGATGACCCACTAGTGTAGGGTATCGCAACACTCTTCGCGGGTAGTATTACCCAATTTACTGATTTGACACAGGGGGAGCCAAAGAATACTTGCAAGCCTTAACAACTGAGTTGTCAATTCAGCTGCACCTGGAAATAGTTCTTGCTCACAGAAGTTTATCAGTAGCAACAGTTTGTAGTAGCAACAGTAAAGCAACAGTAGCAGTGAAACATGAGCAATAGTAACAGTAACAGTAAACAGTGGGATTCAAGTGCGGTAGGCATAGGGATGGATGGACGGGCGTTGCATGGACAAGTCTAAACATGTAACTTCAAGATATAGGGCATTGCAGATAAATAATAACAAGCATCCAAGTACTAAACAATCCTAGGCATGTGCTCCAAATATAGTCATACGTGCTCGCAATGAGAACTTGCACAATATCTTCTGTCCAGCCAGCCCGTGGCAGCGGGGCCTCTAGGGAACTACTGGCAATTAAGGTGCTCCTCTTAATAAAGTACCGGAGTAAAACATTAACACTCGTGAACACATGTGATCCTCACACCACAGCCATCCCCTCCGGTTGTCCCAATTATTGTCACTTTGGGGCCTTTGGATCCAGACAATGATATGTGTACACAACTTGCAGATAACATCACAAACAATACTATCATAATGATTCAATAATAAGTTCAAATCTAAGATCATGGCACTCGGGCCCTAGTGACAAGCATTAAGCACAACAAGTTGCAACAAAGTCAAATAGCACTAATAGAGATACTAGGCACTATGCCCTAACAATCTTATTCGATTACATGATAGAACTCATCCAATCCCTACCATCCCCATAGCCTACTACGGGGGATTACTCACTCATGGATGAGGGAAACATCGATGGTTGATGGAGAGGCGTTGGTGATGATGATGGTGATGATTCTCTCCAAATTCCCCGTCCCGGCAGGGTGCCAGAAAGGAGTTTCTGGATCTGAATCTTGGTTTTTGGTGGCGGCGGCGTAGCGGAACTCTTTCTGAAAAACTATCAAACCCCCTTTGTTTTTAGGTCAAAGGGCAACTTATAGGCGCAGATGGAGCCTGAGGGGGTGCCTGGGGTGGCTACACCCCCTAGGCGCGGCCAGAGGTGGGCCCGCGCCTGGCAGGAGTGTGGGCCCCTAGGCCCCTTCTCGGTCTCGTACTCCGGCTCCGTGGATATTCTGGTGAAATAGGATTTTTGGCGTATTTTCTCGGATTTTTCCTGATAGTTGATTTTCTGCACAAAAACTAGACACCAAGGTAATTCTGCTGAAAACAGCGTCAGTCCATGTTAGTTGCATACAAATCACATAAGTTTAGAGGAGAAACAATAGCAAAAGTGTTCGAGAAAGTAGATATGTTTTGGACGTATCAACTCCCCCCCAAGATTAGCCTATTGCTTGTCCTCAAGCAATTCAGTTGAAAACTGAGTGCAATAAAAGAACTTTCACGAACACATTTGCTTCATAAGATGTATATATTCTCAGCACAGGAGTAGATGCTTAGACGTATCATAATAAAGAGTATGCAACTAAGTCTACTCAATAGTCATTGCAAGCTATGAAGAGAAACCAACTCAATAATAATAAGTAGCAAGAAACATAAACATAATCAACATTGCAATGCTCATAATAAGGTATGATAGAGTGGTATCTCGCTTGCCTTTGTTTGAAGAGCACAATATAATTGCCAAGGCACCTCCGAAGTTCAAGTGAAGACTAGAGATAAATATATCAGAGATACAAGCATCAAAGTCATGACATAATTAACCAAGTTTTCAGACAAACACAAGAATGACAACTATGCTCTCAAGAAGGTGCTCATAGAATAGGTGGTGAATCAACAAGGCAGTGAAAAGGTTTTGAAAAGTTTGAAAGGCTTACAAAGGTTGAAAGTAAGGTACTCATTAGCTTTGGGATCTCATTGCCCCTATCATAGGCATCTTCATATGGTGAAGGTGAAAGCGAGGTCCACTCTGAATCATATGCTTGACAGACCATAAACTGGAAATCCCATGTCCCTTGAGTACGAGGGCTGCACCGCATGCTACTCAACTTTGGTTACCTGTAAGTTCTTGTCATTGTAAATACATGCATATCAGAGAACCGCCAACGGGGTACCCCTTGCACATGATACATGAGCTATCTCATGATCAAAATGACAAGGCAAGCAGACAATGAGCATCTCAGCGATCTTTTTATTTACTATGTGCATAGATTTTTATTGAGGATGCTTCATAAATGCTCATTATAGTGATGCTGCAAGTTTCCACCATGATTAGGCATGGCTTAGGCTAGCGGCCTAGGCGTTCCTCCAATACAATGTATAGACTCCATGAACTCACAAGATCCCTTTTTATTTCACACCGACGACATCCGCAAACAAAAGAGCAAGGTATCAACTGGATATGTATCCGAAAAGTGTTGAAAGCGTTCCCCGTGACAACACGGTTCTGCTGACTCCTAGCATATAATTTTCAAGCATATAACTTTCATGGACATGTCATAATGGTTCAAGATTATTAAGTGTACGGAATAAAGTGTTCCATCAAGTTTGTGAGAGATTTACTAACTAACTTTCTCAAAACAGACAAACATTTTATTTGGAAGAAAACACGGCATATAAAATATGCACTGAAATAGCAAAAGATGCCAATAGGTAGGTATGGTGGACACAACTGGCTATATTGGTTTTTGGAGTTTGGAAGCATATGTAGAGCTCATACTCAGTGCAAGTTAAGGCTAGCAATAGAGAGGGAGCAACAAACGACAGAGCAATAACTGCCATAATCATGCTTGCAACAAAAAAGGACTAATTATTGCATGAAAGTGATACAAGAACTCTGAGGCAAAATAGATCATCGAGGCTTACTGACTATTGTTTAGTCATATGCATGCGGGAGCATGTGCCAAGTCGACTCACATGAAACTTTTAGAGGAGGATACCACAATGTCATACCAAAGTATGAATAAAACAATGCAAGCAAACATTCATATGACATGCTACAAACTATTAGCAAGCTGGAGCTAATCACAAGAAAACAAGAACTACTAAGCATCCATAATGACATACACCTTACACAAACAGGCTAAGCATGCTCACAATGATGAGTATACGTACAAAAATGAAAACAAATAGAGTTTGTTACCAGCCTCTTACCACTCCTCAAGTTGTCTTAATCTTCATTATTGCCCTTCACTTGTGTGACTTGAATAATAACATTAAACCAAACTCCACTAAAGACGGCTGAACCCTGCAAAAAACTCACAAAACCAAAGAAGAACAACAAATATTTTTGGTGCTTTCGATTTTTTAAAGAAGGCAAACAACGCAAAACCAAACAAAGAAAAAGCAAAGCAAACAAGAGGCAAACGAAGCAAAATCTTTTTGGATTTTTCTTTTAAGGAAAACCAAAGCAAAGAAACAAAGAAAAAACCAAGAGAAACAACGAAAATATTTTTGGTATTTTTGTGTTTTTGAGAAAGTAGCAACAAGAACCAAAAAGAAAGCGAAACAATGGATATACAAAGAACTGACCGAACATGATATATAAATGAGTGTGATGTCGGTATACCTCCCCCCAAGCTTAGGATTTTGGCCTAAGTAGGACTCAATCCCATGGTGCCCATGAAGATGCGCCTCTGTAGTATGTTGAGGAGGCTCCCTCATCTTGGTATGAGCTTGAGGCCTCGCCCGTGTAGTACACAATGGGGTCATATGAGGGTGCTTCCTCCTGATAGTGTCCATGGAAGCTAAGAGAGCGCAACTTCTCATCCATCTCCTCCTTGGAGCGTGACAAAGGTCCCTGAGGAATACTGAACAAAGTGGTTTGGGGTATAGGGATCTCTCTCTTCCCCGTCAACAAATAGCATTTTATAAACCAAGTTCTCAAGGGTAGAGCCATTAGTGACAAAGTGGTGCGCCTTCATGGCAGTAAGATCAAACCTCTAAGGAGCCAAAACTGTATCATTTGGATCAACAGCAATGTCCAAGGCAGTAGCAACACGCGTAGCAATAATTCCCCCATAAATGGGTCCCTTAGCAGTTAAGCGACGAGCAATGAGAGAACCAAGATTGTACTTAGTTTCATTGTTGAGCGCAGCAGCTAAGAAAGCCAAATGATAACTAGAAATATTACTAGTGTTCTCCCTACCAAGAACACTAGTGGAAAGATAGTAAGCAAAGTACCTGATGGCAGGAAGCTAAATGTTTCTTATCTTTCCCTGTTGAGCTCTACGGTTATCATCATTGGTTATTCCGCGATAGAGCTCCAAAAAATCAGCGGGTTGAGCTGGAATCTTCTTTGCTGACCCAGCTGTACCAAGTCCCAGAGCTTCACAAAATTTCTTCAATGTCATATGGCAAGACCTGCCATAAATTTTGAAAGAAACATATGGATTGTACATGCTGTTAGTAAAGGAGAAGCTCTCCACAAATGTTTTAGTGAGCGTAGCATATTGCGCGCTCTCATCCTGCATAAGGCTTGTTAGTCCAGCCCTCCGAACCAAGGTCATAAAATCATCAAGAATCCCAGCAGCCTGCAAGAAGGTTTGGCAAGGAAAGGTGGAGGGGTGCGCATCTCCCTCATCTCCCTCGTCGCCAAATTGCGGAGTGATGAGATCCTCATTGTATGAGGGCCTAGCACAGGAAGATGATCTCGAAGTCCTTGCCCTTCTAGGTGCATCACTCTCAACTAATTCACCAAATGTGTGGTTGTCCATGACCTCTTTATTTCTGAAATTTTTAGACAAACATCAAACCAAGTGATTTCCAAGTTGATAAATGATGAGCAACTACTATAGGAACTTGCTAGAGGGCTACACATGCATCAAAATGAAATTTATAAGCATAGAAAAAGCATGCAAGCTCACACAACCTGACACCTATAGCAGCAAAATACTCAAGATACAATCTACCAATCACAAATCTAATTAGACAAGTGGAGGACGCACATACCAAGGAGCAATCCCTCCTAAAATCAGCAACTAAGATGGGCTGAGCAAGGAGATCGAAAATCGCGAGCAAGAACAACAAGAACTCGAGCTTGAGAAAGTTTTCCGGTGTTTTTCGGGAGAGAGAAAGAAGATGGCTTTGAGGAGGCACCTGGGAGGGGCCCAGGTGGTCCAGACCCCCCTAGGCGCCACCCATAGGTAGGTCGCGCCTACCATGCGTGTGGTGGCCCCCTGGTTCACTCCAGGTGTCCCTCTGCCCCTTTTTTCGAGGACAAAATATTTTGAATTTTCTGGGATTTTTCGGGTAACTTTATTTTTGGCCACTTTTCTCGTAGAAATAGTTTTTTTCATAAGAAGCAAAAGCAAACAAAAACCAAACTACAGGAGTTCTAAGACTCTCTAAAAAATCAAACAACTAGCTAACAAGAGCAAAAGCAAAGACTAGGAAGGAGAAAAGTAAAAGAAAGCAAGTATAACCATAGTGAAAACATTATTTTGTTCATTAAAATCCTTTTGTTAACACGGTTGATAAAGTCTTGTTACCAAAACAATATTATATGAGACAAAACTTTGTATTCCACCAAGTGATTATGTTACCTCAAGCTTGATTGCAATGGTCCCAATCATAATAGTTTCAAAATTTTCTTGTGGAATGGGACAATATATTTCTCCAACCTTGATGCTATCTATATTTTCAATGGAATTCGGGAAATAGCTCTTAGCAACCTTCTTGGGTAAATAGACAGTATGCTCTTGGTCATTAATATTGAAAGTTACTTTTCCTTGATTACAATTAATGACAACACCTGCAGTATTAAGAAAAGGTCTCCACAGAATAATAGACATATTATCATCTTCAGGCATTTCAAGCACAACAAAATCAGTTAAAACCAAGCAATTTTGAGCCACTTGAATAGGAACATCCTCACATATACCAACAAGAATAGTAGTTGACTTATCAGCCATTTGCAAAGATATATCAGTTGGTATCAACTTTTCTAGCTGGAGTCTCTTGTAGAGAGAAAAAGGCATAACACTAACTCCAGCTCCCAAAACATATAAAGCAGTTCTAACATAATTGTTCTTAATGGAGCAAGGAATAGTTGGTATACCTGGATCACCAAGTTTCTTTGGAACCTTACCATTGAAGGAATAATTAGCAAGCAAAGTAGAAATCTTCTCATTAGGAATCTTCCTTTTATTAGAGACAATATCCTTCATATACTTTGAATAAGGGGCAACTTAAATAGCATCAGTCAAAGGAATTTGCAAAAATAAAGGCTTCATTGATATGCCCATTTGCATCACCTTTCTATACCATAATTTACCTCTATTCATTGATATATGTCTTATTATGAAGTATTAATTATGGCTTTTCATCTGTTTATGCATGTTGGATGATTCTTGGAGGATGGACTGCCGGAGTCTGGATTCTGATGGAAAAGAAGGCGTTTCAGTGCAATTTCGCAAATATCAGAAAAATACCAGAAAAATATGGGAAAATATTATTTTTCCAGAAGATTGAGGAAGCCAGAAGGAGGGACAAATAACGGCCGCAGGGGTCCCACACCACCTAGGCGCGGGTCCCCCTGGGTCGCGCCTAGGGCAGGTGTGGACCACCTGCCCGGCTCCCGACTCCGCCCCTTTGCCTATATCTTCCCTACGAAACCCTAAGGCTAGGGGAGCGACCACAGATATATTTCTGCCGCCTCTATGGGGTGGAAATCACCGAGAGAGAAAGATCTCTCCGATAGTCAAATTTCTGCCGGGGGAATTCCGTCGCAGAGAGGGGAGACCATCGCCATCAACACCATCATCAAGCTAGGCTTCATTGGGATCATCATCATCCACACCATCATCTCCACTAGCACCATCATCACCACTCCATCCCAATGTAACAATTGTGTTGGATATTGCTTTAGTTCTTAGGGGAAACTTTCCCGGTGTTGATTACTATTGTAGTTGATGCTTGTGAGTGGAACCATTGGATTATTGTTTTTGTTCAGATTGTTATCCATTACCATATAATCTTTGATCTTGATCCATATGATGTCTTGTGAGTAGTTCATTATGTTCTTGAGGACATGGGAGAAGTCATGTTGCTAGTAGTGAATTTGTGTTGAGTTATTATTCAATGGTTTAGTATTTAAGTTTTGGTGCTATTCTTCTAGTTGTGTCATGTGAACATCGACTACATGATACTTCACCATTTATGGGCCTAGGAGAATGTATTGTGTATTTGGCTACTAATTGTGGGGTTGCCGGAGTGACACAAACCTGAACCCCCGTTAGGACACCTTTGCATAAGGGAGCGTAGGATCTCAGAGTTTAAGGCTGTGGTAGATTTATATCTTAATTACTTTCCTGTAGTTACGGATGTTTGTAGGGGTTTAATCACAAGTATGTATTAGTCCAAGTAATGTCGGTATGTTAGCACAGGTTCACCCACACAACACTTACAACACTAGAGAAGAGTACTCAGCTATTTGAAGCGAAAGCACTTGACAGAATTCCCATGTGTCCTCGAGAACATTTGGTCATTATAAGTATTTCCACCGGCTTGTCCTTTGCTAAGAAAGGATTGGGACACTTGCTCCATTTGTTCGTTGTCTTTATTAGTTGCTCCTTGTTTTGTTGCCTTATCAAAAAACCACTAAAAATCCGTTTGCTAAGTATTTACAGAGAGTTCCTTCTCCATACCACTGTTCAGCACCTTTCGCTCCTCGTTGGGATCGACACTCCTATTTATCAAAAGTACCGCGATACACCCCCTAAAATTTTGGGTCATCAAGACTATTTTCTGGCGCCGTTGTCGGGGAGTGAAGCGCTATTGAAGAGTGGAACTGGTAAGGGAAACTTCTACTGTGAGTATTGCTTTTGTTACTGCTTGTTACTTTGTTTCCAATATGGATAACGCACTTGGTTTTCTGTTTGGGAAAACTACTACCACTACTAGGGTAGTAGATGAACCACCACCTGTTGAGATAGATCCTTTTAAGATACCTACAAATATTGTTAATCGTGTTATGGATAATTATTATTTAGGGGATGGAAGTGTCCATCCTGGTGATCACTTGCTTTTTATCCATGAATTATGCGGGTTGTTTAAGTGTGCAGGTATCACAACTAAACAGGTGAAGAAGAACTTACTCTCCATGATGGGGATATGGCGAATGGGGTATACCCACCAGGACGTTTCCTATTGGCCTAGGCTGCCAGCGAGTGGGCCTGCAGGATGGCGACTGGATAAAGATTCAACGAGGAGCCAGGTGACTAGAAGTTGAAGGCCTAGAAGCGTAGCTAGGCTTAGTCGGATTAGGTCAAGCATCCTCTGAATCCTTAAATACTTTGGTTGTAGATCTGTAAACCCTAGCGAGGTGAGCCCATATGAACCTCCCTAGGGTACGCATAGAGGACACGTTCCATTATACACCCCATGCGACTCGCCGCCTAGTCGTCGAGCTCGCCCTTGTACTCTCTCAATAATACAATCTAGCAGGAATAGATCTTTACCCTCCGGGGGCGAACCTGGGTAAATCCTTGTGTCTTCGCCCTCATCGCGCACCGCAGATGGCTGGCCGCCCTTGCCCCTCGTTCTACTACTCGCTGCCGATTGCAGCATCTGTCATGGCCATTCCCACGACAGTGGCGCCCACCGTGGGGCCTGGCTGTTCGGGCCGGTGTTCTGCGGCGAGATCCAATCTTCCCATCAACGAGACGATCGCTACCCGCCGCATGATCGCGATCGGCAAGATCCTCCAGATCTTGCCGAGCAGCTACGTCCCGGCGGCACACCCCGTCACGCACAGCGTGATCATGCCGGTCAGCATGATCAGCCTCTTCGTCGGCTTCACCGACGTCATCATCTCGGAGTACTCGGCTCGCGTCCCCGATTCGCCACCACGCGATCGAATCTCTGAGAGCTAGGTCCGCACCATCCATCGCCTCGCCTCCAAGTACGGCTCGGCCAACAACGACGTGGCCGAGACCAACGCGGTCGTGGACGACGCGGCCCTTAACGATGACACCGATTCGGCGACCCCGGCGTTGATCGCCGGATCCATCATCACCGTGTCACCCGCGTGCTCCATCACCCAAGTCTCCAACGTGGCGTACTTCGAGCATCCTTCCATCCTCGGGATCTTCGACTCCGACTCCGGGTCAGAGAACTCCGGTGACCTCCACGACAGATCCAGTCGCTACGTCGCGACCTACACGGCGAGCGGCACGGAGGCCCCGCCAGACCCCTTCTCCACACCGATCCCACCGACCGCGACGGTGATGGAGGTCGAGGAACTCCTCCTGTGATTGGAGGAGGCGGTCCACAAGGAACAAGCCGAGCGTGAGAAATTCCGCCTCGAGCAGGTAACGGCGTCGGAGCTCTCGCGCTACCACCAACTCCGCATCATGTCGCTCCTGAACCCCGCCGTTCAGGGTCGCGCCCTGAACTTCGACGATGAGAGCGACCCAACCCGTGTTGCCGATCGCGCGATCTGCGAGAACGCGCCACCAGGAGGAAGCGCCCGGCCACCACTAGGCGCGACGGCAAATGGTCCTCCACCACCACCCAGCCGCACCCCCCAGGACCAGCCATGAATCGTGGTCTCCTCGCGGGAACGGGACGCGAGCATCCTCCCGTTGTTCTCCACTCCGATGGACAACGTCATCGCGAGCCGAGCCGCGGTCGACAACATCAATGTGACTGTGGAAGGCGCCCTACAAATCCAATACGTCAAGGCCTTTCTTGCCAAGGCCATCGAGCAACAAAACGCGGGAGCCGGCTCGCAGGGTCGCATGTATTCCCACTCGTCAGGAAGCAGTGCAGCCTCAAGCGGCCACCCGCGATGGCAAACACCCTCAAATGCCCACCACCCGAGCCCCTGCAGCTCCAACCCCGACCTATGCACGCGGCACTCTCCACCAACGACCTGCCATCGACAAACAACTTCGTCCCTGCCAACGGGCAGCCAGTCGACGTGCGGACCCACATCATCAACAACCAGAGCCGATGCGAACGCCAGCCTGACGACTTGAGGTAACCCTCACTAACCACCATGACGGCGAACAACGGGGGTCGCTTAGCCGAGTCAGCCCCCAATGCTTCGGACAAATGATCCTAGGTGAAAAATACCTGGCGAACTTCAAAGCGTCGAAGGAGATCGAGAAGTACGACCCCTCGTATGACCTGTCCGTGTGGCTTGACACATACCTCATGGCGATGGGAATCGCCGGCCACACCGACCTACTCGCCGCTCGCTACCTCCGCCTGATGATGGAGGGAGAGAGCCGACAATGGATCAACACCCTCCCGGGGAATAGCATCGATTCCTAGGAGGATATGCACGACGCCTTCGTCAGGCACTTCGAGGGTTCCTACAACCGTGCCACCACCATCGAGGACCTGGAGCGATGCGTCCAGGGACCCCGCGAGTCGACCCGCAGCTGGGTCCAATGCTGGCAAGACCTATGGTTCAACGCGGCCGGCATCCACCCGGACACCGCGATCCACTGCTTCAAGACCTCGTGACGATACGAGCCCCTGGTCGCCAAGATCAAGCGGGTGTGCAAGACACTCGACAACATCCCAGACCTCCTTGAGATCGCCAAATGGTACGCGAAGGAGGACCCGAACCAAGAGACCAACGACGAGTCGGGTGGAAATCGCCACCAAAGCGGCCATGACAATGGGAGACGACTTGAGCTACGCTACAGCAACACTTGCCTTACCGGCAAGCGCCGCGGTGACGGGCGAGTCGACTTCGTCACCAACGCCGTCTACGCGCCACGTGAGCCCAAGAGCTTTCGCCGCGACTGCGGCCAACACCGCGATGGCGACAACTACAAGGCGAAGGCAAGGTTTGATCCTGCGGTTGTCCTCAACCAACCCTGTTTGTTTCATAGCAAGGAAGGGAAGCCCGCCATGCACACGACCATCGACTGCCACTCCCTAAATGAGATCGAAAAGGCACGGCGCACGGGAGGACCCTGAGAATCACCCGCCAAACAGCGGGAGATTCGGCAACGACGTCGGATCTCTCCACACCTTCACTGGGTTCAGCACGAAGCACGATAAGAAGGTCATCGCCCGCGTCGTTGTCGTCAACGCGGTGTCCTAGGTCGACATCCCCCAGTTCCTCAACTGGTCCAAGCAACAAATCACCTGGAGGCGCGAGGACCACTCGCCACGGATCAAATATCCGGTTCGAGTCGCCTTGGTGGTCAAGCCCAAGGTGGGGGACTACTGGATCCCCAAAACGCTGATGGATGGTGGAATCTCCATCAACATTCTATACCTGGACACGTTCAGGCGACTGCGGCTCCCGCAGTCGATGATCGAGACGACCTACACCACCTTCCACGGCATCGTCCCTGGTCAGAAGGCATACCTGATCGGCAAGGTAACGCTGCTAGTCACCTTCGGCACACCAGCAAACTTCCGTACCGAGCGGATCGTCTTCGAGCTGGTGCCCTTCAACAGCCCCTACCACTGCGTCTTGGGGCGGCAGGCGTTCGCTAAATTCATGGCAGCGCCCCACTATGCGTATAATGCGATGAAGCTCCCAGGGCCGTGCGGCATCATCAACATCCATGGCGACCCCGACATGGCCGCAGAGTCAACAATGATGACCCCACAATACTCAAGAAGCCCAAATCGGAGGGTGGTGGCTCCATCGCCTTCGAGGCAACGACGCACACTCGCTCCGTCGAGCTGGTCCCAGGCGACTCCAGCCAGACGGTGACGATTGGAGCGGGCATGAGCCTAACATAGGAAGGCGCACTCATCGAGTTCCTACGTGATAATCACGACATCTTCGCATGGAAGCCTTCCGACATGCCTGGTGTCCCGAGGGAACTCGCTGAGCACAAACTCAACACCGACCCCAAAGCACGACCCGTCAAGCAGTCGCTGCGGCCCTTCAATGAAGAGCGCCGCCGAGCAATCACCGAGGAGGTGCAGCGTCTACTCACTGCAGGATTCATTCGGCCAATCAAATACTCCAAGTGGCTGGCAAACCCAGTCCTGGTCGAGAAGAAAAATGGGACCTGGAGAATGTGTATTGACTACACAAACCTCAATAGCGCCTGCCCGAAGGAGCAGTTCGTCCTCCCGTGGATCGATCAAATCATCGATTCAATCGTGGGCTCGGAGTCATTGTGCTTCCTTGATGCCCACTCTGGTTACAACCAGATCAAAATGGCAGTCGAGGACGAGGATAAGACGACGTTCATCATGCCATTCGCAGCATTCTGCTACACCTCTATGACCTTCGGCCTCAAGAACGCCGGGGCGACCTATCAGAGGTGCATGCAGTAGTGCCTTGCGAGCCGAATTGGCCGCAACATCCACGTCTACATCGACGACATGGTTGTGAAGTCCACTCGCCGACCTGGTAGAAACCTTCGCAAACCTGCAGAGGTACAAGATCAAACTCAACCTAGGAAAGTGCACCTTCGTTGTACCTACTGGATAGCTGCTGGGGTACGTCGTCTCCAAACGAGGGATCGAGGCAAACCCCACCAAGATCAACACGATCGCTCATCTCGGCAAACCCAAGTGCCTACGCGACGTCCAGAAGTTGGCCGGGCGAGTCGCGGCTCTTAGTCGCTTCATTCCACGACTTGGCGAAAAGGCGATGCCTCTCTAACGCCTAATGCGCAAGAATCCCACATTCCAGTGGGACAAGGAGGCAGACGACGCGCTCCATGCACTCAAGGAGGTGCTACTCGCAGCCCCGCTACTCGCTTCCCCCATCGACATGGAGCCCATCCTCGTCTACGTTGCGGCCTCTGAGCGAGTCGTCAGCATCGTCATGGTCGTCGAACGACTAGAAGAGGGCAAGGAGAACCCGGTGCAGCGACCTGTCTATTACATCAGCGAAGTCCTCACCGAGTCACGCCAATGCTACCCGTAGTACCAGAAATTGGTATATGTGGTATTCCGAGCCCAGCGGCGACTTCCGCACTACTTCCAGGAGCACCCAATCACGGTCGTCTCCTCAGCGCCATTGCAGGACATCATTCGCAACCGAGAGGCGACCGGGCAAGTTGTCAAGTGGGCCATGGAGATCGGAGTCCACAACATCAGATACGAGCCGCGCAAGGCAATCAAGTCGCAGGCATTGGCAGACTTCCTCGCTGACTGTGAGGAGGCACAACAGCCAGAGAAGCTGTCGTACCTCCACTAATGGTCGCTGCACTTTGATGGCTCCAAGAACATAGATGGCGCATGGGCAGGGATCGTCCTCACATCTCCAAAGGGCAACAAGCTATACTATGTCCTGTACCTCGACTTCACCCCCTGCACCAACAATATAGCCAAGTACGAAGGGCTCCTTCATGGCATGCGAGCAGCCAAGGAAATGAACGTCAATCGTCTGCGCTGCTACGGCGACTCCGACCCTGTTGTCGGGCAAGTCGCCGGCACATGCGATGCAGTCTCCCCCACCATGGCAGCATACCGCCAAGCAGTGGACCAGCTGGGAGGCCACTTTGCCGGCTATTCCGTCGAATGGATCGACCGGTGCAAGAACGAGGAGGCCGACGCCCTCTCTCGCATCGGGTCGGCTCACCTCGCGCCACCCGCCAGCGTCTTCCTCGACACCATCACCAAGCCTTCCGTCTCTCCCCCGAGGGAGATCGACATCGGAATTCTGCTGCAACCAGAAGCAGCCCTGCTTGCCATGCTCGTCGAGCCAAGCGACTGGACCGCGCCATACGTCGCCTACCTGGAGGGAGGGACCCTACCCGCATACGAGAGCGAGGCCCGGATGATAGTATGCCGCTACAAATCCTTCGTCATCATCAACGATGAACTGCACAAGCGCAGCGTAACCAGCGTGTTTCAATGCTATGTATAACCCGCGGAAGGTCGCAAAATCCTCCAAGATATCCATGCCGGCGACTGCGGTCACCATGCTGGCGCTCAGTCCCTAGTCGCCAAGGCCATGGACATGGCTTCTATTGGCTCACTGCACATGCCGACGCGGTCGACATCGTCCAACACTGCGTCGGGTGCCAGAAGTACGCCAACCAGACTCACGTGCCGAGCTCGACGCTCAAGACCATCCCCATCACCTGGCCATTCGCCGTGTGGGGCATGTACATGGTAGGCCCGTTCAAGAAGGTCCCCACCGGCTTCACCCACCTCCTAGTTGCAGTTGACAAATTCACAAAGTGGGTGGAGTCCAAGCCAGTCCGCAAGTGCGACGGGAAGACCGCCACCAAATTCCTACGCGAGCTCATCTATCGCTACGGGTTCCCGCACAGCATCATCATGGACAATGACACCAACTTCGCCAAAGGAACCATGGCGGAATTCTGCGAGGAGCACAACATACGACTCGACCTTGCCTCAGTCGCCCACCCGGAGTCCAATGGCTAGGCGGAACGCGCCAACCAGAGCATCCTCCATGGCCTGAAGCCGCGATTGCAAGTTCCACTCGAGCGAACTCCAGGGTGCTAGGTCAAAGAACTCCCCTCCGTCATCTTGGGCATCCACACCTCCGTCAACAAGTCGACAGGGTTCACCCCCTTCTTCATGGTGTATGGGGCCGAGGCCGTCATTCCAACCGACCTTAAGAACGACTCGCCTCGAGTGGTCAACTACGTGCAGGCTGATAACGAGCTTGCATGCCAGGACGGGGTCGACCAGCTCGACGAAGCACGCTACCTAGCTCGCTCCCGCACCGCCCTCTACCAGCAAGGGCTTCACCGCTACCACAGCCGGCGAGTCCGGACTCGCACCTTCTAGGAAGGCGACCTGGTCCTGCGGCTGATCCAGGACAAGAAAGGCATGCACAAGCTCTCTCCCCCTTGGGAGGGACCATTCACCATCGGGTGAGTCCTGGGCAATGACGCCTACTACCTCATCGACGTACGAGGCGACGGACAACTCGACGTCAAGCGGCCATGGAATGTAAACCTCTTACGGAAGTTCTACACCTAGAACTCCAAAATGTACTCCCCTCCCCGCTATGAAATAAAGAAGATCGATTCACACAAATTGTGTCCACTCTCCATAACTTGTGCCACTCGCACTCGTACTAACAGCGTTACGCTATTCGCGGAAGTCAACCCTTGGTCACGCGACTGGCACGGCCAAGTAGTGCGATAGGAGGGCACCAAAAAACTTTGGGCCTTGTGTCATCCACGAAAAACGCCAACCCGGAGCCCCATCAGAGTCGCCTCGCTCGACTGGCTTTCCAAGCCAAGAAGACCACATTCGCTTCCAACAGCGACCCAGTCCTCCACAGCCTTGGTGCAGCGACTCAAACGGCCAAGTGCCATGCTCGGGGACTGATACCAGTCCAAACCCGAGCGACTAGGAAAAATTCCAAGTATGAGAGCGCGTCCTGGACTGGCCACGCGACTGATCCTACGGGTCAGGTGGAGTGACGCGCTTAATCCAACGCGCCTTGTCCTCACCTACCTTGGGCATGCGACTAGAACGGCCAAGTACCATGCTCGGGGACTCGACCACTCGACCCCGTTCACGCCCGGGAAAACGGCTAAGTATAGAGCACCCCTTGGGGTCGCCATGCGACTGGCTCCCCAAGCCACGGCGAGTCGACCTCATCTAACTAAACAGTATACAAACAAACATACACATAAAAAACAAGGTTAACCCCACAAAAGGGATGTGCTCGGGGACTCGCACAATCCATAATCAAATCAAACACTGACAAAAGCATCTTCGCATTCTTTCAGGCAGCAAAATTCGTTCGCTTACAAGGGCAGTTACATATTTGTTACAACTAACGCCACTCGGCAAGCTAATTTCTTCGCAGGCTTCAACGACGAGGCGCCACCACTCCCGTGGACGCGGATAAAGGGAACCCATGGGCTCGAGGGGTACATCGTGAGAGTATCCGCCATGGCCGCTCGGAACGGCTGCTCCACCTTGAAGTCGCGGTTTGCCGGCTTAGGGTTGTTCGGGGCAATGACCGTCTCTTGGTACGGAAGGAGGTCACCCATCACCCATACCTGGTCGGAGTACACCGCAGCCCGCTCGATCAACTTTATCACTTCAGAGATCTCGACAGCGCCTGTCGATGACGGGTACCCGCCGGTGACGTCGTCAAGGTCAAAGTCGCCGGGGAAGTGCGTGAGCCCAAGGCTCAATGCAGTCGCGACACCATGAGGGAAGGCCGACTGCGACATGAAGTCGACAACAGCCATGGCCTTCTCCAGGTAGCGCTAGACCTCGACGAGGTCGCTGGGAATCACCTCCGTTGGAGAAATCTCCTAAAGGTACGCCCGAATGCAAGTCGCTAACAGAGTGGCGGAGTTAACCAGCGTGGTGATACATTGACGGGCGTCATACGACTACGCTTCGGCCACATCATCAAGAATCCTCCCTGCAACGCATACGCAGACAGTAAGGAAGGATCCAACAAAACAAAAGCGACATGCATGCTCGGGGAGTCGCCAGTCATTCAACAGAACAAAGAGCTCACCAATCAAAGGACGACAGGAGCTCGTAACGAAATCTTAAAGACCAGAGAGGTCATCCTGCAGCCTGGCAACGAGCATGTCCGACAACTTCCGCTCCTCGGCAGCAGCAGCAACGGCTGCCTTAGCCCTCCCATTGGCCGAGGTCGCCTCCGCCCTCGTGCCCTTGAGCTCCCGCTCCATGTCGGCGATCCGCTTTTTGACAACACTCAAGGAAGATTGGGCAGCCATTAGGTCGCTCACATGGACCATTCCCTCACGGGCCTTCTCCATCGCGGCCGCATGACCCTCTACGTCAACAAAAACCATGAGTACAAGATTTGCAAAAGACATCCTCAACAACAAATGTGTCAAGCACTTACCAGCAATCGCCTGAAGCTGCTCGTTCGTCCCCTGAATGGAGCAGAGCTCTTTCTCCAGATGCCCCTTGGCAGCCAATCTCTCCGCCGACTCGCGCTGAAGCCCCTGCAAAACAATAACACATCAGAAACAATTACAAAGCGCCCAGCCGTAGAAATTCAGCGACTAGCCACTCGAGGACTGGATAGCGAAAAAAATTCCCAAGTACCTAGCCCCTGAAGATCAGTGACTAGCCACTCGAGGACTCAATAGAGAAATCAATAAGGATCCGACCACTGAAATTCAGTGACCAGATCCTCGGGGACTGGACATACCTGGATTGCGGCACCTAGCATGCTGTGGGTCTCCATTGCGTCCACCGACGAAAGCACGAGAGGAGTACGCCCGCGACGTTGGTCGACTTCCGTGCCGACGACCTCCAATCGGACCTTCGCTTGGGGCGACCACCTCGGCTCGTCCAAAATTGCGACGACCTCGTTGCCCTTTGCCTTCTTCGCGCCCTCAGTGGGCGCCACGACGTCGTTGCTCTTCCTCTTCTTCAAGAGATTGACCTGTGCCCCCGTGGCACCCAATGGGACCTTGGCCACCGAGGGGTGGACAATCTTCTTCACTCCGGTCCTACAATACAGAAATGTTAGCGAGTTCGCCGAACCAAATGTAAGTCAGTTGCCCAACTCAAAGTGGTACTCACTTGGGAGACTGGGATGAAACGAAGGCCGGTTCGAATACTCGCCGGCTTCTCCAGATCCGGCCCAAGCGACCGGCTAAGGCCCGTCTCGAGCACGGTCTGCGCCCAGGATACCGAGGGCTTCTTCGAGGACAAAGCCGCGGCAGGTGGTTCCGCGGCAGTCGCCACAGGCGCTCCCTTCGGCGGCGAGGCGCCCGTGGATGAAGTGGCCCCGAGCACGGCGATGGTGGTGAAAGGTGGTGGCAGCGACGCCAATGGTACCTCGCCTTCTACCACGGCCGAGTCGGCTGCTATAGTCGTGTCGGGGGTGTACCCCCAGGTACCCCAGAGTTGGTGCATCGAGTTATTCGATAGAGTGCTAAGTTAGTAAATTAAGAGACAAGAAATATAATTAGAATAAAGAAAAGGAGAAGAAAACTGCACTTGGGCCGAATTAATACTAATTCGGCCTGGTCGGAATTCATCCTAGACCGAATTAGGCCATCCCGGGCCGAATCAGAGCAGCAGGAACCGAATCAGGCTTATACCCCGTGTGGGCCGAATCATTTAAACCTCGGCCCAGTCAAACTCTACTGCACCTCACCGAACTCGGCCCAAGGATCATCGCCAGCTCCCGCCGACACAGCCAGCTCCCGCCAACTTCCAGCCAAACATCGACAGCTCCCGCCACCATGAAGCATCGCTCCCTCACCTCGTTGCCCGGGTGGGCCGAATGAGGATTAGCTCGGCCCACCGCGGGTCACAATGCCAGCCCCCTCACCTCGTCGCCCGGGTGGGCCGAATGAGGATTAGCTCAGCCCACCACGGGTCACGACGCCAGCCCCCTCACCTCGTCGCCCGGGTGGGCCGAATGAGGCTTAGCTCGGCCCACCACGGGGGTCGATGCCACCAGCTCTGCTGGACCTAGTCACTCCGGCTGGGCCTGACCCCAGCAGTACTCTAGCTGGGCCGAATCACCAGAACACCCCGGCTGGGCCCTTCATCTCTATTCGGCTGGGCCTCCTGCATGCAGTCTAGACCAGGCCGAACCAGCCTAACTCAAGGCCAAATTACCACTTCAACTAAGACATTCGGGCCGAGTTATAATGACCTAGATGCCTCGCTAATCACCTCCAGGTACCTCCGCGGTCTTCACAAGAACACGCCATCGGATCAAGACAAGACCAACAAGTATCGTGCCGGTCTTGGGACGCCCATGGCTTAGACTGGCACCTAGGAATATGGAATATGCCCTTGGCATCAAGAAGATGCTAGAGAATATGCCCTTGGCATCAAGAATATGCTAAGTAATATGCCATGGCATCTCCAAAGATGCCAAGGCATATGCTGAGCATCTCTAGAAGATACCCAGAATATGCCATCTAGATGCCAAGCATGTAGAACAAGTCTTGTCCCCTGGGCTCCCCTTTATAAGGAGCACCAGGGGGATCGTTACAAGAGAGGCCCCGAAGGGCTCCTACCCTCTCTGCTCAATAGGAGCTCTCCTTCTTCTTTTTCCTCCACTCTCACAGAGAGATCTAGATAGAGGCATAGGAGATACAGCTCAAGGAGCATGATTGTAGCCACAAGTATGGCAAGATTATAAGAGATTAGATGTAGAGGAAGATGTGTTATCTCCACATGAGATCTTCAATCCTAGATACATTGTATTTCTCTTTGTTCATACGAGTGCGGTCTTCACTGCATCATCCCTCCCCGGATTCCTCCACGTCCATCGGCCCCAACTTTAGCCTACCCATGGCATATGCCGTGATACCACCACGACATTTGGCGCCCACCGTGGGGCCTTTTAGTGGCGTTGGTTGGGTTTCCATCCGGACGGGAGTACCTTCATCAACCTCATCTTCATAGAGCATTTACAGCTCCTCCAGGCGGACAGAGAACAGAGAGGTAAGCAAAGGGTCTCCAAGTCTGACTCAGCAGGGCGGGTAAGACTCAGCAAGAATGAATCAGACTCTTCTCCAAGCATACTATAAGTAACAGATAACTCAACCACCAACATTAGATCCTTCACCCCGGGGAGAAAATAACTCAACCCGGGGACTAGCCAACGTATCCATAGAATCACCTTTAGATGTAGAAAAACTTATGTTGATTTGGGTATGTATTTGCCAGCTTATTTATAATTCGAATAGAATTTGAGTCATCTTATTTATGATTCAGATAGAAATTGAGTCAGTTCATTTATGCTTTCGATTGACCCTTAACTCAGCTCACCAGCCAGCTTATTGATGATTCAGACATAAATTGAGTCAGTTCATTTATGCTTTGGATTGACCGTTAACTCAGCTCACCAGCTAGCTTATTGATGATTCGGACATAAATTGAGTCAGTTTATTTATGCTTTGGATTGACCCTTAGCTCAGCTCACCAGCCAGCTTATTGATGATTCGGACAGAAATTGAGTCAGTTCATTTATGCTTTGGATTGACCCTTAACTCAGCTCACCAGCCAGCTTATTGATGATTCAGACAGAAATTGAGTCCGTTTATTTATGCTTTGGATTGACCCTTAACTCAGCTCACCAGCCATCTTATTGATGATTCGGACAGAAATTGAGTCAGTTTATTTATGCTTTGGATTAACCTTTAACTCAGCTCACCAGCCAGCTTATTTATGATTCGGATATAATTTGAGTCAGTTTATTTATGCCTTGGATTAAACTTTAACTCAGCTCAGTAGCTTATCTCTGATTCAGACTAACATTTGATTCAGCTTGCAAGGGTATATTATAATTCGGATTTGTATTCAGACTTGGCGTACTAGCTTATCTCTGATTTGGACTAAAGTTTGATTCAGCTCGCCAGATTGCCAGGTTATGTTATGTCTCGGATTGATATGTCACTATCTTGCCAGGTTATCTCGTATCTCAGGTGACTATTTGCCAGCTATCATATCTCGAATCTATATCTCATATCAACATCTCGAATCATATCTCTCAGCGATTAGCCCTATTATCATATCCCAAAACTTAATCTTGGATCTATGTTGGGGGGGTGACCCCGGATAGGGTAAGGACGGGGAAAGACGAAAGGAAGTTCCCCATCCAGTTTCCGAGTTACAGTCTAAATCAGCGGAATCCTATAAAGGTCAGCCGAGGTAAGCAAGAGCAGGACCCTTATGATAAGAGCAAGGTGTTACCCGGCCGACATACTGTGTAAGTCGGCTGGGTCAGCCCGAATAATCTGAATGCAGGTGAAGGCCAAGCCGAGTTAAGCGAGACAGGGCCGAATGATATGAAGCTTGCAGGAGAAGGAGATGCCTATAGTCAAACTCTAGTCACGGGCTAGGAAGAATCTAAGCAGAGCCAAACACTAAGGACAAGGCACAGAGCGACAGAAGGGCAGAAGGAGGTCACGGAGGTGACAGTCCTGAAGCCCGAGGCGTGCAGGTGGGGTCCTCTGGAACCTTGCCATCATTAGAAGGGCAATAGGGAAAGGAGGCCGTCGAGTTACTATATTAGGACAAGCATATTCCTCGAATATGATTGCCACGTCATCCCTAGAGGAGCCAAGGTTCCCCTTTATAAGGAGAGGCTTGGACTCAGAGAAGGGCATCGACTCATTCAGGACCGTTAGGCTAGGAAAGTTCTTCTTCTCCACTTGTATATAGCTCAAGGAGCGTTTGTAGCCCAAGGGAGGAGAAAAAAGATCTTTGTGTTAGTCTTTTGTGTGTAGAATCAACTACATCTTACCTCCCCAGATCCCTCTAGCATCCATTGGCCCCATACTTTAGCCTACCCATGGCATCTGCCGTGACACCACCATGACAGTTGGCGCCCACCGTGGGGCCAGCAGCGGTGCTAGCAGGAGTCATGATCCGAACGGGAAACTTCATCCACACTGGCGAGCGCGTTGTCTCAGGCTTAGTCCGGAGATTTGATCTCTGTGACTACGTCAGCAACAACGCAGGCAGCTTCAAGGGAAAAACTCCTCCGCGCAATGGCCTCTTCATCAACTTGGGCATGCACCAGATCTACGTCGGCGTCGACACCTCCGGCGTCTATCCTCACCAAGTTGTTGTTGCAGGAGAGCCTCCCCTTAGCGCCGCAAACGGTCCGCGCGGAGTGCGCCCCGTCAGAAGCGTCGAGGTGATGGTCGCAGCCGGGGTGCAGGCGGGAACAGCGGGCGCCGAACCAAGCAAAGATTTGAAGACAGGTGTGCAGGTGGCCACCAAGCAGGCAGCTCCACAGCCCACCGAGCTAATTCCTTCAGCGGCCAACCCAGCCGAGGTGCAGGAGACGACCCCAAAGGCACCAAGGGTAAGAGGGCCACCCCTGGAAAGACCAGAAAACATTCTTCAGCCAACTATAGATAATCTAACTACACCTGTAGCGCCAATACTTGATCCGGCTAACGCTCAGGCAGAGTTAGAGGAGACCAGGCAAAAAGTGCTGGTAGAGGCAAAAAAAGGTGTCAGCATTGCGGGAGTCCTTAAACAGGACCCTGCGAGAGTATGCTAGGGCAAACAAACTTGACGTCGCCCCCGAGCGGGTTGACGAGTTAAGATTAAGAGGGAAGAACCTCATAGATGATATCAACAAAGAGCATGATGCTCATAAGGCAGAATCAGTTGATCTAGGCTTGCCGAGGTACAGTACCCCGGCAAAGAACTTGAGGGCGACAAATGCCGCTGCACTAGAGTTAGAAGGATTGACCGGCGAAGCCCGGCAAAAACAGCAAGAAAGAGTAAATGAGCTGGTGCGCATTGCGAACCAGCAGAATGAAGAAATGCTCAGGGCATACCCGGCAAGGCCTGGTGCCTCACGAATGGTTCATTCGGCTGATGCAGCACCTGCCTTATCTCTGGCAGCAGCATCCTCGCCCGGAAACAATGCGCGGAAAGACAGAGCGGTAACTTCGGGAAAAAGAAATAAGCAAATTGTTCCATATGACCCGGCGATAGCCGGAAAAGCAAATGAAAATAGAGGCAATGGAAGCCGAGGTAACAGTGGCGAGAGAAACCCCGGCCATGCCGAGAAAGGCAACGGAGGCCGAGGTAATGGAGATCTCGGAAGAGGAAACCACGAGAATAATATCCCGGCTGAAGGAAGGAGAGAACCGCCACCCAATCCACAACCGAGACATGAACCTCGGCAGGAAAGAGAAGTGAGACCAGCTCGCCACAATCAGGTGAATGAGAGGTATAATGATGGTTATTCCGAGATGGAATATGCGGTTCATGGTGGAAATAACCACTATGGAATGCATGAGAGAATTCTGTACAGAGATTTGCCGTCAAGTGATGCGAGAGTAAAGCTGGACCGGCTATACTGGTCGGAGTTGTTAGAAGAAGGTCCACCAGGCCCGGCATGCTTCGGACCGCGGATCATGGGCGAGCCACCTGTGCCGAACTTTCAGCTGGCAAGAGGCACAAAAACATATAATGGGAGCACCAAACCACATGATTGGTTGATTGATTATACCACTGCTATAAAAATAGCTGGCGGAAACCTGCGATGGCAGTGCGATATGTCCCACAAATGTTGGAAGGACCAGCTAGAGTATGGCTGAATAACCTGCCAGCAGGCACTATCAACTGTTGGTTGGATTTTGAAGAAACGTTCGTTAGCAACTTCACCAGTACTTACAAAAGGCCAAACAGGCCGCAGCAGCTAGCCATGTGCAAGCAAAGGCCGAATGAGACATATAGAGAATTCTTAACTCGGTGGTGTAATCTCAGGAATTCATGCGAGGGAGTTATAGAATCACAGGCGATAGCTTGGTTCGCTCAAGGATGCCGCTATGGCAGTGTATTATGGCAGCGATTGCAAAGAGATATGCCAACCACTTTGGCAGAAACCATCAGGATAGCGGATTCCTGTGCATTGGGAGATCCGACAAAACCAGAACTAATGTCAGCAGATCCTCAGGAACATCAAGATCAATACGCAAGAGATGCGGCCGGGTCATCAAGGCGCAATGAGTTCAGAGGGAGAAGAAGAGAAGAAAGACCGGATTATAGATATGGCTCAAGTCAGGTGGCAGCGGTAGTGCAAGATCAGCTGAGTCACGGAAACAATCAGCGGCAAAAGAATGGTCCTCAGCAATGGACACCAAGGAATGAAGGAAAAGACAGTGGACACCAGAATAGAAGAAGCAATGGCAGGAAAGGCCGAAGTACACGTTTGAGTCTATGTTAGACCAACCGTGTAAATTTCACACTTCGAACCCGACCAAGCCGGCCAATCATACGACTCGGCAGTGCGCCTGGATGAAAAATGCAATGGGTAACCCGGCAGGCATACAGGCAACATCCCACTAGGCACATCAACAGCATCAGCCACAGTTCACTAGAGCAAATGCACAACAACTAATGTTACCACCTCCTCCCCTGAGGTATGATAACTCGGACCGGAGAGATGCAGTGCATCAAGTGATAAATCAGGTTCCGGATGAAAGGACGAACCCAAGAAATAGTGGATGCAATGATTACAGGGAACATCATCAATCATATTGCGTGTTCACAACAGAACAGCAAGACAGGCAAAGTGTGCAGCGCCGACATATGGAAGTAAATGCAGTTATGCCAGCAGTACCAAGATATGTGCCTTGGTCAGATCAAGAAATATCTTGGAGCATAAAGGATCACCCCAAAATAATGCCGAATCCGGGGTCATACGCACTCGTACTAGATCCGACATTTTTCGAACCGAGCATTAATGTGAAATTTTCAAAAGTACTCATTGACAATGGGAGCAGTATCAATTTCATGTACAAAGATACAATGCATAAACTCGGAATATCGCAGAATATGCTGCAATCCACGAGGACCATATTCCATGGGATAGTACCAGGGCTTTCATGCGAACCCATTGGAAAGGTTCGAGTGGATGTGTTATTCGGCACAAGAGATAACTGCAGAGCAGAAAATTTGGAATTTAAAGTGGTGGATCTAGAGAGTTGTTATCATGCTCTACTCGGACGGCCGGCATTGGCCAAATTCATGAGCAGCTGCCACATAACTTACTTGAAAATGAAGTTACCCGGACCACAAGGGGTGATAACAGTAGCAGGAGATTATAGGAAGTCAATGGAATGTGCTTCAGCCGGATCAAATCTGGCCGAGTCATTGGTAATAGCAAGAGAAAAAAGAAGGATTCAGGAGGTAGCGGCCCTCGCTCAGTCGGCACAATTGAATATGCCGGCATTGGCCAATCCGCATGAGGTGTCTCTTTCCAGCCGACTAAAGAAACAAAAAAGTTCCAGATAGATGAGCAGTTCCCAGAACGCACCGTCACCATTGGTGCCGGCCTATATGCTAAATAGGAAAGCGAGCTCACCAACTTCCTCCGTGAGAATCGGGATATCTTTGCATGGTCAACTCAGGATTTGCAAGGTGTACCGAGGGAGTTGGCTCAGCACTCGCTGAATGTAAGGCCAAGAGCAAGGCCGGTGAAGCAACCTCTCCGCCGCTTCGCCGAAGATAGGAGAAAAATAATAGGGGATGAGATAGCTCAGTTCCTTGCGGTCGGGTTCATCATGGAGGTGCTTTATCCGGATTGGCTATCAAACCCGGTGCTAGTAGAAAAGAAGAAGGATGATCCAAATGTAGCCATTGTATGGCGAATGTGTATTGATTACACGAACCTGAACAAGGCGTGTCCAAAAGATCCTTTTCCTTTACCTAGAATAGACCAGGTCATTGATTCGACCGCAGGTTGTGAACTGTTATCATTTGTAGACGCGTATTCTGGTTTTCACCAGATACCATTAAATCCGGCCGATCAAATAAAGACTGCATTTATTACCCTGTACAGGTCTTATTGCTATCGCACTATGCCATTCGGCCTGCGTAATGCAGGGGCAACGTACCAGAGATGTATGCAAAAATGTCTGCATGACCAGATAGGAAAAAATGTACAAGTATATGTAGATGATGTGGTTATCAAAACCAAAGAAAGCAAAACGCTACTGGATGATATTCGGCAGACTTTCGCGAACTTAAGGAGGTTCCGAATGAAGCTTAACCCGGAAAAATGCACCTTCGGTGTACCAGCGGGAAAACTACTCGGTTTTCTTGTATCTAGCCGAGGTATAGAGGCCAACCCAACAAAGATAAGAGCAGTAGAAAGGATGGAATTGCCGAGATGCCTGAATGACGTACAGAAGTTCACAGGTTGCCTGGCCTCGCTTAGCCGATTTGTATGCCGGCTGGGAGAGAAAGCATTACCACTTTATCAACTGATGAAAAAATCCGATAAATTCATTTGGACACCATAATCAGACAATGCGTTCCATGAATTGAAGAAGATGTTGGTCACAGCGCCAATCCTGGCTTCTCCATTGTCAAAAGAGCCTATGTTACTTTACATAGCCGCCACGAACAGAGTAGTAAGTGCTGTGATCGTGGTGGAACGAATTGAAAATGATAAATCAATACAAAGGCCGGTATATTACCTAAGCGAGGTATTATCAGCCTCAAAGAAAAATTATCCACATTATCAGAAGATGGCATATGGGGTATACATGTCAGCAAAGAAACTCAAACATTACTTCGAGAGCACCCCATCAAAGTGATCTGTGAAGCACCCATAGCCGACATATTAAGCAACAAAGATGCAAGTGGCCGAATAGCTAAATGGGCAATTGAATTGTCACCTTATGCTCCGCAGTTTGATAGGCGAGATGCAATCAAATCTCAGGCGGTGGCCGACTTCTTCGTGGATTGGGCCAAGGTGCAATACGAGCCACCATTACCAGATCCAAGCTATTGGACGATGCATTTCGACGGTTCCAAACTGAGAAACGGTTTGGGGGCAGGAATAGTGTTAACCTCGCCAAAAAGAGATCAGCTGAAATATGTGATGCAAATACATTTTGCCGCATCAAATAATGTAGCTGAATAGGAGGCACTCGTCCATGGATTAAAGGTGGCAAAAGAGATTGGGATACGCCGAATTTTATGTTACGGAGATTCGGATTTGGTAGTACAACAAGTCTCAGGCAATTGGGATGCGTTAGATGCCAATATGGCCTTATATAGGTTTCATGTGCAAAAACTGAGCGGATACTTCGATGGATGTGAATTTCATCATATACCTCGGGCAGAAAACGACGCCGCAGACACATTGTCAAAACTCGGATCAACCAGGCAATCAATTCCCCCAGGTATCGCCCTAGAGCACCTGAGAAAACCGTCAATAACACCATCACCAGAGTCCGAATCCATCTTTATTCCGGCGAAATCAAGAGAGAATAATATGCCGATGGAAATGGACAAAGAATGTAACTCGGAATTTCCAAAAATGAACCCGGCCGATACGCGGATGGATCTAGAAAAATCCGAGGTAGTTATGTCAGCGGAAAATATGGAAATAGATAGTGAAATTACCCAGAAAAAATCATACCAAGATGGGCGCAACCCATATTTTCTTTCCTTAAAGATGCGATTTTGCCGAGTGACGAGGTATTGGCAAGACAGACAGTGAGAAGAGCTAAAGCTTATACAATCATAAACAATGAGCTGTATAAAAGGAGCGTCACAAGCGTGTTGCAAAGATGTGTGAACTCGGCGGAAGGCCAGGAGATCCTCCTAGATATACATCAAGGAGAATGCGGGCATCACGCCTCGTCCAGAGCTTTAGTGGCCAAAGCATTCAGGCATGGGTTTTATTGGCCAACATCGTTGAAAGAGGCCAAAGAACTGGTCGTAAAATGTAATGGTTGCCAGAGATATGCCAGCAAGATACATATGCCATCGTCCGAGTTAAAAACGATACCAATTACATGGCCATTTTCTGTATGGTGCTTAGATATGGTGGGACCATTCAAGCCGGCCCGAGGCGGGATGACCCACATCTTAGTCATGGTCGACAAATTCACAAAATGGATTGAAGTAAAACCAATAAAGAAGTGTGATGGGCCCACATCAGTAAAATTCCTTAAAGATATTATCTTGAGATATGGTTACCCACACAGTGTTATTACAGACAATGGTACAAACTTTGCTGAAGGGGCCTTCGCTAGATTCTGTCAAGAAAAGCACATAAGACTAGATGTCGCCTCAGTGGCTCACCCAACATCTAATGGGCAAGTAGAAAGATCTAATGGACTAGTATTGTCCGGAATAAAACCACGACTCGTCGAACCACTGCAAAGGTCGGCAGGGTGTTGGATTGAGGAACTACCAGCAGTACTATGGAGCCTCAGAACTACCCCAAACAGATCAACAGGGTATACACCATTTTTTCTAGTATATGGGGCAGAAGCTGTGCTTCTAGCCGACATAATACATGACTCGCCAAGGGTTACCCAGTATACGACCGCTGAGGTAAATGAAATAGCTCGGCAAGATGATGTCGATCTGCTAGAAGAAGCCAGGGAGTTGGCATTATCAAGATCAGCTATTTATCAGCAGGACTTGCGGCGATATCATAGCAAGAAAGTAAATCCAAGAGTGTTTAAAGAAGGAGATTTGGTTCTTCGATTAGTGCAACGTATGGCCGGCATGCAC
Organism: Avena insularis; assembly: GCA_023614405.1. Classification (NCBI taxonomy): domain Eukaryota; kingdom Viridiplantae; phylum Streptophyta; class Magnoliopsida; order Poales; family Poaceae; genus Avena; species Avena insularis. The sequence continues at coordinate 81,713,468 of CM042695.1, read as the reverse complement.
AAACTATCACCCCCATGGGAAGGACCATTCATCGTGAGCAAAGCATTGCACAATGATGCGTATTACCTAATTGATGCTCAGTCACCAGAAAAGAACATGGCAGACAAAGCCAGCGAAGAATCGAAAAGACCATGGAATGTAGCTTTACTTCGTCCATTTTACTCGTAGGAGTCATCTACGACACGTTGTAAAGTAACGCTCCAGGACAAAGTATCAACTATGTATTAAACCTCGGCACCTTGAGCAGTGGCTCGAGGACTGACCTATATTGTTTTTGAGTTTGGGTTATGTATTAAAACTCGGCACCGTGAGCAGTGGCTCGGGGACTGCCCTATATTGTTTTTGAGTTTGGGTTATGTATTAAACCTCGGCACCTTGAGCAGTGGCTCGGGGACTGCCCTATATCATTTATGAATTTGGGTTATGTATTAAAAACCTCAGCACCACGAGAAATGACTCGGGGACTTCCTTATATTATTGTTCATTTTGGATTATGTATTAAACCTCGGCACCTTGAGTAGTAACTCGGGGACTGCCCTATATCATTTCTGAGTTGGCGTTATGTATTAAACCTCGGCGCCTTGAGCAATGACTCGGGGACTACCCTATATCATTCTTTCGTTTTTGAATTATGTATTAAACCTCGGCACCTAGAGCGGTAACACGGGGACTTCCCTATATTATTACACATTTTGAGGTAGGTACTAAACCTCGGCACTATGAGTTATCCACTCGGAGGAGTGACACGGAGATTGCCCAATGTTATTTTTTCCCAAATTATGTGTTAAGCTTCAAGATCTCGAGAAAAGCGCTCGAGGACTATGAAAACTCGATTTCTAGAGCAATGACTAGGGAATTGCCCCACAATTGCCTATTGCTACAAGAATAGGAATTAAACTTTGACACTCAGAGCGATATTATTTCGCTTTCCCCAAATGTGGGCTTCAAGATTTATAACTCGGATAGAGATCAAGAATACGATGGTTGAGCCGCCAAACTTATAAAGGTCAGGCAATATTAAAACGCCCAACTACGGTGGGATAAATGCAAACACACAATCCCAACTTACGAAATTGAAGGCCACCAAAGCAAAGATTTTTAACCAACAAAATCAGCTTAGACAGAATAATAACGATCACCATCATATGTGCCTCAATGTCAAAAGGAAAAAGAAGTTCATACCACACATAAAATCAGACAATTGTTGCACACACATCATACGCCCGGCATACCGGGGATAAGAAATGACTTAAAATCTCTTGAGCCTAAGAGGAAGCGACTTGGTCAGGCACTGGGCGCTCCGAGGTAGACGGCACTTCGGACGAAGTTGCTTCGCCTTCCGCGGAACTAGGGGCGACTTAGGGGGTGGCTCGGGGCTGTTGAGGAACATTAGCCTAAGCTTGAGAATGCCCAGTCCCCTTGGAGGATGATCGCGCGTCGCCGTCCCCATCTGAGCTTGCGCTGGAACCACTAGAAGTGTCCGAGTCGCCCTCACCCTCGTCCTAGTCGGCCGAATCATTATCAGAGGCATCTTCCACTTCAACGTCATCCGTCGGGTCAGGAAGGAAGCTCGGCCCTTCAATCCAGTTGTGTACGTCAGCATACTCAACGAGCTGGAAGGCACGATCTTGTCGACGAGCGACGAATTCTGGATCCTCAAACCAATGGGAGCCAGTGTGCAAGTTTATCAAGGTATCGAGCAAAATATCCTCGTACCATGACATAATAACTGTGAGCGCCATATCAGCACCAACTCGTCCAGCGGATTCCCTCCAGAGATTTAATTGGTTCTGGGATGCCATTAGTCTTTCCACCAGTATCTTGACCTCATCAATGTCAGGAGTTCTAGAAGTATTCGGCCAGAGAACATGATAGGACCGAATGGCTGCTTGCACCAAATCCCGGCCCATAATCTTCATCGGACCAACGGCAGCACCAACATCAACCAAGAAATCTTCCATCGAGTATTCCGGGCTAGCATCTGCGGGAACACCTCGGCGCACACGAGCATTGATCACCGCTCTAGAGCTCACGAGTTTAGCTTCTGGAAAATGATCTGTGTGGAATAAAAAGTATATCACTCAAAAGTAAGAAAGAGAAGGACATAACTCGGCCACGGTCAGAGACTTACGATGAATGTAGCTTAGCATCTTCTGAAGGTCTTGAGCCCAATCAAACTTGGTTTTCTCAAAGCGAGTGATCTCCTCGCTCATCGCCCGTGTCTTGAGTTCGGCAACATCGAGGAGTTCTTTATTTTTCTGCAATTGCAGAGCTAGCCGATTCTTCTCTTCGGAGAAGTCCTGGTCAACTTTCTCTAACTCAGACTTCTGAGAGAGCTTGAGGGACTCCACCTCGGCGCGCAAGCGAGTTATCTCATCATCTTTCTCTTTCAGCTGCGCCGATTGAGTAGCGGCTTTCTCTAAAAAATGCAGCATCACATTAGGCATAGGAAGGCATTCTTGATGTGACGCTGCAAGAGTTTGTAACTCGTCTATACCAAAGCCAGAAGGTTAAAATGAACCCGGGATAAATTTCGAACAAAAATCTGTAAAGAGAAAGGATAACTAACCTTCCAGGGCCTTGGCCTTTTTCTCAAGACGGATGTTGCGATTGTTAATGTTACCTATTTACCAGCAAGATGAGATAACGCCTCAGGCCGATAATAATAAGAACCTTTGGGACAATACAAAAGTTTGTTAACTTACCAGCTTTCTTCACCACAGGAATAACTTTTTCATACTTATCTTGCAATTTCTTATGCGTGAAAAGCAACCTCTGAAATTCGGCAGTCCGCCGATCATGAGCCACCTAAAAACGACAAAATAAATCGCAGTGAAATATTCGAAGCTAAGACATATCCGAATCAAGCAAAACTTAACTCGGATCTAGGTGGCTGGATATTCGAAGCTAAGACAGATCCGAATCAAGCAAAGCTCACCTCGGATCTAGGTGGCTGGATATTCGAAGCTAAGACAGATCCGAATCAAGCGAAGCTTAACTCGGATCTAAGCGGCTGGATATTTAAAAGCTAAGGACATTTGCTGGCAAAATAACGCACTAAAAGCTTAAACTAAGCTTCCAAACGAGCAACAAGTTACTCGGTTGCAAGCTTCGGGGACTAGAGTATATATGTTATCATTGGAATGATCAACCAAATGTCAACAAAAGCAGTTACCTCATTCATTTTGTCGCTATCAAGCACGATCTTGGCAGCCATATGTAGACGACTGCTGATGTCCGAGAGATGAAAGGGCCGGTTGCTAGGATTGCCCTCAAGCTGATCAGCATCATTCCAGTTGTTGGCGTATTCCACTAACGAGCCGAGGCTGTTCCCACTCTTAGTACGAGTAAGAACTTTACCTCGTATGTGTTGTGTAACCACCGCCGCCGCGGGACTCTTGTGAAGAGCGAGCCGAGTATCAGCGAACGGGGTGACAACCGTCTTGGCAGAAGAAACCCCCTTGCGCAATGCATCAGCAATTGTAGGCTGAGAAGAGCTAGCAAGCCCTTTCTGAGATGAGGGAGGTTTGGTGACGACGACCTTTCTTGCCTTAGAAGAGGCGTTGGCAGGAGCCGTTACCTCGGCACTTGGAGTGACATCTTTGGAGGCCGGAGGGATTACGGTCTCTGAAGGCGCCGAGACAGTGATATCCTCGGCTGGAGTCAGAGTTGCGGTAGAGACTGTGGAGGTCGGAGGAATCTCGGGGATAACTCCGGGGTTCACAACGAGGACAGCAGAATCGCTAGGAGGATCTGCTGTCCGAGTTACATCGACATCAGAGATGGAAATCGCAAGCGCATCTTGGCGAGATGACGTCTGATTCGGAGCGGGAGGAGAGTCCGCGCGAGCAGGACTAGGAACTATGGTATCTTCAGGAGGTGGAGGAGAAGGCGTCCGAGTCGTATGACTCGTCATGCTCGGACCGCTAGGTCGAACAAAAAGAGGAGCGCTGCAAAAGCACAGAGAGTCAGGTCAGAACATAGAAAAAGCGAAACAAGAAATACAAAAGAAAACCAACTCACCCAGTAACCCCGGGCATAGTTCTACGCTTCGGAGGGTGCTGGGCTGACTTCTTCATTCGTTTCTTCGGAGCAGCTTACGAGGCACCTGCTGGAGCGGTACTCTTCCGCGAGGTAGCTGGAGGTTGAGAGGCGAGAGGCATGGCTTCATGCACCTGACCGGCCTGATTAGCTAGGGAAGTAGAAGCCGGAAATGCATAAGAGATAGGCATTGCGGCAACTACCTCAAGAATTTGAACGTCGTCCGAATCACCTTCCTCCTCGTGAGCCGAGGTCTTGCCACGGGCACGAGCCGGAGCGAGGTCCGACTTGGGAACAAACTCCTCCGAATCAAGTTCCCCGCTATCCGGGCTGTTCCGATCTGCAGTCCACGGTAGGGCTAAAACCTCGGCATCCTCAGTCCTCTGCTCCGCAAATCTCTGCGAGAAAATAGACAAAAGAGTTAGCAAAAGGAATAACAAACGCAATTGGGGGTCAAAACATAGATGCATGAATTTACCTCGGGAGGGGGGTTCCCACGGGTGAACGGCTTCAGTACCCAGGTCCAATCCTCCGGCATCTCCGTCTTAAAGATAGCTCGGTCGCGCTTGAAGATAAGATAATTATCAAGCTCCACCGATGAGACTCGGTTGGGATCGAGGGGACCGCTCGTATAGCGTATCTTATGCATGCGTTTCTGGAATGGGCACATCTGGCTGCTGACGAAGGTGGTCATCAGATCCTCGCCGCGTAGCCCGGAGCAGATCAGTTCCTTCAGCCGAATCTCAAAGGCCTCGGCCAGAGCATGGCTCTTCCTCGAATTATAGGTCCAGTTCTTCTTGGAAGGGGGAGCAATGGAAAAAGCAGGAAGCCGAATCCTGTCTTCCTCCCCAGAATTCCTGACATAAAAGAATGATTTATGCCAGTTCTTACATGACTCTAGACCAGCAATGCGAGGAAACTCGGAGTTCCTCCGAGGTGTGATGGACGCGGCCCCACACTGGGTAAGAAGTTTCTCGGAAGGGTGAAGGGATTTGTCTGGAAGGACATTGGAACGGATCTGGAAGAACTTCGACCAAACGTGCACAGACGGCCATAGGCCAAAGTATCCTTCCGAAGCAGAAATAAAGGCGGAAAGAGAAGCGATGGCATTAGCCGGAAGATGATGCGGCTGCAGGCCGAAGTAATCAAGGAACTCCCTAGCGAAATTTCTAAGGGGGAGTCCAGACCCACGAGCGAAGTGTGACATAAAGACGACGTACTCGCCGTCCCTGAGAACTGGAGAAGATTCACTGCCGGGTAAGCGACAGGCTACCTCGGCAGGAATCCAGTGAGTTCGGATTAACCACTCAATCTCTCGGCGGGTGACGGAAGAGCCCTGCTAGGAGCCCCGCTCGGGCCCAGACGTTGCATCGTCATCCTCAATAAGCGCACCGCTAACAGAGCTCGACATAGGGTCGCCAGAGGAATCTACAGAAGATGAACTAGCGGCGGAGCGAAGCCTAGAACTGCAAGGCCCCGTCGTGATCTTACGCAAAAACGGCGGTGGAGCGGAGAAGGAACCGCCGCGGGGAATCTAAGAAGAAGCAGATGCGTCTAGAGAATAAACTAGACAATGAGACCGAATAAACTCACCGGCAACGACACCAGAGCAAGTATACGGGGACGGGGTCGGCGGAGCAAAGCGATGGGAGCCTCGTCGTCGAAGTTTCCGATGGGCGCACGGCGGCGGAAGCACGAACAGGCGCAGAAGCGAGAGGAGGAAGAAGGGCAACGGGAAGCAAGGGAGGAAAGTAAATCTCCCAACCCCGCGCCCCTCTTTATAACCACGCGGCCTGAGTGGTAGTGGGATCGTGCGTGCGGGCGTTAACTTTGTAGATAGTGGGTGCGGCATAACCACGCGCCGCTGAGTGGAACCGCACCCACGACCACACGATGCAAGAGAGGATTACGATCCCCATTAAACGCGGAAGCGATCACGCGTTGCAGCACCGGCGACAGTAATTATCGTAGCCTGCACAAGGCACTATAGAGGAACAAAAAACTAGAGAAACAATGATGAGTGTGACACGTAGGACGAGGCGTACGCGAGAAGATGCGCAGATACCTCTAACAAGGGAAAAGTAACTCGGAAACAAGGAAAAAAGAATATTATGAAACTGATACGGCCCGGCCGAGGTTATAGGCAGGACCATACCAGCTTCAGGGACTAATGTTGGGGGGGTGACCCCGGATAGGGTAAGGACGGGGAAAGACGAAAGGAAGTTCCCCGTCCAGTTTCCAAGTTACAGTCTAAATCGGCCGAATCCTATAAAGGTCGGCCGAGGTAAGCAAGAGCAGGACCCTTATGAGAAGAGCAAGGCGTTACCCGGCCGACATACTTTGTAAGTCGGATGGGTCAGCCCGAATAATCTGAATGCAGGTGAAGGACAAGCCGAGTTAAGCGAGACAGGGCTGAATGATATGAAGCTTGCAGGAGAAGGAGATGCCTATAGTCAAACTTAAGTCACGGGCTAGGAAGAATCTAAGCATAGCCAAACACTAAGGACAAGGCGCAGAGCGACAGAAGGGCAGAAGGAGGTCACAGAGGTGATAGTCCTGAAGCCCGAGGCGTGCAGGTGGGGTCCTCTGGAACCTTGCCGTCATTAAAAGGGCAATAGGGAAAGGAGGCCGCCGAGTTACTATATTAGGACAAGCATATTCCTCGAATATGCTTGCCACGTCAGCCCTAGAGGAGCCAAGGTTCCCCTTTATAAGGAGAGGCTTGGACTCAGAGAAGGGCATCGACTCATTCAGGACCGTTAGGCTGGGAAAGTTCTTCTTCTCCACTTGTATACAGCTCAAGGAGCATTTGTAGCCCAAGGGAGGAGAAAAAAAGATCTTTGTGTTAGTCTTTTGTGTGTAGAATCAACTACATCTTCCCTCCCCAGATCCCTCTAGCATCCATTGGCCCCATACTTTAGCCTACCCATGGCATCTGCCGTGACACCACCACGACAATCTATATCTCGGATCCATATCAAAGGCAAATTGACATCATCTCATCAGATCAAATTATATCTTGGCAAGTAGATAACTCGGATTTGAGTCGGGAGACTCAGATTTGAGATGTAAGTCAAAATTGAGTAAATTAACTCGGATCTGGAATCAGATGACTCGGATTTGAGTCATATACCTCGGATTTGAGTCACATGACTCAGATTTGCGATGTAACTCAAAATGGAGTAAAGTAACTCGGATTTGGAATCAGATAACTCGGATTTGAGTCATATACCTCGGATTTGAGTCGGGAGACTCAGATTTGAGATGTAAGTCAAAATTGAGTAAATTAACTCGGATTTGGAAACAGATGACTCGGATTTGAGTCATATACTGTCGTGGTATTGCCGACGAGTACGCCATGGAGGGGTCCTCACAGTGCGTGTTTAGAGACGTGGGGTAAGGCGGACGGTTGACGGGTACGAGGTAACACAGCTTACCCAGGTTCAGATCCCACAACGGTGGCGGAATCCTACTCCTGCTATAAATCACTATAATGGCAATACGTCGAGTTACAGAGATAGGTTCGCTATGCGAGGTTGTATGAATCGGTACTAGGTTATTCTGCCCTAAAGGCTCCCATAGGCCCGACTTATATAGTCGCCAGGTCCTAGGGTTACAGGGAAAAGTCCTAGCCGGACAGGTTACAGAGTTCTACACCGTCTATTACCAGTCTTGTGTATCTTGCACTCCAAGGCTCTGGGTACGCTGGTGACTCCACCGTAACCTTCCTTTATCCGGCATGGGACTCCCTTCTGGATCCACCTAACTGGGCCGCCCAGCAGGCCATAGGCCACGCTACCTACTATGGGCCACCCGGGTTAGTCGGATAAGAGACATGCTATGAGGATACCCATATAGCATATCCCCAACAGTAGCCCCCGTAGAACTCCGAGATCTTGCACCGTCTTGCCTCTTTACGTGGAATGCTCCATCTAGATGAATGTCGGCAAATCGTCAAGCAACATCTTGTAGTTCTCCCAAAAAACCCTGCAAAGGTTTTCTCCGTCTTCAAATAGTAAGCCGGAGAAACGCTGAATCTTCCATCGTACTCTCCCGTAGTCGGATTAAATCCGTCCACGCCGGAATCTTTGATGAGACGGCTCATCTACCATGTCAGTTATGATGACGTAGGCTATAGGTCAGCGATGCCTCGTAACTCACACACGCAGAGAACGTAATCATATCCGATTTTCCCGTGCGAGCGATACGAACCGTTGGCGGCGACGGTTGGAGTCGTGGCAAAATTACCGCGCACGTTTCACGAACACGCCGTCTATGCGGCAACCGTCCGATTAGCTGCACGAATCTTGACGCAGAGTAGGATAAATAGTAACCGTGGGACACATGCCACTTTTTCACCCCATTCTCTCGCGTCATCGTCTTCTTCTTCCAGCCGCGTGCCTCCTCGAGCTCTCCGCGAAAACCTCGAAAACCCTAGCCTCCTTCTGCGCAGTTCGCATCCTCCCAGCACTCCATGGCCAGCAGCAATTCCTCCCCATCGATGGCGGCGTCGAGCGAAGCCGCGGCGAAGCCGGCGAGCTCCATCGTCGTGCCGCCAGAGGGGCTGGTCATCCCCGCATCGGCGGTGATTGAAACCACCGGCGGCGACCGAAAACTGGCGGCGCTGGAGCCTCTGGACGAGGAATCAGACTCGCATAAAGGCAACTGGCGCGGCTCGGACATCACCGGCCGCGACATCCAAGAGATGGTCGCCGAGGGCTACCTCCCCGCAACGGAGGGGCTCGCCTGGCGGGTGGCGTCGGCCGGTGAGGTGACTCCTTCTCACCAAGCCGGAGAGAAGGTGTACCTCAAGGCACAACTGGTACGCGGAGTTTCTCTGCCCATCTCCCACTTCTTCTTGTCCGTCTTGAACCACTTCAAGGTCCAACCCCATAACCTCTCCCCCAATAGCATCCTAGTGCTTAGCAACTTCGCGGCACTTTGTGAGGGTTACCTAGGGATTAGGCCTAGGTTAGATCTGTTTGTATACTTCTTCACTGTCAAGCGTGAAGCCGGACACAGTAGGGAGGAGCTGAGAAACTGCGGCACCATAAGGTTCAAGATCCGTCCTGGCCGGCGGTTCCCCGACATCGTAGGCCACGAATCATGCAAGAACTGGCAGCGGACGTACTTCTACGGCCCCGACATTCCTTTGTCGGGCCGAGAAGAAACGTACCCGGACTTCGTGGATGGAGCCGCCGCTGAAGTCTCCATATGGCGATCTCATGCCTCCCTTCCCTCCGACCTCAACGCTTCCCGTGCCATAAGGCGGATCGAGTGGTTCGTAGAGACGGGTCTGACCGGCTTGGACCTAGCCATGTGCTGGTTCATCAGGCGGATCCAACCTCTGCAGCACCGCACGAAGTTTATGCACGAGTACACCGACGACCGAAGGGATTCCCTCCGAATCTCCGAGGACAACTTCTCGAGCGACACCATCAAGTTCCGCCTTAAAGACATCGTCAAGGTGAAGGATAAGAAGCGTGGATTCACCCTCACCTACGACATGTTCGTAGATGGAAAGTGCCCAAAGGTAGACATTTTATTTTCCGTGTATGACATTGCTCCAGTTTTTCCGTCTTACTAATATCATCTTGTCTAACACGGTGATTTCTCACTTAACAGCTTAGAGATCTAGATGAGGGCAACCTGGCGGCCCAAATCTACGATCCAAAGATGAAGGAAGTCACGGTCATGTCCGATGATGATATCCCGTTGGCGCGAAAGCGGAAGAGCTCCACCTCTAACACTGCCGACGGAGGTAAGAAGAAGAAGACGGAGGGTGGAGCCTCCAAAAAGAGTACTGCCACCCTGGAGGCGGAGAAGAAGAAAGCCACTGGAATGTTTGCCAAAGCACCACCCCTAGTGTAAGCTTCTTATTCTCCGACGTTGTCTCATTTGTCTGTCTTATTCCTGTACTTATGCATTTTGCACGGTTTAAGGAAGAAAGCCACAACCAGCCTCAAGAAGTCCTCTAAGACTCTTGGGGCTTCTAGAAATATTAAGGATATGCTGCATCGCGACTCCTCTCCCGCCATCGCCCCTGCCACTCCTGCCGTCAAACCCTCCTCTACTCCGACAAGGTCCCAAGTTCAGGAGGTACCAGGCCCTTCCGCCATGGAAGTGGATTCTGGCGCCTCTACCGAGCTCGCTGTTGTCGGCGAGCAGGCGACGCAGGATAGCACTGCTCTTCCAATGGCTGAAGCTCCGGCTAAGGATGCCATCAGTAGCGGCAAGGCGATGCTGGGAGTTGGTACCTCTGCCGAAGGCGGCACCTCTACTCCCCAGAAACCCTTCGAATTTCCGAAGATAGTCTTCCCGGCGCTCATGCCGGGTAACAAAACTATGGTTCCTGGAGGAGTGCCGTCATCTCCGACGTGTGGTATTGAGGAGCTGCTCCGACAAGCAGACATCTTGCGAGGAAACAGCGTTTCCTTTGGCAAGCTGCTGGCCGAGAGCGCTACAAACCTCAAGATCATTGCACTTGTAAGTTTTGCTTTACCTTTTGCATTTTATATGAGTATCCCACTATAGCCCCCGAGGATGTAAACGGAAAACCATAGGTTTTTCATCTATATGCTCTAAGAGAAACTAAGTTAGATAGAACTCGCACTGTAGCCCCCAAGCATTTAGATGGAATGAATTATTCCGACTAGATGCTTTAAGAGTAGCATACACAGTGTTCATACATTTAAGTGTTGTAGCCCCCAAGCCTCTAGTTGTAACTGAATTAGTTCCGACTAGATACTTAAAGAAAAGCTAAACATTTTCTGAGTTAGAACTTTATACTGTAGCCCCCAAGCCTCTAGTTGAGAACTGAATTAGCTCCGACTAGATGCTTAAAGAAAAGCTAAGAATATTGCTAAGTTAAAAACTCTCGCTGTAGCCCCCGAGCCTCTAGGCGGAAAATCTCCGACTAGGAACTCCAAGCAGACTAAACAACGACTTAACCTTGTATTTATTTCCACAGAACGAGAACGCTCGGAGGGGAATGGACAACGAGAAGTACCAGAAGATGCGCGCGGACCTTGAAGCTAAAAAGGGTAAAACCGCCATCTTGAAGGAACAGATCATCAAAAACAAGAGTCTGTTTTCTTTTTCCGCATTTCCGTCTTACTTTTATGCCCATAATCTCTGAGTACTTAGTTTGTACTTTGTTTTCTCCGACTTGCAGAACATGTTGCCAAGGCCAAGGATATTGTCGAGCAGTCCAAGCACATCCAGCAGCTGAACAACGAGAACAAAATCCTTAAGCAGGAGAGGGAAGAAATTCTGCAGATGCACAAGCATTCTATGAAAGCCCTGCAGGACTCCGCCTCCGCTGAGATCAATCGCTTGAAAGAAGAGCTTGCTATCCTAAAGGATCAGAAGCAAGCTGCCGATGAGCAGAACCTTCGCCACAGCGAGGCGTTCAAGCTCCTTAATCAAGAGAAGGAATCCTTGGCGGATGTTGTCTGGCAGGATAAGGCCAGCATCTTCAGTAAGTGTCCTCCGTCTTGTAGTTCTGTAGTATGGATACTTAGATTTTTTTTAACTCATGCAGTCGTTGTCGGAATTTTCAGCGCCCATGGGCTTAACCCGCTCGCCTCCTTCAGAAAGGAATGCATGATTCTTGCCGGCAACTTCATCAACACCGCCATCGCCCAAGCCAAGGAGATCACCAAGCCCCTTCAAATTTATATCAAGGCGTCGGACTCCGTGGTGAAGTACTCGGAGATTCTGCGCCGAGCCCCCGAGCGTATTGCAAGCTGGAAAGCTTCATGTGCATGGGCTGGTGCAAGGATGGCGTTGTCTATGGTGAAGGCACACTATGAAGATGCCGACATCGACACGGTGACATCTGGTATCCCCGACGTATATGATGACGGCAAAGAGATCGATCATGACGCCATCTTGTCATCACTTGCTGGGTATGATACCAGGGTTGCCGAGTTGGTGGACGTGGACGTCTTCGTGCCCAGGAACTTTCTTGACAACGCCGACCCAGAATCCTCCGAGTCTCACCATAGCACCGATGCTGAGGATGATTCTCCGGCTGGTGATGATGCGGCCTCCAAGTCCCCTGCGCCCAAAGAGTGAAAGAACACTTTGTAATTTCTGATTCACCTCTGGATTGTGCGCGGAAAAACTATGTTGATGTAATCTTTTAAGGCGGAAAACAATGGTGATCGTATCCTGCTACTCAAGGAGTAAGTTCCAGTATGTATATATTTTTTAAGCAAGTGCTGGCTTATCCATTACTTTGGTTCGTATGCTTGACTTTTCGTGAGTCGGAAGACTCGTTGTCGGAACCATGCGCTTTAGGTGATGATGCCCAATGGCACCATCAATAACCTAAGCACAAAATCGCCGACAATGAGCACCAAAAGTCACTACTCCAGAATCCACATAAAAACAACAAAGAACGTGTAGACCAGAAAACTTAAGCTAACGCCCGTAGGCGGAATTTTCACAAGTGCAATCGCAAAGCTTGTGCATAAAAGTTTATATGATCCAAAAATGAACACTAAAGGAGGTAAAAGACTCAGCAATATGAGTGAACCAAAGAGCTTTATTTCATTGACCATATAAGAGGTACACTATTAGATAAAAAATGCTAAGTGTAGAAAGGACGTAGCTGTGCTATGTTCCATGGCCGATCAAGCTTCGGGTAGTCATCATCCGGGTCACGTCGCTTACGCTTATGATCCTCGTTGGGTCTATCCTTGAGCTCGCATTGTCGACAAGGTAATAAGACCCATTGAGCAGCGCCTTGCTTATGATGAACGGTCCTTCCCATGGCGGGGATAATTTGTGTGACTTATTTTGCTTAAGTCGGAGCACCAGATCCCCTTCTTTAGACGAGCGATACCGAACGCGGCGACTATGATAGCTGCGTAGCTTCTGCTGGTAGATGGCGGATCTTTGGCATGCCAAAACGCGCTCCTCCTCGAGAAGGTCTACATCTAGGCGTCTGGATTCTTCAGCGTCATCTTCGTCGTAGGCGGCAACTCTTGGTGCATCGTGGAGGATATCGGAAGGTAGGATGGCTTCTGCTCCATATACCATGAAATAGGGGGTGTAGCCCGTAGATCAGTTGGGTGTAGTTCGTAAACTCCACAACACAGATGGCAATTATTCCGCCCAGGCTCCAGCTGCTCTATGTAGCGGTGCCTCAAGACGTGGCTTGATGCCCTGCAGAATTAATCCATTGGCTCGCTCAACTTGACCATTGGATTGTGGGTGTGCCACAGATGCAAGGTCAACTCGGATGCCTTTGTCCCAGCAATAGGCCTCCACTTCTCCGAGTGACAAGTTGCTTTCGTTGTCGGTGATGATGCTATGTGGGAGACCAAATCTCACCACTAGATCTCGGACAAACCTGAGGGCAGTTGCCCCATCAAGCTTTCTAATGGGTTTAGCTTCTATCCATTTGGTGAATTTGTCAACTGCTACAAGCAGATGCATAAACCCACACGGTGCCGTCTGTAACGGCCCCACCATGTCTATCCCCCAGACTACAAATGGCCAAGTTATTGGTATTGTTCGCAATTCTTCAGCAGGGACATGTGGTTGTCGGGCATAATACTGACATCCTGTGCACATCTCAACCAGCTTGTCGGCGTCCGCCTTCGCGGTCAGCCAGTAGAATCCTTGCCGGAAGGCTTTCGCGACCAACGATCGAGGAGCGGCGTGATGCCCGCAATCGCCGAGATGGATTTCACGGAGGATTTCCATTCCTTCTAGCTGGGAAATGCACTTTAGGTATACCCCAGTGGTGCTCCTTTTATAGAGTTGCCCATTGATTATGGTATAACCCTTTGTTCGCCGTACTATCTGCCGTCTTTCGACCTCATCGTCGAGCAAAGTTCCGTGTTCGAGATATTCCATGAACGGTTTTGTCCAAGCCGGAGGGATCTTTGTCACCATGTTGACGAAAGAGTCAGCTCTATCCGGGTTGTTAACGTCGGCTCCCTTCACGGATGGTGTGCGCAGATGCTCTAGGAAAACTCCTGGCGGAATTTGCTTGCGCCCTGATCCAAGCTTAGACAGTAGATCAGCCGCCTCGTTTTGCTCCCTAGGCACATACTTGACTTTGTAGCCTAAGAAGCTCTTGTCTATCTCATCCACTTCGTCGCGATATGCCGCCATCATAGGATTCCGCGCATTCCAGGTGCCAGCCACCTGCTGGGCAACCAAGTCGGAATCTCCACAGCAAACTATGCGCTTGATGCCAATATCCTTGGCTACACGTAGTCCGTGAATGAGTGCTTCATACTCCGCCATGTTGTTTGTAGCCTCGAAGTGGATCTGCAGAATGTAGTGTAGCTTGTCTCCTTTTTGTGACTGTATCAATACACCAGCCCCCGAGCCGTTGAGCAGCTTTGATCTGTCAAAGTGCATCACCCAGTACTCTGGCTCCGGCAACGGAGTAGCGTCTGGCATCTCCGTCCAATCTGCAATGAAATCCGCCAAGGCTTGTGACTTGATAGCGTCGCGTCTCTTGCAGGTGATCTCGAAGGTGGCAAGTTCAATGCCCCACTTCGCGACCCTTCTTGTAGCGTCGCTGTTGTTGATGATGTCGGACAGTGGAGTCTTGCTCACTACTGTGATTGGGTGCTCCTGAAAATAATGCCTCAGATAATAAACTGGTCGTTGAACGTCGTGCTCATAGCCTGGTTCTTTCCGCTCTACGACGACGACGATGCTGATAACCCGGTTGGTTGCCTCCATGTAGATTAACAGGGGCTCACCAGGCTTAGGTGATGCAAGGATGGGCGCTGAGGAAAGGGTCTCCTTGAGCTGCTTCAATGCTGCATCTGCTTCGTCCATCCACGTGAATTTGTCCGCCTTCTTCAGGAACTTGTACAACGGCAAAGCCTTCTCTCCAAGTCGGCTGATGAACCGACTAACTGCTGCAACACACCCTGTTAGTCGTTAAATGTCCTTTAGGCATGTCAGACGATTTATGTTTAAGATGGCCTTGATTTTCTCCGGGTTGACTTTGATTCCGCGCTGGGAAACAATGAAGCCCAAAAGTTTGCCGGCTGGAACCCCGAAGACGCACTTCTTAGGGTTGAGCATCATGTTGTATTTCCGAAGATTATCAAAGGTTTCTTTTAAGTCGGAGATTAAGTCGTTTGATTTTTTAGACATCACCGCGATATCGTCCACATAAGCGTGAACGTTCCGACCAATTTGGTCATGAAGGCAACGTTGCATTGTCCGCTGGTAAGTAGCACCTGCATTTTTAAGCCCAAAGGGCATTGTGACGTAGCAAAACGTGTAGTATGGGGTAGTGAACGAAGTGGCCAATTGGTCCGACTTCCTCATCTTGATCTGGTGGTATCCGGAGTATGCATCGAGAAAACACAAAAGTTCCGAGCCAGCTATCGAGTCAATGACTTGGTCAATGCGAGGCAAAGCAAACGGATCTTTGGGACACGCTTTGTTCAAGCCGGTGTAATAAACGCACATTCTCAATTCATTGGTTCCCTTTTTGGGGACAAGTACAGGATTGGCCACCCATCGGGTGTGAAGGACTTCTCGGATAAACTCAGCCTTAAGTAACCTAGCTATCTCTTTGCCAATGGCGTGTCTCTTCTCATCTCTGAAGCGTCGTAGAGGTTGTTTCACTGGTTTACATTTTGGATCAATGTTTAAGCTGTGCTCGGCAAGTTCCCTAGGTACACCTTTCATGTCGGCAGGTTGCCAGGCAAAGATGTCCCTATTCTCACGGAGGAACTCGACGAGCGCGCTTTCCTATTTAGGATCCAGGTTCGTCCCAATGGCGACGGTCTTGGAGGCATCGCCTACCACAAGTTCTACCGGCTTGGTTTCGATGGCGGCCTTGAACGCAGGAGCGGAGTTGGAGATTTGTTTCTTCGACGCGGGCATCTCTGAGTCATTAACCTTGCTCTGGATCTCTTTGAATTCTTCGCTGTAGAGGACAGCTTCTGCAATGGATGCTTCATTGATCTCGCAGTCCCTTGCCTTGGTAAAGCTTCCGGATATGGTGATGACACTGTTTGGTCCGGGTATCTTGAGTTTGTTGTAGACGAAGCATGGCTTGGCGATGAACGTGTGGAATATGTCGCGGCCGAATATGACGTGATACATGCTCTTGAAGGGGACCACCTCAAAGGTCATGCGCTCTTGGCGGTAATTATTAACGTCACCAAAGGCTACCTGAAGTGTGATGCACCCAAGGGACCGAGCCTCCCGACCAGGAACTACGCCATGGAACACGGTGTTGGTCCGCCTTAGGTTTGCCTCCGTCAAGTTCATCTTCTGCAGTGTATCCAGGTACATAATGTTGATGCTGCTTCCACTATCCACCATGCACTTGGTGAACTTTGCGCCGTCAATCAATGGGTTGATGACCATGGCGTATTGGTTCTCCGTGGGCACAAGGTCTGGGTGGTCCGTCCTGTCCCAAGTGATTGGAACCTCCGACCAGCGCAGGTATTGGGGGACTAGGGGGGGAGTAGCCATCAGGATCCTTAGAGAGGTCTTTTGTTGTCAGACGGTGGGGGTGCTAAGGAAAGTGTGGTAGACTGGGGCCTTCTTTGCGAAGGGGTTCTTGCCCTTGTCGTCTCCCTTGGCGGCGTGCTTGGGGTCAACGTCTTCGTCCATGTCACTTGAATCTTTGGACTCCTCCTCCTTGTTCTTCCCCTTGCCCTTGCCTCGCGGTCTGTTCTTCCGACTTCGCTTATAGCCGGACTCCGGGTCTTCCTTGAGGTCGTTGACGAATTTGCAGTCTCGATTGGTATGGGTGGCCTTGCCGGTGGCGTCGAGGTGTACGAGAAACGGCATATCACGGTATTCTTCGTAGGTTTGGGGAACGCGGAGTGGTGCCGAGTTGGTTTCACTTCTCGCCGCCCACGGCTCCCCTTCCTTCTCGCCATGTTGTCCGCCTTCGCCTCGTCCTGCAAAAGTCATGGCGACCATGTCGGTAGATTGCTTTTCTTCTGGAGCGGATTTCCGCTTTGTACTGCTGTTCCTCCAAGCTTGGGTTGGAACGGCCGTTGCCGACAGAGATCCACGAGCATCGTCGTCGGCAGCTGCGAACTCACTAGCCAACTGAATCATCTGATTCAAGTCAAGCTGGTGATTGTCCTGCAAGCGCTTTAGCTTATGTCGAACAACGCACCTTTCCAACCCATCGATGAAGGCGGCCATGGCCGTCTGGGCGTGCACTCCTGCACAGGAATTTTTCATATCCAGCCAGCGGGAGAGGTAGGCGCGAGATGTCTCGTCTTTCTCTTGCACGCACCGCTGTAGATCACCCACCGTGCAGGGACGCTTATATGTACTCTCAAAGTTCTTGGTGAATGCTTCTTGCATGTCCATCCAGTTGTAGATAGATTTTTTTGGCAAGTCGTCGATCCATTGACGGGCCGTGCCTACCAACATTAATGGGGGGTACTTGACGGCGACGTTGGGGTTGCCTCCGGAAATCTCCACCGCGTTGCCGTAGTCCTGCAACCATGTGGCAGGCTTGGCGGTGTCGTCATAGGGCTTGATGGTCTTGTCAATCCGGAAACCTTTGGGGTAAGTTGCGGACCGTATTGCAGGTCCAAAGCAACGTGGTCCAAGGTATGGTCCTTCCCGGGCCTCGTGGATCTTATCGATCCACGAACGTGCATCGTATGGCTCCGGGTTCTTCTTCTTGTTGTCAACAGGGGATGGGCTGCGTGAGCGACGCGGGCCTCTTTCACCATGGTGACTGCTTGGCGGCGACGGAGGCGGAGGTGGCGGTGGGTTAGCCTTCTTGCTGTTACCCTCCTGCGACGCCCCACGTCTGTTGCGGTTGCTTGTCGGACGCGGAGGGTCGTGGTGCGACCTGCTCTTATGTCCTTGGTGGTGCTCTTCATCATGACGGGTATGTGCCGCGTTGTCGCGGATGGCGATGCCGCACTGCTTTGGCGGAGGCATATCCGTGTGATGTTGAGCCTTGTAGTCTTCCTGACGTCGGGGGGATCGGAGCGGTGGTGATGGACGGCGAGGTTGGGCTCTTTCTCAGTGGTTGGAAGATATGGGAATAGCATCCTTCCTGCTGCGTGCATCCCTCCGTCTTTGTTCTGATGAACCCGTCCGTGATCCGACATCATGATGAGATCCGTCCCTTGGCGGCTTGTACTGGCTAGATCGGCAGAGCGCTGGGTCAAACTCAAACCTCTGAGAGGTGGCCTTTTTCTGTTGCTTTACCGCCTTGGCAACTAGGTCATAAACCTGTTGTACTGCCTCAGGCGATCTATCCTGCTCCAGAAGGGTCTTGGCGACGGCGAGGTTAAGGAGTGGGGTGGGCATCACCTGTTTGCCTTCACTGTCAATGTATGGCTTGGCCTGTGCCAGCTTTGAGGGAGCCCATCCTAGGTTGCACCATACACCAGGATCATTGATGACGCGAGCCGGAGCTTTCTTAGCCTTCTGCTGTTGTAGCAGAGTCTTGTACTCGGCTTCCATTGCTCTAGCTTTTTCTATGGACTTCTGCGTGTTGACCAGATCTCGATCTAGTTTAGTGCCTTGCTCCGCGATGGCTTGTGCTTCCTCCAGCAGTTGCTGGCGATTTTCGTCAAGCTGAGTCACATTCCGGATATGATCAACAGTTAGTGGCTCAACGAGGAGATTGCCGTACATTACTCTATCAGTCGGGGTAACATGGGCTGCTGCCGACGTGGATGCTAGAGGCGGCAAGTTTGCGGTGTTGTTGTTGCTCGGACTGGTGCCAAGTTCCTATGGCTGTTGCACTGGATTAGGCGGAGGAGGCATGACTTTTGCACGGACATCGGCGGCGGCAATAGGTGGTCCTTTCCCCTTATCCAGCACCGTAGGCGGAGCTTGCCCGGGCTGGTCTTCATCCATCGCTGTCCCAATGGTGACGAACATTCCTCGGGACATGACGGTGTTATGAGCTTGTTCATCGTGCGAGTACTCCTCCTCCATCTCCTGCATAGTGGAGTCTAGCTCTTCTGGACTGAAGTCTATTTCCTCTGAATCTACACTGAAATCGGCGTAAAGCGCGTCAATGACAGAGTCGGAGGGTGCCAGGGCTTCCATGATGACGGGCGGTGGAGGTGCGACGGCCTCGATGATAACTGGGGGTGGTGGCGCTGCTGCGATGATGGCGGCCGGAGGCGGTGGTGGTGGCTGAATTGGAGGTGCTCCGTAGTTGTTGTTGGTGTTCACCATGCCTTCGAAGGTAAGGCGTCCTGACGCCTGTTGCCGTCTTAGAGAATGTCGGAGAAGCGTGCCATGGTCCAGTCCTTCCACAAAGTGATAGATGGCATCATCGTTGGGGTAGTTGGCTAGATCGGCTCGTATACGGAGCCACCTGGCCAGGTAATCGCGGGGGTTTTCTCCTTCTCTCTGAATGCAGCGCGCTAGATCGAAGATGGTAACCATGCCGACGAACTTGGATCTCTGCTGTCTAGACACACGGTCGAAGTCGGCGGATTTGCAGTGATCTTCCACCTTTATATCCTGCATAGGGGCGGTTTGGGTGGGCCTTGAAGTTTTTCGATCTTTGTCGGCGAACTTCGGGGAGAGATCCGACATCGATCCTTCCGCGAACGTATCCTGCCCGTGGGCGGTCCGTGCAGGTCTTGATGCTCCTCCGACTCCCAGGGAGCTAGTTCCCGAGTCGGTTTCGCCGATGAAGAGGTGGATATCTCCGATAGGGACGATCGAGCACCGTGTAGGGTTCGTCTTCGCCGGGATCCAGAACTCGTCGGGGGGGACGATCGGAACATTGTCGGAGAAGAGAACGCGACCGATGGCTACGGTTTTGCCGATTCCCGCGAAGATCTTGGTCCTCGCCCGCTGAAGAGCCTGAAGCGCCTCTGGCCCCACGGTGGGCGCTTAACCGTCATGGTATTCTTGTAGATGCACGCCATGGAGGGGTCCTCACAGTGCGTGTTTAGAGACGTGGGGTAAGGAGGACGGTTGACGGGTACGAGGTAACACATCTTACCCAGGTTCAGATCCCACAATGGTGGCGGAATCCTACTCCTGCTATAAATCACTATAATGACAATACGCCGAGTTATAGAGATAGGTTCGCTGTGCGAGGTTGTATGAATCGGTACTAGGTTATTCTGCCCTAAAGGCTCCCATAGGCCCGACTTATATAGTCGCCAGGTCCTAGGGTTACAGGGAAAAGTCCTAGCCGGACAGGTTACAAAGTTCTACACCATATATTACTAGTCTTGTGTATCTTGCACTCCAGGGCTCTGGGTACGATGGTGACTCCACCGTAGCCTTCCTTTATCCGGCATGGGCCTCCCTTCTGGATCCACCTAATCGGGCCCAGCAAGAGAGCCACGCTACCGACTATGGGCCACCCGGGTTAGTCGGATAAGAGACATGCTATGAGGATACCCATATAGCATATCCCCAACATATACCTCAGATTTGAGTCATATACCTCGGATTTGAGTCACATGACTTAGATTTGAGATGTGAGTCAAAATTGAGTAAGGTAACTCGGATCTGGAATCAGATGACTCGGATTTGAGTCACATACCTCAGATTTGAGTCAGGAGACTCAGACTTGAGATGTAACTCAAAATTAAGTAAATTAACTTGGATTTGGAATCATATAACTCGGATTTGAGTCAGATAACTCGGATTTGAATTAGATGACTCAGACTTAAGACATAAGTCAATTTTGAGTAAAGTAACTCGGATTTGAGTCATATAACTCGGATTTCGAGCCAGATAACTCAGATTCAAGACATAAGTCAAATATGAGTAGAATAACTCAGATTTGGAAACAGATGACTCGGATTAAAACTCACCCAAAAGGGTTATGACCAGTGCCCAAGAAGGCCAGAAGTAAAAAACTTGCCCAAAAGGATTATGACTAGTGTCCAAGAAGGCCAGAGGTCAAAAAACTTGCCCAAAAGGATCATGACCAGTGCCCAAGAAGGCCAGAGGTCAAAAAACTTGCCCAAAAGAATTATGACCAGTGCCCAAGAAGGCCAGAAGTCAAAAACTTGCCCAAAAGGGTTATGACCAGTGCCCAAGAAGGCCAGAATCCAAAAACTTGCCCAAAAGGGTTATGAGCAGTGCCCAAGAAGGCCAGAAGCCAAAAACTTGCCCAAAAGGGTTATGAGCAGTGCCCAAGAAGGCCAGAGGTCAAAAACTTACCAGAAAGGGTTAAGACCAGAGCCCAAGAAGGCCAGAGGTCAAAAACTTGCCCAAAAGGGTTATAAGACATAGAAGTATACGACCAAGGAATAAGTCGAAAAACAACTCTGGGAATATTTGAATTTAAAGCCTATGAGCGACTCTATGAGTCCCACATAGCCTCGGGGACTAATGTCGGGGGTGTACCCCTAGGTACCCCAGAGTTGGTGCATCGAGTTATTCGATAGAGTGCTAAGTTAGTAAATTAAGAGACGAGAAATATAATTAGAATAAAGAAAAGGAGAAGAAAACTACACTTGGGCCGAATTAATACTAATTCGGCCTGGTCGGTATTCATCCTAGACCGAATTAGGCCATCCCGGGCCAAATCAGAGCAGCAGGAACCGAATCAGGCTTATACCCCGTGTGGGCCGAATCATTTAAACCTCGGCCCAGTCAAACTTTACTGCACCTCACCGAACTCGGCCCAAGGCTCATCGCCAGCTCCCGTCGACACAGCCAGCTCCCGCCAACTTCCAGCCAAACATCGACAGCTCCTGCCACCACGAAGCATCACTCCCTCACCTCGTTGCCCGGGTGGGCCGAATGAGGATTAGCTCGGCCCACCGCGGGTCACAATGCCATCCCCCTCGCCTCGTCGCCCGGGTGGGCCGAATGAGGATTAGCTCGGCCCACCGCGGGTCACGATGCCAACCCCCTCACCTCGTCGCCCGGGTGGGCCGAATGAGGCTTAGCTCGGCCCACCACGGGGGTCGACGCCACTAGCTCTGCTGGACCTAGTCACTGCGGCTGGGCCTGACCCCAGCAGTACTCCGGCTGGGCTGAATCACCAGAACACCTCGGCTGGGCCCTTCATCTCTATTCGGCTGGGCCTCCTTCTTGCAGTCTGGACCAGGCCGAACCAGCCTAACTCCAGGCCGAATTACCACTTCAACTAAGACATTCGGGCCGAGTTATAATGACCTAGATGCCCCGCTAATCACCTCCAGGTACCTCCGCGGTCTTCACAACAACACGCCATCGGATCAAGACAAGACCAACAAGTATCGTGCCAGTCTTGGGACACCCATGGCTCAGACTGGCACCTGGGCATATGGAATATGCCCTTGGCATCAAGAAGATGCTAGAGAATATGCCCTTGGCATCAAGAATATGCTAAGGAATATGCCATGGCATCTCCAAAGATGCCAAGGCATATGCTGAGCATCTCTAGAAGATACCCAGAATATGCCATCTAGATGCCAAGCGTGTAGAACAAGTCTTGTCCCCTGGGCTCCCCTTTATAAGGAGCACCAGGGGGATCGTTACAAGATAGGCCCTAGAGGGATCCTCCCCTCTCTGCTCAATAGGATCTCTCCTTCTTTTTCCGCCACTCTCACAGAGAGATCTAGATAGAGGCATAGGAGATATAGCTCAAGGAGCATGATTGTAGCCACAAGTATGGCAAGATTATAAGAGATTAGATGTAGAGGAAGATGTGTTATCTCCACATGAGAGCCTCAATCCTAGATACATTGTATTTCTCTTTGTTCATACGAGTGCGGTCTTCACTGCATCATCCCTCCCCGGATTCCTCCACGTCCATCGGCCCCAACTTTAGCCTACCCATGGCATATGTCGTGATACCACCACGACAAGTCGCCCGTGCCGGCGCGTTGGTCCTAGACTCTATGGCCGCACTGGTAGCTTTGGAGCTACTCGCAGATTGAGACGGTGACGTCGGCTTTGCCGGCCCCTTCTTCTTCTGAGGTGATTTCTTCTTCGACGGCGTGGACACGTGTCGTGAAGTGTGTTCGGGGAGCTCGTCATCGTCGTCGTCCCCGTCGTGAGCCTCGAGGCCCTTGCTGGCCTCGAGCGTGTGTTGTCGCTGCCCACGGGTCTTATGGACCGTGGGTGCGGCGACCTCCACGACCTTGTCGTCATCCTCATCATCGTCATCATCTCCATCATCAATGTCGTCGCCTCTGGCGTTGCCCTTGTCGGACGAGGATTCATTCTCACCCTCGGCGGGCTCGTTCGATTTTTCGTCATCAAGAGGCAGAAGCCAGCCTTCCACCACTTGGAACAACTGCAAGGTTAAAATGCGATTAGCACGAACCGCGACTGCATATCTGCGACTGCGAAATGTACAAGAAAGTAAGGACTTACTGTCGGAGCCTTGCGCTTCGCGGTGTAGGGGCAACCCTGGCCTTCGCGTTGTGGTATTCCGCCTCAGTAATTTTCTTCAGGGCAAGGTGTAATCATTGATCCTCCACTCGGCAGTGCAGGACTTCGTTGGGTCATCCTTGCCCGTATACTGATACATGTAGTGGGCGCGACTGGCCAGAGGCACTAGTCGCCGCCCAAACCAACAATTGTACAAATTGATGGTCTGGAGGCCCTTCTTCAGGCTGCGGATCGTCTGCAGCATCTCGTCAACCACCATCCGCTGGTCGTGCGGGAGCTTAGAAACTTGGAGCTGACACGGCTCGGGCCGGTCGGCAGAGTACATCAGAAGCGCCACCTCGTCGTCCGGCGGCGACTCGGTCACGTAGAACCAATGTTTTTTCCACTCGTTTATCGCCTTCTTCGGCAGCATCAGATCAAAGAAGGAGGCCTTCGACTTCAACTAAAAGGTGAGGCCACCCGCGGCCAGCATCGGGCCGCCTGCCTCTTCGCGTCCGATCATCACGTGGAACAGATCTTGCCACAGGGGGAAATATGGCTGGCAGCCTAGGTAGCACTCGCAAAATGCCACAAAAATGGCGAGTTGCATGATGCTGTGCGGTCCTAGGTCTGACGGCTAGATGTCGTAGTAGGATCAGAAGCGGCGAAAGAAGAGGGAGGTGGGGAATCCGAGCCCCCTCTCCAGGTGGCTTGTGAAGAAAATGAACTCTCCCTCGTGTGGATCTGGCACCACTTCGTCCGCCGCAGGGATGCGCCATCTCCCGGCGCGGAGGATCCCTGCCTCCTCGAATGACCTCAGCAGCACTTTCGTGCATTTTGATCTCCCCCATGGCTCTATCAGAGGCGCCATAAGTCGAAGGATCTAGAGTCGCAGATCGCTCGGAATCATTCTGTTCCCTGTGGGGGAATGGAAGACTGGGAGGCGTGCGAGATCGGAGGAAGTGTGGGGAATGATCATTCCTCGCCCGTCACTCCCTTATATAACAGTTCCTACCCGCCATTTTCGGGGGATCGTTACCATGTGGTGATTACGCCGATATTACCATTGGATTGCCCAACGGCTAGTTTGACCAACGCTGACGGTTCAACTTCATCTATCGACTCGCCAGTATCGCCGATTCGACTACTCGCCGACCCATTCGCTGTGCTGCGATTTGACTGGTCGCTGTTATTGCGACTAAGACAACAAGTTCCCTCTTTCATTCAGGGAATCCACCGCCGATTCGACTGGGTGTCCAAATTGGACCCGCATACTCCGACTGCCAAAGAACACATGCGACGATTCAGCGACGGCCTCGGGGACTACTGATGGGGTATGCCGAATGGGGTATACCTAGCAGGAAGTTTTCTAATGGCCCAGGCTGCCAGCGAGTGGGCATGCAGGACGACGACTGGATCAAGATTCAACGAGGAGCCAGGTGACTGGAAGCTGAAGGCCCAGAAGCATATCTAGGCCCAGTCGGATTAGTTCAAGAATCCTATGAATCCTTAACTACTTCGGTTGTAGATCTGTAAACCCTAGCGAGGTGAGCCTATATAAACCTCCCTAGGGTACGCACAGAGGACACGTTCCATCATACACCCCTGCGACTCGCCACCTAGTCGTCGAGCTCGCCCTTGTACTCTCTCAATCTAGCAGGAGTAGGTCTTTACCCTCCGGGGGGCCGAACCTGGGTAAATCCTTGTGTCTCCGCCCTCATCTCGCACCGCAGATGGCTATCCGCCCTTGCCCCTCGTTCTACTCCTCGTTGCCGATTGCAGCATCTGCCATGGCCATTCCCACGACACTCGATATCCTTCAAAAGGAGAGCTGAAGAATGGTATAAGTTGCTGAAGAATGGACAATCCATGAAATGGGAGGAGATGGCATCTCTCTTTTACTCTAAATTTTATCCTCCCAGTGAAATTCATAAGGATATAAATCTTATATATAAGTTTTGTCCTCTTGATGGAGAGAGTACAGCTCAAGCTTGGGGGAGATTGAAGTTACTAATTCTTAAATGTCCTATTCATGAACTCCCTAACAATATTATTCTCAATAACATTTATGCTAGGCTCTCTCTTCATGATAAAGATTTACTAGATGCTTCTTGTGCTGGATCATTCACACGTATGAAGGAAGAAGCTAAATGGGATCTCCTAGACCATATTCAAGATAACACTAAAGCTTGGGAGAATGACAAAGGAAGAAAGTCAGGTATAAACTATGATTATGAATGCATGAATATTTTATGGAAACTGATGACTTCCGTGATATTAGCAATGAGTTTGGTCTTGATTCCCAAAGTATTGCCAACTTTTTTAAGGCCTTTGCCTCTTACATAGAAATTCCCAAAACAAAGTGGAATAAGTACCACGCTCCATATAAAGATGTTGTTAGTCATGTTCTTGTTAGAAGTACTGAAGTTTGTACTACTAATCATATTGTGCCTGAACATCATGTTGATAAAATGCCTTTCCCAGCTAAGGTAAAGGAGTATTCTATGATTATTAGTGCAAATAACAAAGGTACAATGAAAATTGTGGAGCCTGATGAGCAATTGAATGTTGAACCTGTGGTAGCTATTGTGAAAGACCCTGTCACTAGAAATATAGAGGATGAGCATATTGTCTTTTGTGAAGACGCTTCTAATATTATCTCTCATCCTAGTAAAGCTAGAAAAGCTAGTATTCCTGTGCTTTCTGTTAAAATTGGTGATCATTGCTACTATGGTTTATGTGATATTGGTGCTAGTTCTAGTGCTATTCCTTATGAGATATACAGGGAAATTATGCATGAGATTGGTCCTTGTGAGCTCGAGGACATTGATGTGGTTATTCACCTTGCTAAAAAGGAAACCATTTGCCCCATTGGTATTGTAAGAGATGTGGAGGTTCTCTGTGGTAAGATTATGTATCCTGCTGATTTTCTAGTGTTTAATTCAAAAGCTAGCAAAACTTGTCCTATCATTTTTGGTAGACCTTTCTTGAACACTTGTGGAGCTATTATATATTGTAAGAAGGAAAATGTTTCAACTAAGTTTTATGGAGATTCTTATGAGTTTAACTTTTCCAAGTTTTCTAAAGCTCCTTGTGAAAATAGCTTGCCTAATAAAGATTTCAGGATGGAACAACTTGTTCTATTGACCCAGTTTATGACCTTGGACCTCTCTTTGGTGACTGTAAGTATGCTTATTCTGATGATAAAGTTGTTGCCAGTGATAGTTATATTGTCAACTTTATTCAAATTGCTACTGAGAGTTATTATGAGAGAGGGAAACACGGTTTTATGCATCTCAATAATGTTAAGTTTCCTCGTTTTATGTTGAAAGCTTTGAAGTTGCATATGTTTTGTCTTCCTATGCTAGTGGATTTTTGTTTCAATAATTCGTTTTCTCATGATACCCCCATGCATAGGAAGTGGGTTAGACTCAAGTGTGTTGGTTATTTGCTTCTTGATGCTCTCTTTCACTTCAAATATATTTATCCTATGTGAGCATCTTTGTGAAGGGAATATGCCCTGAGAGGCAATAATAAAGTGTTTATTATGTGTATTCCAAGTATATGATAGATGTTTATTTTGCATGCTATAATTGTATTAATACGGAAACGTTAATACATGTGTGTTTAATAAACAAATGTAAAAGTTCCTAGTTATGCCTCTCTCATAAACTAGCTCGTTGATTAACAAGATGATCAAGGTTTCCTGATCATGGACATTGGATGTTGTTAATAACGGGATCACAACATTAGTGTAATGGTGTGATGAACATTCATCCGAAGTATAGCATTACGATCAAAGTCATTGAGTTTATATTGCTATAACAACTTATGAAGTGATCCTAATCCTTAGACCATGAGATCATGTCAATCACTAACACCGGGAGAGTTTCTTGATAACATCAAATGTCACACCGTAATAGGGTGATTATAAAGATGGATTCAGAACTAACAAAGTGTTATGTTGAGGCCCATGGATCGAGAGTGGAATTTGTTCATCCCGATGACGGATAGATATACTCTCGGCCCCCTCGGTGATATCACATTGATTAGCTTGCAAGCAAGTGATTTGATCACTAGAATGTTATATCACGGGAACGAGAAAAGAGTGCATGTCAGTAACGAGATCAAACTAGGTATGGAGATGCCGATGATCAAATCTCGGACATGTAATATATCGTGAAACAAAGGGATTAAGATACTAGCATAAAAGGTTCCGACGATCACATGAAAGTCATCGTTGAATGTGTGGGAGTCAGTATGGGTCTCTAGATCCCGCTTCTGATTATTGATCCGAGAGGGGTCTCGATCATGTCCGCATTATTCACGAACCGTAGGGTGACACACTTAAGAGACACCGACATCCAATTGGAGCAAAAGTTTCATGCCGAAAGAATAAACAAGCGCAGGAATTTATTTCACTAGATACCGAAACAGGTTTTCGGGTGAAATTGAATAAAGTGGTTATGCATGTGAAATGGAATTCTAGCAAGGGGTTATTTGTGAATGTTTGTCATTATAGTAATTGAAAAAATTCTGAATAAAATAAAAGAGTTTTATTTAATGAGAGTTTGCATTAAATTTGGTGGAAATTTAATGGCAAGTTTGAGTGGGATTTTGAGTGGAGGGAATTTAAAGGAATTTTGTGAGTGGAGTGTCCACCCACATGAAGAGGGGAGGGCAAGGGGAAGCCCCCATGCACCGGCCACCCCCTTGGGGTCCCCCCTCCTCCTATAAAAGGCACCCCTCTCCTTACTTCTTACTCACACCTCCTCGTGAAGGATCTCTCTCCCCCTCTAGAATTTATTCCCCATGGTCTCGGACTAGCGAGATACATGTTCCCGGTGTCTATTCGACAAGAAAGAGTTGTGCTTCCTCTGCATCGCTGGAGCGAGGAGGCGGAGGTTTCTCGGTGCCTCGAACGTGTGTGCGAGCACGGATGCGCTGCTGATTTGCAGCGCTAGGACTTCCTCTCGATCTTGAGATCGGCAAGAGATCGTCTACATCAACCACGAGTCGAACTCGTTAAGCTTTTTCGGTCTTCAAGGGTATGTTCTCTACGGATATACATCCACCCGTTGTTTGTATCTAGTAGATATATCTTGGTACTTAGTTCCCATCGTAGGAAAAATTTTGTTTTCTATGCTGCGAACCCTACAGTGGTATCAGAGCCGGATCTATGCGTAGATGCTTTACACGGGTAGTACACATATGAGTATGTGGGCGATGATGATCATGTTGTTTCTCCTTAGTTGTAATTTTGGATATTGGTGGCATAGTGGGATGAAGCGGCCCGGACAAACATTACATGTCCTCGCACATGAGACCTGTTCCACGCTTGACATGCAACTAGTTTGCATAAGTGGCTAGCGGGTGTCTGTCTCTCCTACTATAGTCAATATCTATTTTGCAACGAGTTGTCAACAATTTGGTTATCCTCGTTGTGGTTCATGTTCGTAGGTAAGAACGGTTCTATCTCGAAAGCCCTAAACCACGTAAAACTTGCAATGGATAAATTAGAGGCGTCTAGTTTAGATTGTTGCTGGGCTAGTGTTATGATATGGTGATGTTGTAAGTTGAAGTATGAGATGATACTCTTACAACATACATAACGTGTAATCTCTATAGACCTTGGACTTACACATATAGGTATGATAGTGATCATACCACGGTGCACATGATAGAGATCATATGCGAGAACCATATCATTTCACTAATAAACATGTGATGTTTGATAGCAGCTTATACTGCTTGTTTAGCGCTTTGTTAGCATAATAAGATGATCCCTCATTTAAATATCAAGATAAGAATGTGTTCTTCCTTTAGTATGCACCGATTATGTTTTCGTCGCTCCAAGACATCACGTGATGATCGGGTGTTCTTGGATCCACGACCATATTTTGGGTGTAAAACAGTTACACACGCGAATACTAAGGTTCTAACTTGGCGAGCCTAGCATGTACAGACATGGCCTTGGAACACGGACCTAAAGGTTAAGCATGAGTCATATAGTAGATATGATGCCCATTTGATGCTCACCTTTGAAGCTATACCGACTCACATGATGATCGGACTTGGTATAGTGGATTTGGTTCATGTAATCACCAAAAAGGCACGATGGATGTCGTTTTTGAGTGGGAGTTCATTCGTAATATGGATTAGTTAAACTCAATCTATCGTACACTTAGTCTAAACTTTACAAATTCTATTGTAGATGGCACCACCTGCTTTTAATTTCAATGTGTTCATGGAGAAAGAGAAACTTGCAACGAACGGTAGCAACTTTACCGAATGGGCCATGAATTTGAGGATTCTCCTCTCCGCTTCACAAAAGCAATACGTGCTAGAAGCTCCACTAGGCCCCCCACCTTTTAAGGATGCCCCTGACAAGGAGAAGAATGTCTATCAGACTCGTCAGGAGGACCACAACTTAGTTCATTGCGGCATATTGTATGGGCTAGAGCCGGAACTTCGAAAGCGTTTCGAAAACGGCAATGCTTTTGATACAATGGGTGAGTTGAAAATGATTTTCGACACACATATGTTGTAGAGAGCTACAACGCTTCAGAAAAGTTCTTTAGCTGCATGATGAAAGAGCACAGCTCTGTTAGTGAGCATGTACTCAAGATGTCGGGTTACGCCGATAAGCTTGTGTCCTTGGGAATAACGATTCCCATTGACTTAGGCATCCATCGTGTTCTGCAGTCTCTGCCACCTAGATATAAGAGCTTCGTGATGAACTATAATATGCAAGGCATGAAGAAGTCTCTCCCCGAGCTTCTGTCAATGCTTAAAACTGCAGAAGTGGAGATCAAAAAGGAACATCAAGTGTTGATGATCAATAGGAACACTGGTTTCAAGAAAGACAAGAAGGAAAGCGGAAGGAAGTAAGGGCGGCAAGCGGTTGCCGTGTCCGAAAAGAAACCACGAGTTGGACCTAAGTCCGATACCGAATGCTACTATTGTAAGGGATGGCCATCGAAGCGAATCGCCCCAAGTATTTGGCGGACAAGAAGGCCGACAAGGCAAACAAAGGTATATATGATATACATGTTATTGATGTGTACTTGACTAGTGCTCGCATAGCACCGGGTATTGATACCGGTTCGTTGCTAATATTTGTAACTCGAATCAGGGGCTGCGGAACAAGCGACCGCTAGCAAAGGGTGAGGTCAAGATGCATGTCGGCAATGGATCAAGCGTTGATGTGATCACCGTCGGAACGCTGCCTCTCCATTTGCCATCGGGATTAGTTATAAACTTGAATAATTGTTATCTGGTGCCTGCACTGAGCATGAACATTGTATCTGGATCGTGTTTGATGCGAAGTGGTTATTCATTTAAATCCGAGAACAATGGTTGTTCTATTTATATGAATGAAATCTTTTATGGTCATGCACCGATGATGAATGGTTTATTTCTATTAGATCTCGATGATAATGTTACACATATTCATAATGTTGATGCTAAAAGGATTAAACTTAATGATGATATATCTGCATATATGTGGCACTGCCGTCTAGGTCATATTGGCGTTAAACGCATGAAGAAACTCCATTCAGATGAACTTTTGGAATCACTTGATTTTAAATCATTTGATACATGTGAGCCATGCCTTATGGGCAAGATGACTAGAACGCCGTTTTCCGGTTCAATGGAACGGGCGACAGATTTATTGGAAATCATACATTCTGATGTATGTGGTCCAATGAGTGTGTCGGCGCGAGGTGGATATCGTTATTTTGTTACTTTCGCGGATGAGTTGAGTAGATACGGTTATATCTACTTGATGAAACACAAGTCTGAGACCTTTGAAAAGTTCAAAGAATTTCAGAATGAAGTGGAAAATCATCGTAATAGAAAGATCAAATTTCTACGGTCCGACCGTGGAGGTGAGTATCTAAGTTACGATTTTAGCACTCACATGAAAGAGTGTGGAATTGTTTCACAAATCACACCTGCCGAAACACCACAGCGAAATGGTGTGTCGGAAGGTCGTAATCGTACTTTATTAGATATGGTTCGATCTATGATGTCTCTGACGGACTTGCCGTTGTCATTTTGGGGTTATGCACTAGAAACTGCTGCATTCACTTTAAATCGTGCACCATCTATATCCGTTGAAAAGACACCATATTAATTGTGGTTTGGAAACAAACCTAAGCTGTCATTTCTTAAAGTTTGGGGATGCGATGTTTATGTGAAGAAACTTCAACCGGATAAAATCGAACCCAAAGCGGAAAAAATGCGTCTTCATAGGATACCCTAAGGAAACTATTGGGTATTCCTTCTATCATAGATCCGAGGGCAAGGTTTTTGTTGCCAAGAATGGATCCTTTCTAGAGAAAGAGTTTCTCGCGAAAGGTGTGAGTAGTCAGAAGGTAGAACTCGAAGA
The DNA here is from genome assembly GCA_023614405.1 of Avena insularis. Taxonomy (NCBI): domain Eukaryota; kingdom Viridiplantae; phylum Streptophyta; class Magnoliopsida; order Poales; family Poaceae; genus Avena; species Avena insularis. Next base: position 81,681,754 of record CM042695.1, on the reverse strand, counting down.
GGTTATTGAACCTTCTCTTCAAAATATGGCGAGTAGCACAGTGCCAGAAGTTGTTCTGGAGTTGGCTTCACCTGTTGAAGAGGGAACTAATGATAATGATCATGAAACTCCGAAAAAGAGTACTACCAAACCTCGCAGGTCTAGCAGGACGCGTGCAGCCCGAGCTGTACGGAAATCCTGTCATGAATTTCATGGTTGATGAAAATGATGACCCTGCGACATATGAAGAAGCAATGATGAGCCCGGATTCCAACAAATGGTTAGAAGCCATGAAATCCGAGATGGAATCCATGTATGAAAATCAAGTTTGGAACTTGGTGGAATTACCTCCAAAAAGGCCGTGGAGAACAAATGGATTTTCAAAAGGAAAACTGATGCTGATGGTAATGTGACCGTCTATAAAGCTCGACTTGTCGCAAAGGGGTTTCGACAAATTCAAGGAGTTGACTACGATGAGACATTCTCTCCCGTAGCGATGCTAAAGTCAGTTAGGATTATGTTAGCAATTGCTGCATATTTCGATTATGAGATATGGCAGATGGATGTCAAAACCGCGTTTCTCAATGGTAATATTGAAGAAGAGTTGTATATGATACAAACAAAGGGTTTTTTCGATCCTAAGGATGCTAACAAGGTGTGCAAGCTCCAGCGATCCATCTATGGATTGAAGCAAGCATCACGAAGTTGGAATCTCCGCTTTGATGAGGTGATCAAAGAGTTTGGATTTGTCCAAACTTACAGAGAAGCTTGTATTTACAAGAAAGTGAGTGGGAGCAATGTGGCATTTCTGATATTATATGTGGATGGCATATTATTGATTGGAAATGATATAGATCTTTTAAACAGTGTTAAAAGTTATCTAAACAGCAAATTTTCAATGAAGGACCTAGGTGAAGCGTCATACATATTAGGCATAAAGATCTATAGAGATAGATCTATACGCCTAATAGGGCTATCGCAAAGTACATACCTTGATAAGATTTTAAAGAAGTTTAAAATGGACGGAAGTAAGAAGGGGTTCTTACCTATGTTGCAAGGCAAGACATTCAGTAAGACTCAAAGTCTGGCTTCGGAGGAAGAAAGAGAGATAATGGACAAGGTCCCCTATGCTTCAGCCATAGGCTCTATAATGTACGCCATGTTATGTACAAGACCGGATGTGGCACATGCTATTAGTTTGACTAGTAGGTACCAATCGGATCCAGGTTCGGAACACTGGATAGCGGTCAAGAATATCCTTAAGTACTTACGAAGAACTAAGGATATGTTTCTTGTATACGGAGGTGAAGAAGAGCTCGTCGCTAAGTGTTATGTCGACGCTAGCTTTGACACCGATCCGGATGACTCTAAGTCTCAATCCGGATACGTATTTCTCATGAATGGCGGAGCGGTTAGTTGGAGGAGCTCCAAACAACCTGTGGTGGCGGGATCAACAACGGAGGCCGAATATGTTGCTGCTTCAGAAGCGGCTCAGGAAGCAGTTTGGATGAAGGAGTTCATATCCGAACTAGGTGTGGTTGCAAGCGCATTGGACCCAATGGTGATCTATTGTGACAACAATGGTGCCATTGCCAATGCCAAAGATCCAAGGTCTCACAAGCATTCCAAACATATTAAGCGCCGGTTTCACTCCATCCGCGAGCATGTCAAGGATGGAGATATAAAGAATTGTAAAGTACATACGGATCTCAATGTAGCAGATCCGTTGACTAAAACTCTCCCTAGATCAAAACATGATCAACACCAGAACTTGATGGGTGTTAGATTTATCACTATGTAACGAGATTATTGTCTCTACTGCAAGTGGGAGACTGAAGGGAATATGCCCTGAGAGGCAATAATAAAGTGTTTATTATGTGTATTCCAAGTATATGATAGATGTTTATTTTTCATGCTATAATTGTATTAATACGGAAACGTTAATACATGTGTGTTTAATAAACAAACAGAAAGTTCCTAGTTATGCCTCTCTCATAAACTAGCTCGTTGATTAACAAGATGATCAAGGTTTCCTGATCATGGATATTGGATGTTGTTAATAACGGGATCACAACATTAGTGTAATTGTGTGATGAACATTCATCCGAAGTATAGCATTACGATCAAAGTCATTGAGTTTATATTGCTATAACAACTTACGAAGTGATCCTAATCCTTAGACCATGAGATCATGTCAATCACTAACACCGGAAGAGTTTCTTGATAACATCAAACGTCACACCGTAACAGGGTGATTATAAAGATGGATTCGTAACTAGCAAAGTGTTATATTGAGGCCCATGGATCGAGAGTGGAATTTGTTCATCCCGATGACGGATAGATATACTCTGGGCCCCCTCGGTGATATCACATTGATTAGCTTGCAAGCAAGTGATTTGATCACTAGAATGTTATATCACGGGAACGAGAAAAGAGTGCATGTCGAACTTGAGATCAAACTAGGTATGGAGATACCGATGATCGAATCTTGGACATGTAATATATCGTGAAACAAAGGGATTAAGATACTAGCGTAAAAGGTTCCGACGATCACATGAAAGTCATCGTTGAATGGGTGGGAGTCAGTATGGGTCTCCAGATCCCGCTTCTGATTATTGATCCGAGAGGGGTCTCGATCATGTCCGCATTATTCACGAACCGTAGGGTGACACACTTAAGAGACACCGACATCCAATTGGAGCAAAAGTTTCATGCCGAAAGAATAAACAAGCGCAGGAATTTATTTCACTAGATACCGAAACAGGTTTTCGGGTGAAATTGAATAAAGTGGTTATGCATGTGGAATTCTAGCAAGGGGTTATTTGTGAATGTTTGTCATTAAAGTAATTGACAAAATTCTGAATAAAATAAAAGAGTTTTATTTAATGAGAGTTTGCATTAAATTTGGTGGAAATTTAATGGCAAGTTTGAGTGGGATTTTGAGTGGAGGGAATTTAAAGGAATTTTGTGAGTGGAGTGTCCACCCACATGAAGAGGGGAGGGCAAGGGGCAGCCCCCATGCGCCAGCCACCCCCTTAGGGTTCCCCCCTCCCCCCCTCATCCTATAAAAGGCACCCCTCTCCTCACTTCTTACTCACACCTCCTCGTGAAGGATCTCTCTCCCCCTCTAGAATTTATTCCCCATGGTCTCGGACTAGCGAGATACATGTTCCCGGTGGCTATTCGGCCAGAAAGAGTTTTGCTTCCGCTGCATCGCTGGAGCGAGGAGGCGTAGGTTGCTCGGTGCCTCGAACGTGTGTGCGAAAGCGCGGATCTTGCTGATTCGGCGCTAGGACTTCCTCTCGATCTTGAGATCGGCAAGAGATCGTCTACATCAACCACGAGTCGAACTCGTTAAGCTTTGTCGGTCTTCAAGGGTATGTTCTCTATGGATATACATCCGCCTGTTGTTTGTATCTAGTAGATAGATCTTGGTACTTAGTTCCCATCGTAGGAAAATTTTTGTTTTCTATGCTGCGAACCCTACACTTTGAAAGTTTCAAGCCTAACTTAAAGGCATTAAAGAAAAGTACTTGTTGGGAGATAACCCAAGATTTTTGTCGAGTCTTGGAAGTTATTACCTCAGTAATAACCGCTCCTTATCCTTTTTGTTTTGATTTTTATGTCAAGTCCAACTACTTTTGTGAAGTAGAGTTGTTGTGAAAAGTGGTTGTCCTGGGACAGATTTTTGTGCTCCATTGTAAAACTCCGTGAGGAAGCTCAGTACTTCGGATGGAGCTGTAATTTTCTGAGCTTGTTCTCCAGGTTGTTACCCAAATTTTATCAGTTCTGAATTTTTTGATTTGAGCAACAGAAGGTTTTCTAAAAAATCGATCTTTACCTGCTGGTCTGTTTTGACAGATTTCCGCCATCATTTTGCATTTGACTCTTATAGAAGCTTTTGTGTTGATGGGTTTTCAGTTGAAGTGTGTACCCAAAGGATATTGTTTTTTGCTTATACTAATGTTGTCATTGAGTTTGTTCAAGGGTTTTTGTATGAAGGAAATTTTCAGGAGAAGGAGAAAAGGAATCTGCAGAGTTCTTCTTTGAATAAGTAAAAGTGGTGAAAACGGAAGGTTCGTGAAAATCCAATCTTTTTATATTTTTGATGTTTTTAATACATAAGGAAGACTACGAGACAGAACAGAGGAGGAATCGGATCCCGGGGTGGACAAACCCACCCCAGGAGCGGGCCCAGCCTGGCCACGCCTGAGGGGGTGTGTGCAACCCTCGAACTCCGTCTCCGCTTCATTTCCGTGTCAGAACCTTCCTTATGCTTTTAAACTTCGTAATATATAACCCCCCCAGATCCCCCGAGGTTCGTGCATCGTGTTCCCGTCGTGTTTTTGTTTCGATCTGTTTATGTTAGGAAATCTTCTCAAGTTTAGAGCACCATGGCCTCTTCCAACAACAAAGGCAAGAAGTCCGAGGAAGAAGAACCTCAAGATCCCAAGGAGGAGGAGATTCTTGTTGGGGATGAACAGGACATGGAGGAGGACAAGCATTCAGACACCCGCACTACCATCGCGAGCATTGGATTGGTGGCAAAGCCTACCAAGCTTAAGAGGATAGCACGAATGTCCATAGGAGGGAAATCTCGACGTCATACCCTCTCTCCACTGTCACCTCCTTCAAGTACAAAGAAACCCTTCCACACTCTTATACATGAGCGTCAATTTCAACATGTGCCCAAAGGTAACTTGCCCTTGATGTGGGATATTCCTCGTTCTAACCATGCAGGGGAGGAACACACTAAGAAAGAAGAGTGGGGAAACAATAACAAGGACTCGGATTCTCGGTCGGACATGATCATGAACTGTATAGAGAAAAACTCGGAGCTGATTCGTGCTCTGACCTTCGAGTTTGAGGATTTGAAGAAACTTATTGAAGAGCTTATTAAGAGAACACCACCACCGAAGGAGTAATTCGTCATTAGGTTTGTCATCCCCTTGGCTTGTTCCAAGCTTGGGGAATGCCGCGGTATCACCACCATTATATTTTATCTTTTACCTTTTTAGTGGATTCATATCTTTGGTAGAGAAGTTACCTTATAGTTTGGTTTGCATGTGGAAGTATCTCTCCTTTAGTTGATTATCTATGTATCCCTTGGTGTGAGTGCCTTTATTGATTATTAATGAGAAGTCTCATCTTTTACTTTTTGCACTTCTTATTTTAGTTTGCAATCTCTATTATATGATGGATCTTGTTGATCCGTTTTGGCATCACTTTGGGATCATCAAGTGGATCTGAATTGGTTTTGGCAAACCGAGTTCTGGTCAGTAGCAATACTTTTTGAGGTTTGAAAGAAAAAGAGAAAAAGCTTATAGGTATTTTGTATAATTTGTTTTCTTTCTTGTTGGCTCATAAGCTTAGTATTCTTCATTTAAGATTCTTTTGTGTCTCAAGGAAGATTGCATGTTTGGCTTTATTACTTGTATGTTTGATTGTTTCTTTCAACTCTCTTGCTTGCTACCCAGCCTTGCTAGCCAAAAACCTGTTTTGAGAAGGTATACTTCTCATGTTTCCAAATCCCTTTGAACCCAAAACCTGTGCCATTTGTGTCCACCATATCTAGCTAGTAGCATTGTTGCTATTCCAAGCAAATTCTCAAGCTTCATCTACCTTTCGAATTAAAAAGTACTTTGTTATGTGAAAACTAGTTAGTAAAGCTCTCACGAACTTGATGGCACACCTTATTTCCTTGCCCCTAATAGACTTGAACCATTGTGTCATCGAAGTTGTATATGCTTGCATCTATACGTTGGAATTATCAGAACCATGTTGTCACGGGGAATGCTTTCAACATTGCACGTGTACTCTGTACACAGTTGATATCGTTCTCTTTTGTCTATGGATGTCAACGGTGTGAAATAAAGAGGGAACTTGTAAGTCCATGGAGTCTATATTTTGTGTTCGAGAAAAGCCTAGGCCGCTAGCCTAATCCATGCCTAATCAGGGTGGAAACTTGCAGCATCACCATAGTGAGCTATCTATGAAGCATCCTCAATAAAAAGCTATGCATATAGTAAATAAAAAGATTGCTGAGATGCTCATGTTCTGCTTGCCTTGTCATTTTGGTTATGGGAAAGCTCCTGTACCATGTGCAAGGGGTACCCGTTGGCCGTTATCTATGATACACATGTACTTAGAATGACAAGAACTTACCTATAACTGAAGTTGAGTAGCATGAGGAGTGGCCCTCATATTCAAGGGACATGAGATTGCCAACTTATATTTCGTCAAGCATATACTCCATCTTTGTGCACTTTAACCTTAATCATCTCAAGATGCCTATGATAGGGGCAATGAGGGCTCAAAGCTAGTAAGTACCATAATCTTTTGGAAGCTCTTTATGACTTGTAATCCCTGCTTCCCTCTATAAAGGGACCTTTCTCCCACTTCCAAGTTGAGTCAGTAAAGCCTACTTCCTCTCTATCTCCAGCAAGCATTTGAGTTGTTGTGTTTCAAGAATTCATATGGTGATTTATTGAATGATGTTCTTTATCTTCCTTGTTTGCACAAAACTCTTATCTATTGAGTACTACTTTGAAAGCCTTCACTTGTGAAAGACCTTTTTGAGCAAAGAGTGCTCCTGTTTTGAAAACTTCTACAAAGCTTTATTTGTGAAACTGTTGCCAGTTGTTCTCTGACCAGGAACAAAGTTCGCCAATTCCAATTATGATTTATCTTTATGCATCTCTATTGTGACTGTTTTACTTGGTTGCTAGATAAGTTATATAATGGTGAGTTGCTTTCTTCTATGAGTTGTGCAATGGTAAGTGTGATGCTTCTTGTTCGTATTCTTTTATCGATACTTCACTCCATAAACTTGTGGACATGTTTACTAAGATCAGTTTTCGCTTGGGGACAAGCAAAGGTCTAAGCTTGGGGGAGTTGATACGCCCAATTTTCATCACCTTTCTATACCATAATTTACCTCTATTCATTGATATATGTCTTATTATGAGGTATTACTTATGGCTTTTCATCTATTTATGCATGTTGGATGATTCTTGGAGGATGTACTGCTGGAGTCTGGATTCTGATGGAAAAGAAGGCGTTTTGGTGCAATTTTGCGAAGATCGGAAAAATACCAGAAAAATATGGGAAAATATTATTTTTCCACAAGATTGAGGAAGCCAAAAGGAGGAACGAAGAAGGGTCGCAGGGGGCCCACGTGCCCCCTAGGCGCGGGTCCCCCCTAGGCCACGCCTAGGGCAAGTGTGGCCCACCTGCCCGGCTCCCGACTGCGCCCCTTCTCCTATATCTTTCCTACGAAACACTAAGGCTAGGGGAGTGACCATAGATAAATTTCCGCCGCCTCTAGGGGGGCGGAAAACACCGAGAGAGAAAGATCTCTCCGGCAGACAGATTTCTGTTGGGGGAATTCCTTCCCAGAGAGGGGAGACCGTCACCATCAACACCATCATCAAGCTAGGATTCATCGGGATCATCATCATCCACACCATCATCTCCACTAGCACCATCATCACCACTCTGTCCCACTGTAACAATTGTGTTGGATATTGCTTTAGTTCTTAGGGGAAAATTTCCCGGTGTTGATTACTATTGTAGTTTATGCTTGTGAGTAGAACCATTGGATTATTGTTTATGTTTAGATTGTTATCCATTACCATATCATCTTTGATCTTGATCCATTTGATCTCTTGTGAGTAGTTCATTGTGTTCTTGACGACATGGGAGAAGTCATGTTGTTAGTAGTGGATTTGTGTTGAGTTATTATTCAATGGTTTAGTATTTAAGTTGTGGTGCTATTCTTCTAGTGGTGTCATGTGAACGTGTAAAATCCTAAAAATCATAATTTGAAAAGTTTGCATATCATTCATGCATTCATAAGCATTTGGTTATTTTCAAACTAGATTTCAAAATGAGAAACCATTCATATGCCTATTATTTTATGCTAGAAAGGCAATGGTTCTATTTTACTCTCAAAGTATGAGAATACTTTGTTATGTTCAGAAATATTTCAAATATGAATGCAAAGCTTGCACAAAATTCTCAAAACAAAAATTCAAATATAAAACCACTTGATGCCTATTATCTATAATCATATTAAGGCATGTTTCTATTTTATTTTCATTTATGTCAAAGTGCCTTGGACTAAACAGTAAGGTTTTACACTCATTTGAGTACAAGGTTTTCACTACAAAAATCCAAAAAAAATTTGAATTCAAACTCATTTGAAAAGCATTTGAAAATGATTTCAGAAAATCAAAATAGAAATAGAAAAGGAATAAAGAAAAAGAAAAGGGCCTGCGCCAGCCTTTCGGCCCAGCAACAGAGCCAGCCCAACAACCAGCCCACCCGGGGTTCCCCTATCCCTCTCATTCTCACCCACGCGCACCCCCTCTCACTGATGCTCCAGTCCCACCTGCCCCGTCATCGTCATCCCCAAACCCCGCTCACGACCGAGCCCTCCGCCGTTTCTTCCCCTCCTTCACTGTCGCGGTTTAATTGGAGTAATTGTCGTTGATTCCGTGCGCAATCCCCGCCCCTGCTCTGGCTACTTAATCCCCTCCCACTCGCGGCCATTTCCCGCAACACAGCCAGCCAGAAGCGCCGCCAGGCTCCACGAATTCTCGCTTGCACCGCCGCAGCACCGTGCAGCTCCGGCGACTCATTCCAGTGAGTTCCGAGCGCCCCTTGCTTTCTGCTTGACCCTGTCGACTTCTCCATGTACTTGTGCATCTTCTACCACCTCGGGTTTGCCTGCACATGACCCAGGTCGCCGTCCCCATCCACCTCTGCAAATGACAGAGCCGCCGCTCAACTCCGACGAGCGATTTAGGTAAAACCCGACCGCCCCTTGCCTTCTCCTAGACCCTATCATGTTCGCCTAATCGTTGTGCATGCACTGATGCCTTTGGTTTGTGTTAGGGAGGTCCAAGACGTCGCCAACGTAGACGTCCGCACGAGCCCGACGTTGTCCGCAACTCCGACGAGCTCCCACGGCCGCAGCAGCTCGCCCCCGTCCAAGCCGAAGCCACCTTGAGCATCCTCACAGCCTTGCGATGCTAGTAACCATCACCACTACCCCAAGACCCCTCTAGAATCACCAGATCACCGTCGCCAGTAGCGCCGCCGCCAACACCCATTTGCACCGCCCATCCATGGTCGTTTGATCGGACGACGTTGGATCTAGATCTAGCGCGTAGGATTAGTTCACTTATCGAACGAGTACGAGTAGATCTGGCCCGTGCGATTCCATTTAAATCGTGCGGCCCTCGTTGATCGATCCGGCCGAACCGGTACGGGCCAATCAGACACGCCCACGTGTCTAGGATTTAATTTAAAATCTGTTTTTCAATCTATTAGTTATTCAAACTTGTAAATTCAATAACTTTTGTTCTGTTTATCCAAAAAATGCAAATAAGATATCAATGGAATCACAAAAATAAACTCTACACATCTGTAGGCTTGGTTTTGTATTTTGATTAAGTTAAAATAGAATTTTATGCATAGACATTTATGGGCCTATTTTGTGTATAAAAATTATTTGGAAAATGTTTTAAAAGCCAAATTAAGTTTATTTGGTGTATAAATGTTTAGTTTATTGATCAGTACTGTTTTACTTGTCTTGTTTGGTTTACAAAAATCATCACATGGCATTTGCATGCATTCATATATTTTTGCTTGATTATTTGAAATATGAATTTGGTGCTATCATTTTATGTGTAGATTTTGGTGCTAGTGGTGATTGTGACTGTGAGGATTGTTGTTACTCCCCCAACTACCAAGGCGAGTGGTGCTTCATATTTTTGGTCCCAATATTTTGACTATGCAATAGAGATATTTTGTATAGGGCTTGCATGATAATTTTTGCTAAGTATCTATATGCTATGCTTGGGAAATCCTAGTAGTTGTAGAATTGTTAGAATTTTCTCTAAGTTAAGATACTTGCTATTGACATGCTTAGCCTAGCTAGTAGCAACCAAGGGTGGATTATATACATGCTATGGAAAAATATTGCTAAGTCTTTGACTTGTGTTTTTGCTTAATAAAACAACTAAGTGAATGAAACACCTGGGTGGAATGGTTGTTTGGGTTATGTTGAGTGGTTACACAAGGCCCATATCTATGGTCTACCTTGTGTATCACACTTGTGGAAAGCCACCCAGGAACAAAGGGATTTGAGATGCCATATGTTAAGAAGCTTCTGGTGCAGCCACATGGCATTATGGGCTCTTCCTGGATCATATAGGTTGCAATAACTTAGCCAAATGGACAGTTGGTGGTAGGGGGTGATAGGTTTGGAGCGCGTCCATTCTGGTCTAAGGGAAGGCTTCTGAAAGGTCTTGTCTCGATGCATGTCGAGTCTTGTGGGGAAAGTGAACCACCTCTGCAGATGGAAGAATCTAAGTGCTTAGCCGTGTCCCCGGGAATGAACAATTTGAGCATCAAGACATGGAAGCTATCAAGAATCTCCTCATCCCAATTTCTAAGTTAAAAACTTGTGGTTGAACAAGGGTGAAGGTTCACCAATGTCTATTGGTGGTTCCTTGGGAGTTTTTGCCAAACAAAAACTTAGTGTTTTTCAACTGATAGAAAAACCTATTTTGATCAAAGCAAGCCTAAGCTACATTTAGCCAAATTCATGTAGAAGCTAGATAATATTATTCTACTAAGGTATCACTTGCCAATACTATTCCAATGTATTGACCCACTGTGGCTGTAACTTGTGATGTTGCAGGTTACTCTGATGAGGATTAGGGTTATGAGTCCACACTCAGCATGCTTGCCTGTGGCACATGAAGACTTTTATTTATATTGTTAAGTTAAAATCTTGTACTAGCCTATGGCTATGGAGTTGTAAAAGACTATGTTATCTCTGGAATGACGATGTAATAATGACCTTTGTTTCTGTGTACTTCATCTTAAACTGTGGATGCTAGAATTTGATCCAGGGACTAGCATTGCAATCATAGGGACCTTTACCTTTATAAAGGTGGGGTCTTATAGATGGTATTAGAGCACTGTGTTGCATGTAGGATTATGACCCTAGGATTGGATTAGACTAAGAAACCACTAAGGAAAATTTCAACACTTTGAAAAATTTCCACACTTGTCTTTTTATTCTCGTAAACTTTTCTAATCTTCTTTCTCATCTCTATTTGTAGATGAACTCCATCAACGAAGCCGTGAGGAAGGTACCACTCATGACCATGACTTTGGAGTGTGAGACTGAATTTCCCAAGGCACTCAAGAACCTTATGGTTACCATGGGGATACACGGTGCAGCTATGTACAAGGGATTCCCTGGGATGGATGAAGGAGAAGAGTATTGGTGGGTGCAACTTCACTTGTACAAAAACAAGGAAGACAACCACAAGGAGTCAGGATTTTGCATGGTCACCAACTCCGAAATGCACACAACATTCTTTGACTATGCAAGAAATGCATCTTGGAATGCCATCAAGGAACTTGGTGATAGACTCAAGTGCAGAATGCTCAACACCCAAAATGACCTTAGAGAAGAAAAGAAGCATACCCAAGAATTAGAGACTACCAACCAACAACTAAGGGGAGACATCATAGACTTAATATGGGAGTCTTGTGAACAAGATATACAGATGGCCACTAAGGATGCCTTAATAGCTATTTTGTCTAGTGAGTGAGAGTTATAACGTACTTCGTTAGTTGGACCACCACACTTATCGTTTTTACTTCAAAAAATTGTTTAAGTTATGTTGAACCTTTGGTGTTTGTAATGGATTTGTGTATGCCATGACTTGTGTGTTTGTTGCTAAAGGATGTGCTTGTGATATTTTGTCTTGTGAATTTTCTCTACTTGTGTTGATTCTAACTTCTCTCTATCTTATAAAAATAGATGCCTAATGTTGTTATCAGCACGGCCGAGGAGTTCAAGGGAACTCGTTTTGGTAGTCGTCTCATTGAGCTCACTAATGTGATCAACCTTCCACTTGCTAGCATCATGACACTTCATCTCACCAAGTTTGAGAGGAAGGACCTATGGGGCTTCAGAGTCACACAGCCGGGACGCCAGGCAGAGCCACCCATGGAAGCTATCACTTTCAAGCTGATGCATGAAGACAAGGATAAAGGCTTAGATGTAGTCATGCAGGAGTTACTTGGGCGCCTGGTAGGGAGACACTCCACCGAGCTTAGACGTCTTTACTTTCACCCCTTCGGGAGACGCAACGAGGAGGGTGAGGCTATAGAGTACGAAGATGCTACTAGAGAGACGATGGAGCCGATTCGTCTGTACCTTCAAGACCTAGAGGGTCTTATTAGACACCTTGATACTGATAGGACCAACGTCAAGCTTAGCAATGACGATCTCCAGGTTCAGCTACGAGAGAAGGACAAGCTCTTCACGGAGCAAGACGAGATCGCCAAGGAAATGGAGGCCAAATTTGAAAGCCAGGCCAAGAAGTTCAAGAGCCAGGAGAAAAGAGTCCAAGACAGGAACAAGAAGATCTGGGAGATGAAGGAAGAGCTAGAGGCCAAGTACTTCGAGCTTGAGCACCAGCAGGGAGTGATCGAGAGGCTTCGCTCACAGAAGAGGGCTCTTAGGGCCAAGATTGAGGCCTTGAATACTAGTGTTGGGGAGTACAAGACCGCCATGGAGAATGCAGGTATTACCCTCGTTGATCTGGAGATTGATGCGGAGGAGTAGTGTAGACTACTCGATTATCTTTCATCTACCGTACTTTGATTATTGAGTCGCGATGACCATCCAACATGTGGATGGCTTGCTATGGTGTGTTTACATTTTCCCAAACTTGTTGTTTATGTCGTTCAAACTCTATGTTATTTTGATGCTTGGTTATTGTGATTGTTCTATGTGATGTATTGTGCATGTTAAGCATCTATAGATATCTCATTCTTATCCTTATTAAAACCACAGATGCCTCCTCGACATGCCAACCCCAACCAAAACAACAACAACAACAATGTCACTCCTGAGATGCAACAGTTGATGACAGCGCAAGCTCAACTGATGCAGATGATGACAACAATCATGCAGAACCAGAACCAGAATAACAACAACAACAACAACAACAACAACAACAACAACAACAACAACAACAACAACAACAACAACAACAACAACAACAACAACAACAACAACAACAACAACAACAATACGCCAGGATTTGACATGCTCACCAGATTTCTAAGACTGAGGCCTGCAAAGTTCTCGGGAACCACTGGTCCAATGGTAGCCAATGACTGGTTACGTTCAGTGAACAAGGACTTAGTGACTATTGGCTACACCGATGAAGAATAGGTCAGGTTCGCATCACATCTGCTTGAAGGGCCAGCAGCAACCTGGTGGGACAATTTTCAGATCACCACTCCCATTGAGGATGTGACTTGGGCTATCTTTGAGGATGGATTCTGTATGTCTCACATCTCATCCGGAGTGATGAATTTGAAGAAAAAGGAGTTCCATAATCTGAAACAGCGTCACCGCAGTGTGGCTGAGTACATTGAGGAATTCAACAATCTTGCGTGTTATGCACCGGATGAAGTTAATACAGATGCCAAGAGGAAGGAGAAATTCCTCGAAGGACTGAATGATGATTTGAACCTGCAGCTGTCTGTTGCCTATGTCCCAACCCACCAATCACTTTGTGACAAGGCTACCATCTTGGAGAACAAGATGAAATAGGTTGAGAGCAAGAAAAGGAAGCATAGCTTTGATAAGCATAGCTCGGGATCGTCTCACAAGCATTCCCATCATGATGATAGTGGGAGTTATGAATCCCACAAACATGGAAAGTACAACAACCAACACAACCACAACCATCACCATGACAACAAGCATCACCATTGTCATGATAATGACAAGTATAAGAACAACAAGAGTGGACACAAGAGCCACCATAGTGGAGGTGGAAGTGGAAGTCAGCCTGTAAAGAAAGATCTCAGTCAGGTTGAATGCTTCAAGTGTAAGAAGATGGGGCACTATGCTAATGAGTGCCCAGGAAATAAAGTTGATGGTGCCAATAATCCCAATCCCTTCCAAAAGGGACAAGTGAACCACATCAATGTGGAAGAAATATATGAGGAATCTGATGCTGTGGCTGGTAATTTCAAACTCAATTCTATTACAGCACTTGTTCTTTTTTATACTGGCACATCGCATTCATTCATATCAAGAGAATTTGTTGATAGAAATGGATTTCCAACTGGAAATATTGGGTGTCCTATAAAAGTAAGTTCTCCCGGTGGAGATATGATAGTAAGTCTTGGATGTCGTGATCTAGTAATAGAATTTGGAAAGCATAAGTTCCAGTTAGTTTGATAATCCTAGATTCCCAAGGATTGGATGTTATTTTGGGAATGGATTGGATGACCAAGTATGAAGGAGTACTAGATTGTGCCAATCGTACTGTCACACTCACAACCCCGGATAAGAAACGGATTAGATTCAAGTCTAACTTTGAATCAAAAGGGAGTAAGCTAAATTCTCTTAAGGGGGTTAGCATAGACAGTGTGCTAATTGTGAGAGAATATCCGGATGTGTTTCCGGAGGAACTACCTGGAATGCCACCAGATAGAGATGTAGAGTTTCTGATTGACTTGCTGCCATGATCTGGACCAATAGCAAAGAGACCTTACAAGATGTCAGTTGATGAGTTGAAAGAACTCAAGAAACAACTTGGAGAACAGTTGCAGAAAGGATTTATTCAACCAAGTTCTTCATCTTGGGGAGCACCGGTCTTGTTTGTTGAAAAGAAAGATATAAGTTAAAGGCTATGCATAGATTACCGATCACTCAATGAGGTGACTATCAAGAACAAGTATCCTTTGGCCAGAATCAATGACTTGTTTGATCGGCTAGAAGGATCCCGTGTGTTCTCAAAGATTGATCTTCGGTCAGGCTACTTTCACCTAAAGATAAGGGAACAATACATACCTAAGACTGCTTTCACCACTATGTATGGATTGTATGAGTACACCGTGATGCCATTTGGTTTGACAAATGCACCAGCCTATTTCATAAATATGATGAACAAGGTGTTCATGGAATTTCTTGACAAGTTTGTCATCATTTTCATCGATGACATTTTGATCTACTCCAAGAGCAATGAAGAGCATGAGGAACATTTGCGATTGATACTTGGGAAGCTTAGAGAGCATAAGCTATATGCCAAATTCAGCAAGTGTGAATTATGGCTGAATGAGGTTAGCTTTCTTGGACATATTGTGTCAGGAGATGGTGTAGTAGTTGATCCTGCAAAAGTGTTAGCTGTAATTGAATGGGAATCTCCTAAGTTAGTAAAAGAAGTTCGTAGTTTCCTTGTCTTGGTAGGATACTACAGAAGGTTCATTGAGAATTTCTCCAAGGTAGCTAAGCCCATGACAGAGTTGCTAAAGAAAGACAAGAAATTTTCTTGGTCTAAAGGATGTGAACTCAGTTTCCAAGAATTGAAGAAGAGACTAGTGACAGCACCAGTCTTATGTCTGCCAGATTTGGAGAAGGACTTCCAAGTGTATTGTGATGCATCTCATCATGGATTGGGTGCAGTACTAATGCAAGAAGGGAAAGTTGTGTCTTATGCCTCGAGACAACTCAAAACTCATGAGGTAAATTACCCTACTCATGATTTAGAGTTAGCCTCAGTTGTCCATGCACTCAAAACATGGAGACAATATCTTTTGGGAAAGCGATGTGAAGTGTTCACGGATCACAATAGCTTGAAGTATATCTTCACTCAGAAAGAAATCAACATGAGACAAAGAAGATGGCTAGAACTCATCAAGGACTATGACTTGAGTTTGCAATACCACTCCGGTAAACCAAATGTTGTAGCGGATGCATTAAGCCGTAAGGTTTATGTGAATGGCCTTACTAAGGGAGAATTTCCAGATGATCTGTGTGCCCAATTCAAAGATCTCAGGTTGGAGATAGTGCCTAAAGGACATCTCATGTCATTGGATGTTCAACCCACATTGTTGGACAAAATCAAGGAAGCCCAAAAGATAGACAAAGAAATTGAAGAGATTAAGGAAAAGGTTAGCAAAGGGAAAGCCAAAGGATTCCATGAAGACGAACAGGGTACTTTATGGTATGGAAAACGTATCTGTATTCCGCAAGATCCGAAGCTTCGGAAACTGATTTTACAAGAAGCACACAACTCACCATATTCCATTCATCCGGGTAACACCAAAATGTACATGGATGTGAAGGAAAGATTTTGGTGGAATAATCTCAAGAAGGACATCGCCGAACATATTGCTTTGTGTGATGTATGTAGTAGAGTGAATGCGGAACATCAGAAACCAGCAGGATTGTTACAACCACTACTAATTCCTGATTGGAAGTGGGACAAGATTGGCATGGATTTCATCACCGGACTGCCAAGGACTAGATCAGGATATGATTCTATTTGGGTCGTGGTAGATCGCCTAACTAAAGTGGCTCATTTCATACCCATGAAGACAACCTATACAAGTGCTAAGTTGGCCAAGATTTATATGAATAGGATTGTGTGTCTGCATGGAGTACCTAAGAGTATTGTGTCTGATAGGGGAACTCAATTCACTTCCCATTTTTGGAGGCAACTGCATGAGTCATTTGGAACGAGATTGGAATTCAGCACTACTTTTCATCCCCAGACTGATAGACAGACAGAAAGGACCAACCAGATTTTAGAGGATATGTTGAGGGCATATGCCCTAGATTATGGAGCTAGTTGGGATGAAAGTCTGCCTTACGCGGAATTCTCTTACAACAACAGCTATCAAGCTAGTATTGAGATGGCACTGTTTGAATTTCTCTATGGGAGAAAGTGTAGTACACCATTGCTATGGAATGGTGTTGGAGAAAGAAACTTGTTCAGGGAAGAACTAATCAAGGAAGCTGAAGATAAAGTCAAGTTGGTAAAGGACATATTGAAGATAGCACAGTCCTGACAAAAGATCTACGCAGATCCCAAGCATGGGGAAGTCACCTATGAGGTGGGTGATAGAGCTTATCTTAGAGTATCACCACTTCGTGGAGTGAAGAGGTTTGGAGTCAAATGAAAATTGGCACCAAGATATGTTGGACCATTCAGGATTCTGAGCCGTAAAGGAGAAGTTGCATATGAGATTGAATTGCCTGAATCATTGTCTGCCGTTCACAATGTATTTCACGTAAGTCAGCTAAAGAAATGACATCCGGAGATGGAGGAGACTTCTTTGAAGGATACTATACCTTTGGAAGAGGTCCAATTGGAAAATGATCTCACTTATGAAGAGAAGCCTATCAAGATTCTTGAGACTACAGAAAGAGTTACTCGGACAAAGACTATCAAATTCTGCAAAGTTCAGTGGAACCATCATTCCGAGGAAGAAGCAACATGGGAAAGAGAGGATGATCTTCGGAAAGACCACCCTCACCTATTTGCTAGCCAATCTGAATCTCGAGGGCGAGATTCACCTTAAGGGGGTTAGATTTGTAACATCCCAAAAATCATAGTTTGAAAAGTTTGCATATCATTCATGCATTCATAAGCATTTGGTTATTTTCAAACTAGATTTCAAAATGAGAAACCATTCATATGCCTATTATTTTATGCTAGAAAGGCAATGGTTCTATTTTACTCTCAAAGTATGAGAATACCTTGTTATGTTCAGAAATATTTCAAATATGAATGCAAAGCTTGCACAAAATTCTCAAAACAAAAATTCAAATATAAAATCACTTGATGCCTATTATCTATAATCATATTAAGGCATGGTTTTATTTTATTTTCATTTATGTCAAAGTGCCTTGGACTAAACAGTAAGGTTTTACACTCATTTGAGTACAAGGTTTTCACTGCAAAAATCCAAAAGAAATTTGAATTCAAACTCATTTGAAAAGCATTTGAAAATTATTTCAGAAAATCAAAACAGAAATAGAAAAGGAATAAAGAAAAAGAAAAGGGTCTGCGCCAGCCTTTCGGCCCAGCAACAGAGCCAGCCCAACAACAAGCCCACCCGGGGTTCCCCTCTCCCTCTAATTCTCACCCACGTGCACACCCCCCTCTCACTGATGCTCCGGTCCTACCTGCCCCGTCATCGTCATCCCCAAACCCCGCCCACGACCGAGCCCTCCGTCGTTTCTTCCCCTCCTTCACTGCCGCGGTTTAATTCGAGTAATTGTCATTGATTCCGTGCGCAATCCCTGCCCCTGCTCTGGCTACTTAATCCCCTCCCCCTCGCGGCCATTTCCCCCAACACAGCCAGACAGAAGCGCCGTCAGGCTCCGCGAATTCTCGCTTGCATCACCGCAGCACCGAGTAGCTCCGGCGGCTGATTCCGATGAGTTCCGAGCGCCCCTTGCTTTCTGCTTGACCCTGTCGAGTTCGCCATGTCCTGTGCATGTTCTAACGCCTCTTGTTTGCCTGCTGTAACATCCCTAAAATCATGTTTTCAAAGATTGCATATCATTCATGCATACATATTATTTAGGGATCATTTTCCAACTCATTTCAAGAAAACAGAAGCACTTAGTGCTATTATTTTATGTGAGCAAACACTAATCTAATGCCACTCTCAATTGAGAGTATAAATGTTTTGGACCAAGCTTTGTTTGTTCCTTGTTGTTTTAGTTGAATGCTAGAGTTTGGACAAAAATTTTCAAACAAATATGGTTTAAAACCATTTTCAAATCTATATCAAACCATGTGCTAAGGCACTGTTATTTTAAAAATCTTCAAGGACCATGCTTGTCCAACAAGACAGTATGATTCCATACTCAAAATTATACAAGTTTCACTTTACAAAAATCCAAAAAAGATTTGAAATCAATTGCTTTTGAATTTGATTGAAAATGATTCCTAAAATTCATTATAGAAAAAGAAAAAGAGATAAGAATTAGAAAAGGGCCGGCACCAGACTTTTAGCCCATCAGCAAACGCAGCCCATCAAGCCCACCCGGGGTTTTTCCCTCTCTCTCTCTCACGCGGCGCAGGCTTACCCCACAGTCACTGATCGGTGGACCCTCTCCACGTCAGCACCTTCTTCCCCAAACTCCGCGTGCAGACACCGTCGCCGCCCGTTTCTTCCCCCTTCACTGCCGTGAATTTAATCTGCTTAATTGGTGATGAATGCGTGCGTAATCTCCGCCTCGTGCTCCCCTTCACCTCTCGTTCATACGAGCTTGTCTGCCTTGCCCCTGCGCATCTTCTCACACTCTCTGTTTGCATTATATCGCCCCAGGTCATCGTCTTCGTTCACGGCCGCAACCACCAGAGCCGCCGCTCAACTCCGACGAGCAATAGCAGTAAGAATCGAGCGCCCCTTGCCTTCTCCTTGAAACCATCTGACTCACTGTGACCTTGCGCACCCCCTGATGCATTTTATTCGTGCTAGGACAACGCAGAGCCTTGGCAACATTGACGTCTGCAACCACCCGACGCCGCGCACGACTCCGACGAGCTCCAGCGACCACCTCTACGCGCCCCTTCGCCAACCAAGCCCACCTTGAGCATCAGCAACGTACGGCGAACTCGGTAAGCCACTTCACCCTCTCCCGCGCGACCTAAATCGTCGGCACCGTCTCTGACAGAGCCGCCGCCACCGCCACTCGCCGCCGCTAGCGCCGCCAGTCTTTGGTTGCAAGCTTAGCAGCCGTTGGATCTGGATCTGAGGCTCAAGATTAGATCACTTACTCGAACCATTACGCACAGATCTGATCGTGCGCTTCCAGTTAAATCTAACGGCCCTCGTTGATCGATCCACACGAATCGGTATCGACCAATCAGAACACGCCGCGTGTCTGTGGGTTTGATTTAAAATCTGAATTTAGATCTATTAGATGTTTAAACTTGGAAAATTCATAACTTTTGATTCCCACGTCCAAATTTGACAAATTTTATATCATTGGAATCAGGAGATAAAATCCTTTCGGTTTATGCAATGTGTTTAATGTTTTGCCTCTGTTAAAATGATTATTTTTACAGAAACATTTGTAGACATAATTTTGGTATAGTAATTATTTGAAAAATGTTTATTTGTTCAAATAAAGTTTATTTGGCAAGTTTTGAACTTGTTTAAGATTCAGTACTGTGCACTTGTCTTGCTTGGTGTAGAAAATCATCACATGGAATTTTGCATGCATCCATATATTTTTGCTTTTATATATTTTGTATGTGATATTGGTGCTATTATTTTATGTGTATATTTTGGTGCAAATAGTGATTGTGGTTGTGAGGATTGTTGCTACTCTCCAAACTACCAAGGCAAGTGGTGCTTCATGATTTTATTCCTATGTTTTCAACTATGCACTAGAAATATTTTTGTTAGACTTGCATGATTATTTTTGATCTATATGTTATGCTTGGGAAATCCTAGTAGTTGTAGAATTGCTAGAAATTTCTAAGTTAAGATGCTTATCAATGCCATGATTAGCCTAGCTAGTAGCAACCAAGGGTGGTTATATATTCAGCATGATAAAATATTTCTAAGTCTTTGGACTTGTATTTTGCTTAATAAAACAACCAAGTGAATGAAACACCTGGGTGGAATGGAAAGAATGGTTTATGTTGAGTGGTTACACAAGGCCCATGTCTATGATTTACCTTGTGTATCTCACTTGTGGAAAGCCACCCAGGAACAAAGGGATTTGAGATGCTATATGTTAAGAAGCTTCTAGTGCAGCCACATGGCAATATGGGCTCTGCCTGGATCACATAGGTTGCAATAACTTAGCCATTTGGACAGTTGGTGGTAGTGGGTTGATAGGTTGGAATGCGTCCATTTGGTCTAAGGGAAGGCTTCTGAAAGGTCCTGTCTTGGAGAAAATCAAGTCTTGTGGGGAAAGTGCACAACCTCTGCAGATGGAAGAATCTAAGTACTTAGCCATGTCCCTGGTATTGGACAACTTGAGCATCAAGACATGGAAGCTATCAAGAATCTCCTCATCCCAATTTCTAAGTTAAAACTTGTGGGTGAACAAGGGTGAAGGTTCACCAATTTATATTGGTGTTTCCTTGGGGAAAGTTTTGTCAAAGAAAAACTTAGTGTTTTCAACTAATAGGTAAAACCTATTTTGAGCAGAGCAAGCCTAAGCTACACTTAGCCAAAATGCATATAGTATCTAGACTACCAATATTCTACTAAGGTATCACTTGCCAATACTATTCCAATGTATTGACCCACTATGGTTGTAACTTGTGATGTTGCAGGTTATTCTGATGATGATTAGGGGTTATGAGTCTACACTCAACATGCTTGCCTATAGCACATGAAGATGAAGACTTATTTATCTTATTATATATATTGAACTCTTGTATTAGGCATGTGGCCATGGAGTTTGTAAAAGACTATGTTTGTCTCTGGAATGATATGTAATAATGACCTTTGTTTCTGCGTACTTCATCTTAAACTGTGGATGCTAGCATTGATCCAGGGACTAGCATTGTAATCACAGGGATCCTTACCTTTATAAAGGGAGGGATATTACAGATGGTATCAGAGCACTGTGTGGCCTGTAGGATTATGACCCTAGGATTGGAAAACACTAAGGAAAAAATTTCAACAACTTCCACACTTGTCTTTTCTTCTCGTAAACTTTTCTAATCTTCTTTCTCATCTCTATTTGTAGATGAACTCCATCAACGAAGCCGTGAGGAAGGTACCACTTATGACTATGACTTTGGAATGTGAGATAGAATTCCCCCAAGCCTCTCAAGGACCTCATGGTTGCCATGGGAATACATGGTGCAGCTGTGTACAAAGGTTTTCCGGTGATGGATGAAGGAGTTGAGTACTGGTGGGTGCAACTTCACTTGTATAAAAACAAGGAAGACAACCACAAGGACTCGGGATTCTGCATGGTCACCAATTCAGTGATGCACACCACATTCTTTGATTCAGCAAGGGATGCAGCTTGCAGGCCATCAAAGAGCTTGGTGATAGAATCAAGTGCAGAATGATCAACACCCAGAATAACCATAGGGAAGAAAAGAAGCATACCCAAGAGTTAGAGGCTACCAACCAACGTTTAAGAGAGGACATCATAGACTTAGCAATGGAGTCATGTGATTAGGATCGACAGATTGCCTCTAGGGATGCCCTGTTAGCCAACTTGGCAAGTGAGATGGGATTGTAACGTACTTCGTTAGTTGGACCACCACACTTATCATTTTATTTCCCAAATGTTGCTTAAAATAAGTTGAACCTTGGATGTTTGTAATGGTTTTATGTATGCCATGACTTGAATGTTTTGATTGTCAAAGATATGCATGTGATGCCCTGTCTTGTGATTTATCTTTAAATGTGTTGATTCTGACTTTTTCTATCTTATAAAATAGATGCCTAATGTTACTATCAGCACGGTTGAAGAGTTCAAGGGAACTCGTTTTGGCACTCGTATTGTTGAGCTCACTAGTTTGCTCAATCTCCCACTACCTACCATCATGATGCTTCCCCTCACCAAGTTTGAGAGGAAAGACCTTTGGGGATTCAAGGTTACTCAGCCAGGACGCCAGACTGAGCTAGCCACGAAGGCCATCACCTTCAAGCTCATGCATGATGACAAGGAGAGAGGCCTAGAGGTAGTCATGTAGGATTTGCTTGGACGTTTGCTAGGGAGACACTCTCGGGAGATTAGAGGTACTCATTTCCACGCCTTCGGTAGACGTGATGAGGATGGTGAGGCCATTGACTTCGAGGATACTTCGAGAGAGACGGCAGAGCCGATTCGTCTATACCTCCAGGACTTAGAGGTTCTTCTTAGGCACCTAGATACTGATAGGACCAACGTCATGCTTAGCAATGACGAACTCCAGGTGCAGCTTCGTGAGAAGGACAAGCTCTTCATGAACAAGATGAGATAGTCAAAGAAATGGAGGCCAAGTTTGAGAGTCAGGACAGAAAGTTCAAGAGTCAAGAGAAGAGAGTCCAAGATAGGAACAAGAGGATTCGAGACATGACTGCAGAACTAGAGGCCAAGGACTTCAAGCTCGAGCATCAGCAAGGTGTGATTGAGAGGCTTCGTTCACAGAAGAGGGCTCTCAAAGCCAAAATAGAGACCTTGACCACCAATGTCGAGGATTACAAGACCGCTATGGAGAATGCAGGTCTTACACTTGTTGATGAGGAGGTTGATGCAGAGGAGTAGTGATGATTACTCATTTACCGTTATTTATCATGCTTTTGATTATTGAGTCGCAATGACCATCCAACATGTGGATGGCTTGCTATTGGTGTGTTTACTTTTCAGAACTTGTTGTCTATGTTGTTGAAATTTTACTATTATGATGCATGTTTGGTGATTGTTTATGTGATGTATTGTGCATGTTAGCATCTATGGGTATCGCATTCTTATCTCTATTGAACAACCACAGATGCCTCCCCGACGTGCCAATCCCAACCCTAACAACAACAATATCACCCCCGAGATGCAGCAGATGATGACAGCTCAGACACAGCTGATGCAGATGATGACCACGTTCATACAGAATCATAACAACAACAACAACAACAACAACAACAACAACAACAACAACAATAAGAATAATAACAACAATAACAACAATCAGAACAATCCACCGAGTTTTGACATGCTTACCAGATTCTTAAGGCTGAGGCCAGCAAAGTTCTCAGGAACTACTGATCCTATGGTGGGCAATGATTGGCTACGCTCAGTGAACAAGGATTTGGTAACTGTTGGCTGTACTGATGAAGAGAAGGTCAGATTTGCAGCACACTTGTTGGAAGGACCAGCAGCCACTTGGTGGGATAACTTCTAGATCACCACTCCCATTACGGATGTGACATGGTCTATCTTTGAAGATGGTTTCCGTACTGCTCACATCTCATCCGGAGTGATGAGTTTAAAGAAGGAGTTTCATAACCTGAAGCAGCGCCACCGCAGCGTGGCAGAGTATATTGAGGAGTTCAACAATCTGGCGTGTTATGCACCGGATGAAGTTGACACTGATGCTAAGAGGAAGGAGAAGTTCCTCGAAGGATTGAACGATGAACTGAACCTGCAGCTATCTGTGGCCTATGTTCCCACTTATCAGTCTCTTTGTGACAAGGATGCTATTTTGGAGAGCAAAATAAAACAGGTTGAAAGCAGGAAGAGGAAGCACTCGGACAAGCACAGCTCGGGATCGTCTCACAAGTGTTCCCATTTTGATGATAGTGGAAATTCTGGATCCCACAAGCATGGGAAGTACAACAAGCACCACAACCACAACCGTCATCATGATAACAAGCACCACCGTAGTCATGACAATGACAAGTACAAGAATCACAAGAGTGGATATAAGAGCCACCATAATGGAAGTGGAAGTGGTAGTGGAAGCCAGCCTGTCAAGAAGGATCTTAGTCAGGTTGAATGTTTCAAGTGCAAGAAAATGGGGCATTATGCAAATGAATGCCTAGAAAAGAAAGTAGAAGGACCCAACAAGCCCAACCCTTTTCAAAAGGGACAAGTGAACCACATCAATGTGGAAGAGATCTATGAGGAACCTGATGCTGTTGCTGGTAAGTTCAAACTCAATTCTGTTCTAGCATTTGTTCTCTTTGATACTGGTGCATCTCATTCATTCATATCAAGAGCATTTATTGAAAGAAATGAACTACCGGTATAAACTATAGGGTGTCCTATAAAAGTAAGTTCTCCTGGCGGAGAAATGATAGTGAACTCAGGATGTCATGATCTAGTCATAGAGTTTGGGAAGTATAAGTTTCCCGTTAATCTGATAATCTTAAATTCCCAAGGATTAGATGTCATTTTGGGAATGGACTGGATGACTAAGCACAAGGGAGTGATAGATTGTGCCAACCATACTGTCTCACTCACCACTCCAGAAAACAAAAGGATCAGATTCAAGACCAACTTTGAATCGAAAAGGAGTAAGCTAAATTCTCTTAAGGGGGTTAGCATAGACAGTGTGCCAATTGTGAGTGAATATCCGGATGTGTCTTCGGAATAATTGTTAGGAATGCCACCGGATAGAGATGTGGAGTTTCTTATTGATTTTCTACCAGGATCTGGACCAATAGCAAAGAGACCGTACAAGGTGTCAGTAGACAAATTGAAAGAACTTAAGAAACAACTTGGAGAACAGTTGCAGAAGGATTTATTCAACCAAGTTCTTCATCTTGGGGAGCACCAGTTTTGTTTGTGGAAAAGAAGGATAGAAGTCAAAGGTTATGCATAGATTACCGTTCACTCAATGAGGTGACTATCAAGAACAAGTACCCTTTGCCTAGAATCAATGACTTGTTTGATCAGTTAGAAGGAGCCTGTGTATTCTCAAAGATTGATCTCCGGTCAGGTTATTTACAACTCAAGATAAGAGAACAAGACATACCTAAGACAACTTTCACCACTAGGTATGGATTGTATGAGTATACCGTGATGCCATTTGGTTTGACCAATGCACCAGCTTACTTCATGAATATGATGAACAAGGTGTTCATGGAGTTCCTTGACAAATTTGTTGTCGTTTTCATTGATGACATTTTGATCTACTCCAAGAGAAAAGAAGAGCATGAAGGACATTTGTGTTTGATACTTGAGAAGCTTAGAGAGCATAAGCTGTATGCCAAATTCAGCAAGTGTGAGTTTTGTTTGAATGAAGTTGGATTTCTTGGACATGTTGTGTCGGGAGATGGTGTAGCAGTTGATCCTGCTAAAGTTTCAGCTATAACTGAATGGGAATCTCCTAAGTCAGTGAAAGAGGTTCGTAGTTTCCTTGTCTTGGTAGGATACTACAGAAGGTTCATTGAGAATTTCTCCAAGGTAGCTAAGCCCATGACAGAGTTGCTAAAGAAAGACAAGAAATTTTCTTGGTCTAAAGGATGTGAACTCAGTTTCCAAGAATTGAAGAAGAGACTAGTGACAGCACCAGTCTTATGTCTGCCAGATTTGGAGAAGGACTTCCAAGTGTATTGTGATGCATCTCATCATGGATTGGGTGCAGTACTAATGCAAGAAGGGAAAGTTGTGTCTTATGCCTCGAGACAACTCAAAACTCATGAGGTAAATTACCCTACTCATGATTTAGAGTTAGCCTCAGTTGTCCATGCACTCAAAACATGGAGACAATATCTTTTGGGAAAGCGATGTGAAGTGTTCACAGATCACAAAATTTTGAATTATATCTTCACCCAGAAAGAAATCAACATGAGACAAAGAAGATGGCTAGAACTCATCAAGGACTATGACTTGAGTCTGCAATACCACCCCGGTAAAGCAAATGTTGTAGCGGATGCTCTAAGCCGTAAGGTTTTTGTAAATGGCCTTACTAAGGGAGAATTGCCAGATGATCTGTGTGCCCAATTTAGAGATCTCAGATTGGAGATTATGCCTGAAGGACATCTCATGTCATTGGATGTTCAACCCACCTTGTTGGACAAAATCAAAGAAGCCCAAAAGACAGATAAGGAAATTGAAGAGATTAAGGAAAAGATTGGCAAGGGAAAAGCCAAAGGATTCCATGAAGATGAACATGGTACTTTATGGTATGGAAAACGTATTTGTGTTCCACAAGTTCCGAAACTTCGGAAACTGATATTACAAGAAGCACATAACTCACCGTATTCCATTCATCCAGGTAACACCAAAATGTACATGGATATGAAAGAAAGATTTTGGTGGAATAATCTCAAGAAGGACATCGCCGAACATATTGCTTTGTGTGATTTATGTAGTAGAGTGAAAGCGGAACATCATAAACCAGCAGGATTGTTACAAACACTACCTATCCCTGACTGGAAATGGGACAAGATTGGCATGGATTTCATTATTGGATTGCCAAGGACCAGGTCAGGATATGTTGGGTAGTAGTGGATCGCTTAACTAAAGTGGCTCATTTTATACCCGTAAAGACAACCTACACAAGTGCTAAGTTAGCCAAGATCTATATGAGTAGAATTGTATGTCTACATGGAGTACCCAAGAGTATTGTGTCTGATAGGGGAACTCAATTCACTTCCCATTTTTGGAGACAACTACATGAGTCATTGGGAACGAGGTTGGAATTTAGCACTGCTTTTCATCCTCAGACTGATGGACAAACAGAAAGGACCAACCAGATTCTTGAAGATATGTTGAGGTCATGTGCTGTAGACTATGGAGCCAGTTGGGATGAAAGTCTTCCTTACGCAGAATTCTCATACAATAAAAGTTATCAGGCCAGTATTGATATGGCACCATTTGAGTGTCTCTATGGGAGAAAGTGTACCACCCCATTGTTATGGAATGGTGTGGGAGAAAGAAGTTTGTTCGGACCAGAACTAATCAAGGAATCTGAAGAGAAAGTCAAGCTAGTTAAGGACAGATTAAAGATAGCACAGTCCCGACAGAAGAGCTACGAAGATCCTAAGCGTAGAGAAGTCACCTATGAAGTAGGTGATAGAGCTTATCTTAGAGTGTCACCACTTCGTGGAGTGAAGAGATTTGGTGTCAAAGGTAAATTAGCCCCAAGATATGTTGGACCATTCAAGATTCTGAGCCATAAAGGAGAAGTAGCTTATGAGATTGAATTGCCAGAGTCTTTGTCTGTTGTTCACAATCTGTTTCATGTGAGTCAGCTAAAGAAATGCCATCCAGAAATGGAAGAGACTTCTTTGAAGGATACCATACCTTTGGAAGAGATCCAATTGGAGAGTGACCTCACTTATGAAGATAAACCTATTAAGATTCTTGAGACTAAAGAAAGAGTTACTCGGACCAAGACTATCAAATTCTGCAAAGTTCAATGGAATCATCATTCCGAGGAAGAAGCAACATGGGAAAGAGAAGATGATCTTCAAAAAGACCACCCTCACCTATTTGCTAGCCAATCCGAATCTCGAGGGCGAGATTCACCTTAAGGGTGTTAGATTTGTAACATCCCTAAAATCATGTTTTCAAAGATTGCCTATCATTCATGCATGCATATCATTTAGGGATCATTTTCCAACTCATTTCAAGAAAACAGAAGCACTTAGTGCTATTATTTTATGTGAGAAAACACTAATCTAATGCCACTCTCAATTGAGAGTATAAATGTTTTGGACCAAGCTTTGTTTGTTCCTTGTTGTTTTAGTTGAATGCTAGAGTTTGGACAAAAAATTCCAAACAAATATGGTTTAAAACCATTTTCAAATCTATATCAAACCATGTGCTAAGGCACTGTTATTTTAAAAATCTTCAAGGACCATGCTAGTCCAACAAGACAGTATGATTCTATACTCAAAATTATACAAGTTTCACTTTACAAAAATCCAGAAAAGATTTGAATTCAATTGCTTTTGAATTTGATTGAAAATGATTCCTGAAATTCATTATAGAAAAAGAAAACGAGATAAGAATTAGAAAAGGGCCGGCGCTAGACTTTTAGCCCATCACCAAACGCAGCCCATCAAGCCCACCCGGGGTTTTTCCCTCTCTCTCTCACGTGGCGCAGGCTTACCCCGCAGTCACTGATCGGTGGACCCTCTCCACGTCAGCACCTTCTTCCCCAAACTCCACGCGCAGATGCCGTCGCCGCCCGTTTCTTCCCCCTTCACTGCCGCGAATTTAATCTGCTTAATTGGCGATGAATGCGTGCGTAATCTCTGCCCCGTGCTCCCCTTCACCTCTCGTTCATACGAGCTTGTCTCCCTTGCCCGTGCGCATATTCTCACACTCTCTGTTTGCATTATATCGCCCCAGGTCGTCGTCTTCATTCACGGCCGCAACCACCAGAGCCGCCGCTCAACTCCGACGAGCAATAGCAGTAAGAATCGAGCGCCCCTTGCTTTCTCCTTGAAACCATCTTGCTCACTGTGACCTTGCGCACCCCCTGATGCATTTTATTCGTGCTAGGACGGCGCAGAGCCTCGGCAACGTTGACGTCTGCAACCACCCGACGCCGCGCACGACTCCGACGAGCTCCAGCGACCACCTCTGCGCGCCCCTTCGCCAACCAATCCCACCTTTAGCATCAGCAACGTACGGCAAACTCGGTAAGCCACTTCACCCTCTCCCGCGTGACCTAAATCGTCGGCACCGTCTCTGACAGAGCCGCCACCGCCGCCACTCGCCGCCGCTAGCGCCGCCAGTCTTTGGTTGCAAGCTTAGCAGCCGTTGGATCTGGATCTGAGGCTCAAGATTAGATCACTTACTCGAACCGTTACGCGCAAATCTGACCGTGTGCTGCCACTTATATCTAACGGCCCTCGTTGATCGATCCACACGAATCGGTATCAACTAATCAGAACACGCCGCGTGTCTGTGGGTTTGATTTAAAATCTGAATTTAGATCTATTAGATGTTTAAACTTGGAAAATTCATAACTTTTGATTCCCACGTCCAAATTTGACAAATTTTATATCATTGGAATCAGGAGAGAAAATCCTTTCTGTTTATGCAATGTGTTTAATGTTTTTCCTCTGTTAAAATGATTGTTTTTACAGAAACATTTGTAGACATAATTTTGGTATAGTAATTATTTGAAAAATGTTTATTTGGCAAGTTTTGAACTTGTTTAAGATTCAGTACTGTGCACTTGTCTTGCTTGGTGTAGAAAATCATCACATGGAATTTTGCATGCATCCATATATTTTTGCTTGTATATATTTTGTATGTGATTTTGGTGCTATTATTTTATGTGTAGATTTTGGTGCAAATAGTGATTGTGATTGTGAGGATTGTTTCTACTCTCCAAACTACCAAGGCAAGTGGTGCTTCATGATTTTATTCCTATGTTTTCAACTATGCACTAGAAATATTTTTGTTAGACTTCCATGATTATTTTTGATCTATATGCTATGCTTGGGAAATCCTAGTAGTTGTAGAATTGCTAGAAATTTCTAAGTTAAGATGCTTATAAATGCCATGCTTAGCCTAGCTAGTAGCAACCAAGGGTGTTTATATATTCATGCTATGATAAAATATTTCTAAGTCTTTGGACTTGTATTTTGCTTAATAAAACAACCAAGTGAATGAAACACCTGGGTGGAATGGAAAGAATGGTTTATGTTGAGTGGTTACACAAGGCCCATGTCTATGGTTTACCTTGTGTATCTCACTTGTGGAAAGCCACCTAGGAACAAAGGGATTTGAGATGCTATATGTTAAGAAGCTTCTAGTGCAGCCACATGGCAATATGGGCTCTGCCTGGATCACATAGGTTGCAATAACTTAGCCATTTGGACAGTTGGTGGTAGTGGGTTGATAGGTTGGAACGCGTCCATTTGGTCTAAGGGAAGGCTTCTGAAAGGTCCTATCTTGGAGAAAATCAAGTCTTGTGGGGAAAGTGCACAACCTCTGCAGATGGAAGAATCTAAGTACTTAGCCATGTCCCTGGTATTGGACAACTTGAGCATCAAGACATGGAAGCTATCAAGAATCTCCTCATCCCAATTTCTAAGTTAAAACTTGTGGGTGAACAAGGGTGAAGGTTCACCAATTTCTATTGGTGTTTCCTTGGGGAAAGTTTTGTCAAAGAAAAACTTAGTGTTTTTAACTAATAGGTAAAACCTATTTTGAGCAAAGCAAGCCTAAGCTACACTTAGCCAAAATGCATATAGTATCTAGACTACCAATATTCTACTAAGGTATCACTTGCCAATACTATTCCAGTGTATTGACCCACTGTGGTTGTAACTTGTGATGTTGCAGGTTATTCCGATGATGATTAGGGGTTATGAGTCTACACTCAACATGCTTGCCTGTGGCACATGAAGATGAAGACTTATTTATCTTATTATATATATTGAACTCTTGTATTAGGCCTGTGGTCATGGAGTTTGTAAAAGACTATGTTTGTCTCTGGAATGATATGTAATAATGACATTTGTTTCTGTGTACTTCATCTTAAACTGTGGATGCTAGCATTGATCCAGGGACTATCATTGTAATCACAGGGATCCTTACCTTTATAAAGGGAGGGATCTTACACCTGCACATGACCCAGGTCGCCATCCCCATCCACCTCTGCAAACGACAGAACCGCCGCTCAACTTCGACGAGCGATTTAGGTAAACCCGACCGCCCCTTGCCTTCTCCCTGACCCTATCATGTTCGCCTGATTGTTGTGCATGCACTGATGCCTTTGGTTTGTGTTAGGGCGGTCCAGGACATCGCCAATGTCGCCGTCCCAACGAGCCTGACGCTGTCCGCAACTCCGACGAGCTCCCACGGCCGCAGCAGCTCGCCCCCGTCCAAGCCGAAGCCACCTTGAGCATCCTCACAGCCTTGCGATGCTAGTAAGCATCACCACTACCCCAAGCCCCCTCTAGAAACACCGGAGCACCATCGCCAGTAGCGCTGCCGTCGCCAGCACCCATTTGCACCGCCCATCCATGGTCGTTTAATCGGACGCCGTTGGATCTAGATCTAGCGCGTAGGATTAGTTCACTTATCGAAGGGGTATGAGTAGATCTGGCCCGTGCGATTTCATTTAAATCGTGCGGTCCTCGTTGATCGATCCGGCTGAACCGGTACGGGTCAATCAGACACGCCCATGTGTCTGGGATATAATTTAAAATCTGTTTTTGAATCTATTAGTTATTCAAACTTATAAATTCAATAACTTTTGTTATGTTTATCCAAAAAATGCAAATAAGATATCAATGGAATCACAAAAATAAACTCTACACATCTGTAGGCTTGGTTTTTTATTTTGATTCTGTTAAAATATAATTTTATGCAGAGACATTTGTGGGCCTATTTTGTATATAAAAAATATTTGGAAAATGTTTTAAAAGCCAAATTAAGTTTATTTGGTGTATAAATGTTTATTTTATTGATCAGTACTGTTTTACTTGTCTTGTTTGGTTTAGAAAAATCATCACATGGCATTTGCATGCATTCATATATTTTTGCTTGATTATTTGAAATATGAATTTGGTGCTATCATTTTATGTGTAAATTTTGGTGCTAGTGGTGATTGTGACTGTGAGGATTGTTGTTACTCCCCCAACTACCAAGGCGAGTGGTGCTTCATATTTTGGTCCCAATATTTTGACTATGCATTAGAGATATTTTGTATAGGGCTTGCATGATAATTTTTGCTAAGTATCTATATGCTATGCTTGGGAAATCCTAGTAGTTGTAGAATTGTTAGAATTTTCTCTAAGTTAAGATACTTGCTATTTCCATGCTTAACCTAGCTAGTAGCAACCAACGGTGTATTATATACATGCTATGGAAAAATATTGCTAAGTCTTTGAATTGTGTTTTTTCTTAATAAAACAACTAAGTGAATGAAACACCTGGGTGGAATGGTTGTTTGGGTTATGTTGAGTGGTTACACAAGGCCCATATCTATGGTCTACCTTGTGTATCACACTTGTGGAAAGCCACCCAGGAACAAAGGGATTTGATATGCCATATGTTAAGAAGCTTCTAGTGCAGCCACATGGCATTATGGGCTCTGCCGGGATCATATAGGTTGCAATAACTTAGCCAAATGGACAGTTGGTGGTAGGGGGTGATAGGTTTGGAGCGCATCCATTCTGGTCTAAGGGAAGGATTCTGAAAGGTCTTGTCTCGATGCATGTCGAGTCTTGTGGGGAAAGTGCACCACCTCTGCAGAAGGAAGAATCTAAGTACTTAGCCGTGTCCCCGGAAATGGACAATTTGAGCATCAAGACATGGAAGCTATCAAGGATCTCCTCATCTCAGTTTCTAAGTTAAAAACTTGTGGTTGGACAAGGGTGAAGGTTCACCAATGTCTATTGGTGGTTCCTTGGGAGTTTTTGCCAAACAAAAACTTAGTGTTTTTCAACTGATAGGAAAAACCTATTTTGAGCAAAGCAAGCCTAAGCTACATTTAGCCAAATTCATGTAGAAGCTAGATAATATTATTTTACTAAGGTATCACTTGCCAATACTATTCCAATGTATTTACCCACTGTGGTTGTGACTTGTGATGTTGCAGGTTACTCTGATGAGGATTAGGGTTATGAGTCTACACTCAACATGCTTGCCTGTGGCACATGAAGATGAAGACTTTTATTTATATTGTTAAGTTAAACTCTTGTAGTAGCCTATGTCTATGGAGTTGTAAAAGACTATGTTATCTCTGGAATGACGATGTAATAATGACCTTTGTTTCTATGTACTTCATCTTAAACTGTGGATGCTAGCATTTGATCCAAGGACTAGCATTGCAATCACAAGGACCTTTACATTTATAAAGGTGGGGTCTTACAGAACGTCGACTACATGATACTTCACCATTTATGGTCCTAGGGGAATGCATTGTGTATTTGGCTACTAATTGTGGGGTTGCCGGAGTGACAGAAACCTGAACCCCCGTTAGGACACCTTTGCACAAGGGAGCGTAGGATCTCAGAGCTTAAGGCTGTGGTTAGGTTTATATCTTAATTACTTTCCTATAGTTGCAGATGCTTGGAGGGGGTCTAATCACAAATATGTATTAGTCCAAGTAAGGTCAGTACATTAGCATAGGTTCACCCACACAACACTTAGAACACCAAAGAAGAGTACTCAGCTATTTGAAGAGAAAGCACTTGACAGAATTCCCATGTGTCCTCGAGAACGTTTGGTCCTTATAAGTATTTCCACCGGCTTGTACTTTGCTAAGAAAGGATTGGGCCACTTGCTGCGTTTGCTCGTTGTCTTTATTACTTGCACCTTGTTTTGTTGCTTTAACATAAAACCCCTAAAAATCCGTTTGCTAAGTATTTACAGAGATTTCCTGCTCCATACCACTAGTCAACACCTTATGATCCTCGTTGGGATCGACACTCCTATTTGTTGAAAGTACTACGATACACCCCCTATACTTGTGGGTCATCAATAACTAATCCCGATGGTAAGTGGAGAGGTAGCGTTCCGACGGCGATCACATAAACGCTTGATCCGTTGCTGACATGCATCTTGACCTCACCCCTTTCTAGCGGTCACTTGTTCCACAGCCCCTGATTCAAGTTACAAATATTAGCAACCGATCCGGTATCAAATACCAGGTGCTACTGCGAGTACTAGTCAAGTACACATCAATAACATGTATATCATATATACCTTTATTTGCCTTGTCAGCCTTCTTGTCTGCCAAATACTTGGGGCAGTTCTGTTTCCAGTGACCCAACTCATTGCAATAAAAACATTCAGTATCAGGCTTAGGACCTACATTGACCATTTTCTTAGGTACAATAAAAGTGCTTCCCATCTTGAGTTTTTCTTTGGCCACGACCCTTTATCTAGAGGATGCGATCTTATCAACCATCAACTCCAGATTCCTATCATTTTATGTCTACTTCGATAGCTACCAATATGGAAGCAAGTTCGGTGAGCGATCCAATCGCAACACTTTTCTTATAATTTAGCACAAACTCTTTGTAGATGGGTGGGAGCGACTGCAGAACTCTATCCATCGCAAGATCAACTGGGATATCATATCCTAGTGCCTTAAGACGTTGAACATATCCCATCATCATGACGTGATCGTTCACAGAGCTGTGTTACTTCATCTTTACAATAAAGAACTCGCTAGAGATCGTGTATCTCTCAGCATGGATTTGGCTCTCCAACATAGCTTTGAGTTCCTTCACCATAGCATCAGTATTGCTAAGTTCAAAGCGTCCTTGGAGTTCAGGCTCCAATGACATAAGGATCGCATATTTCATAAGAGTGTAGTCATTAAGCTTTATGTCATACACATTACGCTCATACTGAGATGTATCGCTTGCAGGAGTATCACCTATTGGACCTTCTAGCACATATTGCTTTTGTGCAGCATTGAGGAAAAACCTCAAATTCATGAAACAGTTGGTAAAGTTGCTACCATTCATTGCAAGTTTCTCTTTCTCCTTGAACACATTGAAATTAAAAGCAAGTGGTCCCATCTACAAAAGAATTTGTAAAGGTTAGACTAAGTTTATGACAGATCGAGTTCAACTAATCCAAATTAAGAATGAACTCCCACTCAAAAAAGACATCCCTCGTGCCTTTTGGTGATTACGTGAACCAAATCCACTACACCAAGTCCGATCATCACGTGAGTTGGTGTAGCTTCAAAGGCGAGCATCTATATGGGCATCATATCTACATATGACTCATGCTTAACATTTTGGTCCGTGTTCCGAGGCCATGTATGTACATGCTAGGCTCGCCAAGTAAGAACCTTAGTATTCGCGTGTGTAAAATTGTCTTACACCCGAAATATGATCGTGGATCCAAGAACACCCGATCATCACATGATGTCTTGGAGCGGCGAAACATAATTAGTGCATACTTAAGGGAGAACACATTTTTATCTTGATATCTAAATGAGGGATCATCTATTATACTAATAAAATGCCAAACAAGCAATATAAGATGCAACAAACATCATATGTGAAAAGTGAAATGATATGGTTCTTGCACTTGATCATCATCATGTGCATCGTGGTATGATCTTCATCATTCCTTTATGTGTAAGGCCAAGGTCTATGGAACTTACATGTTATGTGTATTGTAAGAGTATCGACTTATACTTTTACTTACAACATCACCATTTCATGACACTATCCTAGCATCAATCTAAACTAGACGCTTCTAATTTATCCATTGCAAGTTTTACGTGGCTTAGGCCTTTCGAAGATAGAACCGTTCTTACCTATGAACATGGAACCACAATGAGGATAACCAAATGATTGACAACTTGTTGTAAATTATATATTCACTATAGTAGGAGAGACAGACACCCGCTAGCCACTTATGCAAAACTATTTGCATGTCAAGCTTGGAACAAGTCTCATGTGGGAGGACATGTAAAGTTTGTCCGGGCCGCTTCATACCAGTATGCCACCAATATCCAAAGTACAACCAAGAAGCAATAACATGATCATCATCGCTCACATACTCATATGTGTACTACCTGTGCAAAGCATATACGCATAGATCTGGCTCTGATACCTCTGTAGTGTTCGCAGCATAGAAAACAAAAAAAAATCCTACGATGGGAACAACTATGTACCAAGATCTATCTACTAGATACAAGCAACGGGTGGGTATACATTCATAGAGAACATACCCTTGAAGACCGACAAAGTTTAACGAGGTTGTACTCGTGGATGATGTAGACCAACGCTTGCCGATTTCAAGATCGAGAAGAAGTCTTGCACCGCAAATCAGCAGTGCATCCATGCTCGCACACACGTCCAAGCCACCGAGAAACCTCCGCCTCCTCGCTCCAGCGATGCAGCGGAAGCAACAACTCTTTCTTGCCGAGAATCCACCGGGAACATGTATCTCGCTAGTCTGAGACCATGGGGGATAAACTAGAGGGGGAGAGAGATCCTTCACGAAGAGGTGTGAGTGTGAGAGAGGGAGAGGGGCTTTATATAGGAGGAGGGGGGACCCCAAGGGGGTGGACGGCGCATGGGGATGCCCCTTGCCCTCTCGGCATTCATGGGGGTAGAACATCCACTCACTTTTAGCCCCTTCATTTCTCCACTCAAAATCCCACTCAAAAATCCCATTAAATTTCCACCAAATTTAATGCAATCTCTCTTTAAATAAAAATCCTTTTATTTATTCAGAATTTTTTCAATTACTTTAATGGACAAACATTCACATAAAACCCCTTGTTAGTATTTCATTTCACATGCAGAAACACTTTCAGCAATTTCACCTGAAACAGTTCCAGTTTCTAGTGAAATAAATTCCTACGCTTTGTAAATATTTTCAGCATAAAAATATTTGTTCCAAATGGTGTTGGTGTCTCCTAAGTGTTATACACTATGGTTCGCGAATAATGCGGACATGATCGAGACCCCTCTCGAATCAATAATTAGAAGCGGGACCTGGAGATCCATACTGACTCCCACACATTCAACAATGACTTTCTTGTGATCGTGAGAACCTTTTACGCTAGAATATTAATCCCTTTGTTTCGCGATATGTTACATGTCCGAGATTCGATCATCGGTATCTTCATACCTAGTTTGATCTCGTTACTGACATGTACTCTTTTATCGTTCCCGTGATATAACATTCTAGTGATCAAATCACTTGCTTGCAAGCTAACCAATGTGATATCACCTAGATGGCCCAGAGTATATCTATCTGTCATTGGGATGAACAAATTCCACTCTTGATCCATAGGCCGCAACATAACACTTTAGTACCACTGAACCCATCTTTATAATCACCATGTTATGGTGTGATGTTTGATGTTATCAAGATACTCTTCCAGTGTTAGTGATTGACATGATCTCATGGTCTAAGGATTAGGATTATTACTTTGTATGATGTTATAGCAATATAAACTCAATGACTTTGGTCGTAATGCTATACTTCAAATGAATTTTCCTCACATCATTCCAATAATGTTGTGACCTTGTTATTAACAACATCCAATGTCCATGATAAGGAAACCTTGATCATCTTGTTAATCAATGATCTAGTTTATAAGAGAGGCATCACTAGGAACTTTCTGTTTGTTTATTAAACACACATGTATTAATGATTCCATATTAATACAATTATAGCATGCAAAATAAACATCTATCATATACTTGGAATATACATAATAACAACTTTATTTTTGCCTCTCAGGGCATATTCCCTTCACATGGACTACTGGTTTGTCGGATTAGTGTCCTGACAACCCAAGTTTTTATTCAAAAATTAATAAATATCATTAGGTTTTTATCGCAAAATATTTCATATTGTTCTAAAACATAATGATATATTTATATATAAAACATAAAGATCGAGTTCACCTTTATGAACATGTACATCATGTATTTTGCCACTGAAAGATGTAGAAGGGAGGAAAATATATGCATAAGATAAAAATAAATACTTTCAACTTTTTAAACACCAAACATTAGGCATCTTACATTTTCGAGAGACTATCGTGCAATTTCAACATACTAAATATGATGCCCTCGCATTTGCGAGGGCCACCCTGCTAGTTATATACTAAAAGTAATATGAGAGTTTATTTCCAGTCCACGTTAGTTTACATCATCCAAATTACCTTGATGGTTACATCAAAAGTTCATGGTTAGGATTTAACAAAATATTATTAGTTACATAGCCTGTTTAACACACATAATTCCTGAACCCACTATGCCCATAGAACACTCTGATGATCCTGTGGAGGATGACAATGAAGCTCCCAAAAGGAGCAAGAGACAAAGCACTACAAAGTCATTTGGTGATGATTTCATTGTGTACCTTGTCGATAATACTCCCACTTCTATTTCAGAAGCCTATGCATGTCAAGATGCTGACTACTGGAAGGAAGTTGTCCTAAGCGAGATGGAATCCATCTTAGCTAATGGTACTTGGGAAGTCACTGATCGTCCTTATGGATGCAAACCTGTAGGATGTAAGTGGGTGTTCAAGAAAAAGCTTAAACCTAATGGTAGTATTAAAAAGTACAATGTACGTCTTGTGTCCAAGGGTTATACCCAAAAAAGGTGAAGACTTCTTCGATACCTACTCACCCATAGACAGACTGGCCACTATTCGAGTACTACTATCCTTGGCTGCCATGGTCTTCTCGTTCATAAAATGGACATTAAGACAACTTTTCTAAATGGAGAGCTAGATGAGGAAATTTATATGGAGCAGCCTGATGGATTTGTAGTAGATGGTCAAGAAGGAAAGGTGTGTAAGTTACTGAAGTCTTTGTATGGTATTAAGCAAGATCCTAAGCAGTGGCACGAGAAGTTTGAAAGAACTTTAACTGTTGAAAGCTTTGTTGTAAATGAAGCTGACAAATGTGTGTACTATCGCTATGGTAGGGGTGAGGGAGTTATTATGTGTCTCTATGTTGATGACATATTGATATTCGGGACCAACCTCGCTGTTATTGAGGAGGTCAAAGAGTTCCTATCTCGCTTCTTTGAGATGAAGGACTTGGGAGTGGCTGATTTAATATTAAACATCAAGCTACTAAAGGATGACAATGGTGGGATTACACTGGTTCAGTCTCACTATGTGGAAAAGATATTGAGTCGCTTCGGGTATAGCGACTGCAAGTCTTCTCCAATGCCTTATGATTTGAGTGTGCTACTTCGAAAGAATCGAAGGATTGCTAAAGATCAATTGAGATATTCTCAAATTATTGGCTCCCTCATGTATTTAGCCAGTGCTACTAGACCTGACATCTTCTTTGTTATAAGCAAACTAAGTAGATTTGTTTCAAATCCTGGAGATGATCATTGGCATGCTCTTGTAAGAGTTTTGCGCTATTTGAATGGCACTGCGAGTTATGGTATTCACTATATTGGGTATCCACGGGTACTTGAGGGTTATAGTGATTCAAACTGGATATCTGATGCTGATGAGATTAAGGCCATGAGTGGTTATTTGTTTACACTTGGTGGTGGTGGTGTTGTTTCCTATAAGTCTTGCAAACAGACCATCTTAGCGAGGTCAACAATGGAAGAAGAACTCACAGTGTTAGACACATCCACTATTGAAGCAGAGTGGCTTTGTGAGCTCTTAATGGACTTACCTGTGGTTGAAAAACCAATACCTGCCATCCCGATGATCTGTGATAATCAAATTGTGATCATCAAAGTAAACAGTTCTAAGGATAATTGATACATCCATTTTGCATCACTATTCTATATAATAATTTGCTGTTATTCATTGATATATTTCTTATTAAGAGGTGTTACTTATGTTATTTCTTCTGTTTTTGCATGTTGGATGATTCTTGGAGGATGAACTGCCGGAGTCAGGATTCTGATGGAAAAAGCGATATCTAGATGCAATTTTCGTGAAGATCAGAAAAATACCAGAAAAACTATGGAAAATCATATTTTTCCAAAAGACGAAGGAAGCCAGAAGGGGAGGCGGAGTTGGGCCACAGTGGGCCCACACCCCCCCAGGAGTGGGCCAGTCTGGGTCGCGCCACCAGGCGGTGTGGCCACCCTGGCCCACCTCCTGCTTCGTCCTTTCGCCTATATCTTCCTCCTGAAACCCTAAAGTTCGGGGAGCGACCATAGAAAGATCCCGCCGCCTCTACGGGCCAGAAACTACAGAGAGAGAAAAAACTCTCCAGCAGACAGATTTCTGCCAGGAAAATTCCTTCCCAGAGAGGGGAGATCGTCGCCATCAACACCATCATTAAGCTAGACTTCATCGGGATCATCATCATTATCCACACCACCAGCACCATCATCACCACTCCATCCCTCTGTAACAGTTGTGTCGAATCTTGCATAGTTCTTAGGGGAAACTTTCCTGGTGTTGATTACTTTTGTAGTTGATGCTTGGGAGTGGAACCATTGAATTATTGTTTATGTTCAGATTGTTATTCATCATTATATCATCTCTGATCTTGATCCATATGATGTCTCGTGAGTAGTTCGTTTAGTTCTTGAGGACATGGGAGAAGTCATGTTATTAGTAGTGGATTTGTGTTGAGTTATTATTCAATGGTTTAGTATTTAAGTTGTGGTGCTATTCTTCTAGTGGTGTCATGTGAACGTCGACTACATGATACTTCACCATTTATGGGCCTAGGGGAATGCATTGTGTATTTGGCTACTAATTGTGGGGTTGCCGGAGTGACAGAAACCTAAACCCCTGTTAGGACGCCTTTGCACAAGGGAGTGTAGGATCTCAGAGTTTAAGGCTATGGTTAGGTTTTTATCTTAATTACTTTCTTATAATTGCGGATGCTTGCAAGGGGTTTAATCACAAGTATGTATTAGTCCTAGTAAGGTAAGTCCATTGGCACAGGTTCACCCACACAACATTTATCAAACCAGAGAAGATTAATCAGCTATATGAAACGAAAGCACTTGACAGTATTCCCATGTGTCCTCGAGAATGTTTGGTCCTCATAAGTATTATCACCGCCTTGTCCTTTGCTAAGAAAGGATTGGGCCACTTGCTGCATTTATTTGCTGTCTTTATTTACTTGCACTATATTTATTTGCCTTATCAAAAACCCCTAAAATCCATTTTCTAAGTATTTACAGAGATTTCCTGCTCCAAACCACTAGTCAACACCTTTAGCTCCTCATTAGGATCGACACTCCTATTTATCAAAAGTACTATGATACACCCGCTATACTTGTGGGTCATCATGACTATTTTCTGGCGCCATTGTCGGGGAGTGAAGCGCTATTAAAGAGTGGAACTGGTAAAGGAAACTTCTACTGTGAGTATTGTTTTTATTTATGTTTATTACTTTGTTTCCAATATGGATAACCCACTTGGTTTCCTATTTGGGAATGCTACTACCACTTCTAGGGTAGTATATGAACCACCACTTGTTGAGATAGATCCTTTTAAGATTCCTACAAGAATTGTCGATCGTGTTATGGATAATTATTATTTTGGGGATGGAACTGTCCATCCTGGTGATCACTTGCTTTTTATCCATGAATTATGCGGGTTGTTTAAGTGTGTAGGTATCACAATAGAACAAGTCAAGAATAAGCTACTCTTTATATCATTGAAAGGAAGAGCCGAAGAATGGTATAAGCTGCTAAAGAATGGACAATCTATGGAATGCGAGGAAATAGTACCTCTCTTTTATTCTAAATTCTATCCTCCCAGTGAGATTCATAAGGATAGGAATCAAATATATAAATTTTGGCCTCGTGATGGAGAGAGTACAACCCAATCTTGGGGGATATTGAAGTTACTAATGCTTAAATGTACTATTCATGAACTACCTAACAATATTATTATTAATAACTTTTATGCAAGGCTTTCTCTTCATGATAAAGATATTAGATGCTTCTTGTGCTAGATCATTTACACGTATGAAAGAAGAAGCTAAATGGGATCTCCTAGACCATATTCAAGAAAATACTGAAGCATGGGAGAATGACAAAGGAAGAAAGTCAGGTATAAATTATGATTATGAATGCATTAAATATTTTATAGGAACCAATGACTTTCATGATATTAGTACTGAGTGGTCTTGATTCTCAAAGTATTGCCAATTGTTTTAAGGCTTTTTCCTCTTACATAGAAATTACTAAATATAAGTGGGACAATGTCACATCCCAAAATTCTCCAAATTTTGAAATGTGAAAAATAAACAAACAAAAGAAACAATTGTTGAAATTTAGGGTGAAAAGAAACTTTTTGCTTATAAATGGAAACATCAAAACCCTACTTGAACAAAATTTGAATGAAAAGACAACAAAAAAATTTCCAAAAAAATCAAATGCATTTATGCATGGAAAGAATCTTTAATTTAAAACACTTGGGAAAAGTTAAACCAAAACCCTAAAACCCTAATGAGAAAAATCATTTTCAAGATCACCCCAAGACTATGGATTTGGTCCCATATAAAAATCCAGCAACAAACATTTATAAATGATCAAAAATGATAAAAAAAATTATTATAAAACCATGGAAATTGGTTTCATTCAATTTGGAGCCATGGATAAAAACTTATGAACTTAATAAGATAAAAGAAAATAATTTCCAAGGCTAATAAAGCTCCTAACAAAAATCAATACCAAATTGTGAGCAAAATAATCCTAAAAGGAATTAAAAAGATAAACAAATATTAAATAAAATTATACAAACTGGATATGGATTTTATAAGAAAAAGAAAGAAAGAAAGAAATCAGGAATATTTAAAAGTCAATCTTGGCCAAATCCATAAGCAAATGGAATAAAGTTAATCTAAATAAAATAAAGGAATAAAGATTATTTGAATAAAATTATATGGGCTTGAACCATATTTGATTTTATTTAAATAAAGACAAATGCCTAATTTAAATAAATAATAAATCATAAGAGAATATTGGAAATATTCCAAAATGGACTTTTAAACACACTAATAAATGGATAAAACCTACTTAAAAGGTTTGGAAAAGTTTGAATTAAAATGGAAGCTTGAATCAAATGGTTTGAATTAAAACAGAAATTGGAAATGGAAAAAAGAAAAAGAAACAGAGAAGAAAAAAATAGAAACAGATCAGACCCAATAGACCCAACCCACTAGCCCCAGCCCAATCTGGCCCAACAGCACAGCCCACCAGGCTCTCTTCCTCTCTCTGCCTCATTTATTTTCTCGCCCACGCGTACCCCCTCATCCTCACTGACGTGTCGGACCCACCCTGCCAACTCATCATCGTCCCCGCGCGACCTATTCTTTCCCCCCTCCCCGGCTGTTTCCTGCGTTAATTCCTTG
Organism: Avena insularis; assembly: GCA_023614405.1. NCBI lineage: Eukaryota > Viridiplantae > Streptophyta > Magnoliopsida > Poales > Poaceae > Avena > Avena insularis. Next base: position 81,638,741 of record CM042695.1, on the reverse strand, counting down.
GTTTCAATTTGCTTGATTCCGCGAGATAATCCCTCCTCTCACCATGCTCGCTTAAACGCCTCGCCCTCCTCTCTCTTTCCCCTCAGACGCTGCATCCTAGGAGCCTCCAGGATGCTCCAATTCGTGCTCGAAACACCACTGGCTCCGACGAGCTCCGATGTCAATTGCGGCCAGCTCCAACCACCCCCTTTCCACTGGATTCCACGAGCGTGCTCGCCAGCGTCTTGTGCACCTGCTATCGTGCTCTGTTTGCCTGCACGCACCCCACAGCCTCGCCCCCGTCAATGTCTGAGTGCCACCGTAGTCTGCCTCAACTCCGGCGAGTAGTAGCCGACGAATCAGCGCGCCCCTTGCCCTCTGGTAGGTACCATCACAACCCTTGCAAGCATGTGCATCTTCCTGACTCTTTTCCTTGCCTTCTTATGCCACGGGAACTTGCCCATGACAATGCGAGAGCATGCCCGATGCCGACGCTATCTCCGGCGAGCAATCAACGTCGACCTAGTGCGCACTTGTCCATCCTGGGGCCACCTTGAGCACCGTAGCAACCCCACGAACCCAGTGAGCCCCTCCTTCCTCTTCCTTGCTGCATGTTTTCACCGGACCGCTGCTGACAGAGCTGCCCCCGCCGCGTGCTGTCGCCGTCACCGCCAGTTTTTGGCCAGAGCATTTTTGTCCGTTGGATCTAGATCATAGAGATAGGATAGAATGACCAATCGAAATGGTATGAGCTGATCTACGGCATGCGATGTAACTTAGATCCTACGGCATGTATAGCTCGATCCAACCAAATCGGTATCATCCAATAAGAAACTGACACGTGGCCTAGCTGTGGATTTCAAAACCAGAATTTGATCTATTGAAAGTTTAAACTTGCAAAAATAATAACTTTTGATCTGTATGTCTAAAAATTACAAATTTTATATAAATGGATTCATAAAAATGTAAAATTTGTATCTATGGCCTTAGTTTAGTATTTTTCTTCTGGAAAACTAGGTGTTTTTGCAGAAAACATTATTAGGACTATTTTGGATATAAAAATTGTTTTAAAAATGATTTTTGGGTAAAATATTTTTCAAATGATTTGTTTTGAAATCTCTGACCCTAAACACTAACATTTGAGTTTGAAAACATATTTGGCTAACACTAGAAAATTATTCCTTTAAATAAAACCATTTCTAGCAAAACAAAAATGATTTAAAAAGGCCATTTTCACTAACTTGATTTTAAATGGTTTTGCCACTTTTATAAATGACCAGTAGGTGTTTTGAAATTTTTGGAACCTTATTAGAAACTAATTTTTCAATAAAAAAACCTTTTGCATGCTTGCATGCATTTCCTTGTTTTTATTGTTTTGTGATGTTATTTGTTTGAATGCTATTTTGAATTTGTGCCTTGCTTGATTGAATTGTAGTGAACTTTGAGGAGTGTGACAATTGCAAGATCAAAGAGTGTACCTAGATTCTCTACTAAAAAGGCAAGTGGTGCTTCATATATTTTGTCTTATTATTTTGACTATGCATTAGTGATATTTTGAGTAGGACTTGCATGGAAATTTTCTAAGTATCTATACTATGCTATGCCTTGGGAAATCCTAGTAGATGTTGTCTTAGTAGAATTATCCTAAGTTAGGAAACTTGCCATGTTATCATGCTTAGCTTATCTAGTAGAAAACAAGGGTGGATTATTCATGCTATGAAATATTTCTAAGTCTTTGACTTGTGTTTTTGTCTTATAAAACAACTAAGTGAATGAAAAACCTGGGTGGAATGGTAATTGCTTGGATGGATTTGTGTTGAGTGGTTACACAAGGCCCATTTCTATGGTTCACCTTATGTATCTCACTTGTGGAAAGCCACCCAGGAACAAAGATATTTGAGATGTTTAGTGTTGAGAAGCTTCTAGTGCAGCCACATGGCAATATGGGCTCTTCCTTGATCATATAGGTTGCAATAAGTTAGCCAGATGGACAGAAGGTGGTAGGGGTGATAGGATGGAACGCGTCCATTTGGTCTAAGGGAAGGCTTCTGAAAGATCTCGTCTCGATGCATGTCGAGTCTTGTGGGGAAAGTGCACCACCTCTCGAGAGAATAAAACCTAAGTACTTAGCCATGTCCTCGGCAATGGACAATTTGAGCATCAAGACATTGAAGCTATCAAAGATCTCCTCATCCCAATTTCTAAGTTAAAAACTTGTGGTTGAACAAGGTAAAGGTTCACCAATTTCTATTGGTAGTTCCTTGGGTGATTTGTCAAACAAAAATTTAGTGTTTTTCAACTAATAAGGAAAACCTTATTTTGAGGAAAGCAAGCCTCGGCTACACTTAGCCAAATGCATATAGATGTTAGATACCAGTACTCTACCATAGTATCACTTGCCAATACAATTCAAATGTATTGACCCTTGTGGCTGTAACTTATTATGCTACAGGTTTGTTTGATGTTAGTGAAGTTTGTTGAGTAGGGATTACAAGTCTACAACCAACATGATTGCCTGTGGCACTTGAAGATGAAGGACTCCATGCTATATAGTTATATCTGCTACATTGTAATAAGATAGCCAAATGATCTATGTAAGATGTAAAGATTTATTTTATTCATGGTTATAAGTTGTAATATGACCTTTGTTTCTTGATATTACATCTTAAACTGTGTATGCTAGCTATTCGATCCAGGGACTAGCATTGTAAACACAGGTATCTCTACCTTATCAGGTTGGGACCTCTACAGACAAGTACCATGCACCTTATAAAGATATTGTTAATCATGTTCCTGTTAGAAATAATGAAGTTTGTACTATTGATCCTATTTTTCCTAAACCTTATATTGAGAAAATCCCTTTTCCTGCTAAGGTAGAACATTCTATTGTGGCTAATGTGGTCAGCAAAAGTACAAAGAAGGTTGTGGAACCTGATGAACAAATAATATTAAACCTGTAGTAGCCATTGTGAAAGATCTTGTCACTAAAAATGTAGAAGATGGGCACATTATCTTCTGTGAAGATGCTTCTAATATTGTCTCTCATCCTAGTAAAGCTAGTGTCCTTGTGCTTTCTGTTAGAATTGGTGATCATTGCTATTATGGTTTATGTGACATTGGTGCTAGTTCTAGTGCTACTCCTTATGAGCTTTACAAGGAAATTATGCATGAAATTGGTCCTTGTGAAACATGAGGACATTGATGTGGTTATTCACCTTCTAATAGAGAGACAGTCTGTCCAATTGGCATTATAAGAGATGTGGAAGTTCTTTGTGGTAAGATTAAGTATCCTGCTGATTTTCTAGTGCTTGGTTTAGCAGCTAGTAAAACTTATCCTATAATTTTTGGTAGACCCTTTCTAAACACTCATGGAGCTATTATAGATTGTAAGAAGGAGAAAGTTTTAACTAAGTTTGATGGATATTCTTATGAGTTTAACTTTTCCAAATTTGCGAAAGCTCCTTATGAAAATAATTTTCCTAATGAGGGTTTCAGGGTTGAACAACTTGCTTCTATTGATCCATTTTATGACCTTAGACCTATTTTTGATGATTGTAAGTATGCTCATTCTGATAAAGTTGTTTCTTGTGACAGTTATATTGTCAACTTTATTCAAAGTTCTACTAAAGGTTATTATGAGAGAGGGAAACATGGTTTTATGCATTTCAATAATATTAAGTTTCCCCGCTTTATGTTGAAAGCTTTGAAGTTGCATTTGTTTTGTCTTCCTATGCTAGTGGCCTTTTGCTTCAATAATTTGTTTTCTTATGTAACACCTTTTCATAGGAAGTGGGTTAGACTAAAATGTGTTGGATATTTGCTTCTTGGTGCTCTCTTTCACTTCAAATCTATATCTCCTGTGAGAGCATCATTGAAATTATCAAGCCCATCTTAATGGCTATAAAGAAAGAGCTTTTGGGAGATAACCCTTTTTAGTTTGTTTTTGGTTTTTGTTTATTTGAGTCTTGAAAGTTATTACCTCTGTAATAACCGCTCCTTATACTTATTGTTTAGTTTTTGTGTCAAGATCAGCCTCTTTTGAGAAATAGGAGAGTTGTGAGAAATTATTGTCCTAGGACAGATTTTTGTGCTACATTGTAAAAAATTGTGAAGGAGCTCAGTATTTCGGATGGAGCTGTAATTTTCTGTGATTGTGACCCAAGTTGTTATCCAACTTTCATTAGGTTTGCACTTTTTTATTTGAGCAACAGAATATTTTCGAAAAAAATCAATATTTACCTCCTGGTCTGTTTTGACAGATTTCTGCCATCGTTTGCATTTGCCTCTTACATCGATTTCTTTTAAGATTCTTGTGGGCTTTTGAAAGGAGTTGCTACAGTAGCTTTTGTTTTGATAGATTTTAGCTAAAATTTTAACCCAAAGGTTTATTGTTTTTGCATACACTAATGTTTCTAATGAAGTTTGTGTCAGGCTTTGTATGAAAGGAACTTTCAAGTGTTGGAGAGAAGGAATCTGCACAATCCGTTTCTGAATAGGTAAAAAGTGTTGGAAATCAAAGGTTCATGAAAAACCTTTTTCTTTATATTTTTGTTGTTTTTATTCCATACGGAAGGTTACGAGACGAAAAATAGGAGGAAACGGAGCCCAGGTGGGCCACACCCACCAGTGGCGCGGACCCAGCCTGGCCGCGCCACCAGGGGGTGAGACCACCCAGGAGCCCGTCTCTGTACCGTTTTCGCACAATACCTTCCTTATGTCGTAAAACTTCGTAATATATAACCCCCCTATCCCCCGAGGTTCGTATATCGTGTTCTCATCGTGTTTTCTTTTTGATCTGTTTCTGTCAAGAAATATTCTCAAGTTTAGAAGCACCATGGTCTCCGCCAACAACAAGGGCAAGAAGCCCGTGGAAGATGATCTTCAAGGCCCCAAGAAGGGGGAGGATATCTTGGTCGAGGATGAAGAAGAAGTGAAGGAAGACAAGCATCCGTACGCCCGATCTATCGTCGCGAGTATTGGAGTGGTGGCAAACCCTATCAAGCTCAGGAGGACAGCACGGATGTCTACAGGAGGGAAACCTCTGCGTCATTGCCTCGCTCCACGGTCACTTCCTCCACGCGCCAAGAACCCCTTCCATACTCTTATACATGAGCAACAATTCTTAAATATTCCCAAAGGGAAGTTGCCCTCTAGTTGGGATATGCCTCGTTCTATCCATGCAGGGAAGGAACACTCTAAGGAGGAAGAGTGGGGAAAGAATAACAAGGACTGGGATTCTCGGTCCGACATGATCATGAACTGCATTGAGCATAATTCAGAGTTGATTCATACTCTAACCTTCGAGATTGAGGATTTGAGGAAGCTGATTGAAAAGCTTATCAAGGGAACACCACCACCACCGAAGGAGTAATTCATCATCAGGTTTTGGCATCCCCTTGGTTTGTTCCAAGATTGGGGGCAGGGGTGTCGCAGTATCACATCATTATCTTTCATCCTTCTACCTTTTTAGTAGAGTCATATCTTGATTAGAGAAGTTATCATATAGTATGGTTTGCATTGAGGAAGTATCTCTCCGTTAGTTGGTTACCTATGTATCCCTTGGTGTGAGTGACTTTATGGAATATTAATGAGAAGTTTCATCTTTTACTTTTTGCACTTCTTATTTTAGTTTGTAATCTCTATTATATTATTGATCGTGTTGATTAGTATTGGTATCACTTTGGGAGCATCAAGTAAATCTAAATTTGTTTTGGCAAACCAAGCTCTGGTCAGTAGCAACACTTTTTGAGGTTCGAAAGGAAAAGAGAAAAGCGCTTACAAGTATTTTATATTGTTTTCTTTCTTTCTTGATTGGCCCATAAGCTTAGTATTCTTTAGTTACGATCTTTTGTGTTTTCAAGAAAGATTGCATGTTTGAATTATCACTTGTATGTTTGCTTGTTTCCTTCAACTCTTTTGCTTTCTACCCAACCTTGCTACCCAAATATCTGTACTGAGAGGGAATACTTCTCGTGCATCCAATCCTTTAAACCAAAACCTATGCCATTTGTGTCCACCATATCTACCTATTAGCATTATTGCTACTCCAAGTAAATTCTCAAGCTTCATCTACCTTTCAAATTAAAAATTCTTTTGTTATGTGAAAACTAGTTAGTAAAGCTCTCACGAACTTGATGGCACACCGTATTTTTCCTGCCCTTAATAAACTTGAACCATTGTGTCATATATGTTGTATATGCTTGCACTTATAAGTTGGGATTAGCAGAACCGTGCTGTCACGGGGAACGCTTTCAACACTTGTAAATATCTACCCAGTTTATATCATGTCCTTTTGTTTATGGATGTCATCAGTGTGAAATACAAGGAGAGCTTGTAAGTCCATGGAGTTATGTATATGTGTTAGGGAAACGCCTGGGCTGCTTGCCTAAGCCATGCCTAATCATGGTGGAAACTTGCAGCATAACCATAATGAGCAATCTATGTAGCTTTCTTCTTATATAAAAAAGAGATATGAGACATTGAAAAGAGGAAAGAGAGAAAAAAGAACAATTTTCCCATGGTAAAAAAGAAGATTGCCGAGATACTTTATTTTTTCTTGCCCCTAATAAACTTGAACCATTGTGTCATCTATGTTGTATATGTTTGCACTTATACGTTGGGACTAGCAGAACCGTGTTGTCACGGGGAATGCTTTCAACACTTTTTGGATCTCGATCCAGTTGATATCATGCTCTTTTCTTTATGGATGTCGTCAGTGTGAAATAAAAGGGGAGCTTGTAAGTCCATGGAGTTATGTATTTTGTGTTATAAAAATGCCTGGGCTGCTAGCCTAAGCCATGCCTAATCATGGTGAAAACTTGCAGCATCACCATAATGAGCAATCTATGGAGCATCCTCAATAAAAACCTATGCAAATAGCAAATAAAAAGATCGTTGAGATGCTCATTGTCTGCTTGCCTTGTCATTTTAATTACGGGATAGCTCCTATATCATGTGCAAGGGGTACCCCGTTGGCGGTTCTCTATGATACGCATATACTTACTATGACAAGAACTTGCAATTAACTAAAGTTGAGTAGCATGAGGAGCGACCCTCGTATCCAAGGGACATGATATTGCCAACTTATACTTTGTCAAGCATATACTCCATAGTTTGTTTACTTTAACCTTAATCACTTCAAGATGCTTATGATAGGGGCAATGAGGGCTGAAAACTAACAAGTACCATAATTTTTGGAAGCTCTTTTTGAAACTTGAAATCCCTGCTTCCCTTATGAAGGGCCCTTCTTCCACCATTATATTGAGTCTCCACCTTCTACCTTTAGGCACCAGTTAAGAGAGCATAGTTGCCATTCTTAGTTCTATGTGCATTGTCCCAAAACTTATTGATTGATGCATATTGTTGACATTACTTGTTCTTGTTCTATTTGTATCTAGTCACTCTTATGAACTTTGAAGGTGTCCTATGCATCTATTTGCTACTCTATGAGGGACAAGATGATTGCCACTATGCCATGTTTTCTGTATGTGAAACAAACAAACATTTTTCAATGCATGTTATTCATGATCTTTGTGTGTAGCCTTTCATGTTGCATGCATAGTTACTTTGTCTTACTGTTAGAACTCCATCTTTCATGCTCATGTTTAGAGTTCTTTAATCCCAGCTTTCAATGCTTGCAAATGGTTTGATCTTGATTGTGATGGTGCATGTCACCTCAAAAATTATTATTTTAATCACTTACCTACTCAAGGACGAGCAGGAGTTAAGCTTGGGGATGCTTGATACGTCGAAAACATATTTATAATTTTTGATGTTCCATGCTTGTTTAGTATGTACTTTTCTTTGCTTTGTCTACACTTTGAGGTGTTTTTATATGTTTTCTGGTACTAACATATTAACAAGATGCCATAGTGCCAGTTGCATGTTTCCTTCTGTTTTTGGTTCCAGAAAGGCAGAAAATCAATATTCTCGGAATTGGACGGGACAAAATCCAAAGTCAATATTTTACCGTGGGAAACACGGAGCCAGAGTACAAGACAGAGGGGAGGCACCAGGGGGCCACACACCCTTGCGGCGCGGCTAGCCCTAGCACGCGCCTGGGAGGGTGTGACCACCCTGGCCACCCCCTGCCTCACCTCTTCGCCTATAAAGACCCCCGATGCCAAAACCCTAAGTACCCGATCAATATTCCATGAAACCGTTTGTAGCCGCCGCCACCATCGTCCCTAGATCGGGGGGTCTGAAGCTCTTCCTGGCACCCTGCTAGAGGGGAGATCATCCCGAAGGCCTTCTTATTCATCATGCCAGCCTCCGGTATGAAGCGTGAGTAGTTCCACCTTGGACTACGGGTCCATATATTAGCTAGATGGTTGTATCTCCTCCTTTGTGCTACCATGTTTAGATCTTGTGAGCTCCGTTCGTGATCAAGATCTCATCTATTTGTAACCATGCATGTTGTGTTTGCGAGGATCCGATGGATATTGAGATTACTATGTCAGATTGACTAATGGTTTTGTCTTATTGATTCTATCATGTCTGTGTTGTTTGTGATCTTGCATGCTCTCTATTTCTAGTAGCTATCTTGGCCGAGTAGATGCTAGTGACTCCAAGAGGGGGTATTTATGCTAGATAGTGGGTTCATGCCTCTATTTAATCTAAGGGAAGTGACAGAAATCTCTAAGGTTGTAGATGTGTTGTTGCCACTAGGGAGAAAACAATGGTCTCTTGTTCATGTAACAAGTGGATAGTTTACCTTACACACTTTGCTTAAAGCAGTTATCTGTTGGTTGCAACTTAATACTAGAGGGGGTTCGGATGATAACATAAAGGTGGATTTCTAGTCATAGATGCAGTTGGATGGCAGTCTATGTATCTTGTTGTATTGCCCAATCGAATCTCATAGGATCATGAATGTCTAGTATTGCATTGTTATGCCTTACTCAGTAATGTCAATTGCCCTGCTGTAATTTGTTTATCCAGCATGCCATGTTTGTTTATCTAAGGAGAACACCTCTAGTGAACTATGGACCCCGGTCCAATCTTTACCATTGATACATCTTCCACTGTTACTATTTACTTTCTGCAAACCATTATTACCTTCCACACAGTTAATCCTTTGTTACAGCAAACCGGTGAGATTGACAACCTCACTGTTCGTTGGGGCGAAGTCTTGAGTTTGTGTTGTGCAGGTCTCCATGTTGCTAGCAACACCTTTGAGTCGTTTTCTTCCTCCTACTGGTTCGATAACCTCGGTTTCTTACTGAGGGAAAACATGCTGTTGTACTCATCACACCTTGCTCTTGGGGTCTCCCAACGAGGTGTCACCATGCCATCAACAACGTCCCGAGGAGACGTATATATAGGCAAAAGGGCAAGGTCGGTGGAACCTCGAGGGGCCCACACCTAAGGCTGGCGTGGCCAAGGGGACTCGTGCCACCCTAGGGTGTGGCCACCTCCTGGGCCCCATTTGTCTGTCCTTCTGGCTCCGTGTTCGCTCCGAAAAAATAGTGACTTTGGCTTTTGTCCCGTCCAATTCCGAGAATATTTATTTTCAGGATTTTTTGGAACCAAAAACAGCAGAAAATAGGCAACTGGCACTGCGGCATCTTGTTAATAGGTTAGTTCCAGAAAGTGTATAAAAATACCTTAAAGTGTAGACAAAACATAAGAAAAATGATATAAAACAAGCATGGAGCATCAAAAATTATAGATACGTTTACGACTTATCAAGCATCTCCAAGCTTAACTCCTGCTCGTCCTCAGGTAGGTAAGTGATAAAAAGAATAATTTTTGAGGTGACACGCACCATCACAATCTTGATCAAACCATTTGCAAAGCATTGAAAGTTGGGATCAAAGTACTCTAAACATGAGCATGAAAGATGAAGTTCTAAAAATAAGACATAGCAACTATGCTGCAACATGAAAGGATACAAACAAAGATTCATGAATAACAATGCATTGAAAGACATTTGTTTGTTTGACATATATAAAACATAACATAGTGGTATTTAGCTTGTCCCTCAGGGAGTAGCAAAACAAAATGCATAGGACACCTTCAAAGTTCATAACGGTGACTAGATACAAATAGTTCAAGAACAAGCAATATCAACAATATGAATCAATCAATAAGTTTTGGGACAATGCACATAGAACTAAGAATGGCAACTATGCTCTCTTAATTGGTGCCTAAGGATAGAAGGTGGAGACTCAATATGATAGTGGAAGAAAGGCCCTTCACAGGGAAGCAGGGATTTCAAGTTTCATAAAGAGCTTCCAAAAATTATGGTACTTGTTAGCTTTCAGATCTCATTGCCCCTATCATAAGCATCTTGAAGTGATTAAGGTTAAAGTGAACAAAGTATGGCGTATATGCTTTACAAAGTATAAGTTGGCAATCTCATGTCCCTTGAGTATGAGGGATGCTCCTCATGCTACTCAACTTTAGTTACCGGTAAGTTCTTGTCATTGTAAGTATATGTGTATCATAGAGAACCGCCAACGGGGTACCCCTTGCCCCATGACATAGGAGCTATCCCATATCAAAATGACAAGGCAAGCAGACAATGAGCATCTCAGCAATCTTCTTATTTACCATGGGAAAATGGTGCGTTTTTCTCTTCTTTCCTCTTTTGTTTTCTTTTTCTCAATCTCTTTTTTCTATCTTTCTCTTTTTTTATAAGAAGAATGCTTCATAGATTGCTCATTATGGTGATGCTGCAAGTTTCCACCATGATTAGGCATGGCTTAGGCTAGCGGCCCAGGCGTTTCACTAACACATATACATAACTCCATGGACTTACAAGCTCCCCTTTTATTTCACACCGACGACATCCATCAACAAAAGAGCATGATATAAACTGGGTAGATATTTACAGGTGTTGAAAGTGTTCCCCGTGACAGCACGATTCTGCTAATTACCAACTTATAAGTGCAAGCATATACACCATAGATGACACAATGGTTAAAGTTTATTAGGGGCAAGAAAAATAAAGTGTGCCATCAAGTTTGTGAGATCTTTAATCACTAATTTTCACATAACAAGTTTAATTTGGAAGATAGATAAAACAAGAATATACTTGGAATGACACCATGCATAGGAATTTATAGTGGGATCTTTGGAATAACTTGGTTTCTTGGGAGTTGGATGCATGAGTAGAGCTTACTCAATACAATTGGAGGCTAGCAAAAGACTGGGAGCGACCAACTAAGAGAGCAATAATGGCCATAATCATGTAGAGCGACAAAACATTATCAATCGAAGCATAAAGTGGTACCACAAGTCAAAAACTAAATGATCACAGAGGCTAAGGTGACTGGTTCATAGTCATAACATGGTGTGAGCATGTGCCAAGTCAACCCAAACAAAGCATCAAAGGAGAATACCACAATATTATGCTTTTGTATGCTAAAACAATGCATGATTCTTGCAAGGCACATTAAGCAATCCTAATTGTTTGGAACAAGACATGGTACAGCAATAATCACTAATCATAAGGTCAAAACAACATCTACCATGACATGATAAAGTATAGGCCACAGTCAAAACAAGCTCCATTTTGTAATACTAAAGCAAGAACTTCCTACTCCTTTCCAACACCATCCTTTCCAACTTATTTGAAATAACTCACAAGGATAATAATCAATAAAGACCAGTGAGCATGTCTCACAAATCCACAAAGAAGAACTAAAAATTTCTAAGCTGAAAGCACAAGAAAACTAAGGCTAAACACAGTGCTAGCAAAAGAGAACACTCACAAGACAATAAGAATGAAAACTAGAGTGTTCTAGGCAATGAAAACAGAGTGTGTCTCTCTCCAAAATAAGTGTGCTGGGATCCGACCAACTTATTGTAGAAAACCAAGCAAACCAAAAAAACTAAGATGCTCCAAGAACAACACAACAATGCATGAAACAATAAAAACGAAGTGTTCAAAAAGACCTGAGATTTTTATTGATGAAGAAGGGGATGCCTTGGGCATCCCCAAGCTTTGACGCTTATACCTCTTGAATATTTCTTGGGTGACATGGGGTGGCATCCCCAAGCTTGAGCTTTTGTCCATTCTTCATCTCATTACATCATTCTTTCCCTACACCTGAAAATTTCCTTCATACAAAACTTCACACAATCTTCATTAGCAACATTAGTGCATTCAAAAGTAATAGACCTTTGGGTTTAGTTTTAAAACAACAAAACTTTCATTAAAAACACAAGCTACTGTAGCAATTCCCTCAAAAATCTCAATTTATCAAAGAGAACCTAAAAAGAAATCGATAAAGAGGCAAATGCAAATAATGGCAGAAATCTGTCAAAACAGACCAGCTGGTGAAAACCGATTTTTTCGAAGACCTTCTATTGCTCAAATAAAAAAGTGTTGAACTAACGAAAGTTAGATAACAACCTGGGGGATTTATTCAGAAAATTACATCTCAAACCGAATTACAGAGATCTTTCACGAATTTTTACAGTGAAGCACAAAAATCTGTTTAGGAACAGCACTTCATCAAATCTTACTCCCCTCTTATTAGAGGTTATTATTGGCACAAAAATCAAACAAAAAGGATAAGGAGATGTTATTACAGAAGTAATAACTTCGAAGACTCAATAAAACTATTGGGTTATCTTCCAAGAAGTACTTTTCTTTAACGCCTTTAAGTTAGGCATGATAATTTGAGAAGATGCTCACATAAGAAATATGAATTGAAGTAAAAGAGAGCATCAAGAACCAAATTCAAAACACATATAAGTCTAACCCACTTCCTATGAAAAATAATCTTGTAAAGAAACAAGTCATGAAAGCACAAAGTAACAAGCATAGGAAAGAAAAACAAGTGCAACTGCAAGATTTATAACATAAAGAGGGGAAACTTAATATTGTTGAGATACATAAAACAATGTTTCCCTCTCTCATAATAACTTTCAGTAACATCATGAATAAAATTAACAATATAACTATCACATAAAACATTCTTATCATGAGCCACATGCATAAAATAATTATTATTCTCCACATAAGCATAGTCATTCTTATTAATTGTAATGGGAGAAAATTCAACAAAATAGCTATCATTATTATTATCAGCACCATAATCATCAAATATATGAGGCATATTGTAATCATAATTAACTTTCTCCTCAATATTAGGTGGACTAAAAATATCATATTCATCATTGTAATCATCATATATTGGAGGTATAGTATCATCAAAGAAAATTTTCTCCTCTAAAGCTAGGGAACTAAAAAGATCATTTTCATAAAAACTAGCTTCCCCAAGCTTAGACGTTTCCATAGCATTAGCAATAATGGTGTTCAAAGAATTCATACTAATAACATTGCTATTAGCATGCAAATAAAGTTCCATAGGTTTTTAAATTTTCTCTTCAAACACTTCATGTCCTAACTCAAGATAAATACTATAAAGCTCTCTAAATTTTTTGTTGTTTTCCATTAAGCCTAACTAGTGAAAACAAGAAACAAAAAGACAAAATTGCAGGATCTAAAGGAAATACCTTCGAGCACTCACACACCAGCAGGATGTGAGTACCTTTTACATTACCTCCCCGGCAACAACGCCAGAAAATAGCTTGATGTCTACGCACCTATATTCTTGTAGACAGTTGTTGGGCCTCCAAGTGCAGAGGTTTGTAGAACAGCAGCAAGTTTCCGTTAAGTGGATTACCCAAGGTTTATCGAACTCAGGAAGGAAGTGGTCAAAGGTATCCCTCTCAAGCAACCCTGCAATTAAGATACAAAAAGTCTCTTGTGTCCCCAACACACCCAATACACTTGTCAGGTGTATAGGTGCACTAGTTCGGCGAAGAGATAGTGAAATACAAGAGGTAACGGTGCCAGAAAAGAGCTTCTGACTTGTTGTTGCCGTGGGAGAGACTAAAGGCAAACTGAAATAAAGATAAAAGCAAGCAAACATGCAACAAATCTAGTTGTAAACGGTGTTTCAATGCTTAGAACAAGGCCTAGTGATCATACTTTTACTAGTGAACACTCCCAATAAATATATTCTCCTCATGATACTACCCTAAACTACTCTCCCGTTGGACACTTTAATCTATGATAGGGCTATAACAGCACACCTCAAAGTCCGCCTTCCCCATCTAGATAACCCCACACTTTCACCTTGAGCGCTAGATGGTTACAACAAACACCACAATTTCATAGAGACAACCAACTCAAAATATATTCATGATAAGTATTTATGAACTCTAGCCTAAGTGCCACCACGGCGTGCACGCTGTCACTTTCACCGAGCTTTATTTTGCTATTTGGGAAAAAATAATCATGGATTAATTATTAGTCATTAACGGGCGCGTTAATTATAGCCGTTTCTAGTTTTTATGGATTGTGGCTTGTTACCGACTCGGACGTGGGTTGTGCCCCAAGATCTCCCTAACCTGCACTATATAAGCGTCTGCACTAAACCTAATCGGTTATCAATCCACGCATGCGCCTACCTCTAGAACCTTGCGCCACCGCCTTCATCTTCCCCATCCCGACTTGCGGTGTGCAATCAGATCGACAAGAGCCTCAGAACCCGCCTCGTAAACATGCGGGTGAAGGACGATCAGGTTTTTGGGGAGCGTTCAAGCGCGACTACTGGCAACCACGACGTCGTCCGACAACGAGTTCACGAACAACGACGTCGTCCGACAATGAGTTCCCGAACAACGACTTCTTCCCGAACGTCATCAACCTCTTCGACAACCTCAACATGGGCGACAACGCTGCTGCGACCGCTGCGGCTGATACTGCCGCCGCTGCTATTCAGCCTACATTGTATGTGATCCTCAACTATTTTTTTAGATTATGCTAGAGTTCTTTGTTCTAGCGTTTGGTGTAGATGTGATAGGTTTATCTTCTATAGATGTAATATGTTCATCTACTTTGTTGATATGCATAATTGGTTTTAGTACTGTTTGTATGATCGTGCTTTATTAGTTTATTATTCGGATTAAATCATATGGATTATTGCCCTCTCCTAGTTTGTCTGGGCCTTGTCGTTAGTGGCATAATAGGAGCGGACAGCGCTGGTCAGCGCAGACAAATAGTTCGCGCTGCTGAGCGCGGCTGGCCGGTTAGACCGGACCATTATGGCCCAAAATTGTCCATGACATGACCCATACGGACAGAATCCACCATTTAGGTCATGCAGGTGCATATGCCCTAAACTGTGTCAAGTCCCACGTCCTTACACCAGACTGCATATGATGAATCACCCAGACCTACGTGCAATGTTTATAGAATATTATTGTTAGAATATATAACCATATTGTATTTGTATAGATATATGGTTGTATATGTGTAGTATATGTATAACTGTTCGTATATTGTGCGGTACGAACTCTAGCCTTGTAAGTCTATATGATGAGCAATACAAGGCACCACAATGTGTGGTTTCCCCTATCTTACATGGTATCAGACGCAAACCCTAAACCCCTAGACCTGCGCCTCCCCTCCTCCTTCCGCCGCCGCCGAAACCACCACCCCGCGCCCCCCTCTCCGATGTCTCTCTCAGACGGAGATCAGGTCTCCAAGGCCCTCACTGTGGCCAAGGGGACCGTGGACGCCACGGTCGAGAAGATCGCTGCCGCCGAGAAGGACGCCATGGCCGAGAAGGCCAAGCTTGCCCTCCTCGCCGCCGCCAACGCATCCGGCTCTGGGTCGAGCGCGGGGTCTTTCTCCTTGACCTCGCTGCATGCCCAGGTCGTCGGCCTCTCCTCCATCAAGGGGCACGTCCCCGTCGAGCTCGCGCTTGACACCGGCGTCCATCGTTAGTGGTGCACCTTCTTCCGCACTACATGCTGCAAGTACGCCCTACTGGATCACCTCGACACTGACACCCCTACAGCGCCGACCCCGGAGTGGTCTCTCCTCGATGCCACGGTCGTCTCATGGCTCTATGGATCTGTCTCGCTCAGTATCCTAGATGCCGTCATGACCCCTGGCGACGGTCCCCTCGTCGTCGAGCTATGGACCCGCATCAACGGCCTCTTCAATGACCACAAGATCAATCGCCAACTCCACCTCACGGCCGAGCTAGGCAATGTCAAGATGCGCGAGATGAGCATGACCGACTATCTTCAGAAGGTCAAGTCACTCTCCGATGACTTGCGGATCTTGGCTCCCTGTTGATGATGTTGAGATGGTGATCCACTGCCTCAATGGCCTCTCCGAGCAGTACGAGTCCGCCGCCGATCTAATCTCCCTCATGCTTGGGATTACTTTCGCACAGTGTCGCTCGTTGCTCTCGCTTCAGGATATGAAAAAGAAGAATCGCCGCGCCCGCAACACCGACATGGCCCTCTTCGCCAACGCTGGCAACTCTGGCAAAAGCACCGACAAGGGCAAGAAGAAGAAGAAGAAGAAGAATGCCACCGCCACCGCCAAGGACGCCGCGCCCCCACAGGCGCCCGTGCCCCCAGCTGCACCGACCGTCGCCCCCCCCCCCCTTCTTGGTCGTCCCCGCAGCATCCCTGGAACAGTGCCATCCAGATGTGGCCATGGCGGTGCCGTCTTTCGGCGGCAGCGATCCGCCTCGCCCGCCTCCGGCTACATGCCAAGGCATGCTCAGGCGCCGCAGGCGTTCTATGCTTAGAACCCGTACGGCATCGCCACCGCCCCCTATGCCTACAACTACAGGTATGCGCCCCCGTAGACCGCCCATGGACTCGGTGCCCCGGCGTCTCCGGCACCGTCGTCGGCCTCGTGGGATCAGGCCGCGTTGATGAACCAGTTCTAGACCATGGGACTGCAAGCACCCAGGGAGTGGGTGATGGACACCGGCGCTTTCTCTCACTTTACCTTCGTAATGTCTTAGTTGCTCCTACCATTGTTAAAAACCTTATGTCTGTTCGTCAGTTCTCTATTGATAATCGTGTCTCTGTCGAATTTGACCCTCTTGGTTTCTCTGTGAAGGACCTTCTAACCAGGACCGAGATTCTTCACTGCAATAGCTTCGGACCTCTCTACTCCATCCGCCCTTCAGCCACCAACCAGCCATCTACCTTCCTCGTCGTAGATCCTGCACTTTGGCACCGTCGGCTTGGGCATCCTGGGCGGCCAGTCATGGAGACCTTAGCTCGCTCTTCTATTATTCCTAGGGAAAAGAATAAAAGTATCTTGTGTCATGCGTGTTAGTTAGGTCGTCATGTTCGTCTTCCTTTTTCTGCTACCAATCGTGTAACTACTACTCCGTTTCATATAATTCATTGTGATTTGTGGACATCTCCTGTTGAGAGTATTTCTGGCTTCAAGTATTATCTTGTGTGTCTCGATGATTTTACTCAGTATGTATAGGTCTATCCTCTTCAGGCTAAGTCAGAAGTTTTCTCTCACTTGTCGTCCCTTCACGCTCTTGCACTCACCCAATTTAGTACGAGCTTGCAGGCTATTTAGTGTGACAACGGTCGCGAGTTTGATAATTCCCAACTCCATTCTCTTGCCCAGCACCATGGAATTGCACTCCGCTATTCATGTCCATACACTTCGTATTATTCGCACTCTCAATGACATTACTCGCACACTTCTTGTCCAGGCCAGCATGCCGCCTCGTTTCTGGGTTGAGGCCCTCAACACAGCCGTTCTGTTGCACAATCGGCTACCTTCCAAGGCAATTTTGGATCGTGTTCCCTTCCGTGCTTTACTTGGCGTAGATCCTTCTTACGCTGGTCTTAGGGTCTTCGAATGCTTATGCTACCCCAACACCACTGCCGTTGCGTCGCACAAACTTGCGCCGCGCTCCGTTCCCTGCGTGTTCCTTGGCTATCCATCCCAGCATCACGGCTATCGCTGCCTTGATCGCTCCACCCAAAATATCATCATCTCTTGCCATGTTGTGTTCGATGAGTCCACGTTTCCCTTTGCCTCCACTCCGTCCGCGCCGTCCCCTACTCCCTCCCTGCACTCGTATGATTTTTTGCAGGAACCTGAGCAGCTGACATCGTCGACGCCTTTCACCGTGCCAAGCACGGCATCACCGGCCGCGGGCTCCGCCGCGCCACCCTCGACGCCGCCATGGTCGCCGAGGTTGCTAGTCACGGCGCCACGGGCGCCTGCCGTGACCACGCCATCGACGGCCACGTCGCCCCCCGCAGCGTCGAGCCCTGCCTCGAGCCATGCGGCCGCTGTCTCACCCTGCCGTGGCAGACGCCTCCACCACCGTCTCACTCAATGGTCACTCGTGCTAAACGGGGGATTGTGCAGTCCAAGACGATTTTTGATCTTCATGTTGAGGGATTATCTCCAATACCGAAGACTTATCGTGGTGCTCTCAAGGATCTGAATTGGCACTCTGCCATGGTTGAGGAGTATGGCGCTCTTCTCTCCAACAACACTTGGGACCTCGTTGATCCACCTCGCAATGCTAATATTGTTACATGCAAGTGGATCTACCGTCACAAGATGAAGTCTGATGGTTCCTTAGAACGATATAAAGCTCGTTGGATGCTCCGAGGATTTACTCAACGCGAAGGTATTGATTTTGATGAAACCTTTAGCCCTGTTGTCAAGCCAGCCACTATTCGCACAGTGCTCTCTCTTGCGTTAACCAGTGACTGGCCTATTCATCAGCTTGACGTCAAGAATGCATTCCTCAATGGCACTCTCACAGAAACTGTTTATGCTTGTCAGCCTTCTGGGTTCACTAATCCGAATCATCCTGATAAGGTCTGTCGTATCAACAAATCACTCTATGGTTTGAAGCAGGCGCCTAGAGCATGGTTTCAGCGGTTTGCCTCATTCATTGCTTCGGTTGGTTTCATTGGCTCCAAGTCCGATAGTTCATTGTTCATCTATCGGCGTGGTGCTGACATGGCCTATCTCCTGCTCTATGTGGATGACATAATCCTAACTGCGTCTTCCTCAACATTGTTGCACAGTTTGATTGCCTCTTTTCATACAGAGTTCAGTATGACAGATATGGGCGATCTTCATTATTTTCTGGGCATCTCTCTGACACGCAGCAAGGACAGTATGTTCCTCTCACAGGAGAAGTATGCATTGGATCTTCTTGACAGAGCTGGTATGTTACAGTGCAAATCCATCTCTACTCCTGTTGATACTGCCTCCAAACTTTCAGCCAAGTCCAGTGATCTTGTTACAGACCCGACCGAGTACCGTAGTATTGTTGGTGGTCTTCAGTACCTTGCATTTACTCGGCCAGACATCTCTTATGCCGTGCAGCAGATTTGTCTCCATATGCATGATCCTCGGGCTAATCATTTGCTTCTCGTCAAGCGTGTTCTTGGCTACATCCGCGGCACCACCAACTATGGTCTCACCTTGTTTCGGCGTAGCTCCAACAAGTTGACGGCCTACTCTGACGCTGATTGGGCAGGTTGCCCCGACACCAGGCGGTCTACCTCATGCTACTGTGTCTTCCTCGGCGCTAATCTGGTGTCATGGTCTGCTAAGCGGCAGCACACGGTCTCTCGCTCCAGCGCCGAGGCCGAGTACTGGGCGGTTGCGAATGTGGTGGCTGAAACTTGTTGGTTACGACAGCTTCTTCAGGAGCTTCATCGACCGGTGACTGGTGCCACTATGGTTTTCTGTGAAAATGTGAGCTCGGTTTACATGACACAGAATCCTATACATCAGCGCACCAAGCATGTGGAGATCAATTTGCATTTTGTACAAGATGACGTCACCACCGGCGAGGTCCGGGTTCTACACGTTCCGAGTTCTTCCTAGTTTGCAGACATTTTTACCAAGGGACTACCGTCGCCTCTCTTTTTGGATTTTCGGGACAGTCTTAACATTCGTCGACGCCGTTCACCTTGTTTCGTGTTAGAATATATAACCATATTGTATTTATATAGATATATAGTTGTATATGTATAGTCTATGTATAACTGTTCGTATATTGTGCGGTACGAACTCTAGCCTTGTAAGTCTATATAATAAACAATACAAGGCACCATATGTGGTTTCCCCTATCTTACAATTGCAAATGAACAAGCTCGTGGACAGGGATCTGGTTTGGATCAATGTTCAGATGCATCCCATTCCCAGTCCAGTGATGGCCCGAGTCACCCCTCATCCTCATATCCTATCTTCTACTAACAAATGTGAGCAGTGCGCTACTTTCTGCCATTCCAAACGGGTGTTGGATTTTATATGGAGAAATTGGATATCCTTTATGATAGGGCAATGGATGTGGATCTTATAATAAATTTGCCATTGAATGCAACGAGCACAAAGCTTTAGGTGGACAATGGAGGGAACAGGCCATTATTATCGTTTGATTACCTACCGGCAAACTACCAATTTCCCGAAAATTGCATGAATATATACCAAATTCAAACATAACCGAAATTTTATGCTCGAGAACCCATTTACCAAGGGTGTCGGTAAAATGGGTTACCAGCCAGTAACCAAAACCCTTGCCCGAGACTAGAGATGGGTTAAACTATGTGTTTGGTCTAATCTACTCGTCTTCACAGAATCTATATCTGCTTTACGTATCAATTCCATTCATAACCGATATTCCCTTTTTGTTTATGAAATTAATGATGATTTTTTCATTGAAAATTTTAGCTAAATACTGATTTTTACATTTAAAAATCTAGACGATTTTTAGAATAAAATAGGAGAGTTGTGTTACCCAAACTTGAGGCTAAGGGAAACACCATCATGTTAGGCGGGAAGTTCCCATGATTTTGTAGCTTTAACACAATTTATAGTATTAGTGGTTTCGGAAAAAGTTCAAATAAAATAAATCCTTTTTTTGCGGGAAAATAAAATAAATCCTTGACATAAAGATGTGCCAATTTATTTGAACTTCTATCATCTACTATTTACTTCAAAAACGTTAGGCCCTAACTTCTATCATGTACCGTTTAGGTTCACTGATTTCAGAATTTTCTTTCCATGCTCGGTTTGGACCTGAATGCAAGCTTACCTTTTTTTTTGAAAAATCTACTGATCTATTAAAAATCAACGACAACAATATAAAGAGGCCTAAAAGTAATATTTTTTTAAATACGTTTATGGACTACCTAGCGACGACTAATATCTTATTTATTTAAAACACATAGACACACACACCCTTATATGTTGGATACCTGCAAAGTTATTTATAGAACTCTTTTGTACGATTTATAGAACTCTTTTGTCGTACAAAAGTGAATGTTGTGTTGTAGCACTACAGGAAAAAATATTTTTGTCTAGTCTTTTTCTCTTTGCCTAATGCCACGGGGTACTCGGCAAAGACAAAATTTGCCTTGTACCAAATAAAAACTTGAAAAGATCGAGTACATGGCAAAATAGATAAATACACGAGGTATGTGATGTGAAAGTTTGAACTAGGATTTGGGATGAGAAAGATCAGTGCAACATACTGGGGTAGCCAGAACTGAGATTGGATAAATAAAACTTCGGGCAAAGAATCCTATTCCCTCCATCCTAAAAAGGATGACTCAAATTTATTTAAATTCAGATGTATCTATATACTAAATAGTGTCTAGATATATTCAAGATTAGACAAACATGACATCCTTTTTAGGATGGAGGGAATATACATTCAGGACAGTCCACTGCCAGGAGGTGAAAAGGTAACTTGCCGTGTGTTTTGTCTGTGGTAGATGACATAATAGTCAACATGGCAGTTTCTGACGCGTCTAAAGCCGACGCTTGGCAAAGGCCACCTGTCATTAACGTCCCTCGAACGGCTATCTATTTTAATTTGCTGTGTGCCTCATATTACACTGGGGAAATATTCTCTGACTACTGTCCATACAAAGATCCTCGGCAAATATTTTTTGCTAGCGAGTACTTCGTCGTGTGTGCTTGGCCTAGTGTAATACTCGGCAAAGTCTTTACCATATATTTTATAGCCTTCGCTAAGTACTTATTGTACTAGTAAGGATGGAAAAAGCGCTAGGCACAAACAAGACGGTGACATGGCGCTTAGACGCCCTAGGCATTGCCTAGGTGGCCATATAGTTTTTACCATCAATTTTGTACATGAGTTATGATATGTGAAACCACATTAATTAAAGTATGTAAATTAGTAAATACCAACAAATACCATTGGAATATGTCATTTGTCTCATCATTACAATATAGCATGATTTCTTTCTAGATAACACAATTTGTTGCTTTCCCTGCCTAGACTTGTGACTATGCCTAAGAGAGGCATTTGCCCATTGTTTGATGAGATTTTGTCATGGTTTTAGAGATTAAAATTTTCAAATCGCAACTACAATTGTGTGCACAATATCATGAGTGAAAACAAAGAAGAGAAACCACATGTATCGTATAGGAGAGAGATATGTATTTTGGTTCAAGTACTAGCAAGAATTTAGTAGGCATCGAGGACACACACACGTGCTAGCTAAGAGTCTTGTATGGCTTATGAATGGGATCCACTGTCATGAAGGAAACGTGTATGTGTACGTGCTCTATCGGTTGACTGTCAACTAGCTAGCAAATAAATCACTGAATCGATTCACATCTGCACACATGGCTCAGCTTGTTGCTTCCAACGAACTCACGCGTGCATGGTTTCCGTTGGTCAGGTTGATCCAAACATCACAAGTTTAGCTGGATAAGTGTTGCATGTAACAATACGCAGGTGGATCCGTTGGTTTCGTGAAGAGCTGTTGGCAAGTGGCGGCGCAGACGGTTCCAAGATATCCCAGACTCTTAAGTAGTATAAAAACGGTGACAGATGAGAGGCACAGGGGGATCTTTCCGGCCGCACAAGATGGCTCGCGGAGCTTCATTTGCCACCGAGACTGATCAATCTTGGATCCAACCACAGAATCCATCGATCGCCCAGACCATCCAGATACGCCAATTCAATTGGAATATGCCCATCACAAGGAGGAGAGGCGTTCTCCCCTTGCCTTGTCAGCGATGGAGCTAAACATACATGGTGAGTAATTTGCATATCATGTGCAATTCTTTCTCTACAGGCTCAAATTCTCTTGGCGTACAGGTTTATGTGTGTCGGATGATCATCATCTCGGATGAAAACACACGGCTTCGAGCCAAATAGGATACGTGATAGGTGATCATCACCGTGATCATGGCTTTATGCCTACAGATTTTACGTGTCGCCCTCGATGGCACACACGGCTTCGCGCCATATAGGTTATGTGAAGGAATCATCATCCCGGATCACGGCTTTGCGCCATACAGGTTATTAAAGGGATCTTTATCCTAGACCAAGGCTTCAAGTCAAGCATATTATGTGAAGGGATCATCATCCCGGATCATGGCTTCGCGCCATACAAATTATATTACGGTGTTCATCATCCCCAATCGAGGCTTTATGCCTACGGTTTTATGTGTCGCCCTCGATGGCACACACGGCTTCGTGTCATACAGGACACGTGACGGGTGATCATCACCCCGATCACGACTTTATGCCTACAGGTTTTACGTGTCGCCCTTGATGACACACGCGGCTTCGTGTCATATGTGACGAATGATTTTTATCTCCGATCACGGCTTCGAGCCAAACATGTTATGTGATGGGTGATCACCATCCCTGATCACGCCTTCGAGCCAACCCGTTTATGCGATGGGTGAGGTTTATTTCAGATCACGGCTTTGATCCAAACAGTTTATGTAACAGGCGGTCACCATCTCTGATCCAACGTCGACGGACAAGGCCGGACACAATTGTTAAGCTTAACTTGCGGAATATTTGTCCGGCAAGATAGAACATTTGTAGGTTATGATGGTATACAAGGCTAACCAGGCAAGCCGGCGACAGTACATAAATATTGGTTGATTGACACAAGATCATTGTAAAATCCCATGTATACAACTTTCTCATAGTAGATTTTGGCCACCGTGCCACCGTGGTTTTTTCCCAATTTGGGTTTCCACGTTAAATATGTGTCCCATGTGTGTTCCGCTTTCGCTATTTATCTTGTTGGATATTTTATCAGATTTGTTAAGTCCGATGAAGCCAAAATATAAAAGATGACGATGTTGATCTTATCGACGCAGTTTAATTGAAGGTATTTTATGGACATAGATCCAAAAAATATAATTAACTGGAAAGTCTTCCGGAAATTCACAATCGTCAACCATCAGATATATATCTAGGTGCAATATAGGAAATACATGTGAAACAGGAATAATTAAACATTCGGTAAATATGAGCTCCCTATTTATGTGTATTTGCAACCATTTATTTGTATATACAATAGTATACTAGCACGCCCGCACTTAAAATGCCAATGTGAATAAATTTAAATATTTATCTCGCTAAAACACCCATCTCATAATGCCTAAGCGTTCTTAAGATCGCCTAGTTGCCGCCTCTTACAACATTGGGTACTAGGCAAAGAAACGTTTTCCTATAGTGTGGGCTCAATGGAACTATGCGGCGGTCCAAGGGCTCCCCAAAGAGTATTCTCGTTTGTTTTGTACAAACGCATTCCCATTCATTATGAAAAAGAATGTGTTCTCATGATTAGAACACGGAGAAAGGTTGAAATATCCACCCTCCAAGCCAGTGTCACACGTGCATTGTGCGATCTGTTCTTTTCTTCTTCCCGCAAACATGAGCCCGCTCGAGTTTGTTGAAGGGGATAACATGTCGTGGTATAGAACTTTTCTCGTGACCCAACATCATCAACCCTAGCAACTCCAATGGACGATGCCTTCTTGATTGATGATATTGGTCTCGTACTCTCATGTTTTTCTCCTCCTTTCTGTTTTGGTTGTAGGGCTTTGATCTGTCAGGGATAGCCACCAACGCTCAGCTCTTAAGAGAGGTTTCATTTCTTTTAGCCTCTTCCATCAGTTGGCTCTCTGCTAGCCACCTTCCGCAAAAAGAGCCGATCATACTATATCACCCTAAACACGTGAAGTCACGGAAGGATTTCTCGATCCCTCATAAACCCTACTCCCTACCCAATCCTAAACCTTTTTTTAGACAAGTAGCTATGCACGCGCACACGCGTTTCAAATAATCATCAAAATCATATAATAGTCCAAGAGTTTGCTTGGAATGCTGCAAATCCAGATCACTTTCAAGAGTTTGCTTGGAATGCTACAAATCCACATCACTTTCAGCCAACATGATACATCATTATACTTTAATAGTTTTACATGTTATCACTTATAAATGAGGAGGTAATCTTCACCCGTTTTTCCTACATCACTGTGTACTATATCTATATCGAGATCTCTCTTCTCATATCTTAGAAAAAACTCTGATTTCTTCGACCGCTGCATGTGAAATATTTGAAATCCACAACAAGGAACCACCAGCCAGAATACAAAAACACACACAATCTGTGTGCACAATGATACATGAGGAGGATGACCAGGGCTAGCGGCCTAGCATCATGAAAAAATATTGCATTTTTAACCACTTGAGAATTGCCCTTGAACCCATTCGGCTGCATGATAGAATATTAAAAGTGTAAGATAATCTCACACATACTGCCAGCTTTGACAGTTTATATCACATTATACTCCACATAATGATGAATCTGGTTACTGAGATCTACACACAAGCTTTGCATTCGTTGCTACAGATAGGCTAGAAATTTACTAATTTTGCATTCTGGAAAAGGCTAGTTAAGAAGAAAAAAGTGATAGGATAAAAACTGAGAAGAAATTTACAGTGGAATGATATAATTTCCATCTCAGGTTGAATCAACACTACAATTTAGCACTCTGAGCACACCAAACAAACAAATTAACACTTCAGCATGAAAAACTCAGTAAAGCAATCTCACTTTCTCACACAAAGTTTGAGCAGAGAGCACAAAAGGTAGAGATCATTTGTCACTCACCTTCCCTGGGCGCCAATAGGCAGGAACTAACTTCATCGCCTCGGCATGGAGAAGCTCTTGGTGTATCACATGCGCATGCGCCATCGCTGGCAACAAAGAACCCCTCCACGAGGTTGCTTGCGAGATCCCATTGGCGCCTTACCCTCATCGACGCCCACGCCGAGGGGACCCCATCCTCCGGTGCATCACCCGTGCACACACATATAATATTAGGACATATTATATCATCAATAATCATCGGTCGGGACTATGAAATTTCCAAGTAAATCATGCTTAAAATAAGTGAGATGACAATTCTAAATAAAAAACAATCTCGATGGGCTGACCTAGTCTAGGTCTGCGCATACATGGCATAATAAGCCAGCAGATGGCTCCAGATTTTCAAAGATATCACGACGTCCTAAACATGGCTAGTTGATTAATTCTGCTTTGATACACATCGAAGGCTTGGGGATTTAGGCAAGGTCCTTAAATACAAAGTGATTACGTAGATAGTGTCATTAGTACAAATATAATATAGCATATCTACTAATCCATAGTTCAGATCGTTGTGAGGCTAAACAACATCGTGTTTATTTCATAGTAATCGAGTTGTATCAATTTATTTTTCCATCTTTTATAACTCGTGAAACATTTTCTCTTTTGACATTTCATGTACTAAGTCAAGTAGGCCATACAAATATGTGTAAACAAAGAATGTATATAACATTATCATAGTAAAAAGCAACATAAGACCAGTTTTCTGAAGGCCTGTAGTTCAATATTCAACCAGTACATTAAAAGTAAAAGGAGAAAACCATAGCTACAAAGAGAGAGGAGAAAACCATTACAGCGAATGGATACTAATCTTTATCTATCAAATTATTGGTTACTGTCTTGTGGCCCGATCACGAACAAGTCCAGTAAGAAGCTATCTAGTGCGACTTATTTTTCTTTCGGTTTAATTTTAAGATAATTCAAGAAGCATCTACTTTTTTAATTGGATACCATTACAGTGAATGGATACCATATGAGTTGCACGCCTTTGTGAAGCAGATACAAGAAATGATCAGGTGTTGCTATAAGTACCTCTAGCTCTTGCTCAAGGCTTTCTAGATGTGTTTTCTGTCGAAATCCACCAGTTGCAACCATAGACCCGCAAGGACCCCAGATCTTGATATAGAAAAAATGACTCGATAATTCTGTTGATAGAATAATAATTAGTTGAAAGACTTGGAACTAAAAAATGACTATCACACAATTGTACCAGATCAGAGAAATAAAAGTATAGCGTAATTAAAGGGGATACCAAACAAAAGTGGGTGAGGTGATACTTAACTATGGAGTATAGCTTTGCCATGTGTATTCTTACATGACAGACCGTATTGACAACAAAGGGTGAGTGTTTTGAAGTCTGCCTTTCAATGTGTCGTTAGCAACGACAACTTTCAGATTCAGACCTGCCCAACATATGCAAAGGATTAGTTTCTCTTCGTCTTCTTCCATAATATCACATGAAATTGGACGGACTGATACAAAATGACAAAAGGTAGAAAAATAGATGCTAGCAACCTCACATTGGAAGAAGCACAATGATCATGTTTTTGTTGCATTTCACAATAGTAAACCTGAAATAAATACACTCGTCAGCTAAGTAAAAGAATGTATCTTGCGTAAGAAACTTAATGGATTTCAGAAGTACCCTGCATGGAAAAAATCCAGTCACCCAATAACTTCGGACCCTTCAACAAACATATTTTATTTTTAAGGGAACTACCAATGTATTGTGCATGGACCACAAGGCTGGACTGCAGAAAAGAGAATCGTAGTAGTGAACATTAAGCAACAGTCAGCTAATTAAATAGGGTGGAATCGTCCTCCACAACGATGACTTCCGCAATGTAGGATCCTTATCCCGGTGGCATGTACAGAAAAAAGCACCGCAATGCATCCCACTACATGCAATTTTCCCCATCGATCAACAACCAAGATACAGAAATGTACAACATTGAGTAATTGACAACAAATCAAATATTTTAAAGATGTTCACTGATGAACAAATACGGGAATTTTACTTGGAACCAGTTTGGTCCCTATCCAGCGGAAGCCGCATCTACTTTCCCATCTCCTTTGTCCCATCTATGCAACGAAAATACATGTTAGTCTCATAGGAATTTTGTCGAACAGCTGGGGAATAAGAACAAAATCTCCCCATAGGACGTTTACATACTGATTGATCCTGCAGTTGCGAGGATCTAGGCAGCATAGAAGTCCTTGTCTTCAGGCTTGCTGAGCTTTGGTTGCGTTGATGAGGAGGTGGTGGACGAAGCCGGTGTGGAGGCGTGGTACCCGCAACGCTGTAGGCGGGCGAGTAGCGGGTGCCACGCCAGTCCAGGGGGGCATGGGGGCGTTGCGGGTAGAGCACTGAGGGCAGGACGACGGTGCGGACAAGACGACGGTGCGGGCAAGATCGATTACGGCGCAAGGCGGTGGCGAGGGCAGGACGTCGGTGTCAGGCCGTGTGAGATCTTCTTTTTCTTTAGGGAAGTGAGATCTCTTTTGGGTTTGTAGGGATCCCGGGATGATTTGCACGTCTTGAGACGATGAGGAGTTACGGACGTGGTGGGGAGATTTTCCTCTGTCGGTGGAGCGTGGTCAGTTCGGTTTAATCGCTAAGCGCACACAACTCTAGGATTAGATTGATCTTGGCGGTTAGATCTAATAAAGTGGGTCTGATCCTATGGTGATAATCCATCTGTGTACGTTATTAGGGTGTACTTAAGAAAGAAAATGTTTGGTTGTTTAATAGTAGTAGAGATGATGAGGAGGTGGTGGACGAAGCCGTTGTGGAGGTGTGGTACCCGCAACGCTGTAGGCGGGCGAGTAGCGGGTGCCGCGCCGGTCCAGGGGGCATGGGGGCGTTGCGGGTAGAGCACTGAGGGCAGGACGACGGTGCGGAGAAGACGACGGTGCGGGCAAGATCGATGACGGCGCAGGGCGGTGGCGAGGGCAGGACGCCGGTGTCAGGCTGTGTGAGATCTCCTTTTTCTTTAGGGAAGTGAGATCTCTTTTGCGTTTGTAGGGATCCCGGGATGATTTGCACGTCTTGAGACGATGAGGAGTTACGGACGCGGTGGGGAGATTTTCCTCTGCCGGTGGAGCGTGGCCAGTTCGATTTAATCGCTAAGAGCACACAACTCTAGGATTAGATTGATCTTGGCGGTTAGATCTAATAAAGTGGGTCTGATCCTGTGGTGATAATCCATCTGTGTACATTATTGGGGTGTACTTAAGAAAGAAAATGTTTGGTTGTTTAATAGTAGTAGAGATGATTGATCCTGCAGTTGCGAGGATCTAGGCAGCATAGAAGTCCTTGTCTTCAGGCTTGATGACCTTTGGTTGCGTTGATGAGGAGGT
Source organism: Avena insularis (assembly GCA_023614405.1). NCBI lineage: Eukaryota > Viridiplantae > Streptophyta > Magnoliopsida > Poales > Poaceae > Avena > Avena insularis. The sequence continues at coordinate 81,609,629 of CM042695.1, read as the reverse complement.
GGTGGACGAAGCCGGTGTGGAGGCGTGGTACCCGCAACGCTGTAGGCGGGTGAGTAGCGGGTGTCACGCCGGTCCAGGGGGGCATGGGGGCGTTGCGGGTAGAGCAAGCGAGAGCGGGGTGAGTGCGGGAGAAGACGACAGTGCGGCAAGATCGATGTGGCGCAGGCGGTGGCGGCGGGCGTGACGCCGTGTCAGCTGTGAGATCTCCTTTTTCTTTAGGGAAGTGAGATCTCTTTTGGGTTTGTAGGGATCCCAGGATGATTTGCACGTCTTGAGACGATGAGGAGTTACGGACGCGGTGGGGAGATTTTCCTCTGCCGGTGGAGCGTGGTCAGTTCGGTTTAATCGCTAAGCGCACACAAATCTAGAATTAGATTGATATTGGTGGTTAGATCTAATAAAGTGGGTCTGATCCTGTGATGATAATCCATCTGTGTACGTTATTGGGGTGTACTTAAGAAAGATAATGTTTGGTTGTTTAATAGTAGTAGAGATTACCCAATCCTAACCCTATGGGCATATTTGGAAAATGAGTGTATTTTTGTCAAAAAATGGTACTCCTACTTGATTCAAATTAATATACCTAAAATTTTCTACATGTATATATTGTTCCAAACAAACTCAAAACCTCTTTGATAAGTTCAAGTTCCAATATCAGTCTATTGATGCCATTTTACAAAAAAATAAAACCCACCATGTATCATGTTTGTTTGTTGACTATGTTCACTGATCCGTATCCATATCGACTGATCTGATAGAGAAAGGTGGAAAAAAATCGAACACAAAGAAATTTATGATCTTCTTCTGTTATGATAGAGAAGAAGTTTACCATCTTTGTTCATGGATACACACTGAGTTATGGAGTGCTTTTAGTTACAAACAATAATATATTTCTTGGATGGTTTAACTTATTTTAAGATGTTTTTATATGTGAGATCGTGTACAGAATTTATTTTTCATCAAACCTGCTTCAAAAACTATTTCTGTATTTTTAATTATTTATTATAAATTTAAAGGAATTTTCTTGCGTGAGGAGGATGCTGTGGGCTGGGCCTGGTCGGGCCTGAAAAAGGCCGGAAAAACATATAGAAGCGTGTATGGTCATAACAAGCCTGAAAAAGGCCATCCCACATAGCCAAGCCCAAAGCTAGAAAAGCCTCCACCTTGTGCTTTACTCCCTATCGCCATTGCTCCTGGCTGCCGGCTAGTCGCAATTCCACCGCTCCCGCCGGACGTGCCTCCTCCTCTGGTGCCACCGTACTCGTGCCGCATCCTCGCATCCAAATTCCTTCCACTGCATGCGCGTGCTCCAGCATCTCTCGGACGCAATGCTGGCTTTCTGCGCCACCGTATTGGCAGGCCGCGCCCAGGATGTTCGTCGAAATGCCGAGCCGTATGTCGTTTCTTGTACCTGCGGACCGTGGTCGTCGGGAAGCTAGGTCGTGCTTGTATACCAGGCTTGGGATGCGTTTTGCGGTGCAAGGCCCGTTGTTTGACATGGTACCTAGGTGCTTCAGGTAGCCATTCCTCTCATGTTCTATCAGTAGCTGCGCACTGAGTTATATTAATTTGAAATATGGTAAGTAGTCGTATTACATTCTCAGTTTTCTCACTCTATTACATTCGACGCTTGGGTCTACCATTTGTTGTATCTAGTAATTGTTTAGTTCACCTCCAACTCTGGTGGGTTTCTAAAATCAGCTTATCCGGAGCAAACACCTGATAACAATAATATCTGCATTTGAATGGAAACGATTTTCAACCATTCACCAGAAGACAAAAATTTCACATATTTATAATTTTCCCCAAGTTTGTGAAACTTAAACATATGGAATACTTCAAGAAACATCTGAAGGTCCTTTGAGAAAAATAACATCTAACGGAAGAAGACAATATTCTTTCCTTAAACAAGTATGTAAAGCTCAAAACGGCAACCCGTTAGCTATGTACAAAGTACAAAACAAACTAACATTGTCAGAAGTAGTAGTCCTAGCGAAACTATAAAAGGTCACAAGTACATCGGGCATGAAAACACAAGATGATATATCATTTGTAGCTCACTGTATCTTGGCTGATCTTTGCAGCTGCGGGTCAGCATCTATACTGGCCAGACAGGAGACTACTTCTATGATAGTTGACCTCATAACTGATTGCAGTCAACACATTTGCAAGTGGCTTCAAGCACCTTCAGCATTTGGTCTTCACATCCTGTACCTCGAAGTTCAGGATCCAGGACCTCAACTTGCTTTCCGTGAGACTTCATCTCCAGTTCTGCATCCAGGAACAAAACAAACTGTAAGGCTACTAGGCTAGTCAGAAGTAGTACAACTAGTGAAGCTGGGAAAACTACATCTAACCTGTGCACCAAACATACATTGTTATCTATCATGTGGAGTTCATGTAATTTTGGCTGACTTCTACACCTGCAGGTCAGCCTCTATACTGGCCAGGCACGAGACTACTTCCATGATAGCAGGCCTCCTGAATTGATTATGATCAACACACTTGCAAGCTGTTTCAAGCACCTTCATCATTTGCTCTTCATACCCTGTTCCTCGAAGTGTTGGATCCAGGACCTCAATCTGTTTACACTCAGACCTCATCTGTAGAACCCATGGGACTAATTCTTTTGACGTGGATAGGACTGAAACAGGTCGCATTCCAGTGAGTAGCTCAAGCAGGACTACTCCGAAACTGTATATATCGCCTCTCAGTGTAGCAACCCATGATTGCCCATACTCGGGGGGAATGTAACCCATAGTGCCGACCAGCTCAGTTGTGACATGGGTTTGGTTGGGAAGTATCAATCTGGCTAGCCCAAAATCTGCAACATAAGCTTTAAATTCTTTATCGAGTAGGATGTTGCTGGATTTGATGTCACGGTGGACAATATGAGGCTTGCAAATATCATGGATATAAGAAAGGCCCAAGCTTGCTCCTTGTGCGATCTTGAGCCTCTTCGGCCAATCAAAGAATGAGCTGGAACCATCATCCCTGTTATGAAGCCAATCGTCCAGGCTGCCATTCTCCATGTAGGAATATATGAGGAGCCTTGAGTTTCCATGGATGCTGTAACCCCACAGTGGTACAAGATTTTCATGTTGTGCCATGGAGAGTGTGTCAACCTCTGCTCTGAACTCCCTTTCCATTAGACACATTTCACTGTTGAGCTTTTTGATTGCCAACTTGGATCCACCAGGTAGCTCTGCCTTGTAGACTAATCCATAACCTCCACATCCAATGATGTTCTCCTTGTCAAAGTTGTTCGTAGCTTTCAAAATGTCAGTGAATTTGAGCTCGTTTTCTGCTCCTTTGCCTCTTGACATTACCACCAATGTTTGCTCTGAACTGGAGTTGAATGAAGTTGCTTCAACATTTTCATTGAATGGAGTTGAATTTGAGCTCGTTTTCTGCTCCTTTGCCTCTTGACATTACCACCAATGTTTGCTCTGAACTGGAGTTGACCCTGATTGAGACAAGGAGACGCACCAGCAACAAAAGAACAGCAGAGCCTCCAAAGAACACGCCAAATGCAATTGCAAAAAAAACCTTCTTGTCTCGATGTTTGTTGTATGACGGAGGTATTGAAGCTGAACCACATTTATGAGTGAGCACAGAGCCACACAGCTTTGGATTCCCATCGAAGCTAGAATTTTGAAATGTATTAAACTGGCCTCCAGATGGAATAGGCCCTTCTAGGTCATTGTTCGAAATGTTGAATTCTGAAAGGAAGTGCAGGTTGTTCAATGCAGCTGGGATAGGACCTGTGAGATTGTTGCTGGACAAGTCTAGCACCTGCAAGTTTGTGAGGTTGCAAATCGATTGTGGGATCTGTCCTGTCAAGTCATTAAAGCTAAAATTGAGTGAACGGAGGGATTTCAACTGTCCAATCTCCCATGATATCTCACCAGTGAATTTATTTTTACTTAGATCTAGCACTTTAGGGAAAGCCATTTGTACACGGTATTGAAGTGATGGAGATAAATAAATTGGTAACTCAAAGAATCTGGGGTCCAGACAGGTTGCAGTATTCTCTGATCTTAGCATGGGCATCTGCATTAAGGCTGACGAGATTTCCCCTGTCATGCTGTTATTTGATATGTCTAGATAGAAGAGGAGTTTTAGGCTGCTGATCCAATCAGGAATCTGTCCTGTTAGTTGATTGTTTTCTAAAAATAACATCTCCAAATTTGTTAACTGTGCTAACCAATGAGGTATTTTTCCTGACAATGAGCAATCTGTTATTGCTAGAACCTGAAGATTCTCAAAACCGGCAATGTATTCGTCATCTGGCATGGTCTCGTTCATAAAGTTGAGCCCAATAAGAAGGGTGGTGAGATTTTTGGACCTCCTAAGTATATGAAGTACACTTGAGATATCCGTAAGAGTGCAGTTAACAAGTGATAGGAACGAAAGGGACTTCAGATTTCCTATATTTTCTGACAGCTGCCCGTGGAAATTATTGGAAGATAGCCGAAGTGCAGTTACATTTCTGCACAAGTAGATGCTTTCTGGAATTTTTCCACTGAAGTTGTTCCACCCAAGATCTAATGTTTTTAGATCGGGTAGATTGGAGAAGTTGATCTTGCTAAGCTCTCCAGAGAACATGTTCATCTTGAGATTGATAGTTATGAGATTTGTACAGTTGCTCAGAGTTGATGGCAGATCCCCAGACATGTTATTGTTGTTCAAATGGAGCTCCTCTAGTCTCTGAAGCTGACCTATAGATTCTGGAATCTTGTCACTGAAATTGTTCTCTCCAAGATCAAGGATTACCAGATTACTGAGTTTGACAATATGTGCATCTTCAAGTGTTCCTTGTAAAGTATTCTTGGGGAAAGAGAGGTACTCCAATGCGTTAGCATTAAAAAGTTCATCTGGGAGAGGCCCACTGAGGTTGTTGTGGCCAACCTTGAGCACTCTGAGCTTGGAACAATTCCCGAGTCCAGATGGAATTCTACCACTGAATTGGTTGTAGCAGAGATCAAGCACAGCGAACGATGGCGAGCTGGTGCAGAAGAGAGTTGGTAGCTTCCCAGTAAAGCTGTTATTACTGGCATTGAGTGCGACCAGATTTTCCATCACCTCCCATGTGGAGGAAAGAAACTGTCCCGTAAACAAATTGCTGGAGATGTTCAGTACCTTCAGTGGACGGGGAGGAGTTGAAGATGACAACTCGTGCAGATCTCCGTCAAGGCGGTTAAAGCTGACGTCTATGACCATGAGGCTGCCGGATGACACCAATTCCTGTGGTAGGCCACCGGATAGAAGATTGTTTGACAGGTTGAGGCGCAGCAATCCAGTGAGGTTCCCAAGAGAAGGTGTGATATACCCCTGAAGACTCCTGGAAGCCAGCAAGACATCGGTAACAATCTTATCTCTGCTACATGTGATACCTTCCCACTGGCAGCAATCGGTGCCATGCTGCCAGGACGCAGCGAGGCCACCATGTTGTGAGAGCCCGGCGAGGAACTGGAGGAGGGAGCCCTCCTCCTGCTCCGTGCAGGAACTGCTAGGAGATGCCAAGGAGATCAGCAGCACAAGAGCAAGACCAAGGGAAGGTAGGTGCAATTTGCTGCTGCGTGTCTTGTGTGAAAAATGGAGTGGCTGCATGTTTTGTGATGTAACTAGCATTGAAACCAGAGCTTAAGTTTCGCTCTGACTGGGTGAAACATCAATGGTCTAATCAGGAAGGTTGAGAGAAATATGCTGCTCCTGCTTCCATTTTGTTTTGTCCTTTCTAGTCGTAGTCACCACAAAGAAAACTAGGGTCAAGAGAGTTGGATTTTACACCACTGCCCCCAGCCCACCAGCAGCTTCCTAGTTCACATGCTGACATTTCAGTGTTCCACTATGGGCTTCCAGCTATAGTCAATTTCCCAATTTCTTTAATACTGACCATACAGTTATCTTTCGTAGTCATCCTTGACTATTCTTGTTGAGTTTTAACAACATGCCTTAATTTACTTGACCTGACATCACATATTTTAACGGTTTCACTGAACAAACAAAACCTCTTCCCACTAACACTTAAAAAATAATTATATCCTGATGCATCGTTTTTCCCTTTGGTGAACAGGAAACATTATTTGAGAAAGAACAGATTTACAAGGACTCAATTTGCGACATAGTTCATGGGAAGATCATTTTGAAAGGGGCTTGCAATCGAGAGCATTCATCGTGTCTCAGTCACTGTGTGGACAAGGCCAAGTGGAGGGAAATAAGAATTTCAACTTTCTAGCTTAATTAATGGATGTGGTGGAGCGGGTGATATGTGGTCTCTTCCATCTCCTTGACCTGAGAGCGTTTGCTTCCTCTTGTCAGTTATCACGCGGCATCGTCCGACAGGTACGTTTACTCAATTACTCTTTTTCATTCTCCTGGCTCCATCCACTGGAGCACTATTAAGGACAGTGATGCTCTTGGCTATCATGAATTTAGGAAGCGGTTCAAGTAAACTGGGGTTGCGGTTCAAGTAAACTGGGGTGGCCCTTGGTTCTGATAATCTGATGCTTGTGTACATACAGTCCGGTCAGACAGGGTTGCTTGTTAATTAATTAGTCCAACCGAGTAGTTCTTTAAATATTTTCGAGGAATGGTATCTTTAGATGATGCTGTTTTGATGCTCGTTAGTAGGTGTAGATGTACTTTAGTTTCTTTCCCGTCGTTCCAGGATCCTGTCACTGAAATATTGTACAGGTGACCAATGATATTCATGTTCCCTGACTTCCTTTTGATATAACTGTTCTGATTGAGAGAAATGTAGCAAGAGGCTGGCACTCTTTTTCTTAGGATTGACACCCTAGTCAGTATTTTTTTTACAACAATAGAAAAATAAGAAGTTTTTTCTATTAGAAAACTCAGTTAGTTTGAAGGAAATTCTGGGATCAGAAAACGTACTAACAATTGCAGAAAGTTAAAAACATACGTACCAGCTACAGTCACACGCTGACGTTTCAGTGTTCCACTATGGGCTGCCAGCTATAGTCAATTGCCCAATTTCCTTAGTACTGACCATTACAAGTATCTTTCGTAGTCATCCTTGACTCTAGCCTTGTTGAGTTTTACCAGCATGCCTTAATTTATTTGACCTGACATCACTTATTTTAGCAGTTTTGCTAAACAAACAAAACATCTTCCCACTAACACTGAAAAAATGTACTATTTAGATGAATCTAGATACTATTTAGTATATAGATATATCCAAATTTTGACAAATTTCCGACATCTATTTTGAGACGGAGGGAGTACTTGTTTTTAGTACCACCTCGGTACTTCAGGTTAACACCGAGCTGGCTAAAATGTGACGCTCGGGAGCCGAATCACACCGTGCGGCAAGCACGGTTACAGCAAAAAGAACTATGTGATTAACCAGCGATAAGGATTCTCTCCATAAGATAACTACTGCACTCTATGATTCAAATAGCGGCCCAGTTGATTAAGGCCCAGTTCTTTTGGCAGCTTAAAAAATAAGCTGCCTCTTTCCCAGCTTCTCTCATAAGCCGCTCAGCTTATCGGTTATGGCTTCCAAACTAATTATCTCATAACTAATTGAGAAGTTTTGACTAATAAGCCATGTGGCTTATGAGAGAAGCTATGGAGGGGACAGCTTATTTTTTAAGCTGGCAAAAGAACTGGACCTAAATTGTGAAGCTAACCGATACAAGCCCGTCGTCCTTGCAGGGGGCGCTTTTTTGTTTTGGCACTTGCCTACGGTATAATGGGCGTATGTGTCGTCAGCAGCGCACCCAGGCCGTTCGGCGATATGCCGACCCGGGTGCCATTTCTTCCGCTGCGGCCGTGGCCGGCGAGAATCTGGGTCGGGCTCACAGATCAGGTTTGGGCACCTAGCCTTTCCACCGCCTTCTGCTTTTCGCACTACCGTTATAGCTCCTCGCGGCCGGCGAGTCGCAACTCCGTCTCCACCGCCGGGGTTGCCTTCTCCTCTGGTGCCACCGTACTCCCGCCGCATCCTCGCTTCCAAGACCACGCCATTTCACGCGCACGCTCCGGCATCTACTCTCCGATGTAATGTCGGGCTTCTGTACTAGGGGCTGGCCGTGTCGGCAGTGGCGCGCCCAGGCCGTTCGGCGAAATGCTGACCCGGATGTCGATTCTTGAACCGTGGCCGTGCTCGGGAAGCTGGCTCCAGCCTTTAGACCAGGCTTGCTACGCGTTTTGAGGCCTATGTGTATATGCCGGAGGGGGGAACTGCAGTGCAAGGCCTGATGGTAGTAACCTTCGACATGACATGCTATGTAGGTGCTTCGATCCTCTCGTGTTCTGTCAGTGAAATATGTAGTATTGTGCCTGATGGTAATCGTATTCCATTTAGTTTGACGCTTGGACCAATCAAACACTCTCATTCTTTATATCTATCTACTGCTAGTTAGGTAATTCATCTCCAACACTGGTGGTTTCAAAAATCAGCTTATACGCAGCAAACAGCTGACAGAAAATAGTATCTGCACTTCTAAAAGAAACCAAAATGGCCATCTGTTAGGCTCTGTATAAAACAAAGTAAGTTCTCAGAAGCACTCTAGTGAATCTAAGATAGTTTTGTTTACATCATGTACGAAAACACAAGTTTATCTATGATGTGTAGTTCGTTCCATATTGGCTGATCTTTGCATCTACAGGTCAGCGTCTATACTGACCAGGCAGGAAACTACTTCCATGATAGTTGGCCTCATGAACTGATTGCAGTCGACACATTTGCAAGCGGCTTCAAGCACCATCAGCATTTGCTCTTCACATCCAGTGCCTCGAAGCGTTGGATCCAGGACCTCAACTTGTTTTCCCTCAGACCTCATCTCCAGCACCCATGGGACTAGTTCTTTTGATGTAGATAGGACTGGAACAGGTCGCATTCCAGTGAGCAGCTCAAGCAGGACTACTCCGAAACTGTACATATCACCTCTCAGTGTAGCAACCCATGCTTGCCCATACTCAGGGGGAATGTAACCCATAGTGCCGACCAGCTCAGTTGTGACATGAGTTTGGTTGGGAAGTATCAATCTGGCTAGCCCAAAATCTGCAACATAAGCTTTAAATTCTCTGTCCAGTAGGATGTTACTGGATTTGATGTCCCGGTGGATAATTTGAGGGTTGCATACATCATGGATGTAAGAAAGGCCGAGGCTTGCTCCTTGTGCGATCTTAAGCCGAGTAGGCCAGTCAAGAAATGGGCTAGCATCATCGTATCTGTTATGAAGCCAATCGTCCAGACTGCCATTCTCCATGTAGGAATATACGAGAAACCTCGAGTTTCCCTGGACGCAGTAACCCCACAGTGGTACAAGATTTTCATGTTGTGTCGTGGAGAGAGTGTCAACCTCTGCACTGAACTCCCTTTCCATCAGACACATTTCACTATTGAGCTTTTTGATTGCCAGCTTGGAGCCATCAGGTAGCTCTGCTTTGTAGACTAATCCGTAACCTCCACATCCAATGACATTCTCCTTGTCAAAGTTATTTGTAGCTTTCAAAATGTCTGCAAATTTGAGCTTCTTTTCGTCTCCCTTGCCCAGTGGCATCCTCATCATCACTAATGTTTGCTCTGAAGTGGAGTAAAATGAAGTTGTGTCAACATCTTCATTGTTTTCCCTTTTATCTTTTGCTGTCAAACCCCTCATCTTGACTGAGACAAGGAGAAGCCCCAGCAACAAAAGAATAGCAATGCCTCCAAAAAATGCACCAAATGCAATTGCAAGAACTGCCTTCTTATCTCGTTGTGTCGGGGAGGACGGAGGTATTGAGGATGGACCACATTTTTTAATTAGCATAGAGCCACACAGCTTTGGATTCCCATCATAACTAGAATTCGAAAATGTATTAAACTGGTCTCCAGATGGAATGGGCCCTTCAAGGTCATTGTAAGAAATGTTGAATGCCGAAAGGAAGTGCAGGCTATTTAATGCAGCTGGGATTGCACCTGTGAGATCATTGCTAGACATGTCCAGCACCTGTAGGCCTGTGAGATCGCATATTGATTGTGGGATCTGGCCTGTCAAGCTGTTGAAGCTGAGATTTAGAGAAAGGAGAGCTTTCAACTGACCGATATCCATGGGGATCTCACCAGTCAATTTGTTATTGCTTAGATCCAGCACTTTAGGGAAAGCAATGGGTACACGATATTGAAGAGATGGAGCTGTATAAACAGGCAGCTCAAAGACCCTTGGGTCTAAATGGGCTTCAGTCTTCTCTGACTTTAGCATTGGCATATCCAGCAGTATTGTTGGAATTACCCCTGTGATATTGTTACTTGATATATCTAGATATAATAGTTTTCTCAGGGTTTGAATCCATGCTGGTATTGATCCAACGAGTTGATTGTTTGATAAGATTAACACCTCTAAATTTGCAAGCTTTGATATCCAAAGAGGAATTTTGCCGAGCAAGTTACATCCATCGATACCCAAAACGTGAAGATTCTCAAAACCATCAATTGTATCATCCTCTGGTATGACCTCATGCTTGAAGTTGTGACCAATAAAAAGGGTGGTGAGATTCTTGAAGCCCCTAAGTATGCGAAGAGAACTTGTGATATCTGTAAGAGAGCAATTAGCAAGTGATAGGAATGACAGGGATTTCAGATTGCCTATTCTTTCTGACAACTGGCCTTGGAAATTATTGTAAGACAGCCTCAGTGCAGTTACATTTTGGCACAAGTAGATGCTTTCTGGAATTTTTCCACTGAATTTGTTCCACCCAAGATCTAAAGTTTTTAGGTCGGGTAGATTGGAGAAGTTGACATTAAAAAGTTCACCACTGAAACTATTGCTCTTGAGGTCAATTGTGACGAGATTTGTGCAGTTGCTCAGAGTTGATGGCAGCTCCCCAGACATGTTATTGTTGTTCAAATGGAGCTCCTCCAATCTCTGAAGGTGGCCTATAGATTCCCAAATCTTTCCACTGAAGTTGTTCTCTCCAAGATCAAGGGTTCTCAGATTGTTCAGTTTGGCAATATGTGCACCTTCAAGTGTTCCTTGTAATCCATTCTTGGAAAAAGAGAGGCACTCCAGCGAGTTAGCATTAAAAAGTTCATCTGGGAGAGTCCCACTGAGGTTATTGTGGCCGAGCTTCAGCACTGTGAGCTTGGAACAACTACCAAGTCCAGGGGGAATTTTTCCACTGAACTGGTTGAGACAGAGGTCAAGAACTGCGAAGGATGGCGCGCTATTGCAGAATTCACTTGGTATTGGTCCAGTAAAGCTGTTATTGCTAGCATTCAGTGCTATAAGGTTCTCCATTGCCTTCCATGTGGTGGATGGAAAAGGTCCTGTAAGTAAGTTGCTTGAGATATTCAGTACCTGCAGAGGCCGAGCAGGGGATGAAGCTGGCAGCTCCTGCAAGTCTCCGTCAAGTTGATTAAAGCTGACATCTATAATGATGATGTTGCCAGAAGCTATCAATTCCTGCGGCAGGCCACCGGATAGAAGATTGTTTGACAGGTTGAGCCGCAGCAATCCAGTGAGGTTCCCAAGAGAAGGTGTGATGTGGCCCTGAAGACCCCTACAAGCCAGCAAGACATCGGTAACAATATTATCTCTGCTACATGTGATACCTTCCCAGTGGCAGCAATCTGTGCCATGCTGCCAGGACACAGCGAGGCCACCGTTTTGTGAGAGCCCCGCGAGGAACTGGAGGAGGGAGGCCTTCTCCTGCTTCGTGCAGGAACTGGTAGGAGATGCCAAGGAAATCAGCAGCACAAGAGCAAGGCCAAGGAAAGGTAATTTTCTGTTGTACTTCATGCATGAAAAGTGGAGTGGCTGCATGGTTTTCTGATAATGAAGCTAGCATTGAAGCCAGAGATTAAGTTTTGCTCTGACTGGGCGAAACATCAATGGTCTAATCAAGAAAGAGCACGGGTTGAGAGAAATATGCTGCTCCTGCTCCTGCTTCCATTTTATTTTCTTCCTTGTAGTCGTAATCACCACAAAGAAAACTGGGGTCAAGAAAAATGAATTTTACACCACTGCCCCCAGCCCACCAGCAGCTTCCTAGTTCACACACTGACGTTTCAGTGTTCCACTATGGGCTTGCCAGCTATAATCAATTGCACAATTTCCTTAATACTGACTGTACATACCGGAAAATCTTTCGTAGTCATCCTTGAATCTATTCTTGTTGAGTTTAACAACATGCCTACTTTGTTTACTTGACCTGTTATCACTTCTTTTAACGGTTTCACTAAACAAGCCAAACCTCTTCCCACTAACACTGACAAAATATATATTTCCCGATGCATCATTTTTCCCTTTGATGAACAGGAAAGAGCACGTATTTGAAAAAGAAAAGATTTGCAAGGACTTGATGTGTGACATAGTTCACGCGAAGATCATTGCGAAAGGTGCTTGCGATCGAGAGCATTCATCAGTGTCACAGTCAGTGTGTGGACAAGGCCAAGTGGAGGGAAATAAGAGGTGCAATCCTCTAGCTTAATGGACGTGGTGGAGTGGGTGGGTGACCTGGTGATCAGATATGTGCTCTCTTGTCTCTTCCATCTCCTTGACCTGAGGCGTTTACTATATGTTTGCTGCTGTATTCCATTTCCCCGGCTCCCCTGGTTATCATCTCTATGCGGGAGCGGCTCAAAGTAAACTCGGTAGCGTGCTGAGTTCTGGCAGTAGCAGGCTCTGGTTGACCACTTGGCTGGGATTTGATTCTTGTGGGGATGCTTGTGTTATGTGGACATGGTCTTTTGAATAGGACCATGAGGTGATGGGATTATTAATTGGGTTTTGCTTCGGTATCTCATCATCTCCAAACTTATGAAACTGAAAACGCAGGGACGGTTAGCATTGACCCATACCCCTCCGGTCTAGAATCCTGAAAGGGGTATCGGTCAATTTTGGTTGTCCTTGCGTTTTAAGTTTCATATGTTTGGGAGACACCGAAGCAAACCATTTATTAATTATAGTTAGTAGTACTTCAGTTGAATATTTGGTGTTCAGAATCAGATATCTTTCTTGGTGCAGGTTTGGTTTAACTTTTGGATGATGTTTTACTGATGCTAGCTGCACTGTACCATTGATCATCATACATGTAGCTATATTTAGAGGAGATCAAAATACATGTGGTTAATAATACTCCCTCCGGCCCGAATTAGTGTTCGCACGCCATGTACAAACACAATTTTACAAATAAACCCAGGTTGTTTTAAAATGTTACAAATTGACGTATATTCAAGATTCAGATTTTAAAATCCCAGCGTGCGCCCGCGATCTCCGGCGGCCGCGCGATCCCTGGTGTCCGATATAGCAGGCACGATCTCCAGCACCCGCGATCCCCAACACCCGCGATCCCAGCGATCTCCGGCCGCGATCTCAAGCGATCTTTGGCGCTCGTGATCTCCGGCGGTGCGTAATCACTGGCAGGCACGATCCCCAGGGGAGGCGGCCGCGATCCCTGGTAGGCGCGATCCTACTGCCACTCCTCGCGAAGGGAGGAGGCCGGTTGGACTCCAGCTCACCATCGTCGTCCTCGGGCGAGGTGGAGGGCCGACATCTTCAGGGGAGGCAGAGGCCGGTCCAGCTCTAGTGCCCTCCCTGTCGTCACCCTCCTCCACCTCGAGCTCTCTTGTCGGCAGTTCCCCGGTAGTCGACCTCTCCGTCGGCAGCTCCCTCGAGCTCCCTTACTGTCGGCCGACCTGCTCCATGGCCGTTCCAGGCCTGATCACCAGCTTCTAGACAGGCATCGTCGGACCTGACAGCCTCTTCGTCCTCCATTAGGTATCAATGTCCTGTAAAACATCATGTAAAACATTATGCATAAGCTCCATTCTCAATTGTCCACAGAATTTAATGCAACTTCTAATTGCTTAGCACATCGTTTCAACCAAGATGTAACCAGCATGTTCAGCGGGTAGTAATCTTGCAGGCTATAACTTCATTTTTTAACAACAGAAACTTGGCATGTTCAAAGAGGATGTGCTAAACTTGGTACTGCATGAAAAAGACTACAGGAAAAAGGCATATTGGCATATTGAATGTCACAGCAACTAGACATATTATTTTGATTGAATGTTATAGCAACCAGACATATTGGCATGCATATATATTCAGGTTCAGACAGTAACCAGTAGAACTAGATTTCAGTTTCAGATAGCAGGTTCAGATAGCATCAGACTTATAACTAAAATTACTTTACACTAGTTTCAAATAGCCAGGAGTAGTCCATGAAAGAAAAATGCCAGAAATAGTCCATGAAAGAAAAATGCCTTGGCACTCATCCTGCTAGTAGTACTATCATATTTTAGCAACTGAATATCTTGTCAAAATACCTTGTTCTTTTCCAGTTGCAGGGTTAGATAATTAAACTTGGATGCAAGGAATGTTCACATATTACCAATGTAGAATTCTATATACAGTACATGTTCACATATCTCAGCCATGTATGTATGTTCACAGATCTCAGCCATGCATGTATGTATCTCAAGCTGGTCACTAAAGAAGAAGCTCAGCTGGTCACATATGGAGAAGCTCAGCTAGTCACATATGGAGAAGCTCAGTTGGTCACTAAAGAAGAATCTCAAGCTACTCAAAAGGAGAAGCTCGGTTGATCACTAAAAAGTAAGCTCAAGCTAGTCAAAAGGAGAAGCTCGGTTTTTGTAATTGTGTCTACTTGTGTTGTAATTGTGTACTATGTGTGTCTACTTGTGTTGTAATTGACACAATATATATTTATGTGTATACTATCATATGTTGACAACTTACTCATATAAAATTAGCAAGAAGCAAGTTACAACATGTGGGAGTGAAGGGAGAACTTGCTTTATAGTGTGTACTATCTGTCACAATATATATATAGATCACAAAAGCAAATTGGGGAATAGTATGCCTTAAATGAGGATTTAAACCTAACATGTGCAGCAGCTAACAATGAAAAAATATGTAAACATCTAGAGGAAAAAGACAGTGCACCTTATTCTCACCAGTACATATAAAACCATGAAGGTTGGAATGATCCAAGTCAAAGAAAATTCAGTATACGCTCCAAGAAAATTCAGTCAATTTAGCAGGATATAACAAGCTACTCCAGGAACTAAGTACTCCAGGCAGAAACAATAGAATTATGCATATACTCCAGGAACTAAGTATGCATATACTCCAGGAAGAAACCAGTCATTTAATTTTTACCATTGCAAGGATGTAATGGGGTTGAGTATGAACTAGGATTTCATCTTGTCTAAATAAGATGACAAGTACAATCTTGTCTAAATAAGATGGCAGAGAGCACAAGCAGCAGCACAAAGGTGATGATTTCCCTAAAATACAGCAAAGAGGGTGGTTTACAGAAATTTACATCAAGTCTTAGTTAGTGTGAGTGGGTTATCTAATTACAGCAAGCAACAATATTCTTTAATTGCAGGAAATGGATCTAGCGTGAGTACATAATGACAACATATACCTGAGGAGCAAGGTACATTAATCACCTGTGGCTAGCTAGTTGATCGACCAGAACAGACTATCTATTTGGTCAACATCTATATTTTTGAGCTGTGATCGCTGAATTTCGGAGTGGTTGGTTTGGCACTTTGGCTGCAGGTTACTGATAATGAGAGGGGGAAGCAGCCGATGAACTTCCTGAATATCATCCAGCAGCAGCAACAATACTCCCATAAGATGCAGCCAACTGCCCTTCAGCTCGGGTAAGCAGATCTCCCCATTGGTTACATATGCTTATGTAGAAATTTCAGACCGAAGAGAATGTCTTGGCTAACCGTACTTAACTGTTCAGTGTTAAACTCTAAGCATTCTGTCTTTCTTTGTACTCTGCAACCATGTTCAGTGCGTATATGCCGCTTTGGAAAAAAAATAACTTCAGAATAATAATCGATCGTATGTACAAGTGTAGTAAACGGTGATGGGTTTCGTAGCATAGTAAATCAAAAAAAATCTAC
The DNA here is from genome assembly GCA_023614405.1 of Avena insularis. Classification (NCBI taxonomy): domain Eukaryota; kingdom Viridiplantae; phylum Streptophyta; class Magnoliopsida; order Poales; family Poaceae; genus Avena; species Avena insularis. The sequence goes on along the minus strand of CM042695.1, from coordinate 81,593,725 downwards.
GAATGCGAACAAGAAAGCCAAGATCTAATTTAGGAGATGCAATCAATGAGATAGATAGATGAGATCTTCATACCCTTGAAGAAATCGCACAGCGGAAACGTTCAACAGAACGTGGTTGGTGTAGTCGTACTCGCCGTCTCCTCCTCGCGATCCGATCTGATCCTACGCCGCAAGTGGCGGCGCCTCCGAGAGATGCACTGCGTGCAGGTCTCGGCGTCTCCTCCTTCCTCGGTCCAGCAAGTGGGGTGGAGATATATTGGATCTGCAGCAACTGTGGCGTGGTGCTATGGTGGAGAGTTTACTGCGGCAGGCTTCGCCTACAGTGATCGGGAGAGAGAGAGAGGTGGAGGGCAGCAGGACGGCGGCTAGGGTTGGAGGAGTGGGGGAGGGGTGCGCCCCTGCCCACCTTATATAGGGGGCTGTCCGGCCCCCTTGGCCCCTCCTCCAAGCCCTAGGGCGGCGGCCCCAAGGGTTGGAGTGGGCGGCAAGTTCCCCCCTCCTTCTAGAAGGGTTCCCTAGGGTTTCCCCTAGGGTTTGGCCGGCTGGGCCTATGGGGCCTTGTGCCCCTGGCCCAAAGCGGCCAGGACACTCCCTCTTAGGCCCACGCAGCCCTCCGACAAGTGGAGCCATGTTGGTCCCACTTCGGAAGCTTCTAGAACCTTCTGGTACAATACCGAATACTCCAAAACGATTTCGAAATCCAAAAACTGCTTTCCTTTATATGAATGTTATTCTCCGGACCATTCCGGAACCTCTCTTGATGTCCTGGATCTCATCCGAGTCTCCAAACAAAAACTCATAAACCAATTATCCATTCTATCCTAGCGTCAAGGCACATTAAGTGTGTGACCCTACGAGTTCGAGAATATGCAGACATGATCTTTTATCAATAATCAACAGCGGGATCTGGAAACCCATATTGAATCGCACATATTCATCGATGATCATATCGGATGAACCATGATGCCAGGATTCAATTAATCCCATATATGTATTCCCTTCGTCACGCGATGATCATATCGGCATACCTAGTTCAATCTCGTTCACGGCAAGTACTTTACTCGTTCCATAATCCGATATCACTTTGTGATTAACTCCTTAACCACGTGCTTGCAAGCGGTGTTGATATCGATTACCGAGCGGGCCCGAAGTATATCTCTCCGACTCGGGAGGGACAAATTCCATCTCGATACATACAACCCAACAAGTACTTTCCGATCACCTGAGAGACACCTTTATGATCACCCTCACATAGGATGACGTTTGATGACCTCAAAGCTTTCTTCCGATACCAGGGAGTTGCATTATCTCATGGTCTAAGGAATACAATATTTGACATAGGAAAAAGCTTCGCAAAGATAAACACAATGACACGATCTAATTGCTCTGCTTAATTTGGGTATGTCCATCATATCATTCTCCTAATGACATGATCTCATTATTAATCGACAACTCATGTCTATGGTTAGGAAACCTTAACCATCATTAATCAATGAGCTAGTCCATAGAGGCGTACTAGGAACACGGTGTTTGTTCATAAACCACACAAGTATCAAAGTTTCCGCTTAATACAATTCTAGCATGGAATATAAACTTTATCATGAACAAGAATTATAACAATAACATCTTTATTATTGCCTCTAGGGCATAATTCTAACAGTCTCTCACTTGCACTAGAATCAATAATCTAGTTTACATCTGGCAACAATCTAACACCCATGGCATTAAGGTGTTGATCATGTTTTTCTCGTGGAAGAGGTTTAGTCAACGGATCTGCGACATTCAGATCTGTATGTACTTTGCTAATCTTCAGATCTCCATCTGTTATATAATCTCGAATTATATGAAAACGGCGGTTGATGTGCTTGGTCTTTGGATGATATCTTGGTTCCTTAGCCAGTGCTATGGCGCCAGTGTTGTCGCACAATATCTCCAGTGGGTCCAAGTCACTTGGAACCATAACAAGCTTCGATGATGAAGTTCTGATCCAAACTCCTTCACTTGATGCTTAGAAGCAGCCATGTATTCCATACATTGTAGATCCGCGATCATGCTTTGCTTGCAGCTTCTCTAGCTCACAGCTCCTCCATTCAAAATATAAATGTATCATGTAAAGATTTAGAATCATCCGGTGAATTGTCGAAACTAGCGTCGACGTAACCTTTTACGACGAGTTGCTCATCACCTCCATAGACCAAGAACATTTATTTAGTCCTATTTAAATACTTTAGGATGTTCTTTACGGCTGTCTAGTGTTCCACTCCTGGATCACTTTGGTATCTGCTCGTCAAACTAAGAGCATTGGACACATCCGGTCTAGTACACAGCATGGCATACATGATAGAACCTATGGCCGAGGCATATGGCACTTTGCTCATAGTTTATCTATCGTTTACCGTAGCTGGACACTGAGCCTTGCTCAATATCTTACCTGACAACATGGGCAATGAACCTTTCTTTGCTTTATCCATTCTGAACCTTTTCAGAACTTTGTCTAGGTATCTACTTTGGCTTAAAGCTATTAGGCGTCTTTGTCTATCTCTATAGATTTTGATGCCTAATATATAAGCAACTTCTCCTAGGTCTTTCATTGAAAAACATTTATTCAAATAACTCTTCACATCGTTAAGCATACCAGTGTCATTTCCAATAATCAATATGTCATCCACATATACTAAAAATGTCACCAAGCTCCCACTCGCTTTCTTGTAGATACAAGCTTCGTAGCAATTTGGAACAAATCCAAAGCTCTTGATCACTTGATCAAAACAAAGGTTGCAACTCCGAGATGCTTGCTTCAGTCCATAAATGGAACACTGAAGTTTGCACACCTTATCAGCATCCTTAGGATCGACAAAACCTTTAGGCTGCATCATATACAACTCTTCATCAATGTTGCCATTGAGGAACGCAGTCTTGACATCCATCTACCATATTTCATAATCATGAAATGCAGCAATTGCTAATAAAATCCGAATGGACTTAAACATCGCTACGGGAGAAAGTCTCATCGTAGTCAACACCTTGAACTTGCCGAAACCCTTTTGCGACAAGCCAAGCTTTATAGACAGTAACATTACCATCCGCGTCCGTTTTCTTCTTAAAAATCCATTTGCACTCAACGGCCTTACGGTCGCTAGGAGGGTCCACCAAAGTCCATACTTGGTTTTCGCTCATGGATCCCAATTCGGATTTCATGGCCTCTAGCCATTTCTCGGAGTCTGGGCTCATCATTGCTTCCTCATAGTTCGCAGGTTCAATGTTGTCTACCAACAAGACGGTTAAGACAGGGTTGCCGTACCATTCAGGAGTGGCACGTGACCTTGTCGACTGCGAGTTCGATAGTAGCATCGTTCGAAGTTTCATGATCCTCGTCATTAGCTTCCTCTCTTGTTGGTGCAGCCTTTGGAAAAATTTCAGTCTTTGTGCTACTCTCCAACTCGAGAGAAGGTTCAATAACCTCGTCTAGCTCTACCTTCCTCCCACTCACTTCTTTCGAAAGAAACTCCATCTCAAGAAAGGATCCGTTCTTTACAACAAACACTTTGCCTTCGGATCTGTGGTAGAAGGTATACCCAATCGTTTCCTTAGGGTATCCTATGAAGACGCATTTCTCCGCTTTGGGTTCGAGCTTGTCCGGCATCAACTTCTTGACATAAGCTTCGCATCCCCCAAACTTTAAGCAACGATAACTTAGGTTTAGAACCAAACCACAGTTCATACGGTGTCGTCTCAATGGATTTAGATGGTGCCCTATTTAAAGTGAATGCAGCGGTTTTTAATGCATAACCCCAAAATGATAACGGCAAATCTGTAAGAGACATCATTGATCGCACCATATCTAATAGAGTTCGATTCCGGCGTTCAGACACACCATTGCGTTGTGGTGTTCTGGTGGCGTGAGTTGCGAAACGATTCCGCTTGCTTTAAGATGTGTGAGAAAATCATAACTCAAATATTCACCTCCACGATCGGATCGTAGAAATTTAATTTTCCTGTTATGATGGTTTTCCACTTCGTTCTGAAATTCTTTGAACTTTTCAAACGTTTCAGATTTATGTTTCATTAAATAGATATACCCATATCTACTTAAGTCATCAGTAAAAGTGAGAACATAGCGATACCCACCGCGCGTCGAAACACTCATTGGTCCGCATACATCGGTATGTATGATTTCCAACAAGTCCGTTGCTCGCTCCATTATTCCGGAGAACGGGGTTTTGATCATCTTGCCCATGAGGCACGGCTGCTTGCGTGTCAAATGATTCAAAATCAAGAGACTCCAAAAGTCCATCAGAATGGAGTTTCTTCATGCGTTTTACACCAATATGACCTAGACGGCAGTACCACAAATAAGTTGAATTATCACTATCTACTTTGCATCTCTTAGCCTCAATGTTATGGATGTGTGTTTCATTGCTTTCGAGATTCAGAAGAAATAAACCATTCACAACAGGTGCATGACCATAAAAGATGTTATTCATATAAATAGAACAACCATTATTCTCCGATTTAAATGAATAACCGTCTTGCAATAAACACGATCCAGATATAATGTTCATGCTCAACGCAGGCACATAATAACACTTATTAAGGTTTAAAACTAATTCCGAAGGTAAAACTAAGGAGAGCGTGCCGACGGCCATCACATCAACTCTTGATCCATTGCCAACGCGCATCGTCACCTCATCTCTTGCTAGCCGCCGTCTATTCCGTAGCTCCTGTTTCGAGTTATAAATATTAGCAACTGAACCAGTATCAAATACCTAGGCACTACAACGAGCGCTAGTAAGGTAAACATCAATAACATGTATATCAAATATACCTTTAATGGTGCCAGCCTTCTTGTCCGCTAAGTACTTCAGACAGTTGCGCTTCCAGTGACCCTTGTCCTTGCAATAGAAGCACTCAGTGTCCGGCTTAGGTCCAGACTTGAGCTTCTTCTCAGCAGGGGCAACGCGCTTGCCGTTGCCTTTCTTGAAGGATTTCTTTGCACCCTTACCTTTCTTAAAGCTAGGGGTCTTGTTGACCATCAACACATGATTATCTTTCTTGATGTCCACCTCCGCAGCTTTCATCTTAGCGAAGAGTGATCGTATCAGTGGAACCAATTTGATTGTGAGTAACTACAAAACCTTTGTAGCTAGGAGGGAGTGATTGCAGAACTCTGTCAATCTTGAGATCTTCTAGAATCTTGCAGTCCAGTTGCTCAAGACGTTGAGTGTAGCCCGACATCTTAATGGCGTGCTCACTAACAGAACTCCCTTCCTCCATCTTGCAGTTAAAGAACTTCTCAGAGATCTCATATCTCTCAGAACGGGCCTGAGTCTGAAACATGGTTTTCAGTTCCTCAAGTATCCCAAAGGGCCCGGCGAACTCCACAAAATGATTTTGAAGGTCTGATTCCATAGCAAACAACATGGTACTCTTAATCACTCCATAATCATCTTTGCGCGACTGATAAACGGCATTTTCATCAGTCGACGCATCAATGGCAGGGGCGTCACCTAGCGCTTTCTCTAGTATATAGTCCTTTTGTCCGCCAGCGAGAATGATTCTCAGATTGCGGAACCAGTTGGTCAAGTTAGACCCATTGTTCTTAAGCTTTTCTATCTCCGCAAAAACGTTGAAGTTGAAGTTGGACTTAGCCATTTGATCTACAAAATTTGCAAATACCATTTAGACTATGTTCATGATAACTAGTTCAACTTAATCAAATTACTAGATGAACTCCCACTAAATTCAACATCCCTCAAGTTGTTTAGTGAACACGATCCAAATTCACCACACCTAATCCGATCTTCACGAGAAGAGATGTGGTTTCAATGGTGGACAACAAAGTGTCGATCATATCATTCATATGACTCATGCTTAACCTTTCGGTTCATGTGTTCCGAGGTCATGTCTGTACATGCTAGGCTCATCAAGTCAAACCCAAGTATTTCTGTGTGCAAATATGGCTTGCACCCGTTGTATGTGAACGTCGAGTTTATAGCACCTGATCATCACGAGGTGCTTGAACACGATGAACTTTCGCAACGGTGCATACATGGGGAGAACATAATTTTATCTTGATCTTTAAGTGAGGAATCATCTTATAATTCTACCGTCGCGATCTAAGCATAATAAGATACATAAAAGGATAAACATCACATGCATATGATTTTATGTGACATGGTATAGCCAATCTCCGCGCAATGATCTCCATCTTGTGTGTGCCAGCATGATCTCCATCACTCCACCATGATTGCCTCCACCATGAATAGCAACTACAACTATTGCTAACTACTTAGAGATAAAGTAAAGCTATTACATGGCGTATAAGAAGTTGACACACAGGTCATACACAATTATAAAGACAACCATATGGCTCCTGCCGGTTATGTACTCATCGACATGCAAGTCGTGAAATATTACAAAACATGATCATTGCATACAACATACACATCACGTCTTGGGCCATACCATATCACAAAACACTCCCTGCAAAAATAAGTTAGACGCCTCTACTTTGTTGTTGCATGTTTTACGTGGCTTATGGGAGTAACAAGCTAAGAACGATTCTTACCTACGGGAAGCCACAATGGTGATATTATGGTTGCTAACATCCGGTGTAAATCTCATGACTACTATAATGAGAGAAACTGGCATCCACCAGCCGCATGTGTGGAACAAGCCACACGTCAAGTACGGAGCCGGTCTCGCGAACGAGGTCGCGTAAAGTTTGCCTGGACCGCTTCGATCTCACTATGCCGCGCCATAAGAAATCCACAACAAGAGGCTTGCAACAGAAAACATCAACGCCCGCAACAAGCATGTTGCGTTCTACTCGTGAAACACATCTACGCATAGATCTAGCTTTGATACCACTGATGGGTTTCGCAGCATAGTAAATCAAAAAAATTCTACAGATGCGAACAAGAAAGCCAAGATCTAATCTAGGAGATGCAATCAACGAGAGAGATAGTTGAGATCTTCATACCCTTGAAGAAATCGCACAGTGGAAACGTTCAACAGAACGTGGTTGGTATAGTCGTACTCGCCGTCTCCTCCTTGTGATCCGATCCGATCCTACGCCGCAAGCGGCAGCGCCTCCGAGAGATGCACACGTACGGTGTTGCGACGTCTCCTCCTTCCTCGGTCCAGCAAGTGGGGTGGAGAGATAGATTTGATCTGCAGCACGACGGCGTGGTGCTATGGTGGAGAGTTTCTGCAGCAGGGCTTCGCCTACGCGCAGTCGGGAGAGAGAGAGAGAGAGAGAGAGAGAGAGAGAGAGAGAGAGGCTAGGGTGGAGGGAGTGGGGGAGGTGCGCTGCCCACCTTATATAGGGGGCTGGCCGGCCCCCTTGGACCCTTCTCTAAGCCCTAGGGCGGCGGCCCCAAGGGTTGGAGTGGGCGGCAAGTTTCCTCCCTCCTTCTAGAAGGGTTCCCTAGGGTTTCCCCTAGGGTTTGGCCGACTGGGCCTATGGGGCCTTGTGCCCCTGGCCCAAAGCGGCCAGGACACTCCCTCTTAGGCCCACGCATCCCTCCGACAAGTGGGGCCACGTTGGTCCCACTTCAGAAGCTTCTAGAACCTTTCGGTACAATACCGAATACTCCGAAACGATTCTGAAATCCAAAAACTACTTTCCTTTATATGAATCTTATTCTCCGGACCATTCCGGAACCTCTCGTGATGTCCTGGATCTTATCCGAGACTCCGAACAAAAACTCATAAACCAATTATCCATTCTATCCTAGCGTCGAGGCACGTTAAGTGTGTGACCCTACGAGTTCGAGAATATGCAGACATGATCTTTTATCAATAATCAACAACGGGATTTGGAAACCTATATTGACTCCCACATATTCATCGATGATCATATCGGATGAACCACGATGCCAGGATTCAATTAATCCCATATATGTATTCCCTTTGTCACGCGATATTTTACTTGCCCGAGATTCGATCGTTGGTATCGGCATACCTAGTTCAATCTCGTTCACGGCAAGTACTTTACTTGTTCCGTAATCCGATATCACTTTGTGATTAACTCCTTAACCACGTGCTTGCAAGCGGTGTTGATATCGATTACCGAGTGGGCCCAGAGTATATCTCTCCGACTCGGGAGGGACAAATTCCATATCGATACATACAACCCAACAAGTACTTTCCGATCACCTGAGAGACACCTTTATGATCACCCTCACATAGGACGATGTTTGATGACCTTAAAGCTTTCTTCCGATACCAGGGATTTGCATTATCTCATGGTCTAAGGAATACAATATTCATAGGAAAAAGTTTCGCAAAGATGAACACGATGACACGATCTAATTGCTTTGCTTAATTTGGGTATGTCCATCATATCATTCTCCTAATGACATGATCTCATTATTAATCGACAACTAATGTCTATGGTTAGGAAACCTTAACCATCATTAATCAATGAGCTAGTCCATAGATGGGTACTAGGGACACGGTGTTTGTTCATAAACCACACAAGTATCAAAGTTTCCGCTTAATACAATTCTAGCATGGAATATAAACTTTATCATAAACAAGAATTATAATAATAACATCTTTATTATTGTCTCTAGGGCATAATTCCAATAAACGGATCATAAGAATCCCATTAGTTAACAACTCTTAACGTCCCATGGAATAACTTGATAGGATACATTTGTTTTCTTTTAAAAACCAATCCTTCAAGCGATCCATGCCGACGTCTTAGATACTGCATCAGGAAGCCATAAGAATCTGATTATAGCTTACTAATTCTAGCAAGCTCTCCTTTGGAGAAACAAGATATGGTGCAAATAATAAGTGCAACACAAAATCAGCACTCTGGTATGACGGTGATGGTTGTGCCATGAACTGCTATAGACAACGCTGAACAAGAAGTCAGTGCTGGTGCTGAACTACTGCATGGTCAGATCAACTTTCGTGCTATAAATTATAATCAGAAATTAGTGAGGGAGAAGGTGATCCTCACCTGCACGGCAAGCGAATTGCAGACGAGGTGAGCGACATCAATTGAGGCTGCAGGCGCTGCCGCATCAACCACCGGGGACAGCCGCTGCAGGCGCCCCCGCATCAACCAACGGGGACCGCCGCTGCAGGCGCCGCCGCATCGATTTAAGTTTGTTGGAGTCGGTTCAGCCGTCGCCGCATCGATTTTCCTCACCGGAGAGCTCCAAATCTTCGACGGCGTCCGCCCCCCATAGCAAGAACTGATTTTTACTCCCTAGATAGGGTTCGCGGACAGAGGATCCACCCACTGCAGGAGGGGTGCGGACGAAGTTGTGGCGCAGGAGGACGGCTCGGCGGGGGAGAGGTCATGCGAGCTCATTGCCCGTGATGAAGGAGATGAGGGGAAGGAAGAAGGGGATGTGGACACGAAGCGAGGGATTCGGTGGTTTGTCGGAAAAAAAACCTGGACGGTTTTGCAAAAAGTCACGAACAATAAAACGGGCTGGAGGGAGTATTTGTGTTGTGATTGAGAAAAAGAAAACAGCTAGTGGCTGGCATCCTACATAACCGAGGCTTTTAGAAACTTTCCTTTTTATTGTCCTGTTTAGTGTAGTATATGTGTGTACCACTGACTTTATCTATTCCAAGCTGTCATGCGCAGAATTTGTACTCTCTCTGTCTGGAAATAAATGTCGAAAATTTGTTTAAATTTGCACGAATTTAGACAAATATCTGACATCTATTTTGAGATGGAAGATACATTGCCGTGAAGAAGTAGGGAGGGACATAAAAGGCAAGAACGCAACACAAGAGGCCACTCGTGTATCTAGCGTGTCAGCCTGGTGATCAAGCGCGTAGTCAACACGTCGATCGTGGCTAGACCATGGACGCGGTCTTGGCCACCTTGCTTTCAGACACGCTCGGCCACTTTCTCAAGTTGCAATACAAAAGGTGGCGGCGAGACCCGACCGACTACTCGACGATGATTCAAAGTCGTTAATCATATACTCTCTCCCTCCAGAAATATACTACGGAGTATAACGTTTTAGGTTTATGAACCGGACTATCTAGACGGCTTCTCTACTATATATATATATATATATATATATATATATATATATATATATATATATATAAAAAGAGGAAGTGGTTTCGTTTTCTGCCAACGTCCACTACGTCGCATCCTTCGTCGACATTCACCGTACGGTCCCGCACACGAAAATTTCGCTCGTCTTTCCTAAAGTTGGAAATAAAACTGCTCTCCGGATACAGCGCACCACAAGCATCAACGCATGACCTCCCCAATTCCGTCCACATCGCCACCGAGCTCAGCGCTCTCCACCGCCGCGCTGTAGGGCTACACGTCGCCGCCTAGCCCAGCGCACGCCGACGCCACGCTGGAGGACTGCGCGTCGCCACCTAGCCCAGCGCCCGCCGCCGCGCTCGAGGGCTGCACGCCGCCTCCTACCCTAGCGCCCACCATCGCCGCACTGGAGGACTGCGCGCCGCTGCCTACACCAGCGCCCATCGCCGCCGCGCTGAAGTTCTGCGCGTCGCGTCGAGGGCGAGCGCGCCATGGATGGTGCCGCCACGCGCACAATGAGGTACGTCGTTTGGCTTCGTCCTTTGTCCAACTCACCCACCCGTCGCTTCATCTGTCCCGCAGACTGCGCCTCCGGCGATAAAAGCTTCGTCAAAATCCCCGATGGCCTGACAAATCCCCCAATTGATCTCCCACGACTGACACCGCCTACCTCGTCGAGCGGGACTAACGGAACTGCCCGTTGCCAATCACCTCGCCCCCAAGATCTGGGTTGTTTCATAGTCGAGCTCTTGTCCTGGACGACTCCCTAGCAGAGAAAGCGGGTGTCCATCTTGTTCGGGAGTCCGACGCCATCCCAGTCGAGAAATTTAGGGGCGGTGGCCACGACACAGACGAGGTCGGCGTCCGCGAAGCCAAGGTTCATCTGCCGAAGTATTGTGTGGGTGCCCTGTTCTATGCAGGCCTAGCAGTCCAGACTTTAACATGGGTAAGCAATATTATCTCCTCTTCCCAATCAGGTTGAGAAGCAGGTCGTGTAGTTTTTTTCTTTTGTATTTGGCATGTTTCCTAGATCAATCTGAGTGGAACGAGCGAGGTTGGGAGCGCATCGTGGTTGAATACAGACTGGACTCTATAGTCAAGACTGCTTAAGCAATACTATTTTACCACGTCTATGCAGCCAATATAGGAGATTCCTAGCAGTACTATTGCAGTACCACCAGCGGACCAGATCGGGATCCCCTAGCATCACTTCGTCTAATTGGTCGACTCTTCGTCCTGAAGCCGCAAGTTGCTGGCCGGCATCCCTGGAGTGGGAGAGGTGATGTCATGTGAGGTAAGTAGCAACCATCTTCCTATGCTCGACTTGTACTCACATGGATGCATGATTTTGCGGCCTCCCATCAGTGCGTTGAATTTCTTTTAGGCTCATCTTGTCTCATGTGCAATGGATTTTGGATAAATTGCTCCCTAGCGTGAGAATTCCATGAGATCTGGAAGAGTTCTGTTTGGGAATTTGGAAAGATTGAATGGACTATTTTTCAATTTGAGGTTGATTTGACATCTTCATTGATACCTGTTGGTACGTGGAGAGATCCCAGTCTCTCAACTTCAGTTTGCTAATTCATCATATGTTTTATACATGCTCTTTGCATTGCTACCAATCTCTAGAGTACCTTCTTCACAATTTTTTTATGGTCCCTGTACCTACCTTAATGATGGCCAATTAACTGAAGTCTGCTTAGTACTACCATCTTATTGCATATTGTTTCTGAATTTTATCTCTTTTGTCGTGTTGACCTGTCTACATCCGTCACCTACTCTTCTTTTTATTTTGAATTTTGGCTGCATAAATAGTTGTTCATGATGTGGCAATTTTGATCTCTTCTCTTATTTACTTTCCTTGAAAATATGGTTACTCGTGAAACAAAGGCTTGGTTTATACATTATATCTATAATTAATTTGGTGAAATCTGATTTCGAACAGTGGGGATTTTCAGTAGTTAATTTATGTTATGTATTTTGCGGGTGCTGCAATGCCAACATAATTAGAAACAAAAGCTGAGCTGGTGAGAACAATCGAACCTATTCTGCAATATCTTTGCGAAGTAGACGACAAAAGGTAATGTATCATGTGTGGATTTTGTTGGGAGTGGACTATCTTGCTAACCACACTGCTTGGGTAGTATACTACATGATGTGATCATGTGAGTTTGAAGCAATTCAGCAACACATGCCATATTCTTTGAGTATTTGATAAGATGAGGTGACAAATAATGACATACAGTACCTATTGCGGATCTAAACTACGCTTTCAGCTGACTTCCTTGCCTTCTTTTTCACATAATTTTTGGGTTATTTTATTTTTTCAACGGACTTAGCAGGCCAGCTGTGCGCACACACTGGATTTTCTAAGAAGCACACTATGTGTTGTCAGTAGGATACTAAGTGGAAATTTAGTATTCCCTCCGACCCATATTAGTTGACTTTGATTTGTCAAAATTTGGATGAACCTATATTCTAAATAGTGTCTAGATTCATCCAAATCTAGACAAATTCAAGTCAAGTAATATGGATCGGAGGGAGTACATAATTTTTATTTTTGCTTGTGAATGCAGAAATTGGATCACCACATTGGAACAACCACTGTTTTTTCATAGGGTTCCTAGCTCAAAATCCCACCATTGAAACATATTTGCAGCAATTTTTCAGTATAACTTTTCTTCTCCAAAATCAAAGCAAGTAAAATTTGGGTGGTGCCAGTTTTTATCCAAAATTATACCTTTTGTTCTCATTGGCATGTGATGTTGCTTGCTGTATTGCTCATGATAACTTCCTCTAGTTGTTGTTGCTGCTAGATGTAGCTGCTGGGAGTAGGTCCTGGCCATTGTGCTATGGTTTTTGACGAATTGTTTCTGGGTGGAGTATATCGTGAAGAGTGAGCAAGGGCGTCAAGCAGATCGGAGTCCTTTGATGGGGCTCTCGGGTTCAGTGCCGACTTTGCTTATTTTAGGATGTCTATCTATAACTCTCTTATACTAAATAATGTACTTGCATAAACCAATCAGTGGTCAACAGTAGTGACCGATTTCACACAGATTTATTCTGCTATTGGTTCAGATAGAGTTAACTGTGTTTGAAAATCTGTGATAGCTATTACAGAGTTCATGGTGATTTTGCAAGGTCCGGCATAAGCATAGAACCTGAGTTATTTTTTGACTGAAGCCAAGTCAGGATTGTTGTTAAGGTTATACCTATTCACATATACTACTCTCAAGATTTAAACATGAGACTTACTTTTCTACATGATGACCGCATGTTAAGTTGGCTCAAAGCCCTGAATAAATGAACACTAATGTTTATTGTTTTTTTCAGCTTGCAAATTTGCACTGGCCACAGTTTATCATTCATAATTTCTTTAAGTGAGCTTTTGATTGTATACAACTAGGCATGTAAATTATTAGCCGGCATATATTTTGTGTCATTTGATATGTACTTCAGCAATATCTTGCGAGTTGAGTAAGCTGCTTTTTTACTTTCAGATTGATCTTGGGAAGGTTCTAAATCTCTTGAGGACGCACGTGCAGATTCACTGAAGAAAACGAGACCTTGAGTGATATATGGGAGATAGTATTACGTTATGATCTCTGTATTACTAAAGTTTAATGGGATTTGTTTTGGCGCTTTGGGTCTCAAGGGCCTGGACGCTTCCGTTGCGCTCCATGCGTGGACTGCCGTGTCATGAAGCATCGTCGTCCCAATGTCTACATTGTCCGAGGAGTTCCTCCGCTGCTTTGGGGCCCCAATATTTTCTTATTGCACGCTTCTATGAATTGGAAGTACTACATTGCCGGAGGAGTTCCTTCGCTGCTTTGGGGCCCCAATATTTTTCATATTAAGCCTTGAGCCTTGACCCTGTATATATGTATTGATAGAGGAATAAACATGTGCCTTAATATGTTGAAGTGGAGGCGGCATGGTGTAAGGAATAAACATGTAGATAACAACCACTAGATTGGATTGAACAATTTGTCTTTCTTGCACATGACTTACTAAGTTTATATATGCTACTCCCACCGTTTCAAAATATAAGATGTTTTAGCTTTGTGAAGCAAATGTATCTAGACTTGTTTTGGTATATAGGTTCACTCAGATTTAAAGTGAACCTACACACTAAAAGAAGTCTAGATTCATTTTTTTCATAAACCTAAAACATCTTATATTTTGAAACGGAGGGAGTAACACTTTGACTCTTTTGCACTCTGGTTAATATGTTATTTTCCCATGTTTGGGAAAAGCATGAAACAAGGCAGCAACACAAAATGTTTATGCTTAGAGCATATTAGAGGATGTAGGTAGTGATGTCACAACTTAGGTTTTACCGGAGCACCTTATTTTGTACTCTTTAATCTATTTTTAGATTATTGTTGTTTCTGATCTGTGTATTTGAAGTCATGAGCATAAGACACATAGATCATAATTCGATTGGTAATTTTTAAGACCCTCGGCAGTGTTCCATCATATATTTTTTTTGTATGATGGTAGTCATTGTAAATCTATTGCTGATGGGGCTCTTCGGTGCTCCAACCATATTCCAATACTTGCTCGTATTTGGAGATAAAACATAAAAAACAAAGGGTTAACAGGGAACAGAGGAGGCTGCTATGTGTTGAACATTAACTAAGCTTGAAGATGTACTAAAGATAACTGAGAAGAAACCAAGTTCATCTATGTAATGGTAGATAAGAACACTCTGATTAAACATGTTATATTTTTATTGACTTCATAAGTTAGATAATAAGATTTAAATTTGATAATAATAGTTAAATTTCGAGAACAATATTCTTAAATTGATAGTTAAATTTGAGAACAAAACTTCAATTGACATATGAGAATTATTCGAGGAACTCTGAAAGTTCATTTATCTCTACCACATCTGCATGGTTTATTCTCGGGTCACTCTCACACAAACGCATGCAATAGGATATGAGAATAGATGGTAGAAAAAAATCAACGAAAAAATGCTTTGAAAAGCATGCATTGATAACCGAATTAGGCAAAAAGTGTCTAAATATGTATTATACCACAATAGTTTTGATGGCTCAATAAAAAATATTTTTTCCCGTTGCAACGCACGGGTATGTTTCCTAGTTTATATATAGATTTGAAGTGAACCTATACACTAAAACATATCTAGATACATTTATTTTATAAAACTAAAATATCTTATGCTCTATCCATCTAGAAATATAAGACGTTTTAGATTTATGAAATGGATGTATCTAGATGCCTTTTGTGTATAGATTCGGAGTGTACCTATACAAAATTATGTATCATGTGTACTAGTTCACTGTATCGGGCTAAAGTGCGTGGCTGTTCTCACTAACTCATGTACGCGGAATCAATTTCCGGTATGTTTCTTCCGTCCGCAACTTTTCACCCCTACCATTTAGATTCGCTAATTTTGTAAAATTTGGTTGATTTTTTTACTACTTTTTCTTTGCTCGGGGTAATTGGGCTTGAAAGCTTACATGCTGACTTTTATTAATTTAGAGTGCACAACCTTATGTGTTCTCATGATTACAAGTCTAGAACAAGGAGAATGGTGACAATATACAACTTTCAAGCAAGTGGGACACTTGCATTGGTGTGGTCCATTCTTTTCTTCTACTTGCAAACTAGAACCTGCTCAACATCGTTGAAAGCCACATCAAGTAGTGGCAGCCCTTTCCTCACGATTCAACCACATCCACCCTAGCAATTCCCTTCGACGATGCTTTCTCGATTGGTGATACCGGTCCTGGCCGCACTCCCGCCATTATATCCATTTTGCTGTGGTTGTTGTCCTTTGAAACATCACGGATAGCCACCAACTTTTGACTCTCAAGGTAAGTGTCATTGTTTTACCCTCTCCTATCAACTGACTATCTTTTGGCCATCTTCCTCACCATGAATCAATTATACTATACCACCATAACCATCTATTCCTCTGTTATTGTAAACCCCACTCCCTACCCAACCCTAAGCCTAACCTTAAGGGTATGTGTTGGATCAAGAGTATATCGAGGTCAAATGATGTTACTTAGCTCAAGTTTGGATAAATACCAAATATTTACTACAAAGATACTATTCTCCAAAATAAATTAAAATACTCTCCGATAATATCAAAGTTCTTAGCTATATGCCTCACCCGATTCCTAAACCCCGATCCACCGAGGGAGGGAACAAGTGATGTGCACCCCCTCACGCATACATTTCAATAAGCTCAATATTTCGTTCAACAAGTTTTCTTATTAGCATTTTATCTTTATTTATTCTTGATTATATTTCCATTTAAACTTATTCCTTTTTGTAGGTTTAATTCCAACACAAAGTTTGTCGATTCTACTTTACAAAAATGTCCATGTAACATATTTGCTTGTTCACCGATTGGTATTAGTTGACCTAAATAAGTTAAGTAATGAGTTATGTGAGTGTATTTATTATTTCTAAGATTGTGAACACATATTCTAAGATCTTTTTGTATGAGATATTTTATCTACCAATTTTTGTAGTATCATATAAATTTTAATAATACAGATGGTTTACAAACTTTGTTCTTGTTGTTAATTTTTTATTATTTATAAAACCTAAAGGCCTTTTCTTCCTTTTTTTAGACCAACTAATTTTCTTGTGTCGGGAAGCCCACCTTATATGGGTTAGGTTGAAAGCCCATTCGACGACGGGCACCAGAAACATTCAAAAACATCAATAACAACTGTTAGGTCATAGCGAACCTCAAATAATCCTGTCACGAATGGATTTTTACTGAATATTGTTAGATGATGGTATAATCTAAAAGTAAAAATTAAAAACACAATTTTAGCTGCGTTTGTAATTTATAAGCTTAAAGCCGAAAATCAGAAATAAACTCAACGAGACAGTCCCGACTGTTTGCTTAAGCTTATTTCTGCCTTTTGACTTTTGACTTATAAGCCACAAAAGCATCTAATTATGTGCTTTTGATTTTATAATAACATTGTCTAATAATATCCGGTCAAAAGGTAAAAGTCAAATTCAAAAGCACCTATTCTCAAAAAAAATAAAAAAAATTCAAAAGCACCTATAGGCCAAAATCTAAAAGTCAGAAATAAGCCAACCAAACAACCGTAGAGTTAAAGCCCATCCAACGTAGCCAAGCCCAAAACTAGAAAAGCCTCTCCAGCCTCCACCGGCTTCTGCTTTTCGCAGTATTGAGATCGCTGCTCTTGCCAAAAAAAAAAAAAAGACATTGCTCCTCGCTTCCGGGTCCCGGCGAGTGGCAGCTCCGCCGTTCTCTCGGAAGTGCCACCGCACTCAGCGCCACATCCTTCCTTCCACGCTCACGCCATTTCACGCGCGCCCTCCGGAATCTATCCCTCCGACACAATGCCAGCCTCCAGCAGCTGTCGCCGTCCGTGTTCGGCAGCAGCGCGCCCAGGCCGTTCGGTGAAATGCCGACATGGATGCCGTTTCTTGAAACGCAGCCGTGGTCGTCACGAAGCTGGGTCGGTCCTTAGGTCAGGCTTGGGATGCCTTTTTTACTCCTATGTGTAAATGCCGGATGGGCGAGCTGCAGTGAATCCTTCGACATGGTACGTTGGTGCTTCTGATTGCCATTCGTCTCGTGTTCTTGTGACTGAAAGCTGTTGTGCTTGCTGAGTTATATACATTTCAGAGATGCTAGTCGTGTTACATACTCAAAAGTCTCATTCCATACAATTTTACGCTTGGACAAACCGAGCATTCTTTGTATCTACTCCCTCCGTTCCAAAATATAAGATGTTTCAGCCTTTTTCTGAAGCACATGTATCTAGCCGCATTTTAGTGTGTAAGTTCGGACCAAAATAAGTGAACCTACCTACCAAAAGGCATCTAGATACATATGTTTCAGAAAAAGACTAAAATATCGTATATTTTGGAATCGGAGAGAGTACTAATTAAGTAATTTTCTAATTTATCTCTTACTCTGGTAATTTCTAAAACCATCTGATCCGAAGCAAACAGCTGACATCACATAGTATTCATACTAATGGTTATGGAAATCAAACTGGCAAAATGACCGTCTGTTAGGCTCTGTAGTCTGTACAAAGCAAAATCTAAACCATCAGAAGCACTAGCTCTGGTGAAACTAAAAAAAGTTATAAAACACAAGATTATCATGTGTAGTTCATTGTGTCTGGGCTGATCTTTGCAGCTGCGGGTCAGCATCTATACTGGCCAGACATGAGACTACTTCCATGATAGTTGGCCTCATGAACTGATTGCTGTCGACACATTTGCAAGCGACTTCAAGCACCTTCAGCATTTGCTCTTCGTATCCTGTGCCTCGAAGTGCTGGATCCAGGACCTCAACTTTCTTGCCCTCAGACCTCATCTCCAGCACCCATGGGACTAGTTCTTTTGATGTAGATAGGACTGGAACAGGTCGCATTCCAGCGAGCAGCTCAAGCAGGACTACTCCAAAACTGTACATATCGCCTCTCAATGTAGCAACCCACAGTTGCCCGTACTCGGGGGGAATGTAACCCATAGTGCCGACAAGCTCAGTTGTGACATGGGTTTGGTTGGGAAGTATCAATCTGGCTAGCCCAAAATCTGCAACATAAGCTTTAAATTCTTTGTCCAGTAGGATGTTGCTGGATTTGATGTCGCGGTGGACAATATGAGGCTTGCATACATCATGGATATAAGAAAGGCCCAGGCTTGCCCCTTGTGCGATCTTGAGCCGAGTAGGCCAGTCAAGAAATGAGCTAGCATCATCATACCTATTATGAAGCCAGTCATCCAGGCTGCCATTCTCCATGTAGGAGTATATGAGTAGCCTTGTGTTCCCATGGATGCAGTAACCCCACAGTGGTACAAGATTTTCATGCTGTGCCATGGAGAGTGCATCAACCTCTGCACTGAACTCCCTTTCCATCAGACACATTTCACCATTGAGCTTTTTAATTGCCAACTTGGAACCATCAGATAGCTCTGCCTTGTAGACTAATCCATAACCTCCACATCCAATGATGTTTGCCTTGTCAAAGTTGTTCGTAGCTTTCAAAATATCTGCAAATTTGAGCTTGTTTTCTTCTCCCTTCCCTTGGGGCATCCGTATCACCACTAATGTTTGCTCTGAACTGGAGTAGAATGAAGTTGCTTCAACATCTCCATTATCATCCCTTCTATTTTTTTCTTTAAAACCCTTCATCCTGATTAAGACAAAGAGACACACCACGAACAAAAGGATAGCAATGCCTCCAAAGACCACACCAAAGGTAATCGCAAAAACAGCCTTCTCATCTTGTTGTTTTGTGGAGGACGGAGGTTTTGAAGCTGCACCACATTTATGAGTGAGCATAGGGCCACACAGATTTGGATTTCCATCAAAACTAGTATTCTGAAATGTACTAAACTGTCCTCCAGATGGAATAGGCCCTTCTAGGTCATTGTTCGAAATGTTGAATGCTGAAAGGAAGTTCAGGCTGTTCAATGCAGCTGGGATAGGACCTGTGAGATTGTTGCTGGACAAGTCTAGCACCTGCAAGTTTGTGAGGTTGCAAGTCGATTGTGGGATCTGCCCAGATAACTTATTGAAGCTGAAATCAAGTACAACAAGCATTTCCAACTGGCCAATCTGTTGGGGAATCACACCTGTGAAGTAGTTGTGGCTTAGATTCAACATTGCCGGGAAAGATGTAACCAGACGGTATTGAAGTGCTGGACCATTATAAACAGGGAATTCAAAGACCCTTGGGTCCAAATGAGTTGCATTCTCGGTTGATTTTAGCATTGACATCTCCATCAAGGTTAGTGGGATTTCTCCTGTAAGTCTGTTGTCCGACACATCCATAAAGAAGAGATGATTTAGGGAGTTGATCCAGCCTGGTATTGGTCCTGCAAGTTGGTTGCTATTTAAAAATAACATCTCCAAATTTGTGAGCCTTGATATCCATAGAGGTATTTTCCCCGACAAGTGGCAATTTCCAATGTCCAAGACCTGAAGATTCTCATACCCATCAATTAGGTCGTCCTCTGGCATGGGCTCTTCCCAGAAGTTGTGCCCTATAAGGAGGGTCGTAAGGTTTTTGCTGCTCTTAAGGATGTGAAGTGCGTTTGTGATGTTTGTGAAATTGTTCTTACCAAGTGACAAGAAGGAGAGATACTTTAGATTGATTATGCTTGATGAGAGCTGCCCATGCAAGTTGTTGCTAGATAGCCTGAGTGCAGTCAGATTACTGCACGAGTAAATGCTTTCTGGAACTTTACCGGTGAAGTTGTTAAACCAAAGATCTAAATTTCTTAGATTGGGCAGGTTGGAGAAATTGACATTGTTAAGTTCTCCACTGAAATTGTTGCTCTTGAGGTCAATCGTTATCAGATTTGTGCAATTTCTCAGAGCTGATGGGAGCTCCCCTGTCATGAGGTTGTTGTTCAAATGGAGATCTTCTAGTCTCTTGAGCTGACCTATATTTTCTGGAATCTTGCCACTGAATTGGTTCCCTCCAAGATCGAGTGTTATGAGATTTCTGAGGTTGACTATGCTTTCACTATCAAGAACTCCATGTAAACCATTGTTAGGGAAAGACAGGTATTCCAATGAGGTTGCGTTGAAGAGGTCATCTGGTAGTGTTCCACTGATGTTGTTGTGCCCGGCCCTGAGGTCTCTCAGCATGGGGCAATCACCAAGTCCTTGGGGCATGCTGCCACTGAATTTGTTGAAACATAGATCAAGCTCAGCGAAGGATGGAGAAGTGTTACAGAAATGAGTTGGTATCTGCCCAGTAAATCTGTTATAGCTGGCATTGAGTGTGGACAGATTCTCCATTGCTTTCCATGTGGTGGACAGAAACTTTCCTTCAAATAAGTTGCTGGAGATGTTCAGTACCTGGAGTGGCCGGGCAGGGGTTGAAGATGGCAGCCCCTGGAGCGTTCCATTGAGCTGGTTAAAGCTGACATCAAGTACGGTGATGCTGCTGGAGGACACCAATTCCAGCGGCAGACCACCGGACAGCGAGTTGCGAGAGAGGTCAAGGTGCTGCAGCCCGGCGAGGATCCCAAGCGACGCTGAGATACGCCCTTCGAGGCGCCTTGAAGCCAGCAAGACACTGGTGACCGTCCTGTTTAGGCTGCAGGCGATCCCTTCCCACTGGCAGCAGTCTGTGTCGTTCCGCCATGAGGCGGCGAGGCCGCCGTCCTGCGAGAGCCCCGCCAAGAACTGCAGAAGGGCGCCCTTCTCCTGCTCTGTGCAGGAACTGGCGGGAGAGGCCAAGGAGACCAGCAGCAGAAGAGCAAGGCCAAGGCGAGGTAATCTTCTGTGGTGTTTCATGCATGGAAAGTGGAGTGGCAGCATGGTTTTCCGATGAAGCTAGGATGGAAGCCGGCAGGATGCTTATGTTTTGTGTCCTGGCTAGATAGAGCATCGACCAATGGTCTAATCATGAAAAGGGCATGAGGGGAAAGACAGACAGAAGATCTTGCCTGCTCTGCTCCCATTTCGTTTTGTCCCTTTGTAGCGGTGGTCACCACGAAGAAAGCTGGGTTCGGAAAAACTGGATTTTACACAACTGCCAGCAGCCCCACTAGCAGTTTCCTGTGTCATATGCTGTTTTCGGTGTTTCACTATGGGCTGCCTTGCTATAATCTACTGACGAGGTCAATTGCCCAATCTTGTCCTGCTTAATAGCCGTACAGTTAATCTTTGGTAGTCATCCCTGAGGTGAGGCTGATCGCTACCCCAGCATCACTCATGCCTTTTTTTACTTGATGCCCTGACATCAACCGTTTCTCTAAACAACTCTAGCCGCTTCCCCACTAACACTTGACAATTTTTTGTTTTCTTGAGGCATCCTTTTGCCCTTTGGTGAACAGGATATTATCACCGGGAGATTTGCGAGTACTCCATACTTGATTTGCGAGATCATTCTGAAAGGCCCTTGCAAGAAGTCATTGGCGTCGCGGTCAGTGTGTGGACAAGCCCTAGTGGATGGCAAGAAGAGGTGAAATTCTCTACTAGCATTATCAATGGACGTGGTGGAGGAGTGCGGGTGGGTGACCTGGTGATCGGATCCCCTTGACACGAGGCGTTTACTTCCTCTTATCACGCGAGCTGTGGCTGGTGATGGACACGGGTTTGCCGTCGTTTTCCGTTTCCCGGCTCCACCGGCGCACTATTGTGGACCATCTGGATTCGGATGCTACTGAAAGTAAACTGGGTAGCGTGGGAGTTCTGGCACTAGTAGGCTGGTCGATCAATTGTCTCTGATGGACCACGTGGTGATGGGATTGTTAATTACTGTTTAGTACTACTTCAGTTGAATAATTGGTGTTAAGAATTATATATGTCCTTTTCGGTGCAGGTTTAGTTTAGTGTTTGGATGCTGATGTTGTCATGCTAGTTGCACTGTATCCCCATTATTTTTTGAGACGCTGCACTGTATCATTGATCACTGTACATATGATTAATGATATTCCTCTTCTGATTGAGAGGAAGAAAATAACAAGTGGCTGGCATCCTACGAAAATATTGCTGTCAGAAATTGCAAAAGCATCACATCATGTTCAGTTGTTTAGTACTGGAAATTCAGTTTTGATCCTGCACTGATGTTAAACTCGTAATAAAAGGCTGTGTGCATCAGTCGATGCAGAGGCCGGGGTTTTACTCCCCTTTTCGAAAAAAAAAACTGATATTTTCTGTAGCCTGTGTAAAAAAACAAAGAAAATGTCTCGTGAAGACTTTTTTTAGCGCCAAATTTTGTCCCTTTTAAACCGGCTAAATAGGAAGTCGGGTTTCAGTGGAACGACTCTATAAACATATAGCATGTTGACAGCATGAATTTTTTTTCTCATATTCTTTTAACATTTTATAAACATTTTTAAAATTCATTTTAAAAAGGGAGCATATATATGCTCCTGGGATCAGGCGTGCAGCAGTTCAACACGTTGATGTGGCTCGACCATGGACGCGCTCTTCGCACGTCGTTCTCAACACGCTCGGCCGACTACTCCACGATGATTCAAACTGTTAATTACTTGACGTGATTGCACAGTGCTGGCTTGCTGCGAACGCGCGGCTGATCGCGATGGTCTTCTTCCATGTCGATGTCGTTGATGATTCGCATAGGCATCTCGCTTTACTCCTTATTTTTTCTTGACAGAACCTGTTTACACTATTCAATTTTTGCTTATCTCATGCTGAAAAAACTTCGGCTCATTTGTCAGAGAGAGAGACTTCACGTTAGGATTGGGCATTGCCTTGTAAATCTTGCGAGAATGGAGCGTTGTATTAAAACTTGGAGCGTTGTACTATTAAAACTTGGTTGGGTTCGGGACCTGATGCTATCCTTCAGGAGCTTGAGCATGACCGCCTTGTAATCCTTCCAGATTAATAAAGTTCCATTTACCTACAAAAAAAGAGAGAGACTTCACCCAGCGTGACAAAATACATCGAAAGAACATTCAGCAAAAATGGAAGTTTGGCGGCAACCAAACAACACTCTTCTGTCTGTGCTTAACCAGAAATGGAAGTACATGTACGTTGCCACTCATACTGCTCAAGTACTACCAAACAAGCTGGACATACCAAACAAACTAGACAACATGTCTTTTGAGCCGTTTCGGTGGCGGTGGCGAGAATAGGTGCGTAGCGCAGCAGTACGTATGCTAGCCGTCTCGGTGTCTCACCGCCGGCTGCAGTACTGCTGAACGTCGACGTTCTGCTGGTTTACTTTTGCCACGCGACGCTGCTATCGCTGCCTGGAATACCCGTGATATATACGTACTTTTTTAGTACCACCTCGGCACTTGAGGTTAACCCCGGACAGCATAAAAGGTGGCGCTTGGAGCCTGATACCACGCACGGTTACTGCAAAATACCCATGCGATTTAAACCAGCGATCAGGATTCTCTCGACAAGGTGAACACTACTCTCGATGATTCAAATAGCCTGCACGGTTGATTTAATTTCAGATTCTGACCAAAGAAGCCCGTCGTCCTTGCAGGGGGCGGCCTTTTTTTTTTGGCTAGCACCAGGGCTACAACGAGGCCTAAAATTGCCCGTCACGAAAACATACCGAACCTGTATTCTTCCCAACTCTTTCGCCACTGCTGCTCGCTCCCGGCCAGTCCCAGCGCCACCTCCTCTCTCTCCGACCGGCTTCCATGCCCACGTCGCTTCGCGTGAGCGCCGCCTGCATCCACCCCTCGACGCAATGCCGGCCTTCTGTGTCCACTGTCCAGCGTCGCCGTACGTGTCGGCAGCAGCGCGGCCAGGCTGTTCGGCAAAATGCCGATCCGAGTGGTGGCCGTAGGGAAGCTGCGCCGGTTCCGTAGCTCAGGCTTCGGGTGCATTTTGAGGAGAGGCCCGTGGTTTCTTCTTGGCCGTGTGAATCCTTTCCTTCCTTCCACATGGTACACAGGTACGTGCTTCTCAACCCCTACTGTGGATGCATTTCTGCTAGTGGCTACAAATTCTTAAATTAGATGCTTCGAAGAAGAAAATCTAGCAGTACATAGTATCTGCACCTGAATGGCAACCGTGCACATTCCTTCACCGAGAAAACAGGACAATCATTTCATACGTTCTACTATAAATGATTGCGAAACTTAAGCTGTCAATCATATACTATAGCACTGGGCGACATCCCCTCCGCCGGGAATGACTGGCCAGGAGGTTACTCCATGCGGCGGCGCATGGTGTCGTTCTCCCTCCTGGGGTCAACATTTTTGGAGCAGATGATGGCTGTAGGGGTTTTGAGGTGAAGCGGCGTGGTTTCTTCCATATCGAAGACAGCGAGTCTCGCCGGCGTGGCATGACAGGGCCTCGGTGTTGGACACGACATGTTCGATGGCGCAAGTTCAGTGTGTTGATCATTCCTGAAGATGGGTTCGTGGAGGATGGCAAATGGTGACTTCTGGAGCGTGCTCATACCGTGGGCGCTGAGGGTCTGCTTGACCGGTGCTCCGGTTTTAGATGATGTGCGTAGGTGTGAGGCCACGACACACGCCCCAATCATGACCACCCCCATCATCAAGCTTTTAGTAGTAGCAACACCTGTCGCCAAGAAGGTGGTTTCGGGACCTACAATGCTTCCCGCCTCGGGTGAACAGTGCTTCGTTGAAGGACAAGCCGTGTGGTGAATTTATCGACGATAGGACTTTAATGCAAGTAGACTTAAGATAAAGTCAATCTCTCTTTTTATGTTCCAAAATATCGATTTTGAACAGACAAAGGATGTACTCCCTCATTGCCATAATTAATATAGGGGACATGATTTTTTAAGAAGTCAAACTTCGTCAACAATTGACCAAGTTTACTGAGAAAATTATCTATATCTACAATCAATAGCAGATGTCGAGCAGCTTCTGGGGTGGTAGTCGCACCATCAAATTCCTCAAGCCTGAGGGCACAGTCACGAAACAGCCAAGGTCCATCCTCCATGATGCGTTTTCAATCCCGTAGGCAAAGCACTTGAATTGCAGACCAGTTCTTCTCAATCCTTCTGAACGTCACCTCACGCGACATACTCGAGGCAACGAACATGGTCCTT
This sequence comes from Avena insularis, assembly GCA_023614405.1. Lineage (NCBI taxonomy): Eukaryota > Viridiplantae > Streptophyta > Magnoliopsida > Poales > Poaceae > Avena > Avena insularis. Next base: position 81,568,177 of record CM042695.1, on the reverse strand, counting down.
TCAGCGATTCCTCGCTAAAATCCTTCATTGTCAACAACTTTGCCACCACCATCCACTTCACCTCAGGCAAGGTACTCCTCTCCTCCTTCGCCAAAAACACCCATGTCCGCTCTTCCTCGCTCAACTTCAACTTCCTCAGCAATTCTTCCACATCAACCTTGCCCTTCCTCATGCTTGACGACTCAACTGACATTGCCACGATCTAGCAATCCCGATCGGATCCCGCCGCCACACCCTCCATGATCGCCAAGGCTAGACAGTTTTCCAAGACAACCCCTTAGTTAGCCTGAAACCCTGAACGGAGGAGAGGAATGATTAGACGGAGGAAACAGGACCAGAGCCCTCGCCGGAGAGAAGAGGTCGTCAAACTCTTGATTATACTAGGTCTTGCTTTTCGTGTTTTTAGTGCAACTCTTTATTCTAAAAGCACATAAAGCTAGTATCTTTGCAGTTGCTGGGCCTGGCTCGCTTCCATTGCTCAGTACAGTGCATCCTATTATCCTTATTAGCCCAATCAAATGCCACTTACGGGCCTAGGAGAAAAAACTGCACAGTGCCCCGGCAGTTCCCCGCGAGGGCAAGGCTGCCATTCCCGGTGACCTGGCGCGGCGGCGGCTCGGAGTTCGACGCGCGCCCCCGGCGGACAGGTGCCGGAGGATAGGGAGGCAAGGTCAAGCCACGCGCGCTGTGCTTCGGAGGTACATAAATCGTACACAAACACTTGCTCTGAGAAATCATTGTGTCTCAAAACTCGGAAATGCATTCTCTCCGAAATCTGTCCAGTCGAAGTGCGCTGCTTCTGCTTATGAGATCTGTTCAGTTGTTGCAGTTACTGTAGGGACTACCGTCTCTCCTCTTATTTATCTCCAAGGAGATTTTGTGATGGATTTTGGGAGGTGCTAGTTGTGTATACGAGCGACATTTCAACTTGTTTAGCTTTAGCTACCCATACACCTAGAAATTCAGCATTAGCCGAGTAGAAGCAAGCGAAGGAAATGTTGAAACTAAGGCTACATAGTTAAACAGAATTCTGACAAGACTGAATTTGTGGCACCTTTTCTTTTAGGAAGTGTTCTTGACGCCATGGGAGTGCTTCAGTGCAAATCATATTGTATAGTTTAATACTTTTACATATCTAACAAATGCAGTTCGCTTTCCGCCATTTCTAAATTATTGCAAACCTGAATATGACAAGACTTCTTTAAAATACCAGCTAGGACAGCCAGTGCCTAACACCTTGGTAAAAACTGAGGCAACTTCTTTACTTGACATGTTGGTAAACCTGATCAGTGTCCATATATATGAACAAAATTTTCATAATAGACTGGTAAGCATGAGTGGGACTAGCCTATAAAATAACGAGATCGAGGTACTAGCACCCCTGACACACACGAGATACACTGGTTTAGTCACTATGCTCCCACTACTATCGCCTAATTGTAAGAAAAAACCTGAGCGCTGGTTTAGGACAATATATACAGCAACTTTTCTATAGAAATCGTTGCTCTGTCTCCTGAGTTCAACGAGTGCCTAACAATCAGTATAGATATATGGACGTAACGATGATGCATTGATCGTTTCATTCCAATGGAAGACAGCGAGAAGAAGTTAAGAAGGAACTGATTTGATGCTGAAACTGATAATTAGACACAAGGTCATGCTCTCCGCTGGCAGCAAGGATGTGGCATGGATAATCACATGGAAATGAAAGAATAACAAAACCAGCTGAGTGGAAAGTAGAGAAGTGACCTTTAGTTACATGTGCAAAGCAAGTTTACTAGTTGTATACATTCATTGATACTATAAGTTTATTACTGGCTCCATGACATCAGAACTTTAATTTTCTTATTACTACATAACACTAAAGAATAGATTTTCATGAAAGTACTGTAGTCTCTTGACAAGAAACTACATAACAAAAGTACCAATTCATCGTCCATATGGCCGTAGGCACTACTGGGTAGGAATGGTTAGGACAGCATGCAGATAATCAACATGATGATCTTCACATGTTTTAATCCCAGCAGCCAGCTCATCACTGACACGTCGTGCCGTTGGCCTGCGTGATGGGTTAGGCTCCAAGCACTGAACTGCAACACTGAGCACAATGTATATTTCTCTAGCGGTTTCTGCATCCTGGAGCTCGAGCCTGGGGTCCAGCAAATCTTTCACACACACATAATTCTTGTTGGTTGACAAGTAGATGGATGAGAGTAAATCGCCTGGATGAGATCCCATAAACAGCTCAAGAACAAGCACTCCGAAACTGTATACATCACATTTCTCCGTCACATTCTCCATATACGCTAACTCTGCAATTAACACAAGATAATCAGTATATTTGTTGCAACTAAATAGTTCAATTCCCTAGAAAAACTTAACAGATTGAATTTCTCTGTAGACTCTAGCTCTGCAATTAATATGGAATATTTGATTGATGTTACAGTTATCAGTTCATAGTTCATCAAATGATCCGTACCATGCATGTTCAACATATACATCATAGTTTACATGTACAAAAGCTATGTATACTAACATAGCCAAGTCTAGCATATAAAATAACAATATAAATAAGGTTCAAATTTTATTTTTTACCTGGGGCAAGATAGCCTTTCGTTCCAGCAAGCCTTGAGAGATTCAAGCTGTTAACATTGAGAATTTTAGCAGTGCCGAAATCAGAGATGCAAGCTCTAAACTCGACATCAAGCAAAATATTGCTGCTTGTTATATCTCGGTGGACTATTGGTGATGAACAGTCATGATGCATGTATGCCAAAGCTTGAACCACGTCCAACACAATATTTATCCGCCTTTTCCAGTTCAAGTCGATTGCCGTTTCATTGGCCCTGAGTGTTTCCGCCAAGTTTCCCCTCTCCATGTATTCATAGATAAGAAACCTGCCTTTGCTAGAGGAACAATACCCAAATAGTTTTACAATGTTTCGATGCCGAATCTGAACCAATGCTTCGATCTCACGATTGAACACCGACTCGTTGATGCAACACTCATCTTGTATCATATGTATCTTCTTCACTGCAAATATTTCACATGTTGCAAGTGTAGCTTTGTAGACAGATCCATACCCCCCGGTTCCTATGCAATGTATCTCACTAAAATTGTTGGTTGCTTCAACGATTTGCTTGAACACGTTTGCCCCATCGAAGCTCCAAACAGAGAAAACATTTGCTTGTGGTACTCTATCGGTGTTAACTGTCTTGGATTTCTTCCTCTCATGTCGGAACACCAATATCAATGCAGCAAGAACAATAAATATCAGAGCAGGAACTGTAGCTAGTAGAAGTGTTCTGTATCCTTTGATTTTCCCTCTTTCCCAAGTTGCACTACTACAAGGGGGCAATCCTTTCACTACACCACATAACATCTTATTATGAATGAACCACTGGATTGGAGCTCCTTGGAAGAGCTTACTCTCTGGGACTGGTCCTTCCAACTCATTGTATGAGACATCAATGGATGTTAGGCTTTCCATGGTCTGAAATGTTGATGGGATGGGGCCATTTAATTCATTGTGTGAAAGATTCAAATTACCTAGCATGATCAGACCACTAAGTTGGCTTGGTATCGCCCCAACAAATGAATTATCACTTAAATCCAACAAGTCATGTAAGTTGACCAACATCGATATCTTGGTAGGAATGTTTCCTTTGAAGTAATTGTGACTTAAATTCAATGACCGGAGCTTTACGCAATTGTCAAATGATCCTTGTATCGAACTGCTCAGGTTATTTGATGACAAATCCAGCAACTCTAGATTGGACAGTGCTCCAATTTCTTGTGGTATGCTTCCATGGAGCAAATTGTCTGCGAGGCTCATTTGGAACAAACTTTCTAGATTGCCCAGTTCACTAGGAAGCTCCCCTCTAAGTTTGTTTGATGAAAGATCAAGTACCTTTAACTGGGACAGTTGTCCCAAACTAGGTGGTATTTTACCCATGATGTTGTTGTTCGAGATGTCTAGCTTGGTAAGATTACGACATTCTCTCCAGTGGTAAGATAATTCACCAAACAATTTATTCGAGCTCATATCTATATATACCAGATTTGGATGAACTCCGAAAGCAGAGATATCTCCTTCAATTTGGTTCCTTTCAAGACGAACTCTTACTAGGCTTCTGCAGTGTACCAAACTTGATGGCAGAGGTCCATTCAGGTTGTTATCAAATGCATTTAATATCTTGAGTTGGCCTCCAACACACAACTCAGGTGGCAAGGGACCAAAGAGATTGTTATTGTCAAATTGCAGTTCCTCAAGATCCATCAAGTTACCAATTTCTCGAGGAAGATGTCCGAAAAATTGATTAGTACCAAGGTACAAGCTAGTGAGCTTAGTCAAATTTCCCAAGATATTGGGGATGGAACCCATGAGTTTGTTGCCGCCAAGAACCAACTCTTGCAAATTCACCATGTAACCTAGTTCTCGAGGCAGATATCCGGATAACTGATTACTATTAAAGTACAAGCTAGCGAGCTTAGTCATATTTCTGATGGTATTGGGAATGGAACCCGTGATTTTGTTATGGCTAAGTTCCAAATCTTCTAAATTCACCAAATTGCTTATTTTCTGAGGAATACGCCCAGATAATTGATTATAATCAAGGTTCACTCTAATGAGCTTAGTCAAATTTCCAATGGTATCGGGGATGGGTCCCATGAGTTTGTTGCCACTAAGATCCAATGTTTCTAGATTCACGAGGTAACCTAGTTCTCGAGGAATGGGTCCTGAAAGTTGGTTACTCCACATGTTCAAGCCAGTCAGGTGAATCAAACTCTCAAATGTTTTGGGGATGGATCCCATGAATTTGTTTTTGCTAAGAGCCAACTCTTGCAAATTCACAAGGTAACCTAGTTCTCGAGGAACATATCCGTAGAATAGATTGTCATCAAGATACAGGATACGGAGTTTAGTTAAATTTCCAAAATTTCTTGGAATGGTGCCTGTTAGGCTGTTGCTGGAAAAATCTAAGCTGACTAGCTTAGTAACATTCCCCAAATTTCTTGGAATGAGGCCTGTAAGGTTGTTGCTGGAAAGATCTAATCTAAGTAGCTTATTTAGGTAGCCTAGTCCACTGGGGATGGGACCAGACAAGTGATTGGCCGACAAGACTAGCCCCACGAGACTCTTCAGTTGTCCTATTTGCTTTGGTATTTCACCGGAAAGTTCATTCTCTTGCAGCATGAGGTGCCGCAGGTTGGGCATGGATGATGCTAAAGAGGGTGGAAAAGAGCCCCTTATCTGATTGTGCGCGAGTTGGATACTCGTCAGGGTCGCCAACGCCGTGAAGTTGAGGGCGCCGAGATCCCCTCTCAGCCGCAACCCCCGCAGAGAGATCCCGGCCATCACGTCTTGGTGGCTTGCTTCGTGTTTGCCGCACGTGATGCCATGCCAGCTGCACGGCCATGTATTGTTTTCCCAGGATCGCAGCTGGGCTGGGTGGCTCTCTAGAGTGGCTTTCCAGGAGAGGAGAGCTCCTGCTTGTTCTTGCAGGGATGGCACTGCCATGGCCTGGAGAAACCAGGCCAGTAGCAGAGTAAATGAGATGAGCTTCAGGTTCAGTATGTGGGAGGTCTTCATCACTAGTCTCATAGGAGTAGCTAGCTGTAGTAGGAGTTTGTTCTTGGTGTATGCCTGGGAAAGCTTCAGGGAGTGACCACTAAATATGTGCACGATCTGGCACTTCCATGGGGCTGGGAGGCAAAGACTCCACGTACGACTTGACGACTAGCACCCAGTCGTCTCTGATTTGACATAGAGCTCCACCAGGTTGTCAGCACCGACAGGAACCCAGAGAAAATCCTGTCAGAATACCGCTGGAAATTCACTGCTAAAACATAGTCCTGTCTTTGTCTGATATATTCCCGCTGAAAAGTACACTTGCCGTGCCGAGGGAGTTGTATGACTGGACTCGAGACGAGACTATCAACATGGCCAGTTTGCACGCATCGAGTTATGAAAACACCACTATACCCAAAAGAGAGAGAGAGAGAGAGAGAGTCTAAATGCAGCATGGACTTCCAATGCAATGGATCGAACACACCAAATAATATGGGAAACTCTAGTGAATGCCCTAAATTTCTGATCCGAATTAATCATTTGTGATCTATCGGGTATGTATGTACGATAGTGTGTGATATGCATAATTTTGTCCAATCTTTCACGGTGCACGCACTTTGTAATCCAATAGAGCCTGATAAAATCTTCCAATCATGTGATACACAAAACTCGAAGATGGAAAAGAAAATTGGGTTTGGATTTCACACAGCTTCCAGCAGTCCACCAGCAGCTTTGACAGCCTCCTTGTTCACACTCTGACGTTTCAGAGTTCCAATTATGGGTGCCCGTGCAATTATCTTCCGTAGTCATCCTTGACACTATTTTTATTATTGGGTTTCAACAATCAACATCATGCCTTTATTTATGACCTGGCATCACTCTTTTTAGTAGTAACAGTTTCGCTAGACTAATCTAACCTCTTCCAACTAACACTGACCTGACCAGAAGATGTATACTTTGCCGTTCTGTGAACAGGAAAAGGCGCGTAATTGAGGAAGATATGATTTGCAAGGACACTATATCTGCAAGGACTTGATTCGGCAGATCATCCCGAAAGGCCCTCGCAATCTAGAGCAGCCATGGTGTCGCAGTCAGTGTGTGGACGAGCCCAAGTGGAGGACTAGAAGACAATGCAATCCTGTAGCTTAATGGACGTGGTGATCTATGGCATCTTCCATTCTATCTCCTTGACCTGAGGCGTTTACGTCCAATCTTTCACGGCTCCACTAGCGCACTATTGTGGTTGTGGACCATGGATTGTGACTCCGGTTGTCTGAACTCTGAAGCGTTTCAAGTAAGCTGGGGTAGCGTGTGCGTTCTGCCAGTGGCAACGATTTAACTGTTCATCCGTTGGCTCTAATTCCTGGGGGAATTCTTGTGCTGTATGGACATGGTCTTTGGAACAGAACCACGCGCTGTGGGATTATTAATCATGGTTTAGTACTCGGCTGAATGTAGTTGGTGTTAAGAATTATATGTCCTTTTCGGTAGTTTAGTTTTTAGATGATGACGTGCTGATGCTCCGTGTCACAAACTCACAATTATCATTTTTAGTTTATATAGGCGTGTTGGTAGCCTTCATCATCCATTTTGGAGCTCGGTACATGGCTGCATGGAGTGGGCAACTATCACCCTTTGTAGTTTAATACATGTGTATTTGCATTGGCTGCATGGAGTGGGCAATTTATCCACTTTGTTTGGTAGGCTGCACATAATCGTTTTTGGATGGACGGATGCAAATATATCACGCTTACAAAAAAAAGATCTGTTCCGCGTCGCTCCCCCGCGGGGCGACCGGGACGCGACCGACCGCCTCCCCCCGTCTCCACCTCTCTCCCCCTCCCCTGTCGCCGCCGGCGAGGGTCGCTGGGCAAAGCCCACGCGATGCCGGCGGCGGCAGGCTTCTCCTCTACCCGTTTGCTTGGCTGGAGGCGCGGGGCTCTCCCGGCCAGCGGCGGTGTGCTGCTGCTCCCGACCTCGCCTCGGTGTGGCGGCTGGAGACGGCGGCGGTGGCGCTGGCGGTGGTGTGGGCGCAGTGTGGAGGCGACCGAGGTGGCGGTGGGCAAGGAGGCTGCTGCCCATGGTCAGGGCTTAGGGCTGGATCTGGACCCTTTAGGGCCCGATCTGGGCCGGGAGGCCCTGGCCGGAGCGTGTCTTCCCCGCGTTCCCCACGAAGGTGGACGGTCTGGAGCCCCCTGGCTGTGTAGTGGCTGGGGTGCTAGGTCTGGGCCAGGCGGGCCCAGATCCGGTGGCCGCAGCAGCACGGTGGCGTCGCACGTAAGCTACCCGCACGCTGCCTTGCCGGCCTCTCGTCCCGGCTTGGAGGAAGCTGCCGCACTGTTGGTTTTCCTCAGATCGACGATGGTCTGGCTTGCCCGGGTGGACATGGCGGTGACGGCGCTGCTACTTGGCGGCGGGGATCCGCGGTGGAGGTTCCACTGGGGGATGGACGAGTAGGGTTTAGGCTAGGTTGGGCGAGGACGATGGCACCCTTGCTGCAGTGTGGCGGCGAGGCTTCACTGGCCTTTTCGGGCTCGGCCGGGCCAGGAGGGCCTGGTTTGCCTTGCTACGACATCCGGTCAGCTACCGCTTGCCAACGGTGGAGGCAGTTCCCTCCCGCGTGTTGTTGTATCGCTGACTCTTGCCAAAGATTCCTCCTTTTCAGTCCTACCAGCCGCACTACGTGCTTCACGGTGAGGCGGCGATGGTGATGGCAAGACCGTGGTGGCGTGTACTGGTGGGTGGTAAGCTTGGTGGAGCAATTCAAAGCGTCCGGGAGCGTGGTTTTTTGAGGGGTCGGGAGAAATCCTTGTCGTCTTGACACCGACGTAACGACGCCTGCGGGTGTCGTCTTCCTTCCTGAAGAGCGTCGGGTGTATCTCTTCCCCACCTCCTGTAGCGTATCAGGAGAAACCCTAGGACCAGTCCGGACAGCAGCGTCGTTGTCGTTGCTTCCTTCTTGGAGGTGCTGCTTGGTACGCGACGCTTTGGAGCGCTAGGAGCGTGGTGAAATTTCTTTGGAGGGCGCAGCGGTTGCGGGTCATCGTCGTTTTCGTCGAGCCGCTGTTGTCGGCTTTATTTTCTCTTCTTTTTCTTTTTTTCTTTGTTGTTTTCTTTGGGCGTTGTGCTGTCTGGCCTAGCAGCAGTCTCAATCGTGGTTGCTATATTTATATAGCTGGACGTATGCCTGTTTCGAGAGAATATATCACGCTTAATTGGTTGGTTGCCCACATGAGATTGCATATGGTTACCATGATCCAATATGGTGAGCTAACTATATCTTTGCATTATAAATCCGATCATAGGTAGATAGGAATCAGAAAAGAAGGAGCTTGACGATCACCACAAGCAGGTCGATGGTGATGAAATCTCTCAGCCTACTCTCTCCGACCCAATTAGCGATTGCAACAACTGCAACAACGACCGAGGCGTACGACCAGCCATCAACTGGAGGCGAAGGGGGCAGCGGCGCGGTTGATGGAGATGGCGCAGATCAGGCGGCGACTGAAATCGGATCGTCCATCGGCCGGGCTGGGCACCGATCAAACTCCGCCGCGAGGAGATCTCCAAAGACCGGAGGAGGCGTGAGTGCGTGACTCGCAGTGGAGGAAGAGGACTCCTCCATGGCTGCACCCTTGACCTGCGGGATAGCTTGATCCTAGTCGGCGAGGTGGAAGCACCTCGACGTGCGCCCGCGCATGGACCATGGACCGTTCCGAGGCGGTGATTGTGACCTCAGCCGCCTATCATCTGCAGGGACCTCCGGCGAGGCCGAACACCCAGAAGTCGCCGCGGCCGATCTCCTTTCCCAGAACCTCGAGGCCGGAGTTGGAAACACCATCTCCACCTAGAAATATTGCCGAAGCTCTTCATCCGTTCTCCGGCGTTGACGAGACACCGTCGTCCATCCTAGCTCCCCGGTGACATCCTCCAAGGCATCGAGTGCTACTCGATCTGCCAAAGCCGACGCCTCGTCCGCCTTAGAATCAGAACCCATGCATTGGAAGCAGGATCCCGACGGTGACCTCTCCGGCAACATAGCCGACAACGGCGGGAGATTGCCTGGCGCCAGCGTTAGCAGCCGCCGCGTTCCCTTCATACCTGATGCTCGCCGCCTCGCGAGATCACCTCAGGACTTGCTCAGTCTCTGATTCCCTACTACTCCGCTCTTTACCTAAATGCACGAACGCCATGACTCTAGTTTGTAATTATATGGTAGAGTTCTGTTTTTGACAATTTATTGCCCTCTTGTCTACGTATTAGCCTCTTAAGTCATACATCTGTTTACACGTGTTGATTTGTCTTCCCGTCGAGGGTGAGAAGGTGTTAAACCGTACTCTCCGGTACTCTCCGTTGGAGATGAGGCCGTGAACAGAGGACTAACACTGAGACTCCGAGAACATGTACCTCAAGATGGTATGCAGTACTGAGATGCTTGGCACTTGTGGGCAATGCCTACTTTTCTAATGTTTATTCTCTTTGTGCTTTCACATACGGAGAACGTGCCAGTTAACTGGCCAGAAGACCAGTGTAAATTTTTTTTTTGAGATAACAACTGATGGAATTTTAGCAATGGCGAAACCGATTATAAACGACTCCATAAAAAAAGGAAATACAACATGGACCCAGAAGACTACACACCGTACTTCCAAATCGCGATCAAGCCCATCGTCCTCATCGTCACCACCCAAGTACCGGGACCGGATCCAGAAGCAGCACATCTTCAGCCACCATCGAATCACCGCCGTCACCTTCGCCACATTGGGCTTTGAACACCGCAGGAGTGCCCACCCCGAGGAGTGAGATCTAAGAGACTTTTCCAGACCATCGGGCAGGCAGGAGATGGTGAAGACCAGGCAGTACCTCCAATCCAAGATCCCCGAACAGAAGGTCCCAACCATCGATGCCACGTCGAGCTGCCTCCTTCCCTCGCCACCATGGCTGGCCAGAAGAAGCTTCAAGACGTGACAGCCGCATCTCAAAAAAAGACCACACAAGACCCTATCAAGGAAGGCGTGTGTACCATCCCCTTCCGACCGAGGGGAAGACAACAGCAACAGCAGCCCTCCGACTCCCAAAGCTCCACGGCAGAGTCGAAAAACGACCGCGCCCGGAGATACCACCCTCCCCAGATCCATAGATCTAAGAGGATACCAGGCCAACAACTCGCCAACGCCGCCACAAGTGGCCTTGCCGAGATAGGGATCGAGCTCCAACACCCTTATTCTGACGCGACGTCGCCTCCGCCATCCCGACGACGTCTCCCAAAACCATAGCAGAGCTCAGGCAGTCACCACCGCCATCGGGGCCACCCGGCCCAGCATGCCGTCGCCTCCACGAAGGGGAAGGGCCCTACGCCGCCCGCGCCCGAGGCTTTACTGGCGGCGCATGCGGCAGCGAGGAGGAGGATGGAGAGGGATTGGGGCTAGCCGGCGGCGGCGACTAGGGATCGTTCCCGTCGCCCGCGCGGGGGGTGACGCGGGACGAGGGTAGCGGCTAGGTTTTCTCTCGTGACCAGTGTAATTTATGAAACTTAAGTTAGGTCTACTTGATATAGTACGATATTCTGATAATCAAAATCTAAGCTTGATTGCCATTTTTCCTTAATTTAATTTGGTGCAAAAATGAATGCTTCTGTAAAATTTCACTAAACTATACGGTCTTTCAGTGCATTTTGTTTTACAAGTTGCCAAGCAATAGTGCATGCCATTTTTATCTGCAAATTATGAGGCCATACACAAATCACGTATCAAATTTGTACGTACAAGGTCTCCATCCAATAGAAATTGAGTGGAAAAAAGGCAGTGAACAAGAAACCTAAGTTGTGTCAGCTCAAATATCCCAATAGAAATTGAGTGGAGAAATGGCGGTGAACGAAAATTCTAAGTTGTCAAATGTTTAATAATAGTCATAGGGTTTATTTTTATGTATTTAATCACATAGTAAAGTATAGGGTGGTTTATAATTATTGTATCCCCATTTATTCCATGCTCATATGGAATGAGTGGTTAGAGAAATGGATCAAAGAATTTGCCTAATGAATATAGATTGAATATTTATGAGATGTTGATGATAAAACTCATTAATAAGTTTAGGGTTCTGAATGGTAATTGCTTATCCTAGGTTTTAGGGTACTTACTATACTTATATTCTTTTGTTAATGCGAATAAAAATTAATGGCTAAACATATTGTCTTTATGTTTGTGATCTTTAATGATATCACCCTTTAAAATAGAAAGTTATTTTCTAGAATGTCTTATGGAAAAGAATTGATAAATGAGTGTGGATTTGCTGCCCAGGGGGATAGCTGCCCCCCAAGTAGCACCGTACGATTCGTGCCAAGATCTGCACAACCACTAGGCTGTCAAATGACAAGGTGCCAAAGGAGTGGTGTTAATGGCTAATTAAGCAGTCCTTCTACTGGCAGGCTTGTCAGTGCTCTGCATGCACATATCTAACTTGTCCATGCGTCCCTGCAGTGCGTGGAGAACCGTGTCTGAATTATTTGGCTAGGTCCAAGACTTCATTGTACTGACTCTGCGCTGGATAAAAAGACGACTGATAGAAGGCAGCGCTAGCTATCTCAAGCAGATAATAAGCATATGTAGGCAGCCTTACGTTAAAAGGCCTAACTTCGGATCGCCTTCGGATGTATATTTACTAGATTGTCGGCAGCCTCCTTCTTCGAGCGGCAAGCCCGAGGCTTCGTCTTCCGCCCGGATGCGGGGTCCCGGGCGACGAGAGGGGATGAGATCTCCTGTGCCTCCTCCTTGATCTGAGCCGCCAGATCCTTCCAACAAGATTGTGGAGAGAATAAAAAGGACCGTATCTTACAAGATCTAGACCTACGGAGGCAGCAAGTCGTGGTACTTACACGGCAAAGCGATTGCTCTGCGCCCGGCGCGCCGCCGGCGCCATGGACATGGCCTGCGTGTTGGTTCCCCATCGGCGGCATACGGGATCTGACGAGTATTTTGTTTCTCGGGGTCTTCTGATCTACAGATTGATAGGTGGCCGTATAAAAGGATGAGAACATGGCGACTAATTTTAATAACCTGACTTATTTTAAAAATAAAATTTTAATAGCATATTTGGGTTCCCGAGACCGCGCCCGCGTGCGCCTGTTGGATTCCATACTGCTAACTAAAACAGGCTTCCAAATTACTATACACCTCGTGCCTCTGAATAGCTATCTGGGTCAAACGAAATTATCTACTAGCATTAGCTTCTTCTGCCATGCAGTGGCTATGCATGCGATGGTCATGCATGCGGTGGCCATGCATGCTAACAAAAAAACAAAAAACTACTACCGCTGTATCTATTCACGTGAATCAAAACTAAACAAAGTACACATATATAGAGGAGATATTTTATCCCTGTACCATGTCAGCTTTTGAAAATATTTTTACTATGTCCTGTCAGCTCTATTACAGACTGCTAAATGAAACTGCCTACCTTCAGGATATTACGCACGTATCGCAACGCATAAGCTGGATTGCATCCAAGGGGGGGGGGCAGCTATCCCCTGGGCAGCAGACTATTTGCCATTGATAAATATAACTCCTAAGCACATATGGTTATGATAATTGGAAATGATAAAGATGTGCTTAAGTGATTTGCTAAAGGAAAATATTTCCATAAAGCTTTGTGGAAATAAGATGATAGATCAATCAGATGAAATGGATATTATGTTTGGTTAAAGATTTAGGGTTTAGTGTTTACCAAGAATTCCTATCTTCCATACTTCATAATTCTAGACTTCTGTTTAAGAAATTTCTTTTATAGATATTCTACTTCTCTATATCCATCATCATGTGTTAACATGATGAGCTTTACTTTACAAGAGTCTACCTATCCACCTTTTATTCTTCTAAATTCATTTATAAATTCAATGAGCTTAACACTAAAGATTTCATAATCTTATCTTATCCATACTTGGGTATATCAACTACTCTACTGCTGATAACCTCCAATCCAACAAGTAGTTACTTCTAACTCCATTCACACTCTTCCTTAATTATCCACCATTAATATTACTCCAGTAGATGTATATATCAAACTACTTTCCTCAAAAGCTTACTATCCTTTAAGAGGAATAAAACTTCTCCATTAACTCCATGTTACTCTAGCTTTAGTTTAATCATACTATCTTATATCTACTTAATTCCAGTATCTTATATTCAAACTTCACATCATATTATGGTGACTTATCATGGATATCTTAGAATAACATATCTATACTAGGGTTCAATCATGTTCTATCCACCAATGTCACTTATACATGATATAAGTATTCAATCTTGGTGACTAAAGCATGATCACTATAATCCTTTGATCCTTTATGGTTTAGGTTTCCAGTTGGCTAATCAAGGCTTTCATCCATACATTATAGTTGTACTATAATTATCTTCTGTTTATCTCTATTGGACTAAGAGATATAATTCATTGATTATGCCTACTTAATCCAATAGGATTACTACTTGGTAACTTTCTTCAATATTCATCCTTGTAATCTTCTTTGTTACCATACAAATATATATTCCAGATAACTCTTCTATCCACTTAGGAGTGAGTTAACTCCATCAATTATCATATTGATCCTATTCTCTTCCAACACTCCCATCATATAGATGATATCTAAAGCTAGCATTACTATTTACCTCTCCTTACTTCTTTCTTTATAGGCCTTAAGTGAATGCTATGATATGGACAAGAGTTGATAGATCAATAATTGATAGGTTAAGAATTGGTGAATCAATAGTTGATTACTCAACATTGATGAACAACAAATATGAGAATAAGGTTCAATAGAGATGCTAAAGATTGATATGGGAAGAAAGATATATGTGAATAATCTTGACTTGATTTCTTTCCTACTCAATCTTACTAAAGAATTAAGGTTAGGTATTACCATGATACTCATGGTAGAAATAGATGAGATTAAGATAGATCAAGATTTAGTTGTTACATTCCTATTACTTAAGTTATATTTATAACTTGGTATTCATGAGTTGTGTAATGAATACTAGGATATAATTTCTTAAGGACCAAATATAAATCATTAATCAATATGTTGTGGTTTAATTTTTATTACATTTGATCTATCCTTAGATAAAATCTTCCTTACCCAAAATAAGGTTTTAACAAAGGTCATATTTAAACTTATCACAGTCAACTTGATGATCTACTTCAATTCCATCAAGTTGAGAGAAGCTTCAATCACTTTGACAAGTTTTATTCAAAAGCGCGAAAATTATTCGTATTTTCTATGCATGAATGCAATGCACACATCTATGTTCAGCTTATTTCTAAGCTCTAATGCTGAGATGTTACACTTTCACACACATGGTGAGAGCAGAGATCCATTAAAGCACTTGAGTATCAAGGTAGATCTACTTGATTACAAAGCTCATGATCACAATATGACCATGCATAGAGAGAGAGATGAACACATAGCTACCGGTAGAGCCCTTAGCCTCGAGGAAGAACTACTCCCTCCTCATCATGGGAATCAGCAACGGTGATGAAGATGGCGATGGAGATCGCTTCGGGGGCACTTTCCCATCCCGGCAGGGTGCCAAAACAGAGACTTTCTGTCTCCCGAATCTCCCCTTCGGTGGCGGCGGCGCTACAGAGGTTTTTCTGGAAGTATGATGGATTATTTAGGGTTTTCTCCCCGAGGGCTTCTTATAGGCGAAGGAGGCAAGGTCGGTGGAGGGCCAGGGGGCCCACACCCTGCCCAGGCGCGGCCCCACCCTAGGCCGCGCCTAGGGGGATGTGGCCACCCTGTGGAGCCCCTCCGACTCTTCTTCGTGGTTCCGTGTTGCTCCGGGAAAATAATGATTTTGGCTTTTGTCCCATCCAATTCCAAGAATAATGATTTTCTGATTTTCTAGAATCAAAAACAGAAGAAAACAGACAACTGACACTATGACATCTTGTTAATAGGTTAGTCCAGAAAAGATATAAAAACATCTCAAAGTGTATACAAAGCAAAGCAAAGTAGGTACTAAACAAGCATGGAGCATCAAAAATTATAGATACGTTTCCGACGTATCACATTCCATATCTACTAAACAACATCGAATCCTTAAGTGTGTCTCTCTACAGTTCGTGAATTATGCAGACATGAACAAGACTCTTCTCCGATCAATAACCAATAGAGGAATCTGGAAATTCATATGACTCCCATATATTTCTATGATTACTTTGCGATCGAATGAACCACTTACATACGATACCAATTTTCCTTTGCCTCGCGATAGTTTACTTATTCGAGGTCTGATCGTCGGTATCTCTGCATACCTAGTTCAACCTCGTTACCGATAAGTACTTTTTTCTCGTTCTCATGATATGTGATCCCTTGTGAGCCATTCACATGCTTGCAAACTAATTGGATGACATTCTACCGAGAGGGCTCAGAGTATATCTATCTGTCACATGGATGGACAAATCTCACTCTTGATCCATGTGTCTCAACACATACTTTTCGAACACTCAATGCCATCTTTATAACCACCAGTTACGGTGCGGTGTTTGATGTCATCGAAGCATCCTTCCGGTGATGGTGATTAGCATGATCTCATGGTCGAAGGAATTAGGTTACTATGTATCAGAAAGCTTATAGCAAACGAACTATTGAAATGACTTGATCTTTATGCTACGCTTATCTATAGGAGTATGTTCATCACACCATTCTCCTAATGATATAATCTTGTTGTTAATAACATTTTAATGTTCATGATCAGAAAACCACGATCATGTATCAACCAACAAGCTGGTATTACAAAGAGGCTTACCAGGGACTCTAATTTAGTTTACAAATCACACAAGTATTAATGTTCCGGTTAATACTATTATAGCATGAATGTAAACATTTATCATAAACATAAAGATATAATAATAACTATTTTTATTATTGCCTCTAAAGCATATCTCCAACAACAACTTGCTCCAACTCTCAAGTCTCATACATTATGAAAGTTTGGAAGTTGTGTGGAAAAAGTTTAAAGGGTAGATGAAAGAGAGTGGCAAGTTTTACAAGGCCTACATTATGCCGACCTTTTTTTTGCGTGCAGTTTCCAATTTCGTTTGATCCAATGCGATTTGGAGTCACCAGTCTTCTCAGCATTGATCGATTGATCCTGCCATGAGCAAGAAAGAGGCGCAGAGTCGATGGGCAAGTAAGTCTATGACGGCGAGCCGCGGAGCGGTGGTGGTCGTGAGCGGCTTGGCATTTGGACAATGCCTACTTTTCTACTGTTATTCCCTTTGTGCCTTCACATACGGAGAACGTGCCAGTTTTTTTTTTTTTTTTTGAGGTCAAGAGAACGTGCCAGTTAACCGGACAGATAACCAAGTGTAATAATTTATGAAACTTAATTTAGGTCTACTTGATATACGGTATTCTGATAATCAAAATCTAAGCTTGATTGTCCATTTTTCCTTAATTTTGGTTCAAAAGTGCATGCTTCTGTAAAGTTTCACTAAACTATACACGGTCTTTCAGTTCATTTTGTTTTACAAGTTATCAAGCTATATTGCTTGCCATTTTTTATCTGCAAATCATGAGGCCATACAAATCACGTACTATCAAATTTGTGCAAGGTCCGCATCCAATAAAAATTGAGTAGAAAAAAGGCAGTGAACAAAAATTCTAAGTTGTGCTAGCTCAAATATCCCAATAGAAATTGAGTGGAGAAATGGCGGTGAACAGAAGTTCTAAGTTGTGCCAGGCTCAGTATCCCACGTGTGAATTGGATCGATGCCGTGAGAATCAGATCGGTTCAGATAAGAAGAACACACAGCTCAATACTGACATCACTAGGCGAGATAAAAGATGTCCCTGTACAAATCAAATCGGTCATTCGATCGAGGATCAATTCAGATTGGTCAATTGAGGATCGGTGCTACCGAGATTAAAAAAACTAGCACGGAGATATCTCACAATCAGAAAAATTATGTGTCCAGAGAAACTTAAGACCAAATCTTTTATTTATTTTATTTCCATGAAAACCATTTACTCGCCGTGTACTTTGCCCGGGCTGTACTGTACTTGTTTTTTTAGTACCACCTCGGCACTTGAGGTAAACACCGGGCTGGTTAAAAGGTGACGCCCGGGAGCCTTATCACACCGTGGGGCAAGCACGGTTACAGCAAAAAACTATGCGATTATATAAACCAGCGATAAGGATTCTCTCCGTAAGGTAACTACCGAACTCTAAGATTCAAATAGAGGCCCAGTTGATTAAATTGTTGAAGCTAACCGATTCAAGCCCGTCGTCCTTTGCAGGGGCGGCCTTTTTGTTTTGGCACTTGCCTGCGGTATAATGGGCCTCAAAATGGCCGTGACGAACGCCCATGAAAGCCTACCCGGACATAGCCAAACCCGAAGACAGAGAAGCATCTTCCCTAAAAAAAACAAAAGACAGAGAAGCATCCCCCACTATCGACATCATGGTCCACTGCTGCTCGCTGCCGGCGAGACGCAACTCCGTCGGACTACTCTCAGCGGAAGCGCCGCCTGCTCTTCTGCCACGTGCGCGCCTCCGGCATCTACCCCTTCGACACAATGCCGTTTACGTCTCTTCAGCAGCGCTGGCCTTACGCCCGTCAGCAGCGCTCCCAGGCCGTTCGGCGAAATGCCGACCCGGATGCCGTTTCTTGCACCGCGGCCGTGGCCTGCGAGAATCTGGGTCGGGCTCGCAGATCAGGTTCGTGCACCCGCCCTAGGGTCTTCTTGGCCGCGTGAATCCTTCGACATGGTACGTATATGTGCTTCCGATCGCCATTCATCTTCCTTTCTCCTAGTGGCTACATACTGTTGCACGTGCCAAGCTATAAAGCATGGCCGTCGTATTACGTTCTTAGATCCTCATTCCGTTTGGTAGACGCATCTCGCTTGGACCAACCAAACATCCACCGCATATAGTAGTAATTTCGGTACTTAATACATATTGTTCTGTAACAGATACTCTGCTCCTTCCTTCTGATAGAGTGGCAGCGCTCCTGCTGAATTTTCGAAAAAGTTATTCAGTAATACACTTGCAGCTCTGGCGATTTTCTGAAATCAGATGTTTCGTTGAATAAGATCTGATAACGCATAGTATCTGCACCTGAATGGCAACCATGTTCAATCTTCCACCGAGAAATAAAAAGACAATCATTTCACATGTTTATACCTTTTCCAATCCTTGCGCAACTTCAGCTGTTAATCATATACTATAGCACTTCAAGAAACATTTAAAGGGGGACGGATTTTGCAAAATTTCTTTCCTCGTAGTAGTTTGGCAAGCTCAAAATCGCAACCTGTTAGGCTCTGTATAAAACAAACTGTAAGATTACCAAGCTCTAGTGAAATCCAAAAATATGACTCATTTATTTGCAGAAACCCATGAAGGAGTATTTATTTTGAAGATAAAAAAAATACATTGTCTAGTCATTACTTATTGCAACTAGCAAGGCTGCTGTGATTGACAACAACACTGGAGTTGTTGGGGACATTAGTAGGTTTATTTATCTTATTGGACTGCTACTTGAGATAGAGAATTCCTTGACCCCACTTCACGTGGATTAGATAAACCTTTGGTTACCTAACTTAATTGAAGAGTTGCTACTATCTGTAAAAAATTGCGGTTTTAGACCCAACACTATGCCTAGCAAGAAGTTATCTACAGGTAACAACCGTATGCGGGCCGTACCCGCCTAGGTATGTGTAGGCCCACGGGGATCGCGTGGACACAACCAACCTAGTTCGGATACGCCCAGGTTTCATAGTGGACACAAAGCTCGAGGCTCGAGGCTCGGTTCGGGCTCGACAAGGCTCGGCTCGGGCTCGGTTCGGCTTGGAGGTTGGTCAAGCCAAGCCTAAACCCTTCTACTCAGGCTCGAGGCTCGACAAGCCAGCTTGATGAAGCTCGCAAGCCGGCTCGAAGGCTCGGTGTAATTAAAAAATCTGCCATAATCTTTGCTAAAAATGTATCAATTCACTATTGTAAACAACAGTTGATCATGAATGCATCCATAAAATAGTCTAACATGTTTCATAAAATACCAATAACCATAACATTAGCATACAACACAAGTTCACAACACAGATCAACTTAGTCCAACAGTACTTGTTATACATCATAAACACATGCACATAGATCTACTTGGTTCAAAATAAGCTTCTTTCAACTATTGACTAATCGGTTGTTCAACATCTATACACTCATCAACTATTGACTAATCGGTTGCTCGTTCCTACTAAATCCCTAATCTACTGACCCCTAATCTAGGTATGGTATAAGGTTACGAGTGGCTGCTAGGTACTAGTAGTGAAGCATCTAGGTATGGTATCTCAATTTTCCTAGAAAATCCCTAATCTACTCACCCGAGTACTGAGTACAGACCTGAGTCTGAGTGTTCACTGTTCAGAAATCAGAATAGGGGGAGACGGGGAGTACCATACCACTGACCCGAGTGTCCACCGATGACGGCCTGGCGGCCTGGAGGGCTGGCGAGTGGCGGCCTGGCGCCGGCGCGCCGCCTGGCGGTGGCGGGCGAACCGACGGAGCCGGCGAGCCGCGCTAACCCTAATCCTAGCTGGACGAGGTCGAGGGCGCGGCCGCGCGGGTAGGCCTAGGCGCGGGGAAGAATGGAAGGAGGAGGCAGCCGACGGCGGCCCGTCGGTGGCGGCAGCTAACCTTGGGGGCGGGGCGGGCGTCGGGGAGGAACGAGGAGGACGACGGGATGGTGCCGTGGTGTCGTTGTCTGTCTCTAAGGTAGGCGAGAGATAAGAGACGAGAGGCTCAGACGGGGCGGGGCCGCGGGGACAGGATTTTTTCGGGGGATAGGTGATCGGCTCGTCGAGCCGTTCGAACGAGCCGCGAGCCTAGCGAGCCGAGCCACGAGCCCTCTTTGTAGTGATTTTTCAGTACCGAGCCTAGGCTCGGCTCGATTTTTCAAACTTTGACGAGCCGAGCCACGAGCCGGCTCGGCTCGGCTCGATTCCACCCCTAGATGGAAGCCGTGCAGATTACTTGGCCAGAGACCACAATTTCTACTCGTACCTGGTCTGGACTTCTACTAATACACTGAGAGTAGGGCACCGTCATACTATTGTATATAGAGAAGTCCAGGAACCCGTAGGAGGGCCAAGTTCTATAGACGCCACAACCGTAGACAGAAGCCCTGAGCGATGTAGCTCATCTTAGCTAGTTCGTCCACCATAACCCATCGACCTTCATCATACCCTGTCTCGCAATAAAACCAGGAGCAGGGCTGTTACCTGCGCAAGGGGGTCTGAACCTGGATAAATAATGAGCATACCTACGACCAAACATATCCCGTACAAGTACCATACCATTGTGAGACATCGACATATTTATCCTTGACACCATGAAAAAAGACAATTTTAATCCAATTAATCCAAACTTGTCCAACCCACTAGAGGAGATAATTTCGAATAGAATGTCCAACTTATTCTATCATAAGATTTTTCATAATTCAGCTTTAAAACCAACACATAGGCAACAAGGTCACATTTATGACATCTTTTCATGAGAGCTATACAAGCTTGTAGGCATGTTTGTTCATTCATAAGGAACACAACGGTCAAATTGTTCTTCTTCTGGCACAATTTCACCTTCCAACCGCATCGAAGATATATGATCCAGTTTGGGAACTTCAAATATGTCTAAGATCGATACTCGTTCCTGGGTCTCTGCAATCAGGAGAAGTTAGTTTCTACTATTTTTGCCAACCAACTTTGGAAACTAGAAGCTATCAGTATCCTGCAACCATAGGACAACATGCTTCTGAGAAATCATTACGCAATACCTCAGATCGTGGTGCAAATTGCAAGGATCCCATCCTGCGCAGATTATCAGAGCCATCAAGCTCAATAGTGGCCGCCTCTATTGCATCTGACAAACCTTTGTCACCGTTGGCATTGAAAAAGCGCTGTCGTTTCTTAGCGTCATACACAATGTTCTGCCAGACAGACCTGCTCTTGGACAAAGTCGTTGCGTTGCCAATCACCCACAAACAATGCCTGCGTACCAAAAGAAATCGCACAGTTCATTCAAGGCAGTGGGTGTGTACATAACAACACAAGGTACCGATTAAAGTTTGACTTACTTGGCCCTTGTGAGAGCCACATTTGTACGCTTTGTGTCCTTCAGAAACCCAACTGTGCCATCCTCATTGCTCCTCACCGTGGATATGATGATGATATCTTCCTCCCCACCTTGGAAACCATCCACGGACTTTATCTTGAGAGAGAAACCATCACAGCTGCTGTATGATTTCTCCAGCTTTTCCTGGAAAGCTCTCACTTGAGCATTGTATGGTGACAAGATACCAACAGATAATTTTCTTCTTGAAGAAATTGACACTGTGTGGTGTCCAAAAATAAAGAGGAAATGTTATGTGTGGTGAGGTAAGCAAGGTAGTTGCAACAAGTCAGAACGAGTAGCATTTTCAAGTTGTCGGAGCTATATATATGATCTTGGAACAATCTGTCAACTATCAGCGAGACAACGGCGATTTCGATGGTATTTTTGGGGCTTCGGCTATGCTCCTCGCTAGTCTCACGCCCCCCATGCACATTGATAAACGAATATGGCCCAAACATGTTGCCTCTTAAGAAGTGGCGCGTGTAGCTCTTGGAGATGACGTTGGGACCGTCATGTATCTTGCTGCCATAAAACCTGGACACAGGAAACCTGCTTATCTCTGGATGCATCCTGTACTGGGTACTGAGGAGGTGCTTGCCGCAGCCTAGCGAGCTTAGCCTCTCGAAAACACTTCTTCCGAAATCAGCATTCTCAGATATCTGCAAAAAACATTTCACAAGCAAAAAGTGTTAGACTCAAGATAGGGCCGGGGTCTATAATCTAGTACTCCTTCCAACCCAAATTACTTGTCACAGATTTAGGCAAAATGTTGTCTAAAATCTGTCTAGATTCAATGAATCTCTGATAACTAATTTGGGTCAGAGGTAGCAAGTAAATTGGTTTCAGATCTCAAAAAAAAAGGAAAGGTAGATTGGCTTAAGAGAGATCATATATACTTTACTCTTAACGAGAGCAGGTAGCTGACGCTCGTCTCCGATGAAAACAGCATGCCTTATGCAAGGTAGCTGTAGTGGGATCATGGCCTCACACTCTTTGAGCTGCACAGCCTCGTCGACTACCAACAACTCCAGAGGAGGGAACATCTCTGCTTCTTTGTGTTGCCTATCAAGTTTGTCGTCCGTGGGAAGTACCTTATACAGCCTGAAAGAACTGGAAACAGTGCACAGGATACTCTTGGCTCTCCTTAGCAGGTAGATTTCGATTGATCGCTTGTCGTAACAGTTGGGGAGCTTCAAATTGTTGTGCAGATACATCAGTTCTTCAAGACAGAGTGACCTCGCTTTCCTGAATTTGCATTTCTTGCATGGATCGCTGCTCACAGAGCATAGGCTGCAAGCTTCGCCAAGATCATCCACCCATGCTTCCTGGTCATCACCGCCACCGGCATCTACCAATGCACCAAGAAGTCCTGTCAGGTCTACGACATCAGACATGCAGCGAAAA
Organism: Avena insularis; assembly: GCA_023614405.1. NCBI lineage: Eukaryota > Viridiplantae > Streptophyta > Magnoliopsida > Poales > Poaceae > Avena > Avena insularis. Next base: position 81,545,041 of record CM042695.1, on the reverse strand, counting down.
CTCTGTGCCATCGTACAGTCTCTTGGAATGTCATTCTGCAATATCTTGATGCAGTGGCACAAGTTGTGAGCAAGTTCCTTATGAGTAGCTTTCACAAAATCCTTGAATGACAGGGCAACAAACACTTGCACGTCTTGAGGCTTGTCTCCTTCATTCTTACATCTATCCTTCTCATGGCCTTTCCCTTTATTACATTTTCCAATATTTCTGTTCTTTGTATCTGCATTTTCTGAAATGTTCCTCTTCTCCTCCTCTTCACGATTCTTGATAATTTTATCGGTGTGCAACTGGTATTTGGTCAGAGGCTCCCCAAGAAAATCTATCAGTGAACACAAGCAACTCGTCCAGCCTGTGCCGGGCAAGAAGCATTGCAAAAGCCGCTTGACACGATAGTCGAGGAACACGGCAGAGAGATCATGACTGGCCTCTACCTTCATCTTATCATTATTTCCAAGTAGAATGATGTCACTCAGGAAGCAGCCGCCGCTGCCGCCATTAGAGAAGTCCTGAACAAGCTTGACAATTCGAGATGCGACCTCTAGCACTGCAGTATTCGTGGGCGCACAAGTAAGCGTCCGGTGCCCCCTGAGTAGCATTGCCCAGAGTATGGTGCTGATGGTCTTGGTTTTTCCGGTCCCAGGAGGACCCCAAATCAGTTTCAGGGAAGGAGAACCGGTCCCCATTGCTGAAACGCAGTCTTCTACTGCATTCAGCTGTGACTCGTTAAGTCTGAACCTGTGGAGCCCAAGGTCGTGAGCTGACCGATGAGATAATTGGTAGTCGTCTTCCACTGCCTTCAATTGCAAAAATTTACAAGTAAGCCAGTGATGAAGAACTACAGAATTGTACAAGCATGTAATGCACCTCATCTGTTTCATTCTATATGATTTATGCATGCAAAAAAATTGAACCACGCACCTTTGAGGTGTTGTACCTCCAGATGGCATCCACGAGACCGGCATCACTCACTCTCTTCCGAGCACTCGTCTTTCCCAGCTGAAGGCACGTCCAGATACGATTGTATGTCTTGGTATTCATGAGAAATGAGACAAACAATGGCGCCATGGGTCTCTTCGTTTTGGCGTTAACCTCCACCGGTGGAACAGACGACAGCCTAACAATGAAGCAATCAGCTGGGAAATCCTCATCGTCTTCTCCACTCTTGCAAACCGAACCCAGCACGTAGGATGACAGGTCCTTGCTTTTTCTCGCGGAGACGGCGACAATGTCGTCTTTCTTGGGAGCGTACGATTTTTCCCGGGACGACTTGGCAGCCAGGAAACAATAGAAGGTCGACTTCTTGCCTTGGTCGAGCTTTTGAATCCCGGTTACTTGAACAAATGGTGCTTGATGGTAACCCTCGAATGAAGAAAGGACGTCCGCATGTACTTCCTCAACCAACGGGTCAGCAAATGAATCCAAATAATGCTCCAGCGATGTGAAAGTCCTGGGTATTTTCTTCACCTGAAATGATCGATCAAGTGTTGATTCACACATTTTTTTTTGAAGACTGCAACGGGGGGGCGATAGCCCACCTGAACGCGATTTTCATTTTTATAAAAGGACAGATTTACATGGTGGCGCCGACACGAGACCGTGGCGGCGCGGATGTGGCATACCACTCCAAAGAGGTACATAGTAGGGGGAGGGATGGTGGTGGTGGGGACTACCCTAAGCTATCCCACCAAGCCCGAAGAGGATCAAGGTCTACCCGTCGGGGAGCTCGGATGACCCAGAGCTGCAGATGTTCCACGACTAGGGAGGCGATTTGGTCGGTGGTGGAGGAAGCTCTATCAAACACCATGCGGTTGCGCGATTTCCAGACCGACCATAGGATGGCGAGCAGAACCGTGTGTAGAGCCGAGGCATGCATACGGGGGAGGCGATCCGAGAGAATGCCAAGTAAGCCAACGACATCCGTGTCGAGGGGCAAACGCAGGTCGCTTGCAAGGCGCATCCACAGGGGGGCCAGACGAGGGCACTGCACGAACAAGTGCGCCAGGTCTTCGGTAGTGCCTGGACAGAAAGGACAGTGTGGGGAGGCGACACACCCCAGATGGAACAGGTGGGCGGCGTCTAGTGCGACCGAGGCGCAGAATCCAAAAGAACACCTTGACTGGGCGCAAAGTTTTCCCAGCTTGACCTCCCGGTGCGGCACTATGCACCCCGAGGAGCGAGCAAGACGATACAAGTCCCCAACACGGAACTTGCCCATGGGCAAAGAGTGACATTGCGGTTGTCGAGCGCCGGAGAGCTGAAGGGCACTAAGGCGGGAGCACAGAAAGCCAGCTCGGCCTCCGCCGAGGAGTGACGCGTCGCAGAGAGGAATATGGATGGCGCCATTGTCGACGGTATCCGCCAGCGACAACGAGGCGTAAGACGGTGAGAGAGAAGGCGGGGAGGGCATCGCAAGCGGGCCAAGTGGCATCCAAGAGTCAAACCAGAGAGAGGTCGACACCCGCCCCTCGGGACCACCCGCTTGATGGAGCGATGCAGGGATCAAGGACTCAAGACTCGCCACGAAGGCGTAGAAGGATGTGGATCCTCACACGGTAGCTCCGACGGACCCAGCGTCCAGGGTATCATGACCAGAGAAAAGCGCATGGAGGTTCTTGAGCAGCAGACATGTGTTTTGGAGAGCAAAGTCGACAACACCGAGACCACCTCGGATCGCAACCGACAGACCAGGTCCCACGCTACGGCGATCGCCCGCCAGAGCATGAGGTAACAGCCTTCCAAAGCATGGCGGCCTAGGCCTGTCCATCTTCGCGAGGGTGCCTTTTGACAAGGGCAGCAGACATGGCAAGCAAAGGGATTGCAGAGAGGACGGCCGTGGCGAGGGTTAATCGACCACCTATCGGAGCAAGGCGATGCGCCACCGGGATCTGGTTTGAGATCCTCGTGGAGAGGAACCTGTGGTAGCCATGTAGCTTCGTCCGAGAGGAAGCCCGAGGTATGTCTGGGAAAGACGGAGATGGGGCATCCAAGGATGTTGGCGAGGCCCAGGCGTCGTGGCGGCACATGAATTGGGACGAAGGTGCTCTTGTGGTAGTTAATGCATAGGCCTGTGGCGAGAGAGAAAGTGTCCAGGACGGCGCGCAAACGCCGCATCTGGTGGGCGTCCGCGCGGAGGATAATTAGCGTGTCGTCGGCATATTGGACCACGGGGCACGGAAGGTCGTCCACAAGGGGGTGCAGCAAACGCTCCCCACCCACATCCTCAACCAATAAGCAACGAAGGAGCTCTCCCACGGCCAGGAACAGGTATGGGGACAGCGGGTCACCCTGGCGCAACCCATTCCGGCACCTGATCCAGCGGCCCGACACTCCATTCAGAAGCACCGCCGCCTTCCCGGTGGAAAGGATTGCGGCAACCGAACCACGGAAACCGGCGCCAAAGCCACGGGCGCCGAGAATCGCGTCCAGTGCTTCCCAATTGACAGAATCGAAAGCCTTCTTGAAATCCAGTTTCAGCACGACGGCCGACACCTTATGGACGTGGCAACTCTGAACAAGGTCCATGGCGTATAAGAAGTTGTCGGTGAGGGTCCTCCCCTTGATGAAGCCAGATTGCTCGAAGGCGACGAGCAACTCAATGAAGGACTGCAGTCGAGTGGTGAGGATGCGCGTGACTAGCTTCATAAGACAGTTCTGGAGCGAGATGGGGCGAAAACCGTCCGCCGTGAGCACGTCCGCCTTCTTGGGAAGGAGGGCAATAAAGGCACGATTCACACCATCGAGGGGGGCCGTACCCGCATGAAAGTCTCTCAAGAAACTCAGGACGTCTTCGCGCACCACACTCCAGAAAGCACGGTAGAATGCAGGACCAAAGCCATCGGGGCCGGGGCTACTGTCAAGCCTCATAGCAAAAATGGCGTCCCGAGACTCCTCCTCCGTGAAAGGGGCGTCAAGAGCGTCGAGGCCAGGGACTCTAGGTAGAACGTGACTGAGATCGAACCCCCAGACAGGAGGGGTAGAGGTCCCCAAGAGCTCAGAGTAGAAGCGGTGCAAGACGTCTGCTTTGTCAGAGTGGTTCTGCTCATCGTAATGATAACAAAAAAAGTTTCCTACGTTTTCCAGGTTATTTATATGTCTATTTAGTAGATCCGTACGTGCTCCTTACTGCAGCGCGCTTGAGGCGCAGGTTACAATGAGTCAGGGTGCAGCCATCCGGAGATGGTAGCACGGGTATCTTCAACCAGTTTAGTTGACGGCCTAATAACAGGATTGGCAATGCATAAGGGCTTGATGTAATCTTATTCCGGTTGTTTCTCTTTTCTTCTTATTATGGCTCAATGGAGCTTAATATGACTTGAGGGTTCCCAAGTATTATCCGATTGGAGCTTAACGGTTGTTTTAAGGGAAACCTCTTTCTGTGGCTCTGTTCAATACTTTGATAGATACATTAGTCGTTCTTATCGGCAGAGCCAAAGAGGACGAACAAAGTAGTTGGGTACATGGTACCACATCTTACCGGTGATGGATTAGCCATCCTACAATATGCCAATGACATGATTTTTTTTTATGGAACATGATCTCAAAAATGGTAAAAACACGAAGCTTTTGTTTTGTGCTTTTGAGCAGCTTCTAGGTCGAAAGATCTACTTTCGTAAGAGTGAATTATTTTGCGTTGTCATGTCCCAAGTATGAATATCAAGTAAAAAGTAGTTATAGTAGTCACTTGCATCTCCCATGGTAAAGAAAGTACTCAAGTTCACAGATTATTTGAAACAAGTTTTTGACATAAATATGGCAGGTCAGGCATCACTACAGTAGGTAAACACTATGGACTTGCACCGATCCCGCACTATATTGTCAGATCTATATTCATTTATGATCCAGTGGTTAAGAATACACTAAGTTAAGGTATTGTATAACCTTAAACTAAGTTAGAGGAGCTCATTCCCTTCTAGGTTTTCATCTCCCCCATTCATGTTGACAGGAGTCGCAGCGAGCTTCGAGAGCTTCCCTGACAAGTTTTTCAGTGAAGCTTAAGATCCATCTCACTGAGGAAGACGTGAAGAAAAACCTTCACGTGATTGGAGCTTGTAAGATGTGTTTGTTGCTTGCTTCGTGTCTTTGTTCTGGAGGTCTACTGACGGCGAGAGAAGACGCAATGCGTTGCATGGATATCTGTCCCATTCTTCTATTGCTCACCGTTTTAACACAATCCTTAAAATTCCCCGTGTGCATATGTCTTAAATACTACTCCCTCCGTTTCGGTTTACAAGTCCTACGCGTATATCTAGGTTATCAATTTGACCGATATAATTTAAATTATATAATATAAAAATTATACCATTGGAAAATGCAAAGTCTAAACTTTCCGGTGATATATTTTTTGTAATATATATATCATACTAAGTTGCTCAATATGACGATATAGAACTACGTGCAGGACTTGTAAACCGAAACGGATGGAGTAATAGCCCTCATTCTGGACTGTGAAATAACAATAAATAGCCATTATGTTGTTTATAGACATGCATCAATTTGGCATGTTGATAGACTTCGGCGCATATATATGCATGTGTGGTGCTATGGGTTCTCGTGCTTATCTACTTTGTAATCACAAAAATAATTTGTATGCAGAACAGTATGGCTTGTTTGGGGTAATGGATGGGAGATCCCCACCTTTTCTTTGAGCAGGTCCTTGTTAAGGACGTCCTCCTGGGACCAAGAGAAGATTTTGCATTCCAGATAGGTAAGATCCCAACTGTCTAGCGTTTGCTTACCTCTCTTCATCCTAGTCCAGAATTCTGCCACAATCTGCATTTTCTTCTCTTCAACTGTAGCAGTTACCTGGATAAACAAAAACATGATATAAGCCATATATTCTTGGTAAAAAAGAAGAGAATATAGGGTAAATTTAAATTGTAAGGCCCTGTTCCGCAGCTCAGTTTTTTGTTTACAACCATATATATAGGTTTTTTTTGGAATAAAAAACATGCTTGTAATTTTTTTAGATCAGCTAAGTTTTCCATTTGCGTTCGTGAGCCATTGGTCTGGCCAACATTGGTGAGCTCTCAGTAATGACCAACTGGACACTGATTTTCTATCGCATTATCCTCGTCGAAGCGGCTACCTCTCAGTGCTTCATTCGGGTCATCCTCAGGGGATGACAGGGGTGAAATCCTAGCCGCCATCTCCACCCTCCCCATACCTTGCTACCCTCATGGCTACAGAGGACACCGACGATCAAAGCTCGTTCGGTCTATGGTGTCGGATGGGTGATGTTTCTCTCCCATGGCGCAATTGCGTCCCTGACCGGCGCGACTCATGGAGTTGTACATGGCGTGGATTGATCTAGTGGCGGTGCATCTCACTGTGTGGTGGGGAAAGTAGGTGGTACTCACGGCCAGCTGGTTGATGTCTGCATCTGATCATGGACAAGGTGGCTGCGGCGATGGATCCTTAGTCCGTCGCCCCGCCCTCTTGTAGCGACGGGGGACCGAAGGTTGTGTATTAGTGGGCAATGGACTCTCTCAGCACCGGGATCCGGTTGGCGAGAAGGGACTAGTTGGTAGGGAGGTTGCTAGCGGTGACAGTCCGCCAACAGTATGCAGTCTATGGGTGAAAGCTCATGATTAAGCCTCTGGCTAGATTGAACCCGTCAACATCAGCTATGAATATATAGTCCTATGAACTTGTAGCGGGTTATAAGTAACTGTAGAGAATAGTACAAATATTATGGTGTAAATTTGGTAAGTGGCGAGTTGTCCGGGTGAGGAGTAGGACAAACTATTCACGTGGGTTGTAAAGCTATCGGGCCAGGCGTGGAACCTAATAATCTGTTAACGTCGGCCGCAGGATATTGGGTTGTTAGGTGGTGTCGAATGGAACGAATTCCCATGGCACAATCTCTAGGTAGTACGTACACTCCTAGATAAATTCGGATATTTCCTCTCTGCACGCACAACTATTATTTTATAAACTGAAAGTTTCACACTTAGGACAAAGCAAACTTCACAGATCTTGTCTTCACCCATCATTTTTCAGTCCATTCTTGACCAAGGTTTTCGTGGCGCGTAACACATTTTATGGTGACAGACTCCCTTCATAACATTATAACGCTTATGGCAATATGGCGAGGCGACATCAATAGACACAACCTAAACTTGAGTGATAGCAAATCAAATCGCTACTACATGGACACAGAATCTTACTACGTATTGACAAACAAATTGAAGCACCAAATGAGTTTTACGTGACTACATGCATGCATATACCTGGTGGTTGTCCATGTGGTGTAGATTGTACTCCCACTTGCTCGTCTCTCTTGTTTTCTGATAAACGGGCTGCATGAATAGTTAAGCATAAGTCCGTATTACACAACACATAACAATAACAAACATTGTAGAACCAAGGGATTGGAGGTACGGCCGGTAGGGAGCGGAAAAGATAGCTGGGAGGCAAATGAATCTAGAGGTCGGAGGCGCACAACACGTCAACACACCAAACGGCTGACTCACACGTACGTACAGGGACGCAGCCTGATGCTAGCTGATGGATTGCAGCAGGCGGGCTAGCTTGCGCCGCCAACTTCGCCGCCACTGCACCGGTCACAGGCCCGGCTTCACTGTTGCACACTTGCACTGGCAGGGCCGCCGCCCAGCACGGGCACACGCAGCGGGCGCGCTGGGTGGAGGAAAATCAGGAGATGGTGAGGCAAGTCGGGGAGCGGCATCGAGTGGGCAGCGAATGAAAGTCGGGATCAGAAGCAACATGAGAAGACGCTCGATCGGGAGAGAGGATGAAGAAACCAATTTCTGTGCTGCGCATATGCATGCTCGTGGAGAAAAAGGCTATGGCGTAGCTATGGCTTGCGGGCATCAATGTCTGCGGCCGCTGCTGGTTCGGCAGGGAATCATGGCCTTTATGTCTTATATCGCTAGGGTCACTTCTCCCCTTCTGTTATTTTAGAAAACGCAGGGAAGAGATCAGTAAATGCCTGCCAATTTTCTCACAACACGATTTTTCAGATCTCAAAGCACCTTTTTTTGTAATGGATGGACAAGATAGCCTATGTACCCATGTGTACAAGCTAGTACAAATGCATTTCCGTTTGATGCTGAATATTCCATAATTATATATAAATCCAATTGTTGATTTTATCTCTCCAAATATCCATTAGGGGAATACAGTTGCATTTTATCCAATACATAAATCTGGTTATCTAAAATATTTGAAACTTTGCAACAATTAATTTAGATAAATGGATAGATATTTAGGCCCCGTTTGGCATCAACGTATTTTTAAAGTATCGAGGGAATACTTTGGTTTTTGAAAAAAAAACTAAAGTATTATATACTTTGAGGTGTTTGGATCCAACGAATAATATGGTTTCAAAAATGAAGTATTCTCCAAAACTATGGTTTTTTGAAGTATTTGAGAAAGAGTTCAGACCCTTTTTAAAAAAAAAACTGAGAAAAGAGAAAAGCTGAAGTATTGCTTTGCTAGACAATAAAATACTATAGTATTGCTATGCTTCAGTTTTAAAAAAAGTTTGGCGAAACTAGGCCTTATTCTTTACCTACCCAAATAAAAACATGTTTACTAGTAATAATTCCAAAATAACTTTGATAAATTATTTGGACAATCTAATTCATGTATACTATTATAATCTAGATCCACGCGACGATCAATAGGGAGCTCCACATTCATGCATGTCATTTACTCTTTCTTTGGAAAAAAGAGAAAAAAGAACATGGTTTCCTGTGATACATAAAACCAAAATATTACTAATAAATGTCTAGCTAAATTGTCTGAAGTTTTTTCAATATGTAGAAAAAATTAGAATGAAGAAAGTATGCTAATACCGTGGAGGTGGAGGCTGAGGCCGAGGTGGAGGCTGAGGGAGTGAAGCGGCCGGAGGAAATGGCTTTGGCAGCGCCGCCGGCGTTGGACAGGGGAGGACGCCGACAGTCATCGACGCGGAGTAGCGGCCCGTTGTTGACGCCGGGGACCTGACCGACCGCGCTTGTTCTTCCCTGTCGGCCAAGCGTCTGGCCGTCTGGTATCTCATGTGTTGGACGTGTGCCAGGTATCTCATCTTCGCTGAAGCGCGTGAGTAAGTTCCCCATCACTATGGAACTGGAACTGGAACTGGGAGCTATGGAACTGGAACTGCAGCGTAGAAGGACAGGGAGTTCTGCCAAGTAGCAACACACGGAAGGAATCCACTTTTCGATTAGCTTAGTCAAAAGGGGTGGGCCACAAACTTTGTTAAAAGAGAAAAATGTGGGTGCGAACAGCTTTCCGGACAGTCCGATTCTTTTTTTGTTTTGCAAGTGGTTGTGTGTTAATCAATCAACATCGTTTGGTTTACAATCATTCAAAGCCAAGCTCGACGCGACACACTCACCGTGAGCTACCTGACATAGATCATGAGCAACTGAACTGAATTACATTTTCTACTCCATCCGTCCAAAAATAGGTTTGTCTATATTTGAATGTATCTAGATGTTTTTTAGTGTACAAATATTTTTATATCTAGACAAACATCAGTCAGCTATTTCTGAACGGAGGGAGTATCGTGCCAAACTTAATTGACGGTCTGGAGGTTTCTTTATTCTGAACTGTTCCACCAAATAAACATCATCTTGTCGCGCATTTTCAAATCCAGTTTATCAAGCAACACTAGTACCCAATCATCATCTGTGAAGGTTAGTGCAGATTCACTCGGTAGCATTTTTTGCAGAGACCTTGTCTCAGTTCTAACACTTTAGTACATCTATTCTAATTGTTGCATGATACCCTTTATCGACTTCCATTCTACGGATACTGCATATGGGCAATACATTAGGCAGTCTTCTACTTATATTAACTTGAAAAGCAAAGGTTGTTTGTAGCCAACATCATTGTGGTTTTTTCTATTTTCTGTTAGGCCGCGGATTTGTTGCCTTTCACGAACACATTAGAATGTACCCTTGGCACTAGGGCAATAAGCCGCAACTTGCGCGAAAGAAAGAGACTTGGCTAAAAGCGTGATACACAAAACAATTCGGCTAGCGCTTTTGAGACCCGAAATCCCAATTCCTGAAAGGGGTCCATGAGAGGTTCTAGCGACTATGGGCTGAACTTGGCCGGGTTACACCACTGCAAGCTCGGTAATCGATCTAAGGTGGAATCTACGTAAATTCGCTCAAGAACGGAAGCATGTACAAGGGTTAGAGGAGGCAAAGTACATGTATTGATGTTTGTCGATTGTTTTCTTAATTTTAATCTATGAGCTCACATATATATGAGACGGTTGGACTTTCTGTACAAGTTTCAAAAAACTCTTTACACATTTACATGTCGGAACCCTAGTATAACTCTAACTCTAAAATAGGAAAATCGCTATCCGGCTTTGTACTAGATCCGGACCAAAGTGTCCATGCTGACTCATGTGTGAAGCTGCCTCGACCCTTCCGTGTTGGAATCAAAATTGTCTTCATCTTCAAGCTTGAGCTGGACAAATTCGGGTCAGTGTAAGGTGGCTCCCGTTTAGCCTTCTTTAAGGGTTCTGCCGTGTCAAAAGTGGACTTGTCTTTATCTTCGTGCTTGAGCTGGCAAAAATCTTTTCTAGGCATAAATCGTCCAAATTCTGGTCAAGGTTGTCAGATTGTTCCCTTAGGTAAGGCAGCCAGATTCTTGCCTTAAGTAAGGCGGCTAATTTCTGTGCTTCCAGTTAAGGTGGCCAGATTCGTTCTCTATGTAAACCTGCCAGCACTAGTACAAACAGCTACATGCATCTCGGTTCGTAATGGGTTTTAGTCCCGGTTACCTAACCGGGACGAGGTAATTGGGACTAAAGCCCCCATCCTTTAGTTCCGGTTGGCTCATGAATCGGGACAAAACATGGTCCACGTGGTCGCTGCTCCGCGCGAGGGGGAAGGAGCAACTGTCCCGGTTACGAACCGGGACAAATAACCCTCTGTCGCGGCAGAGATTTGGCACATTTCTCTGCTGCGGCAGAGAATTTATTTTGGCAACTTTTTTTTTGCAGTGGCAGCATTTTGACCACTTTTTGTGCCGCAACAGAAAATTCATTTATGTTTTTTTATTTTTTATTTTGTGTTTTGCAGTCGTCAATGAAGAAATCATTATATTACACAACATCATCATGACAATAGAGATCCAAGTGTCGAACATATTACATTCGATACACGGGTTTTATGCACATATATACATACAAAATAAGCTTTTTGTGCAATCCCTATGCCTATACACCCGCATAATATTCTCCTTTTGGGTTTAGGACTTCTGTATCCAAGAATTCCGCCAATTCCTCCTGAATTGCTCGTAGGCGATCCTTTGGCAGAAGACAGTTTCGTAGACGTTCGAGCTGATTTAAAAAAGGAGTCAACCTATATGAATGAAACTAAACACAATTTGATGGTAATAAAAAACTATAAAAATTGTTTACGTATGTTAAGTTGCTCTAAATTTCTGCCCTTCTCACAACACGTCTGACGGATGAACTCGTAAACATAGTATCTACATAAATTGTTCTCTGGTCCCTGCGTCAGGCACTTTACGAGAACAGAGTTCAATCAAAATAATAATCAAGCATGATAATAATGGTGTCAAAACTAGAATCAAAGAGATGCGCGGATATAGCTAGTGGTACTTACATCTAGTGGTTTAAATGTAAGCTCCTCTTTCCAAACACCCCTAGCCTTTTTGGTGAACCGTTTCCAAGCGCTATCCGGCGAAGAAAACGAATAGAGAAGTTATTAATTACTTGATATCATGAAATTCACGAACGTTGCCGATATAGTGTCATAATGATTAGAATTACCGCTGGAGAATCATCTGTATGTCCTTCCACTTCTCAAGGGATTTATGTTTCGAGTCCATGACTAGTACCCGCCCTTTTTCAGGTTGAATGATTAACAGAATATAGTAAAAGTTGCGCATGTATAACTCATCAATTATATATTTAACGTCGAGTAAGCGAAATAGAAAGTGTATACAAGACAATAACACTAACTCGAAGTTGTAAGGAAATAGTATTTCCCTTCTGGTTTCTTGAAACCTTAACGCGTGTACAATATTATCCTCCGTATCCTGGGGTTTTGTTTTGAGATTAGCTTGATGAACCCAATATGGGTCAACGAACCCAATGTCATAGATTTATCCTCTGCTGCATTCGAGAATCTTCATTCTGCATATTATAGTATGATTATATACATGCAATAAACGAGATGAGATAGCTAGAGACTAAATTAATTACAGAATTAGTACTTATAAACAATAGGCACTGATGATCAATTTGTTCAAGGCGTCTTGATTGAATAATTGAAATAGTTCAACAAATTCAATGACTATCATATCTTCTACTTCTTTTTCATAATGCTTTTTTGTAACCCTCAGCATTATCCAGTTAGCCCCGGCTTTTGTGGCATGCATGTACCAGTTATGCAATCTTCGCATTTTTGTTGGAAGATTTTTTACCTCCTCAGGTTTGACGAGAGGTTTGCCGTACTAGTATTTGTATGCTACTTCACCCACGGGGAAGTACTGTAACTGGGATAAGTAGTGGGCAATACTCATACCTTGAGCAGCGACCACTTCTTCTTATAGTGCAACTACCTCTGGATCATACTGCTCTCCGGCCACATATTTGCTCGACCCCACATTGGTATGGGAAATCACCTTGAGAGGGGCGCAAGATTGTTTTGTTTGTTCTCCGAGCTGGGCAACAGATTTCCCGCTTGCACCAGTAATGCTCTTCGAGAGTTGTTGTGCCACATGTGACTTGAGAATAGAGCGCTCATAGTCTGATGACAGCTTTGGCTCGGGTTGGTGAAGGCTCTTTAGCATTTTGAACACTCAGGCTTTATCTTCTTCGGTGCTGGGGAACTTTGGCTCTTTCGGCCGCCTCAGCTTAGTAAAAAACGCTGTTGTTTCCGCCTCAACGATCGCCGTAGTATCCTCTTCAGTACAGTCATAAGCTCTCTTGGGAGGAACCTTTGGTACTTTTGAAAGAGGCTCCTGTGTTACGTGTTGGCGATCGCTTACCACTCCGCAGAGTAGCGGTGGTATGCTTACGCTTTTTTTCCTGAGGCGCTGGAGACTGGTGAGGCGACGGAGCCGGGTGAGGCGACGAAGACGGCTGTCGCCGCGGTGACGACCGTGCTGGAGACGGGTGAGGCGGCGGTGAAGATGGCCTTGGCATTTGATTTGGAAGCACGATACATTTATTTGGCCATAGAATGGTGACGTTTGTTGCTTCTCCCAGTTCAGTCACATCCCCTTCACCTGCAGGGTAGTCAAGCTTCAAACCTTGAAAGGTGGGCATGATTTCATCCACCCCGACAATAGCGTAGCCCTGTGGAACCGGATGACAATGGTAAGTTGGTGCAGGTCCAATTGGTAAGGCATAGCCGACCGCCACCTTCATTGATATGTTCACAACTTTGACATGTAGCTCGCAGTGTGTCATCTGTTTGATATCATCCACTGGGTAGCCAACACGATCCATCGTCGGTGCACCATCGTCATCGTCATTGTCATCACCCAGGACCTCGGTGGAAGCCACGTTGCTTTTTCGATTATTTGATAGGCCGATAGCATCGAATGCAGGTTCTACCACCATGTGCTGCTGAGATGGGCCGGTAGTACCTTGCTGGCTAAGTGCGTTAATTTGATCTTGTTGTTGCTTTATTTGTTCTTCAATTATACGCATCCGCTCTGCCTGAATATTTTCTTCAACTTCCTCCTTGTCCTTTCTCCTCTTACGGCTTCTATCAGGATATTTCTTCCTCTCTTCGAGAAACCTAGTGCTCCATGGTTGGGAGCCTATTGTGCCTCGTGTTCGTACATCGTGTTCCTTATTCCCAAGGGCGAGTGTGAGCTCGTCATTCTCTCTATCGGGAATGAAGTCCCCATCTACAATAGCCTTTACTGCATTTCTTATGTTCTCGATTGGCAAGGGGTATTCTTTATGTCTATGTTATATATACACTTCCCTTCTGAGTCCAACGTGCCCTCATGTCCGTAAAACCAATTATTTGCACGTTCAATCCAATTGTATGTCTCTGGGATGATATTCTTAGCACGGAGTTCATCCTCAAGTTTCTTCCACTTAGGAATGCCAGCCCTGTAGCCACCTTACCACATAGTATGGTGATACTTCTTGTTAGCAGCATTTAGCTTATTAGTTTTAAACATTTTCTTAGCTTTTTCTGATGTCTTATAATTCACAAACTTAGCCCAGAATGGTTTTAACTTTTGATACTGAATCTTCTCGAAATTCGGAGTCTTCTCTTTCACGACATAGTCAAGGTGCAATCTTTTCTTCCAGTTGGTGAAACACTGGGCCATCTTCTTCAAAGCCCACTCCCTGACCTTCATCTGCATGGCTTTGGCATGTTGTTTGGCGTCCTCAGCTGGATCCTCCGCATTTGGATCCATCTCTACCTTCAGTAGGGTGAAATTAAGCATGGGCCTCTTTCACAGTAAATCTTTGGCCACGGTAGGGAGAAATAAAAACGTTCCCTCTTCTTCCGCATTAGCAGGACTATTCCAATTTCGAATGACGATCGGGACAAAGTCCCTAACGATTACTTCGCATTGTGCCACAAATTTGTTTGCGACAACAAGGGAAGCCGTCGGTTTGTCGTCGTCACCGATTTCTTCGATCCTGAACCTCTCATGGTCTTCCAACTTTTTGGTTGGGCCTCGTTTGCTCTTTTCAGTAGATTTGTTCGATCCGGAGGGCTAAAAGAAGAAAGATTGCCGTTAATATTTGTATATATATAGCGGATAATTAGTTAATGAATTAATTATATTACATGCACCTCGCCGGAGCGGTCGTCTTCTCGATCATAGAAGGCATCGCCTTCTCCCTCGCAGAAGGCATCACCTTTTCCCTCAAAGAAGTCGTCTCTTCCGTCAAAAAGAGGATCACCCTCACCAGAGTTGTTCAAAAACGTCGATACATCGACATTTTCCTCCCCGCGGATCACACCATATACCAACTCTTCCTTTTCTTCGTATCTGTCATGTGGTTCCATATTTTCTGCATATGTGGAAAAACGGATAAGTCAAAGCGGCTAAGGGAGAATGTCAGGTAGGGTGTTGAGATATATAAACCCTAATTCGGAGAAACCCTAATATATACATACACAATAATAAAAATTAATTTACAATATTTATAATAATAAAAAGGTTAATAGTCTGCTGCCCAGGGGGATAGCTGCCCCCCTCCTGGATGCACGTCATGTTATACGTTGAGATACGTGTATAGTAACCTTAAGATAAGCAGTATCATTAAGCAGTCTGTAATAAAGCTGACAGGACACGGTAAAAATATTTTCAAAAACTGACACGATACAGGGGAGAAAACATCTCCTCGATATACGTGTACTTTGCTTAGTTTTGATTCACATGGACTAATACGACAGTTGCAGGTTTTTGCTTTTTTGTAAGCATGCATGGTCACCGCATGCATGGCAAAAGCAGCTAGTGCTATTAGATAATTTTGTCTGTAAGCATATGTACGACCACCGTATGGCAGAAGCATGCTAGTGGAGTAGATAATTTCGTGTGACCCAGATAGGTGTTCAGCGGAGGCACGAGGTGGACAGTAATTTAGGAGCCTGATTTAGTCAGCAGGATGGAATCCAACATGTGCACGCGGGCACAGCCTCGGGAACCCAAGTATGCTAGTATTAAATTTCTTTTTTAAAACAAGTCACACTCTGTTCTCCTCCCTTTATACGCTGTCATATTAGCACACATCGCGATCCACGTGCTACCCCTGCGTGCTAGCTTCTGGCTCACGTCTATAAACAACCAACCTGACGGAAATAGTATGTATGCGTCATGGCAGTGTCTCCAAGAAAATCTGTGGCTATCTCCCACGGGCTTTCTCTCTTGGTAGCATAGCCTTGTTCTCCCTTGCGCATCCACTAACAGCAGCCCCGGCCATTCGGAGCACGCCGTGACAGTCTTAAATATGGCAGCAGGTTAATTGTTCATCGATGGTAATTTTCCTCAATAAAATGGATGCCAAATCAACTATTGGTGGTAATTTGCCACAATAAGAAATTTCCGACAAAAATTCAGAGTTTATTTTCAACTAAAAATCTGCTCTTAATTTTTTCAATTTACACGCGAAACTACAGTTTATTGCACGGAATAGACAAACATTTCTTTTCCCAATCCACTCATCACCAACAGCGACTCCTTGGTTCAGCAATGAACACAATATACATGACTTGTATTCATATTTTTCATTTAAAAAAGAGCTAACGCAAGATCCATCGACGAACAGCATGGAGATACATCGTAAACTCAATGAATGACCCACACCACGAGGTATGCAGAAACGCTACAACCTTTACATTTAGGCACTGCCAATCAGTCTGTATAGTATCACATGGGCAATAAAAAAACTGCCCAACGATTAGAAACGAGACGCCACTGGCTCTTTCTCCTTGCTCAGCCAATACAGTCGCAGAGCATATCGAGAGAAACATTTGAGCTTTGGAACGGGGGATTGTAGCCAACCGTCTCGCGCTAGGACGCTCTGCAAGTGAGTACAACAATAGTGCGTGTTTGATATAATTGGTGTAAACAACACATGTTGACAGCGTGCTAATAATATAATCTTTGCGATATATCACTGCTAATGGAGATTAGTTTTATCTAGTACAACAAGGACAACTACTACATAGTTCCAAAACCGCAATATTACACATCAGCGGCCGGATGCACGGATGATGCTGGGCATCTAAACCACATCAGCACCACACGTAAGAACCACATGAAAGAACAGACAGACCTCCATTGATATATAGAAGAAAGAAAGCAGGAGCCAAGGAATGTTCTGGAGACCGCATCGTATCTTCCCGCAGCGCATCGTCGACAATAGTGCGAGCAACGCCGCCATGAGCCAGGCGACCCCCCTCGCAACCTTCCTCGACGGCACGGGGACGGCCGAATCCCATGCCCGCGAAGCGTACACAACTAGCAGTAATGATGCAGAGATGGATCCGCTCGAGTTCAACAGCTCGAACGCCGACGCTCCGCTGACGAACAGTAGCCAGATGAAAGCTGAAACCAATAAGAACAGCAACCCGGGAGGAACCATCTGCCTGGTAAAAACTAAGCCGCAGTCTGCAAGGACGTACTACCTCTATTTGGGATTATTAGTCCTAAGGGACAAGTTGCTAATACCAAGACACTTCATGACTCTTTCTCATTAATATATGCATACACCAATAGTATTACATACATGAGAGAAGTGAGAGGAAAAAGGAAAACATGCATTGGACGAGAGAGAGTAATAAATGAGATAGCCCTTATAATCTCAAACAATATAAAAAAACTCTTAGAACTAATAATCCCGAACAGAGGTAGTACGTATGTTCGAGTAAGAAAGAAAGACGGAAAGAAACGGTAGCCTCCGCTGGCTGTAATGGAGAGGGAGATGAAACACAAGCTAGGCAGAAGCACCCGAGAAGCTTGATGTGATTCCCTCCAGGCGGTTACAACTGGCTTGAATGGAAACTCGCATGTACCAAGCAAATCATCAGTCTTCCGATAATCTAGTAAATATACATCCGAAGGCGAACCGAAGTCAGGCCTTCTAACGTAAAGCTGCCTATGTATGCTTATTACCTGCTTGAGCTAGCTAGCACTACCTTCTATCGGTCGTCTTTTCATCTAGAGCAGAGTCAGTACAATGAAGTCTTGGACCTAGCAAAATAATTCAGACACGGTACTCCACGCACTGCAGGGACGCATGGACAAATAAGATATGTGCATGCAGAGCACTGACAAGCCTGCCAGTAGAGAGGACTGCTTAATCAACCATTAACACCACTCCATTGGCACCATGTTATTTGACAACCTAATGGTTGTGCAGATCTCGGCACGAATCGTACGGTGCTGCTTGGGGGGGGCAACTATCCCTCCGGGCAGCAAATCCACACTCTAATAAAAATCAAATAAATTCAATATTCTGGAGTTCCGAGGGGTGTAAAACCTAGTTCCGAGAAACCTCGGATGCATATGAGAGGGGTCACTTAGGTATACTATTTTGGTATATTATTTATACCAATTTTTTGGTATATAATTTATATTTTTCTCATTTATGAATATTAAAATATGAATTTTCAAAGTATTAATACTTATAAAATATTTATCAAATAATAATTATTTAAATAGTTAACATAATAATGTATGGTAATAGTTTTAAGTTGTACATTTTATTTTTTTCTGATTTAAAATGAATTAGTTATGAATTTCTCCATTTTTAATTCATTTTAAATCATTTTTAGAATATTATAAAATAATTTACATTTTTGGAATTACTTTTAACATTTTATTAAACAGAAAACATTTATGAATATGTTTATACCACTTATAGGGTGGACCCACCTGTCAGCAATAATCAATTACAAAATAATTACATAAATTATTTCAGAAAACATTAAAAGAAAAGAAAAAGGGTTATGACATCATGATGATGTCAGGATGACATCACCCATGGCCTTGCTCTCAGATCGACGAAGGAACCAGCAATTGAGCGCACGCGGGGCAGCGAGAGGGGGCGCGTTGGAAAGAGCTCGTCGAGGCGAACCATATGGTGGTGGCGCCGCCATTTATTGGTCGCTGGAGCGACGAGCACAACAGCGGACAGAAGCGGCGGCGGTAGATGGTCATCGGGGAAGAGCTAGAGAGCGATAGGGAGAGCGTGAAGAGGTGCTAGAGCACTGGTGGCTCACCACGAACGTGATGCCGGGGTCGGGGAAGCAAGGGGAGGCCGGCCGGAGGCGAAACGACGGTGGCCGGAGATCGGGAAGATGGGTGATGCAGAGCTTGATTAAGGCCGAGCGGGGCCGATTCCTTTGGCGTAGAGACGCGGTCCAGCACGGCGGAGCCCCTCGGCACCTCGGCTTGGCTTAGGGAGGCTCTGAACAGCGACGACGAGAAGATTTGGCCGAGCTAGGGTTTCTGCTCAAATAGGGAAGAACGCAAGAAGGAACGGATGAGATTGGTACTAGGAGAGAGAGGGGAACGCGACGGTTCTTATCCTTGCATCGAACAGCGGCGGCGAGCTCGGCGGGCAGCTTGCCGGCATCGTGGGAGGTTCCTGTGCGCGCGTCGATGAATGAGATGATGAAGAAGAAGAAGAGGCGCGCGCAGTTATAAAGGAAGGACCTTTTGTCCCGGTTGGTAGCTCCAACCGGGACTAAAGGATCATACGTCCCGGTTGGTGCCACCAACCGGGACATATTAGCCAATTTTTTTCATATTTTAGGCAGGGTCCAAACGGCGCGTGCAGGGGGCCTTTAGTCCCGGTTGGATCCAAAAACCGGGACTAATGATCCTATTTTCAAAAAAAAATCACAAATTATCTATCTGTTCGCGCCTTATTTTTTATTTTTGGGTTAAAATTTGTAATGTTTTTTAAATGACAATTAATTTGGAATTTAGAAAAACTTTAAGCATAAAAAGTGTTTGAATTTGAATAACCAATTCAAAACCATTTTTTGTTTTTAAAAATAATTAATGTAACCATTTAAACTATGAACCATTTAAAATAAAAAATGAATTAACTTATATTTTTTATATATTAATTTGGAATTTAGAAAAACTTTAAACATAAAAAGTGTATGAATTTGAATAACTAATTCAAAACCATTTTATATTTTTAAAAATAATTAATGTAACCATTTAAACTATGAACCATTAAAAATTAAAAATGAATTAACTTATATTTTTTGAATATTAATTTGGAATTTAGAAAAACTTTAAACATAAAAAGTGTTTGAATTTGAATAACTAATTCAAAACCATTTTCTGTTTCTAAAAATAATTAATGTAACCATTTAAACTATGGACCATCTAAATTTAAAAATGAATTAACTTATATTTTTTATATATTAATTTGGAATTTAGAAAAACTTTTAACATAAAAAGTGTTTGAATTTGAATAATTAATTCAAAACCATTTTATGTTTTTAAAAATAATTAATGTAACCATTTAAACTATGAACCATTTTAAATTAAAAAATGAATTAACTTATTTTTTTATTACTTTGGAATTTAGAAAAACTTTAAACATAAAAAGTGTTTGAATTTGAATAACTAATTCAAAACCATTTTATGTTTTTAAAAATAATTGATGTAACCATTTAAACTATGAACCATTTAAAAAGTGTTTGGATTTGAATAACTATGAACCATTTAAAATTCTCCGAGCTGAGCAGAATGCGCGGGAGGAAAAGGACGGGAAGAAAAAGGCGGGAAATAATGGGCGGAAATAAAATTTTATTACGATAGAACTGGAATTAAAGTACATAACGCAACTAACACTAAGTTACATAAAGCATGACTGAAAATTAAGATACATAGAAGAACTAAAATTAAGATACATGGCTAGATTAAGTCACAATCGGCCGAACTTGTTTTGGAATGTTGGAGTGATTTAGTCATGCTCCTACCTACACCTGTTATACTGCATCCTTCGCCATTAGATTTCGCGCTGGTCGTCGTCATTGCCATCGTCGGGGTCGCCGTAGTTGAACCTTGAAGGCTGAGTACGAGTGGGCTGGACTTGAGGGTAGCGCAGGCAAGGGTTAGAGTCGGCGGCCGTGTCGTAGGCCATGACGCTCTGGAGAGTCCGGTCGCACCACCACAGTCGACAGCCGGCCTCGTTGAAGTTCGTAGGAGGTGAGCCGTCCTCCTCGTGCCTGGCGAGCGTCCTCTCACGCCGATCCCCGAAGAAAGCTTCCCAAGCCGGGAAATAGTCGGGATGCCAGTTGGGATTTCTCCGCTGCTCCGGTGTGAACTCTAAGTAGTAGTGTTTTGTGATGGCCATCCGGCGCGCCATACCTAGAGGGACAGGAGGAACCGGCACGCTTTCGGCCAAAGATCCGGTGACGGGACGAGCCTTGAAGGCCAGGTGGTAGTTCAAGGCGCAAAGCGCCTCCGCCTCCCTAGGGGTTAGTGGTACGGTGGAAGCTATGGAAAAGAGTGATAAGGTTGCAGATATGAGTCCATAGATGTGTAATGACAATGGAGACCAATCCTACATATATATATAGTGAGAAATGGAATGCATTCCTCTTAAAATGCATCTTGAAATTTAAACACTTGGAGAATAAACCAAAACCCTAAAACCCTAATGGAAGAAAATCATTTCCAAGTTATCTCTAAAACCTATGGATTTGATCCATATAAAAATTTGTCAAATAACATTTACAAATGATCAAAAATGACAAATAGAAATATTATAAGACCATATAAATTGGTTTCACTTAATTTGGAGCCATAGATAAAATCCTATGAATTTAATAAGATAAGAAAATTGAAATTCCAAGGCTAATAAAGCACCTATCTAAAAATACATACAAAATGGTGAGCAAATAATCCTAAAGGGATTTAAAAGGATAAATAAATATTAAATAAGATTTTGCGAATTGGAATCACCAAGTTTGGATCTATAAATAAAAAGATATGGATTTTATAAGATAAAGATAGAAATATTAAATAAGGAAAGACCAAATTAAATCTTGGCCCAAACCATAAGCAATGGAATAAAAGTTGTTTAATTGAATTAAATGAACCATTTAAATAAAGTTATATGGAATTAAAACCATATTTGATTTGGAATAAAGACAAACACCTAATTTTAAATGATTAATAAATCATATTAAAAACATTCCAAATAATTCAAGGTGAATTATTTGACACCCTATTAAATAAATAAAACCTACTGAAAAAATTTGGAAAGATTTAGAATTCAAATGGAGTTTGAAAATATTAATAAATCTTATTTGAATTAATTCAAGGGCCTATTTTAAATAATTAAAAGACCCTAAAAAGGAATAAAAGATTTTTTCCAAAATTGACTTCAGAATATATTGATAAACAGTTTTTGAATACACTCAAAGTTTGAGAGAAGTTTCAATTCAAATGGATGTTTGAATTGATTAAACAAAATCAAAACAGATAAATAGAAAAAGAAAAGGGAAAATCAATCAGTACAAAAAAAATGAACTAAGCCAGCCCTTGACCTAGACCTAGCCAGCTAGCCCATTTACTTCTTCCCTTGAAAACGCGATTCGCACCAAAGTTTTAACCCGCGAAGACGCTGACCGCTGGACCCCATCCCCTCTCACTCTCTCACCTTGAGCCCCACACCTTGATTCCTCTTCCTCACCATGACCCCCCCCGCCGGCCGTTTACACTGGTTTTAATTACATCATCAATACGTCAATGACTCGCTCTAACCTCGCCGCGACCATGCTCGTTTAAACACCTCCCTCTCCCCCCCCCTTTCCCCTTAGAAACCGCTGCAAGAGCGCCCCCAGGCCGTCCCCATTTTCGTTTGTACCGCCATAGCCTCCGTCGGACTCCGACATCAATTCCGGCAGCTCCACGTCACCCCTCGCCCCCCCGACCACACACGCGTGTTCCACAGACCCTGGCGCATCTGCCTGTGCTTTCCATTTGTCCGCGCAAGCACCGTGTTGTCGACAACGTCTTCCCAGAGCAGCGCTGCCGTCTGTCTCCAACTTCGGCGACGTCTCCTCGGTAAACCCGACCGCCCCTCTCTCCCCTGTGGACACTCTAATGATCGCCATGCCCTTGTGAACCTAACGGTGTCTTCCCTTTGTCCTAGGGTGCCCTCTATCGCCTCAGACCTCCGGATGACTGCAGGGTAGACCTCCTCAACCAACGTCGTCACTGCAAATCACAAATGCGCCCTCGACACAAGGGAAGCACCTTGAGCATCAGCAGCAAGCTGCAAACCCGGTGAGACTTTCCTCTACCCCGGTTGCTTCCTATATCACCGGCTCCACCGTATCCAGAGCGCGCGCCTCCACCTGCCGCCGCCAGCGCCGCCACTTGATGGTAAGCGTGCTGTGCACCATAGGATTCAGATCCAAGCGCCACAACAGATTCATAATCGAAGGGGTACGAGTGTCTCTGCGCCACACGATCTGTTTAAAATCCAACGCACCAGAGAGGTCGATCCAACCGAACCTGTATGGGCGAATAGAAATCAGCCACGTGGCTCAGACTACGTTTTAAAAAACAGAAACATTTCTATTAGATGTTCAATTTTGTAAAATTCATAACTTTCAAACCGCACGTCTAAATTTTGCAAACTTTATATCAATGGAATCAGCAGACCAAGTACTTTCTGACCATGCACTTTGTTTAGTCAGTTTCTTCTGTTAAATTGATTGTTTTTGCAGAAACTTGTGTAAGTATGTTTTGAATATAAAATTCTTTCTAAAATTATTTTGGGGATAAAATCTTTGGAAAATGGTTTGTTTTGAACCTACTGACCATAGAAATCAATTGGTAGTTTAAAAACATATTTGGTGAAGCAAAAGAATAAATCTTTGATTTAAAACATCTCTAGTCAAATAAAAATAAAGTTTATATGTTAAAAATACTTTTTGGAGAAAAACCTTTGGGAAATGTTTTGATTTAAACTCTAAACACCAAGTTTTATGATTTGAAAATGTATTTGGTGAACCCTATAAAGATTGTTACTTTGTTAAAGGCATTTTCAACCACATAAAATATTGATTTGGTTTAAAAATGGTTTATAGATGAAATCTTTTGCAAATGGTTTTGCCACTTTTATAAAATGACCAATATGTGTTTTCAAATGTTTATATCCTATTATAAACCACTTTTCCAAATAAAACAATCTTTTGCATGCTTGCATGCATTGCTTTGTTTCTATTATTTTATGTGATGTTTGCTTGAATGGTAGATTGAAATTGTGCCTTGCTTGAATAAATTGTAGTGATTTGAAGAGTGTGAATATTGCAAAGGACAAGGAGTGAACTTATATTCTCTACCAAAAAGGCAAGTGATGCTTCATTCTTTGTCCCATTATTTTTCACTATGCATTAGTGATATTTCTAAGTAGGACT
The DNA here is from genome assembly GCA_023614405.1 of Avena insularis. Taxonomy (NCBI): domain Eukaryota; kingdom Viridiplantae; phylum Streptophyta; class Magnoliopsida; order Poales; family Poaceae; genus Avena; species Avena insularis. The sequence goes on along the minus strand of CM042695.1, from coordinate 81,521,138 downwards.
TGCATGGAATTTTTGCTAAGTATAAACTATGCCATGGGAAATCCTAGTAGATGAAACCTTAGTAGAAATTTCCTAAGTTAAGATTCCTACTACTATCATGCTTATATTAGCTAGTAGAAAACAAGGGTGGATTATATTTCATGCTATGGAATATTTCTAAGTCAAGGACTTGTGTTTTGTTTAATAAAACAGCTAAGTGAATGAATCACCTAGGTGGAATGGAAGGAATGGTTTGTGTTGAGTGGTTCACAAGGCCCATTTCTATGGTTTATCTTGTGTATCTCACTTGTGGATGGCCACCCAGGAACAAAGAGATTTGAGATGTCAAATGTTGAGAAGCTTCAAGTGCAGCCACATGGCATTATGGGCTCTGCCTGAATCATATAGGTTGCAATAACTTAGCCAAATGGACAGTTGGTGGTAGGGGTTTGATAGGTTGGAATGCGTCCATTCCGGTATAAGGGAAGGCTTCTGAAAGATCTTGTCTTGGGAAACCAAGTCTTGTGGGAAAAGTGCACCACCTCTGCAGAGTGTAAAATCTAAGTACTTAGCCATGTCCCTGGTAAAGGACAATTTGAGCATCAAGACATGGAAGCTATCAAGAATCTCCTCATCCAAATTTCTAAGTTAAAAACTTGTAGTTAAACAAGGGTTGAAGGATCACCAATTTCTATTGGGAGATGCCTTGGGTGATTTTTGACAAACAAAAACTTAGTGTTTTTCAAAATATAAGGAAAATCTATTTTGGGCAAAGCAAGCCTAAGCTCCACTTGGCCAAATGCATACAGATGATAGACTCCACTATACTACCATAGTATCACTTGCCAATACAATTCAAATGTATTGACCCTTGTGGCTGTAACTTGTTATGTTGCAGGTTTGTTTGATATTAGTGAAGTGTGTTGATTAGGATTACAAGTCTACAACCAACATGTTTGCCTGTGGCACTTTGAAGATGAAGGACCCCGTGCTATTGTTATATTCTGCTGCATTGTAATGTGATAGCCAAATGAGCTATGTAAGATGTAATGAATTATTTTATTCCTGGTTATAAAGTTGTATTATGACCTTTGTTTCTTGATATTACATCTTAACTGTGGATGCTAGCTATTGATCCAGGGACTAGCATTGTAAACACAGGGATCTCTACCTTATTAAAGGTTGGGACCTCTACAGATGGTATCAGAGCATTGTGTAGCCTGTAGGATTGTAACCCTAGGATTGGACAAAACCCCTTAGGAAAATAGGAGTTGAATTTGTTCCAAAACTTATTTACAAACAATCTTGTAAACTCTTTCCTCAACCTTTTGGTTTTGACTCTACATCTCTTCTATTTCAAACTTGATGGACAAAGCCTCCACCATGAGCAAAGACCTCACCATCTGCAAAGGACTTCACCAACTCAAGTGATTTCAACCTTATTCTCAACAAGGACTTCAACTTGGATATCACTAAGGACTACAAGTGAGACAAGAAATATTGCTCAAGACTTGAAGACTAAGGAAAATACAACTTAGAAGGAACCATCATCACCTTTGAAGTTTGTGACCAAGATGCAAGAATTTTTCCCAAGGAAACCATGATCTCATTCAAGAAGAATCAACTAAGAAGGAAGGAATGATCTCAAGTGAACCATATAGTTGGACCACCATATTTGGTTTAGATCAAACCCACCAACTTATGTGGGGTAGCAAAAATATTTTATTGCCTAAAAATGTGCTTGAATCTTTGATGATTGATTGGAATGTTTGTTTGTGATTGCTTGCACATTGTTTGTGTCAATTGTGATGTGTGTGATTAGAACTATTCCCTTAGAAATATCTTGCCTATTCTAATCCCAAACCAATCCAAACAGATGACTTCTCCAAGAGACTCCAACATTAAGAATGGTGACACCAACAACCAAGAGATTCACATGAGAGAAGAACTACTAGCAAACCAAACCCAGTTGAACCAAGTGACATTTTTAGCCAACAACAATGGGTTAGACCCAACCATGCAAAAGTTTTTGGAAATCCAATCCCAATTGCTGCAAGGGATGACCACTCAAATGATCAACATGGGGGACAACTCTTCCCGAGGATATTATGACAACAAGGATGTCAAGGATGATATTTTAGAAGGAACTCAAGCTTTCAATGTCTGTGGAGACAAGGATCACACTTCCAAGGATCATGAAGATCAATGCCCCAATTGTGAAGAGAAACATCCAACTGACCAATGCCCCACATATCAAGCTACTTGTTTCCTATGTGAAGGAAATAATCATGTCCCTATCTAATGCCCCATCTATTCCATAGTTCAACAAAGGAAACAAGGTGGAGTACAACAACATATTGCAGACTTCCATGAGAGAACAAAGCCTACCAAGAAGAATGAAGACAAAGGAAAATCTCAGCTTGCACCTCCATGCAATATGACTCAATTTGATGGACCAAAGAGGAGACATATGTATTATCCAAGGAAAAGGTCAAGGAGACCAGGAAACTTTCCTACCTTTGAGATAAGATATGAAGAGCATGAACTAGAAGCACTCCTAGCTTTAGAGAAGCCCAACAAGAAGAAAGACAAAAGCCAAGTGCAATGTTGCCATTGCAAAGAGATGGGACACTATGCCAATGAATGTCCAGAGAAGAAGCAAAAATATAAGGAGATTAACCAAGTGTGGTGCAACAACTGCAAGGATCTAGGCCATTATGTATCAACTTGTCCACAGAAGATACGTGAAGAACTCAATCTTGTCACATGTTACAATTGTGGTAACCAAGGTCATTATGCAAGCAATTGTCCAGAAAAGATGAAGCACAAGATAAAGCCTATGAAGGATCTTAGCCTTGTCACATGTTTCAAGTGTGGAAACAAAGGACACTATGCAGATGTTTGTCCAGAGAGATTTCATCAAGATCCCAAGCAAGCCAAGAAGTAATCTAGTTGGAAATATTTTAAGGGTGGTAATACCCTAGTTGCTTTGAGCCAAATTGTAACCTCTATCCTTCCCAAATCTCGGGACGAGATTTATTTTAAGGGTGGTAGCCTGTCACATCCCAAGCTTTTCCAAATCTTGTAATGTGAAAAATAAATAAACAAAATAAATAATTGTTGAAAATTAGGGTGAAAAGAAACTTTTGTTTCTAAATGGAAACTTAAAATCCCATCTTGAACAAACTTTGGTTAACGTTTGAATCCAACTAAATTCAAATCAAGTGGAATGCATTCCTCTTAAAATGCATCTTGAAATTTAAACACTTGGAGAATAAACCAAAACCCTAAAACCCTAATGGAAGAAAATCATTTCCAAGTTATCTCCAAGCCTATGGATTTGATCCATATAAAAATTTGTCAACAAACATTTACAAATGATCAAAAATGACAAATATAAATATTATAAGACCATATAAATTGGTTTCACTTAATTTGGAACCATAGATAAAATCCTATGAATTTAATAAGGTAAGGAAATTGAAATTCCAAGGCTAATAAAGCACCTATCTAAAAATCCATACAAAATGGTGAGAAAATTATCCTAAAGGGATTTAAAAGGATAAATAAATATTAAATAAGATTTTGCAAATTGGAATCACCAAGTTTGGATCTATAAATAAAAAGATATGGATTTTATAAGATAAAGATAGAAATATTAAATAAGGAAAGACCAAATTAAATCTTGGCCTAAACCATAAGCAATGGAATAAAAGTTGTTTAATTGAATTAAATGAAATAAATGAACCATTTAAATAAAGTTATATGGAATTAAAACCATATTTGATTTGGAATAAAGACAAATACCCAATTTTAAATGATTAATAAATCATATTAAAAACATTCCAAATAATTCAAGGTGAATTATTTGACACCCTATTAAATAAATAAAACCTACTGAAAAGATTCGGAAAGATTTAGAATTCAAATGGAGTTTGAAAATATTAATAAATCTTATTTGAATTAATTCAAGGGCCTATTTTAAATAATTAAAAGACCCTAAAAAGGAATAAAATATTTATTCAAAAATTGACTTCAGAATATATTAATAAACAGTTTTTGAATACACTCAAAGTTTGAGAGAAGTATGAATTCAAATGGATGTTTGAACTTATTAAACAAAATCAAAACAGATAAATAGAAAAAGAAAAGGGAAAATCAATCAGTACAAAAAAATGAACTAAGTCAGCCCAACCCGACAGACCCAGTCCAGGCCCAGCTAGCCCATTTACTTCTTCCCCGCAGGAAAACGATTCGCACCAAGTTTTAACCCGCGAAGACGCTGACCGCTGGACCCCATCCCCTCTCACTCTCTCACACTGACGCTGAGCCCCACCTGCCAGATTCCTCTTCCTCACCCGCGACGACCACGCCCCCCCTCGCTGACCGTTTCTACTGGTTTTAATTCGTATCAATATGCGTCAATGACTCGCTCTAACCTCGTTGCGACCATGCTCGTTTAAACCCCTCCCTCTCCCCCCTTCCCCTTAGAAACCGCTGCAAGAGCGCCCCAAGGCCATCCCCATTTTCGTTTGTACCGCCGCAGCCTCCGTCGGACTCCGACGTCAATTCCGGAAGCTCCACGCTGCCCTCGCCCCCCGACCGCATACGCGTGTTCCACAGACCCTGGCGCATCTCCCTGTGCTTTACATTCGTCCGTGCAAGCACCGTGTCGTTGACAACGTCTTCCCAGAGCAGCGCCGCCGTCTGTCTCCAACTTCGACGATGTCTCCTCGGTAAACCCAACCGCCCCTCTCTCCCCTGTGGACACTCTAATGATCGCGATGCCCTTGCGAACCTAACGGTGTCTTTCCTTTGTCCTAGGGTGCCCTCCATCATCGCCTCCGTCATTGAGCAGATGAGCCTGACGCCAGGTAGACCTTCGGTGAGCAATCCCCGTCACCACCGTGCGCCCCTCGACAAGCGGCAAGCACCTTGAGCATCAACAGCAAGCTGCAAACCTGGTGAGCCTTTCCTCTACCCCTGTTGCTTCCTATATCACCGGCTTCGCCGTATCCAGAGCGTGCGCCGCCACCTGCCGCCGCCAGCGCCGCCACTCGATGGTAATCGTGCTATGCACCGTAGGATTCAGATCCAAGCGCCACAACAGATTCATAATTGAACGGGTACAAATGTCTCTGCGTCGCACGATCTGTTTAAAATCCAACGCATCAGAGAGGTCGATCCAACCGAACCGGTATGGGCGAATAGAAATCAGCCACGTGGCTCAGACTATGTTTTAAAAAACAGAAACATTTCTATTAGATGTTCAATTTTGTAAAATTCATAACTTTCAAACCACACTTCCAAATTTTGCAAACTTTATATCAATGGAATCAGCAGACCAAGTATTTTCTGACCATGCACTTTGTTTAGTCAATTTATTCTGTTAAATTGATTGTTTTTGCAGAAACTTGTGTAAGTATGTTTTGAATATAAAATTCTTTCTAAAATTATTTTGGGGATAAAATCTTTGGCAAATGGTTTGTTTTGAACCTACTGAGCATAGAAATCAATTGGTGGTTTCAAAAACATATTTGGTGAAGCAAAAGAATAAATCTTAGATTTAAAACATTTCTAGTCAAATAAAAATAAATTTTATATGTTAAAAATACTTTTTGGAGAAAAACCTTTGGGAAATGTTTTGATTTAAACTCTCTGACCCTAAACACCAAGTTTTATGATTTGAAAATGTATTTGGTGAACCCTATAAAGATTGTTACTTTGTTAAAGGCATTTTCAACCACATAAAATATTGATTTGGTTTAAAAATGGTTTCTAGATGAAATCTTTTGCAAATGGTTTTGCCACTTTTATAATGTAAAGGGTCCCAACCTTTTAAGGTAGAGTCCCCTGTGTTTATAATGCTAGTCCCTGGATCAATAGCTAGCATCCACAGTTAAGATGTAATATCAAGAATCAAAGGTCATAATACAACTTTATAACCAGGAATAACATAATTTTATTACATCTTACATAGCTCATTTGGCTATTACATTACGTTGCAGCAGAATATCTATAAGCATGGGGTCCATCATCTTCAAAGTGCCACAGGCAGACATGTTGGTTGTAGACTTTGTAATCCTAATCAACACACTTCACTAAATCAATCAAACCTGCAACATAACAAGTTACAGCCACAAGGGTCAATACATTTGAATTGTATTGGCAAGTGATACTATGGTGGTATAGTGGAGTCTATCATCTATATGCATTTGGCAAAGTGGAGTTGAGGCTTGCATTGCTCAAAAATAGATTTTTCCCTATCATTTGAAAATACTAAGTTTTTGCTTGACAAAAATCACCCAAGGCATCTACCAACCAAAGATTGAAGATCCTTTAACCCTTGTTCAACCACAAGTTTTTAACTTAGAAATTTGGATGAGGAGATTCTTGATAGCTTCCATGTCTTGATGCTCAAATTGTCCTTTACCAGGGACATGGCTAAGTACTTAGATTTTACACTCTGCAGAGGTGGTGCAATTTCCCCACAAGACTTGGTTTCCCAAGACAAGATCTTTCAGAAGCCTTCCCTTAGACCAAAATGGACGCGCTCTAACCTATCAAACCCCTACCACCAACTTTCCATTTGGCTAAGTTATTGCAACCTATATGATCCAGGCAGAGCCCATAATGCCAAGTGGCTGCACTTGAAGCTTCTCAACATTTGACATCTCAAATCTCTTTGTTCCTGGGTGGCAATCCACAAGTGTGATATACAAGGTAAACCATAGCCATGGGCCTTGTGTAACCACTCAACCAAAAACCACCAAGCAATTACCAATCCACCCAGGTGATTCATTAACTTAGTTGTTTTATTAAACAAAAACACAAGTCCTCAGACTTAGAAATTTTCCATAGTATGAATGTATATTCCACCCTTGTTTTCTATTAGCTAAGCTAAGCATGATAGTAGTAGGAATCTTAACTTAGGAAATTCTACTAAGGTTTCATCTACTAGGTTTTCCCATAGCATGGTTTATACTTAGCAAAAATTCCATGCAAGTTTTACTTAGAAAACTCTAATGCATAGTGAAAGTAATGGGACAAAAGTATGAAGCATCACTTGCCTTTTTGGTAGAGAATATAAGTCCACTCCTTGTCCTTGCAACAATCACACTCTTCAAGTCACTACAATTCAATCAAGCAAGGCACAATCTCAATCTACCAATCAAGCAAAACATCACATAAAATAATAAAACAAAACAAAACATGCAAACATGCAAAAGGGTTGTTTTATTTGTAAAAGTGGTTTCTAATGGGTCATAAACATTTGAAAACACCTAATGGTCATTTTATAAAGTGGCAAAGTCATTTGCAAAAGATTTCACTTCATAAACCACTTTCAAAACAAGGTATCATTTTATGTGGTGTAGAAATGTTTTTACTAAGGCTATAATCTATAGGGTTCATAAAATATGTTTTCAAACCATAAAACTTTGTGTTTAGGGTCAGAGAGTTTAAAACAAAACATTTCCCAAAGGTTTTCCTTCAAAATCATTTTTAACAAATAAACCATATTTTTATTTGACTAGAAATGGTTTATTCCTAGGGTCATTAGGTTCAAAACAAACCATTTGCCAAAGATTTTATCCCCAAAATCATTTTAGAATAATTTTTATAACCTAAACAAGCATACATAAGTTTCTGCAAAAACAAACAATTTAACAGAAACTTTTTACTAAACAAATGGCATGGTTGGCTAGGGCTTGTTCCACTGATTCCATTGATATAAAGTTTGCAAAATTTGGACGTGTAGAACTAAAGTTATGGAATTTACAAAATTGAATCTTTAATAGAACACAATTTCTGTTTTAAATCAACTCTGGCCACGTGGTGAGTTCTGATTCGTCCATACCGCTTCGCTCGGATCGGCTACGGGGTGCGTTGGAGCTAAGTGGGACTGGACGGTGCAGATTAGCTCGTACCTCTTCGCTTAAGTGGTTCTGTCTACGCCACAGATGAGGATCCAACGGCCCACTGTGTTTGACCAAAGGCTGGCGGCGCAGCGATGGTGGCTGGCGGCGGCGCGGTCGGATGCTGGCGGTGCTGGTGAAGCAGGAAGCGAGAGTGGCTGGGGAGATGCTCACAGTGTTCGCAGCATCGTGGGGAAGCTCAAGGCGGTTGTCGTTGCTGAAGGGGCGCACAGAGTCGGCCGGGATTCCTCGCCGTAGTTCTCGGCATCGTCGGACACGCACGGGTTCCGTTGGTGGCGACGTTACTGAGCACGGGAGAGCAAGAAAACAACACCGTTAGATGCACAGAAGAGTGGGAAGTATCGGAGCATCAAAGAGATAGGGCGGCGCGGTTGGATATTACCAGTAGAGTTTGCCGGAGTTGGAGCAGACAGTGGCGGAGCTCAGTCGAAGTAGTTGCCGACGATGGGGGACCGCGCGAGCGAGCGGAGGCCACTGGGAGATGCGCAGAGGTCTGGGGAACTCGCTTGTGTGGTCAAGAGGGCGAGGCGTGGTGGAGAATGGCCGGAATCGACGGAAGTGCTCGCCGGAGACTGTGGTGGTTCGGAGACGATTCCGAGTAGCCTGGTGGCCGAGAGAGCCGGGCGAGAGAGGGGAAACGGGGAGGGGGAGTGGGCGCTTAAGTGAGCGAGGTTACCGTGTGGAATCAACGCTGCAATTAAGTGAATTTACTCGGGGATTTGATTGACAGAGAACGGCAACAAGGAGGAAGAACGAGTTCGCGGTTGAAGATGCTGACGAGGCAGGTGGGGTCCGCTTGGTAGCGTGAGAGAGAGAGAGGAAGCGAGGGTCCACCAGTCATTGGCTCTGCGGGTGGGTCTTTCGGTGGGAAAACGATTTGCTGAGGAATATGCTGGGTGGGCTCCTGCTGGGCTTAGTGGGCTGCTGGGTTGGGTCGACCAGATTCAATTTTTTTTCGTTCTGAATGTCTTTTTTCTTTTTCTAATTGATTTTCTATTTTTTTTTCAAACAACAATTCAAACACTCAAATCAATTCAAACTTTCACCAAACTTTGCGTTGAGTTTTAGTTCTGTTTAATCAACACAAATCAAAATCCCAAAATAAGATAATATTTTTATTCTTTTTAGGATCTATTTAATAATTAAATAAAATAGACTTTATTTATTAATTCAAATAGGTTTTGATTTATTTATTTAAAACCTCCATTTGAAATCTAAATATTATCAAAACCAAATCAGTAGGTTTTATTTGAAAATATAAAATACTTGGAAAACTTGTTTTAAATAAAATAACAAGTGTTAGGGTTTATTTAAAATGGGAAAAGTCTTCACTTTAATAAATTTGGTTTATTAATAAACTCCCATTATTTTATTTAAATAAACCTTTACTCTTTTAATCAAAGCAAAACATTTTATTTCAAAAGCTTGGCCAAGGTTTAATTTGGCTCTATAAAATAATCCTTATTTATAAATCTACCTTTTCTTTTGAAAACCAAATCTTTTATTTAAAAGATCCAAAACTAGTAATTCCAAATATTTTTAACTTTATTGTTTATTTAACTTTTTAAATCCCTTTAGGATTTTATTTGCTCCAAATAGGTTTTGAAAGTTTCCAATTGGATTCAAAAAGTTTCTTCTCACCTTGAAAATCAACAAAGTTTTATTTTATTCATTTATTTTTCACATTACAAGATTTGGAAAATCTTGGGATGTGACAGGCTACCACCCTTAAAATAAATCTCGTCCCGAGATTTGGAAAGGCTAGGGGTTACAAGTTGGCTCAAAAGCATCTAGGGTACTACCACCCTTAAAATTCCAACTAGATTACATCTTGTCTTCCTTGGGATCTTGATGTGACTTTCCTGGACAGAAGTTTGCATACTGTCCTTTGTTTTCACACTTGAAACATGTGACAAGGCTGAGATCCTTCATAGGCTGGTTTATCTTGTGCTTCATCTTTTCTGGACAGTTGCTTGCATAATGTCCTGGTTCCTTGTATTTGAAACACATCACTTGGCTATTATCTTTCTTCTTCTTTTCTGGACATTCATTGGCATAGTGTCCCATCTCTTTGCAATTGTAACATTGTACCTGACTTTTGTCCTTCTTCTTCTTTTTGGGTCTCTCCAAAGCTAGGAGTTCTTCTAGTTCATGCTCTTCATACCTCACCTTAGAGGTGGGAAATCTTTCTCTCTTCTTGGGGCAGTTACTAGAGATATGACTTTCTTCTTCACAATTAGGGCATTGATCTTCATGCTCCTTGGACGTAGGATCCTTGTCTCCACAAATATTGCAAGCTTTGGTTCCTTCTAAAATAACATCTTTATCATCCTTGTTGTCATTAGCTCTTTGGGAAAACTTTTCTCCCATGTTGATCATTTGAGTAACCAATCCTTGCAACAATTGGGATTGAAGTTTCAAAATCCTTTGTATGGCTAGGTCTAGTCCATTGTTGTTGGCTAAAAGCTGAGTTGTCTCTTGGCTCAACTGGGTTTGGGTTGCTATGAGTTCTCTCATGTTGTCCTCTTGGTTGTTGTTGTCATCAACCTTGATGTTGGAGTCTCTTGGAGAGGTCATCTGTTTGAGTTGGATTGGGGATTAGAATAGGCAAAAAGATTTCTAAGGAAATGATTCTAATCACACACATCACAGTTCACACAAGCAATCACAAACAAACATTCCACTCAAACAACAAGTTTCAAGCATATTTTTAGGCAACCAAAAATATTTTTGTTACACCACATAAGTTGGTGGGTTTGACTTAAACTAAATATGGTGGTCCATCTATATGGTTCACTTGTGATCTTTCCATCCTTCTTGGTTGATTCCTTCTTGCATGAGGTCATGGTTTCCTTGGAAAATTCTTGGTCACAAAACTTCAAAGGTGATGATGGTTCCTTCTAATTGTGTTTCCTTAGTCTTCAAGTCTTGGGCAATATTTCTTGTCTCACTTGTAGTCCTTAGTGCTATCCAAGGTTGAAGTCCTTGGTGAAAATGCTGAAGATGTTGAAGTCATTAGAGTTGAAGATGTTGAAGTCATTAGAGTTGAAGATGTTGAAGTCATTAGAGTTGATGAAGTCCTTTGCACATGGTGAAGTCTTTGGCCATGGGGTAGGTTTTTCCATCAAGTTGAAATAGATGAGATGTAGAATCAAAACCAAATGGTTGAGGAATGAGTTTACAAGATTGTTTGTAAATAAGTTTTGGAACAAATACAACTCCTATTTTTCTAAGGGGTTTTGTCCAATCCTAGGGTTACAAATCCTACAGGCAACACAATGCTCTGATACCATCTGTAAAGGGTCCCAACCTTTTAAGGTAGAGTCCCCTGTGTTTACAATGCTAGTCCCTGGATCAATAGCTACCATCCACAGTTAAGATGTAATATCAAGAATCAAAGGTCATAATACAACTTTATAACCAGGAATAACATGATTTTATTACATCTTACATAGCTCATTTGGCTATTACATTACATTGCAGCAGAATATCTATAAGCATGGGGTCCATCATCTTCAAAGTGCCACAGGCAGACATGTTGGTTGTAGACTTTGTAATCCTAATCAACACACTTCACTAAATCAATCAAACCTGCAACATAACAAGTTACAGCCACAAGGGTCAATACATTTGAATTGTATTGGCAAGTGATACTATGGTGGTATAGTGGAGTCTATCATCTATATGCATTTCGAAAAGTGGAGTTGAGGCTTGCATTGCTCAAAAATAGATTTTTCCCTATCATTTGAAAATACTAAGTTTTTGCTTGACAAAAATCACCCAAGGCATTTACCAACCAAAGATTGAAGATCCTTTAACCCTTGTTCAACCACAAGTTTTTAACTTAGAAATTTGGATGAGGAGATTCTTTATAGCTTCCATGTCTTGATGCTCAAATTGTCCTTTACCAGGGACATGGCTAAGTACTTAGATTTTACACTCTGAAGAGGTGGTGCACTTTCCCCACAAGACTTGGTTTCCCAAGACAAGATCTTTTAGAAGCCTTACCTTAGACCAAAATGGACGCGCTCCAACCTATCAAACCCCTACCACCAACTGTCCATTTGGCTAAGTTATTGCAACCTATATGATCCAGGCAGAGCCCATAATGCCAAGTGGCTGCACTTGAAGCTTCTCAACATTTGACATCTCAAATCTCTTTGTTCCTGGGTGGCAATCCACAAGTGTGATACACAAGGTAAACCATAGCCATGGGCCTTGTGTAACCACTCAACCAAAAACCACCAAGCAATTACCGTTCCACCCAGGTGATTCATTAACTTAGTTGTTTTATTAAACAAAAACACAAGTCCTTAGACTTAGAAATTTTCCATAGTATGAATGTATATTCCACCCTTGTTTTCTATTAGCTAAGCTAAGCATGATAGTAGTAGGAATCTTAACTTAGGAAATTCTACTAAGGTTTCATCTACTAGGTTTTCCCATAGCATGGTTTATACTTAGCAAAAATTCCATGCAAGTTTTACTTAGAAAACTCTAATGCATAGTGAAAGTAATGGGACAAAACTATGAAGCATCACTTGCATTTTTGGTAGAGAATATAAGTCCAGTCCTTGTCCTTGCAACAATCACACTCTTCAAGTCACTACAATTCAATCAAGCAAGGCACAATCTCAATCTACCAATCAAGCAAAACATCACATAAAATAATAAAACAAAACAAAACATGCAAACATGCAAAAGGGTTGTTTTATTTGTAAAAGTGGTTTCTAATTGGTCATAAACATTTGAAAACACCTAATGGTCATTTTATAAAGTGGCAAAGTCATTTGCAAAAGATTTCACTTCATAAACCACTTTCAAAACAAGGTATCATTTTATGTGGTGTAGAAATGTTTTTACTAAGGCTTTAATCTATAGGGTTCACAAAATATGTTTTCAAACCATAAAACTTTGTGTTTAGGGTCATAGAGTTTAAAACAAAACATTTCCCAAAGGTTTTCCTTCAAAATCATTTTTAACAAATAAACCATATTTTTATTTGACTAGAAATGGTTTAAATCAAGGATTCATTCTTTTGTTTCTCCAAATACATTTTTGAAACCACAAAGTGATTCCTAGGGTCAGTAGGTTCAAAACAAACCATTTGCCAAAGATTTTATCCCCAAAATCATTTTAGAATAATTTTATAACCTAAACAAGCATACATAAGTTTCTGCAAAAACAAACAATTTAACAGAAACTTTTTACTAAAAAATGGCATGGTTGGCTAGGCCTTGTTCCACTGATTCCATTGATATAAAGTTTGCAAAATTTGGACGTGTAGAACTAAAGTTATGGAATTTACAAAATTGAATCTCTAATAGAACACAATTTCTGTTTTAAATCAACTCACGCAGCCACGTGATTCGTCCATACCGCTTCGCTCGGATCGGCTACGGGGTGCGTTGGATCTAAGTGGGACTGGACGGTGCAGATTAGCTCGTACCTCTTCGCTTAAGTGGTTCTGTCTACGCCACAGGATGAGGATCCAACGGCCCACGTGTGTTTGACCAAAGGCTGGCGGCGCAGCGACGGTGGCTGGAGGCGGCGCGGTTAGATGGTGGCGGTGCTGGTGAAGAAGGAAGCGAGAGTGGCTGGGGAGATGCTCACAGTGTTCGCGGCGTCGTGGGGAAGCTCAAGGCGGTTGTCGCTTGAAGGCGCCTGAGTTGGCGGGATTCTCGCCGTAGTTCTCGGCGTCGCGGACACGCAGGTTCCGGCAGGCGGCGTTATCGTGGCGGAGAGCAAGAAAACAACACCGTTAGATGCACAGAAGAGTGGGAAGTATCGGACATCAAAGAGAGGCGGCAGTTGGATATTACCATGAGAGTTTGCGAGTTGGAGCGCAAGATGGAGCTCAGTCGAAGTAGTTGCCGACGATGGGGGGCACGCGCGAGCGAGCGGAGGCCACTGGGAGATGCGCAGAGGTTTGGGGAACTCGCTTGTGTGGTCAAGAGGGCGAGGCGTGGTGGAGAATGGCCGGAATCGATGGAAGTGCTCGCCGGAGACTGTGGTGGTTCGGAGACGATTCCGAGCAGCCTGGTGACCTAGAGAGCCGAGCGAGAGAGGGGAAACAGGGAGGGGGAGTGGGCGCTTAAGTGAGCGAGGTTACCGTGCGGAATCAACGCTGCAATTAAGTGAATTTACTCGGGGATTTGATTGATAGAGAACAAGTTCGCGGTTGAAGATGCTGACGAGGCAGGTGGGGTCCGCTTGGTAGCGTGAGAGAGAGAGAGGAAGCGAGGGTCCACCAGTCATTGGCTCTGCGGGTGGGTCTTTCGGTGGGAAAACGATTCGCTGAGGAATATGCCGGGTGGGCTCCTGCTGGGCTTAGTGGGCTGCTGGGTTGGGTCGACCAGATTCAATTTTTTTTTGTTCTGAATGTCTTTTTTTCTTTTTCTAATTGATTTTCTGTTTTGTTTTTCAAACAAAAATTCAAACACTCAAATCAATTCAAACTTTCACCAAACTTTGCGTTGAGTTTTAGTTCTGTTTAATCAACACAAATCAAAGTCCCAAAATAAGATAATATTTTTATTCTTTTTAGGATCTATTTAATAATTAAATAAAATAGACTTTATTTATTAATTCAAATAGGTTTTGATTTATTTATTTAAAACCTCCATTTGAAATCTAAATATTATCAAAACCAAATCAGTAGGTTTTATTTGAAAATATAAAATACTTGGAAAACTTGTTTTAAATAAAATAACAAGTGTTAGGGTTTATTTAAAATGGGAAAGTCTTCACTTTAATAAATTTGGTTTATTAATAAACTCCCATTATTTTATTTAAATAAACCTTTACTCTTTTAATCAAAGCAAAACATTTTATTTCAAAAGCTTGGCCAAGGTTTAATTTGGCTCTATAAAATAATCCTTATTTATAAATCTACCTTTTCTTTTGAAAACCAAATCTTTTATTTAAAAGATCCAAAAATAGTAGTTCCAAATATTTTTAAATTTATTATTTATTTAACTTTTTAAATCCCTTTAGGATTTTATTTGCTCCAAATAGGTTTTGAAAGTTTCCAATTGGATTCAAAAAGTTTCTTCTCACCTTGAAAATCAACAAAGTTTTATTTTATTCATTTATTTTTCACATTACAAGATTTGGAAAATCTTGGGATGTGACATATAAAATGACCAATATGTGTTTTCAAATGTTTATAACCTATTATAAACCACTTTTCCAAATAAAACAATCTTTTGCATGCTTGCATGCATTGCTTTGTTTCTATTATTTTATGTGATGTTTGCTTGAATGGTAGATTGAAATTGTGCCTTGCTTGAATAAATTGTAGTAATTTGAAGAGTGTGAATATTGCAAGGACAAGGAGTGAACTTATATTCTCTACCAAAAAGGCAAGTGATGCTTCATTCTTTGTCCCATTATTTTTCACTATGCATTAGTGATATTTCTATGTAGGACTTGCATGGAATTTTTGCTAAGTATAAACTATGCCATGTGAAATCCTAGTAGATGAAACCTTAGTAGAAATTTCCTAAGTTAAGATTCCTACTACTATCATGCTTATCTTAGCTAGTAGAAAACAAGTGTGGATTATATTTCATGCTATGGAATATTTCTAAGTCAAGGACTTGTGTTTTGTTTAATAAAACAGCTAAGTGAATGAATCACCTAGGTGGAATGGAAGGAATGGTTTGTGTTGAGTGGTTCACAAGGCCCATTTCTATGTTTTACCTTGTGTATCTCACTTGTGGATGGCCACCCAGGAACAAAGAGATTTGAGATGTCAAATGTTGAGAAGCTTCAAGTGCAGCCACATGGCATTATGGGCTCTGCCTGAATCATACAGGTTGCAATAACTTAGCCAAATGGACAGTTGGTGGTAGGGGTTTGATAGGTTGGAACGCATCCATTCCGGTCTAAGGGAAGGCTTCTGAAAGATCTTGTCTTGGTGAAACCAAGTCTTGTGGGGAAAGTGCACCACCTCTGCAGAGTGTAAAATCTAAGTACTTAGCCATGTCCCTGGTAAAGGACAATTTGAGCATCAAGACATGGAAGCTATCAAGAATCTCCTCATCCAAATTTCTAAGTTTAAAACTTGTGGTTGAACAAGGGTTGAAGGATCACCAATTTCTATTGGGAGATGCCTTGGATGATTTTTGACAAACAAAAACTTAGTGTTTTTCAAAATATAAGGAAAATCTATTTTGGGCAAAGCAAGCCTAAGCTCCACTTGGCCAAATGCATATAGATGATAGACTCCACTATACTACCATAGTTTCACTTGCCAATACAATTCAAATGTATTGACCCTTGTGGCTGTAACTTGTTATGTTGCAGGTTTGTTTGATATTAGTGAAGTGTGTTGATTAGGATTACAAGTCTACAACCAACATGTTTGCCTGTGGAACTTTGAAGATGAAGGACCCCATGCTATTGTTATATTCTGCTGCATTGTAATGTGATAGCCAAATGAGCTATGTAAGATGTAATGAATTATTTTATTCCTGGTTATAAAGTTGTATTATGACCTTTGTTTCTTGATATTACATCTTAACTGTGGATGCTAGCTATTGATCCAGGGACTAGCATTGTAAACACAGGGATCTCTACCTTATTAAAGGTTGGGACCTCTACATTGTACCACATCCTTCTGTAACCTTGGCAGAATATTTGGGTTGATTACTGATGTCTACGCACTTCTATTCTTGTAGACAGTTGTTGGGACTCCAAGTGTAGAGGTTTGTAGAACAACAGCAAGTTTCCCTTAAGTGGATTACCCAAAGTTTATCTAACTAAGGGAGGAAGTGGTCAAAGGTATTCCCTCTCAAGCAACCCTGCAATCAAGATACAAGAAGTCTCTTGTGTCCCCAACACACCCAATATAGGTGCACTAGTTCGACGAAGACATAGTGAAATACAAGTGGTAACAATGCCAGAAAATAGCTTCTGACTTGTTGATGGGGATGTACCTACCGGGGTATACCCAGCAGGACGTTTCCGACTGGCCCAAAGAACTGGCGAGTGGGCCTGCAAGACGGCGACTGGATCAAAGCCCGGTGTGGATCCAAGCGACTGGAAGCTGAAGGCCCAGGCGAGTAGATAGGCCCAGTCGGATTAGGTTAAACAAGCACTGAAGCCTTAACTGATTCGGTTGAGATATGTAAACCCTAGGGGAGGTGAGCCTATATAAACCTCCCTGCGGGACGTGTAGAGATACGTTCCATCATACGCCCAAGTGACTCGCCGCCTAGCCGTCGAGCTCGCCCATTGTACCACCTTCATAATATAATCTAGCAGGAGTAGGTCTTTACCCTCCGGGGGGCCGAACCTGGGTAAAACCCTGTGTCTCCGCCCTCATCTCGCACCGCAGATGGCTGGCCGCCCTTGCCCCTCGTTCTACTACTCGCTGCCGATTGCAGCATCTGCCGTGACCATTCCCACGACACTTGTTGTCGTGGGGTAACGGTGCCAGAAAAGAGCTGATGGCGTGGAGGAACAGACTAGAGGCAAACTGATGGAAGCAAGCAAACATGCAACAGATCTAGTAGCAAACGGTGTTACAATGCTTAGAAACAAGGCCTAGCGATCATACTTTCACTAGTGAACACTCTCTCATATAAATATCCTCTCTTCATGATACTACTCTCCGATTGAACACTCTAATCCATGGAAGGGCCTTCCCCAATCTAGATAACCCCACACAGTCACCTTGAGCGCTAGATGGTTCCAACAAACACCACAATTTCATAGAGACATCCAACTCCAAATATAACTCATAACAAATATTCAATCTAGCCAAAGTGCCACACACGGTATGCACGCTGTCACTTTCACACACGTGGGGAAAAGCATAGATCTATTAAAGCAGAAACAGTATTTATGTAGACTCAAACCTAAGTACCACCATGGCGTGCATGCTGTCACTTTCACACACATGGGGAGAGCAGAGATCTAATGAAGCACTTGAGTAGCAAGGTAGATCTACTTGATTACAAAGCTCATGACCACAACAAGATCATGCATAGAGAGAGATGAACACATAGCTACCGGTAGAGCCCTTAGCCTCGAGGAAGAACTACTCCCTCCTCATCATGGGAATCAGCAACGGTGATGAAGATGGCGATGGATATTGATGGAGATGGCTCTGGGGGCACTTCCCCGGCCCGGCAGGGTGCCAGAACAGAGACTTTCTGTCCCCCGAATCTCCCTTTTGGTCGCGGCGGCGCTATGGAAGTTTTCGTGGATTTCTTTTGGATTTTTTAGGGTTTTCTCATCGGGGGACTCTTATAGGCGCAGGAATCAAGGTCGGTGGGGGTCCAGGGGGCCACACCCCCTCTAGGCGCCTCGAGGGCTTGCCCGCGCCTAGGGCGTGTTTGGCCACCCTGTGGCCCCCCTCCGGCTCTGCTTCGTGGTTCCGTGTTGCTCCGGAAAAAATAATAACTTTGGCTTTTGTCCCGTCCAATTCCGAGAATATTGATTTTCTGCCTTTCTGGAACCAAAAACAGAAGAAAACATGCAACTGGCACTATGGCAACTTGTTAATAGGTTAGTTCGAGAAAAGATATAAAAACACCTCAAAGTATAGACAAAGCAAAGCAAAGTATATACAAAACAAGCATGGAGCATCAAAAATTATAGATACGTTTCCAACGTATCAACATCTCCAAGCTTAACTCCTGCTCGTCCTCGAGTAGGTAAGTGATAAACAGAATAATTTTTGAGGTGACATGCACCCTCACAATAAAGATCCAACCATTTGCAAGCATTGAAAGCTGGGATCAAAGAACTCTAAACATGTGCATTAAAGATGGAGTTCTAACAATAGGACATAGTAACTATGCATGCAACATGAAAGGCTACAAACAAAGATCATGAATAACATGCATTGAAAAACGTTTGTTTGTTTCACATACACAAAACATAACATAGTGGCAATCAACTTGTCCCTCATAGAGTAGCAAATAGATGCATAGGACACCATCAAAGTTCACAAGGGTGACTAGAAACAAATAGCACAAGAACAAGTAATATCACAATATGCATCAATCAATAAGCTTTGGAACACTGCACACAGAATGACAACTATTCTCTCTTAATGGTGCCTAAAGGTAGAAGGTGGAGACTCAATAATGGTGGAAGAAAGGCCTTTTTTATAAAGGAAGCAGGGATTTCAAGTTTCAAAAAGAGCTTCCAAAAATTATGATACTTGTTAGCTTTTAGCCCTCATTGCCCCTATCATAAGCATCTTGAAGTGATTAAGGTTAAAGTGGCAAAGATGGAGTATATGCTTGACGAAGTATAAGTTGGCAATCTCAAGTCCCTTGAATACGAGGGCCACACCTCATGCATACTCAACTTTGGTCACCTGTAAGTTCTTGTCATTGTAAGTATTTGCATATCATTGAGAACCTCCAACGGGGTACCCCTTGCACATGGTACAGGAGCTTTCCCATAACCAAAATGACAAGGCAAGCAGACAATGAGCATCTCAGCAATATTTTTATTTACCATATGCATAGCTTTTTATTGAGGATGCTTCATAGATAGATCATTATGGTGATGCTGCAAGTTTCCACCATGATTAGGCATGGCTTAGGCTAGCGGCCCAGGCGTTTCTCTAACACAAAATACAAAATCCATGGACTTACAAGTTCCCTCTTTATTTCACACCGGTGACATCCATAGACAAAAGAGCATGATATCAACTGAGTACAACAAGGTACAAGTGCAATGTTGAAAACGTTCCCCGTGACAGCACGGTTCTGCTAATTCCAACTTATAAGTGCAAGCATATACAACAAAGTTTTCACAATGGTTCAAGTTTATTAGGGGCAAAGAATAAAGTGTGCCATCAAGTTTGTGAGGGCTTTAATCACTAAGTTTTCACATAACAAAATAGTTTTTAATTGGAAGATAGCTGAAAACAAGAATATACTTGGAATGGTGTAACACACCATGCATAGGAATTTATAGTGGACACTTTGGAATAACTTGGTTTCTTGGGAGTTGGAAACATGAGTAGAGCTTACTCATACAAGTGGAGGCTAGCAAAAGATTGGGAGCAACCAAATAAGAGAGCAATAATGCCATAATCATGCAGAGCAACAAAGCATTACTAATCAAAGCAAAGAGTGGTACTACAAGTCAAGGACTAAATGATCATAGAGGCTATGGTGACTTGTTCATAGTCATAACATTGTGTGAGCATGTGCCAAGTTAACCCAAACAAATCATCAAAGGAGAATACCACAATATTATGCTTTTGCATGCTAAAACAACGCATTATTCTTTCAAGGCACACTAAGCAATTACAATTGTTTGGAACAAGACATGCTATAACAATAATCACTAAGCATAAGGTCAAAACAATGCCTAGCATGTCATGCTAAAGTCTAAGTCACAGTCAATGCAAGCTCCTCTTGAACTTACAAGCAAGAACTTACTACTCTTTGCCAACACCAATCAACCTATTGAAACAACTCACAAAGATAATAATCAATAAATATCAGTGAGCTTGTCTCACAAATCCACAAAGAAGAACTAAAAATTTCTAAGCCAAAAGCACAAGAAAACTAAGGCTGAACGCAGTGCTAGCAAAAGTGAACACTCACAAAACAATAAGAGTGAAAACTAGAGTGTTCTAGGCAATGGAAACAAAGTCTGTCTCTCTCCAAAAGAAGTGTGGTGTAACCAACCAACTTACTCAAGCAAAGTAAGCAAACGAAAACCAAAAACAAAAACTAACACGCTCCAATAACAACACAACAATGCATAAAATAATAAAAACGAAGTGTCTAGAAAGACCTGACATTTTTATTGATGAAGAAGGGGATGCCTTGGGCATCCCCAAGCTTTGACGCTTGTACCTCTTGGATATTTCTTGGGGTGACACCGGGGTGGCATCCCCAAGATTGAGCTTTTGTCCATTCTTCATCTCATTGCATCATTCTCTCTCTACACCTGAAATTTTTCCTTCATACAAAACTTCACACAATCTTCATTAGCAACATTAGTGTATTCAAAAGATAATAGACCTTTGGTAAAGCTTTGGAACAGCAAGAATTTTCACTAAAAACACATGCTACTGTAGCAAATCCTTCAAAAAGCTCAATTCCCCAAAAGAGAACTCAAAAAGGAATCAATAAGAAGCAAATGCAAATAATGGCAGAAATCTATCAAAACAGACCAGCAGGTAGAAAACGATTTTTTTAGAAGACCTTTTGTTGCTCAAATAAAAGAGTCTTGAACTAATTAAAGTTATCTAACATACTGGGGGATTTATTCGTAAATTTTCATCTCAATCTGACTTATAGAGACTCCTCACGAATTTTTATGGTGGAGGACAGAAATCTGTTTCGGAACAGCAACTCCCCAAATCTTACTTCCCTCTCATTAGAGGTCATTCTTGGCACAAAAAGCAAACAAAAAGGATAAGGATAGGTCATTACTGAAGTAATAACTTCCAAGACTCAAGAAAACTCTTGGGTTATCTCTCAACAAGTACTTTTCTTTAACGCCTTTAAGTTAGGCTTGATAGTTTGAGAAGATGCTCACATAAGAAATATGAATTGATTTAACAGAGAGCATCAAGAAGCAAATTCAAAGAACATTTAAGTCTAACCCACTTCCTATGCATAGGAATCTTGTAAAGAAACAAGTCATGAAAGCACAAAGCAACAAGCATAGGAAAGCAAAACAAATGCAACTTCAAAATTTTCAACATAAAGAGGGGAAACTTAATATTTTTGAGATGCATAAAACCATGTTTCCCTCTCTCATAATAACTTTCAGTAGCAACATGAACAAAATTAACAATATAACTATCACATAAAACATTAGTATCATGAGCTACATGCATAAAATGATTATTACTCTCCACATAAGCATAGACATTCTTATTAATAGTAGTGGGAGCAAATTCAACAAAATAGCTATCATTACTATTCTCATCACCATAATCATCAAATATAGGAGGCATATTGTAATCACAATAAATTTCCTCCTCAATAGTAGGTGGACTGAAAATATCATATTCATCATTGTAATCATCATATATTGAAGGTTTGCTATCATCATAAGCAATAGAATATCTATCTTCCAAAGTTGGGGGACTAAAAAGATCATTTTCATAAAAACTAGCTTCCTGTAACATCCCAGCATTTAGGAACTAACGAAGGGTAGATTTAGGAATTTGGAATGTTGCATGCATTCATTTGTAAAAATGTGGGTAAATTTTTTTCCAAATAAAAACCTAAAGTGATCAAGGTTTATCTCATACTTTGAGATTAGGTTTAGTCTTAAAAGATGATTGCTGTAGACTTTGATATGATCTTTGTGGATTTATGTGTTTTGGAAAATGAAATTTGAATTTTTAAAAACTTGAGTGTTTGAATTATAATTCAAATGATTTTTTTGAATAATGTTTGAATATGTGATTCAATTAAAAGTTAACCAATAATAACTCAAACTTTATATAAAGAAAGTAATCAAGATCATGAATATCCATTCCATAATTTTATTCAATAAATAAGTTACAAAAAATGTAACTTATGGAAATCATTCACAAATTTTAAAATGGTAAATAAATAAAGAATAATATTTATTTATTGATCATAGTATACTCTTTATTACAAAATAATAAAATGAAGCTTACAAAAGAATAAAACTAAAATTACAAAAGGATAAGAATATTACATTTGACTATTCTATAAATAAATAAGAAAACTAAACTAGAATCTTGAATTCCCAAGTCTGGTACCTGCAAAACAAACATAAATAAAAAAATAAATAAGGTTAGGGTTAGTAATGTTTTACTCACAGACTTGTCAGTGAAGTGCACTGATCAAGATTCATCATTGATTAATTCTATTAAAAGGGGCAAGTTTCACCAATATGAAAGAATGTATGTTTCATACTTTTAAGCCAAAAGTCAAATGACAGCAAAGAGGGGCAAGTTTCACCAGCCAGGTAAAAGTAACCAGATAACAGTCAATTTCAGAATTCTGAACATATCCACAAGTGCACAACAAGCACACAGGCAGCACACACACCAGATTGCATGGTGTGTTCTGTCAGCACCTTAGCAAAATCCCAGCAACACAAAACCATTAACACAGCCGTGGGAAAGCACACAACCACATCATTCTTTTGCTCCTACACATCAAGCTCAGCAGCCAGCAGCTAAACCAAGCACATCAGCCAACAGCCAAACCAACCAAAGCCCAAGATCACATCACTATGATGGTGACATAAGGAGGGGGAAGATCAGGTGGATAGCAAGACCAAGGACAATCCATCAAGATCAAGAGATGATGGGCTAGATCAAGGACAAGCCAGGAGCTAAATATACCAGGGGGGCACAAGATCAAGCTACAACAAGATCCACCACTAGCAACCACAACATCAAGTGACAATGGTGAGTACATAGACCATCACATGATCTATCTGTCTAAGATTAGACTAGCATACATGATCTGTATCACATTCAAACTCTAAGAAAGCACCCAATTGGGGTGAATCCATCACTGAGGTTTTAAACTCTAAAAGCAAACAGCAAAGTACAAAGATCCAACCAAAAATCAGAACAACATCATTGATTTGGCAATCAAGCTATATTCCAATAAATATAGCTAAGATTTAATTTCTAGGCACATCCCTAAAGATAAGGGTAGCACCTTAGAAGTTAATCTTTTGGATCCATATAAGTGATCAAGCCTACTATCATTTTTTCCAATCTTTGATTCAAGATTCAGTAGCTGGTACCACTACCAGAACTAACCATATGAATCAACTAGATATAGCCTAATCCCTAAGCTTCAGACCAACATCATTGGTCTTAGGGATTTCAGAAAAGAACATTTCTACTTATCTTTTAAAGCCAAAATGGTCTTAATCTTAAACCAACCCAAAACATTGGATTAGAATCAATCCTGTGTGCCATACAAAGATGGTGTCACAAGAACAATTCTACCTGAACCAGAATAAGCATTCCATTTTCACAGATTTAATCAATCAATCTACCAATCATTTTCCTATCATTACAGGAATCATAATTAGGACATTCCTATATAAATCTTCACTGTCTAAGATCATTGTGATCTCAAAACACACATGAATTATCAAGCCAACAGCACTAGGACAGTGATTACATCACACCATACTCATTATCATTATTCAAGTAAGGATAGTGGTAAGTTATCAAACCCACTGACTATACCAAGCATTGATTTCAGAGAAACTATATCATCTGAATCACATGAAATCTAAGCATAAAATCATCTGATAAGCCACCAGAACCATTATAGTTCATCTTAAGCAGCAAGCCTCAGGCTAATAATCATTTAGCATGCTTACAGATCATCCACACATGATCTAATTCATCCAGTATACGATCAACCACATGATATGAACCTAAATGGAACAAATCATCTTAATCAGGACAAGACAGTAACCAGAGAGGACACTGCCAACATCCAGCATAGGATGAGCGAGCACAGAGAGCACAAGGGGAGAGGAAAAGAACTCACCAAAGGTCCTCGCTGAAGATTAGAAGAGGAAGCAGGGGTGGCCAACGACCATGGCGGCACGGGGAGCACCCCCAGGGGGCGCTGCGACCCATACAGCGCCACGGCGGTGACCATGGCCATGCCTAGAGGCGAGGTAAATCACCACGACGCATGGCGGCAGCGGCAGCGCCAAGATCCACGCTAACCCCCAAACGCTAGGGTTCGGGACGACATCAATCTGTCGCAGGAGAGCTCCATGCTCAAATCCTGCTGGACAGGAAGGACGGGCGTAGTCGACAACCTCCTCCTGCACCACGACGGCAACCAGAATGGCCCACGATGGCGAGAATCGTCGGCGGCGACATCACCGACCGCGGGGTCAGGGATAGAGGAGGAGAGGAGTGAGCTCGAGGGTGAGAGGCAGCGAGAGAGTGGGCTGAGTTGGGCCAGAACCCTTCGGGGTGGCTATTTTTACTATGTCTAATGGTACACAAGGGCCCAACAAGATTAAGCCAGCCCCAAAACCTTAAGGCCTATTTTTAATTAATAGAAAAGACCAAATTACCCCTAAACTTAATTAAATTCTAGAAAATAAAATAAAAATCCAAAAATTATAAATAAAATACTCTTGGATTCAAAAAATCCAAACTATCCAAATAAATTAAGATATAAAATTTTAGACATTTAAATTTTATTAAGAATTTTGTAATTTATATATTCCTTATGGAATTTTACAAAATTATTGAAAGATGACAAAAATAAATAAAAATCACTTTCATTATATATTAATTTTAGACATTTAAATTTTAATAACAATTTTTGATATTTAAGTGATAATTCCTAAAAGAATTATTAAATCAATAAAAGTCAAATAAAAGGGAAATAAATAAAATAATTCAATATATGTTATAAATATTAAAAGATAATAATTATAAATCCTTTATTATTAAAAAGAATTTTTATGGGGAAAATGCATATCAAGTTAAAAGATGCATTACATTACTCTGCATAATCATTTTTCTTCTTTAAATATTGTCCTTACCGGGCAATAATGATGTTTTTGTAGACATAGAAGCTCAAGGTCCAGTGCAAGCATCAAACTTCACTACCTTGCCATCACAAGGCAATTTCATCTCTTGCTCATGTCCTTTGAAGAGTCTTTATCAAAGTATTTGCAAATTGTGTGTTATCATTTATACTATAGTAAAAGAAAACACTATTTTCTCAAGATACTAAACTTTAGACATCATCCTAAGTGATGATGTGATGAAGCAATAGAACTTAGGGTTCTAATTGCAATAATGATGAACAAATAGGGATTAATAACCCATGACATCAGTGATTCTAGCGCCGTACATTACGCGTTAACCATGAGATTTGGAATGGGACGGAGAAGTCAGTTGTATCCTTTTCCTCTTGTATGGAGGCAAGACGACCTTAACATGACGTTGTGATTCCTTGTGTGGATCCAACATATGGGTGGGAACCCTTAGGCCCCACACTTTTGGTGTCTAGATTATCTATGAATGGTGTTTAGGGAGATAGTCCATGTTAATGGTACTAATCCGGGCATCACTAGGTCATAGAATCTTCGGAAAATCATCAGGGTTTTAGCCTGCCCGAAAGGGGGCTGAACGAAGGTGAGCTAGACGAAGGATCATGCAGACATATGAGGTCGCGGAGAGGGCAGTGATTGGCTTGGACCAACTACTAGGCCCCACATCATGGAATTGTGGACGGGAAAGTACGCCCGGTTGTGTAACAAGGAGTTGATCTCTCATGGGAAAAGTAACGCACCTCTGCAGAGTGTAAGAAATGTAACTTGTTACTCCCTGTTCCGGGAAGGAGCTACGAGCGCGGCAGGAAAGGAACTCCATGAAAGTTCTGGTTAACCTATGAAGGCTGATGGTCATAGATTTTTTTAATAATAAAATCAATCTTTGAAGAAAGATTTACAAAAATTGCATAGTGCCAAGGATTTATAATCCGAGGTGGTATTTAGAGCATCAAACTTCCCACCTTGCATATAATGAACTTGTTGGGGAACGCTGTTACTCATCCTTTCCTTTGATCCCTTGCTTAGACTCTGAGGATCTCGAAGACGTGCCAATGTATGCAGCCGAATGTCAAGAAGATGTGTTCTACGAGGAGCCTGACCTATCAGGAGGTGTTGAAGGAGTGGATTACAAAATCCGCTGTCGACGATAATGAATCCAACTAAGTATCCTAGTTAGTAGTAATCAACTGAGCCGAGCAGCACGAACTCTATAGAATAAGTTGTTGAGCTCAACTCCTAGTCGGAGTTGCTACTTTTAAATTCCGCTGAAACACTTTATATTTTGGGTTATAAGTTGAATCTTTTGAAGTCTTGAACTTCTGGTTTGTAACAATAATAATATGTGAATGTTTGTAATATGGACCCGCAATGTTTCTGTTGTACCACTCTAAGGGATGTGATATTTACAGAACGGTGTTCTTTGAGTGTCATGTCAACGACTATAGTGTACTACATATGCAATGGTATGCTGGGTCACCGCAGTTGGTATCAGAGCAAATTGCTTTGACCTTAGGTTGGAAACCTAGTAAAGGGTATTACCTGTAGGAAAGTTTAGCAACGATAAAGAATGCTCTAAAAGTATTATAATGGGTATTCAATTGATAATATTCCGTTATATATTTTAGTGAGATAATTCTTTGTTATGATGCAATATATTATTGGATACTAATCAAAACTATTTTTTCTGATATATAGAGATATGGCACCAAAGTTTCCAAAACAGACGTTGATAAGGAAAGAGGAGACTCTGGATGATTATCAAGGATCATTCACAGACCAACTTCGTCAACTTTTAAAGATCTTTAGTTGTCCAACTAGAATTCCAGTAAACACTATCACTTACCTTGATGGCCGGATGTTATCCAAGTATCGTGTGTGACATGGTTATACCCCACGGGTACATGATCTCAGCATACCTGGTTTATCCCAAGGAAGGCCCATGGCAGATGTACGCCGGCCCATAAAGATTTTCGGGTGGCCAAGGCCCATGACGCCTTCGGATCCTTGGAGAGCAAGACTAGAGTAGAAGGAAATTCAAAGGGGTAAAACCCTAGAACCTGTAACCGACTAGGTCTATGCCCAGGACCTGCCTGAGTCTATATAAAGGCTAGGAGGGCATGACCTAGATCTCTCTCTCTCTCATACTTACGCATACACACCTCCACGCCAGATCTAATCTGCGCACCCCTGTAACCTTCGGTTCCACCGTAATCAAGAGCAGACAAGCAGGAGTAGGGTTTTTCCTCCGGGGGCCTGAACCTGGGTAAACCTCGTGTCCCGTGTTGCTTGTTTGCTAACCAATCCGTGATCTCCATTATCCCCATCTTCTCCAAAACCCAAGTCCATAACAATGGGCATTGATGAGATCAAACCTCGTCAATTGGCGCCGTCTATGGGAACTGGGGACGTTGATTGTGCGATCGTGACGGTCCCAACCCGAACGATCGACAACTCTGCGACGACGGAGAGTCACCTCCTCTTCGGTGCTTTCGACTTCATCGCCCACTCACCGGCCACCATGAAGGACTTCGAGCATGTAGGCGACGGACTCGAGATCTTATTCAGGAGCTTCTACTTCCAGGTGGGGCAGACTGGCACCCTCCGCCTCCCTGAGCGGGTGCCCCTACCATCGATCAGGCCCGCTTCATGGGCCCCACACCCAGTGCTACACACATCATCAACAACAGATGAGTCCTACGACAGCAGCAGCTGCAAATCCGATCTGTGTGATCGGCCATCGGATGAAGGGGCCTACGGTTCCGGATCCGAAAGCTGTGGCAGCAGCGGACCAATCCACGAGCGCTACCAATGCGCCGTAGTCATCTAGAGCGATGTGGATCAGCAACCTCCCAACCCGCCGCCTTTCGAACCCAACCCTAACCCAAGCGATGTAAACGGCGGGAAGAAAGCCGGCCCCCTACCCGAAGGGGAGAACAACGGCCACGTCATCCGCCTCAACAAGGAGGGATGGGCCCAAGCACGCGCTGCCATGGCAGGCAGCACGGTCTTGCCTGCAGACGCCTCACGGGACCTACTGATGGCATACCACTTACTCCTCATCGAGGAGCACAAGAAACATGTCAAGATGCAAGAGACGCTTGACAAACGCAAGCAAGCAGCCTTAGAGTCCAGCGCGCGACGAGCTGCGCTCTCTGCCATGGGCATCGGCTCTAGCACGAATGGCAACCAAGTAAACAAGCACCGCTCTCGGTTGGATAACATGGATCCCAAAGAGCGCCGTGAGGTGACCCGAACCCTCCACACATCCTTCATGGAGATGGACGCCGACGGCAACATCATCCCGAAAACGCCGCAAGCTGCGATCATGGCAGCCACTGCGTACCTAGCGGCCCACCCACCTCCGGAGGGGGACCCGAAAAGAGCCATGCATAAGTCCGCACTTACCAGACTCGGACTCGTCGGAGCCACGCTCCACCAGGAAGCACCTACGGAGCCGAAGAAGAAAGCTCCGATCAGGTACGACCGCAGCCCCACCCCTTCATCCGAAGAAGAGGAACACGACCTTCCTCGAAGGAAGAAGAGCTCGCGCCATCATAACCGCGACTACGACGCCAGGGACGCGCTCACACAGCGCAAAATAGACAAAGCACGAGCCAAGCGCGCATGCTCGTCTGAATCCGAGATGGACAAAGACGAAGGAGAACTTTGCGGGGCCCGATGCTTCAGCAGATCTGTTCGACGAACAAAGATGCCGTGTAATTTCAAACTTCCCTCGGATACTCCGAAGTTCGACGGCACACAAGACCCAAAGGCATGGCTCAGCGATCACCTGTCATCCGTCAAATTGCACGGCGGCAACAAAGAAACCGCCATGCAATGCCTTCAGCTGCAGCTAACAGGCGCAGCTCGGATCTGGCTTAGCAGCCTATCCTTAGGGTCCATCCGAAGCTAGGAGGAGCTGGCTTATAGTTTCATCTGAAACTTTAAAGGCACTAGCAAGAGGCCCGCCTCAATCGAAGAGTTGCGGGCCTGCACTCAAAGAACGGGCGAATCCATTCGCTCGTACATACTACGCTGGTCCAACACCAAGAACTCCGCAGCACACATCTCCGAAGAGAGGGCTATCGACGCCTTCAAGGACGGCGTCAAGCGCCAGGACTTCAAGGAGGAACTCGGGCGCGTCAAGCCCAAAACACTCGACCACCTCATGGACATCGCCAAGAGGTGGGCCGACAGCGAAGACTCCGTCCACCGGGCACACTCGGAGGAAGAGGACGACTACGGCCGACGACGAGAGCGCCGTAGCAAGAGGAGATAGCGCGTCTACGATGATCGCGACGGACCCAACATGGTCACGGCCGGCTACGCCGACCGCCGCAACGACGCCAACCACAACAGCGGAGGATACCGCGGAGGAAACTTCCGCGATGGAGGACGCCCAGCACAGTCATGGCAGCGCCGCGATCGTGACAACGGACCCTCAGCATACGACAAACTTTCGGGTCCATGCACCATCCACTTCTACATCGACAAGCAGGATGGCAAGAAGAAGGCAAGCACATGCTCAAGGACTGCCGCGAGTTCCAGAAGCTCAGCGAAAGCATGGTTCAGATGAGGCAGCATGCCCCAATTCCTGCATTCGGAAACGCACCCGCGCCAGGTGAGGTAGCGCACGGAGCTCCTCCACCACCACCTATAGGAGGTCTGAACCAACCAGTCGCACCAGCACAGAACAACGTCGGGAACGGGTATCCCCCGCCAAAAGGAGCACTGATGATCCAGAAGGGGCGCCCCACGAATAGGGTGCAGAAGAAAATCACTCATCAGATCAACTTGGCCGTAGCAACTCCACCCGCCATCCCTGAGTACCTCAGCGGATCGGAGTCCTGCATCACGTTCAACCGTTCGGATCACCCTTGCTAGATCCCTCGCCCAGGTCATGCTGCTCTGGTGCTGGAGGCGCAGGTCGGAGGTTTTGAGATGAGCCGCGTCTTCATGGACGGCGGCAGCGGCATCAACCTGATGTTCGCAAGCACTCTAGCAGTAATGCGGATCCCGCAGTGCCGCCTGGAACAGTCAGACACAACGTTCCACGGCATCGTTCCAGGAAAGGGCATATTCCCCCTGGGCAAAATATGGCTCGACGTCATCTTCGGCAAACCGGATAACTTCCGACTCGAGCGGCTCGAATTCGAAGTGGTGGACTAACCATCGCAATACCACGCCATCCTCGGACGTGTAGCATTTGCAAGGTTCCTGGCCATCCCACATTACGCATACCTGCTACTCAAGATGCCAGGACCCAGGGGCGTCATCACAGTCCACGGGAGTTTCACTCGATCGGACCAATGCGACAGGGACTTCAACAGAATCTCCCAGTCCTTCGGCATGCAAGACGAGCTCGTAAAACTCCGCGAGGTGACGGATAATGGGGCACCCCCAGTCGCAAGACAAAATGCACCCGACATGTCATTCGACTCCACCGTCAACACAAAGAAGGTGCAGGTCCACCCGATGGACGCCTCCAAAACGGCGTTGATCGCCAACGACCTCAGCCCCGCATAGGAAAGCGCGCTCGTCAAATTCCTCCGTGAGCGCTGGGAAATCTTTGCCTGGTGTCCTGCGGACATGCCAGGAGTTCCCAGGGAATTCGCCGAGCACACACTCAACGTCTTTCCAGACACCAAGCCCGTCAAGCAGTCCATCCGGAGACTATCCGAGCCACGGGCCGAAGCTATCGGGAAGGAAATCAACAGACTACTCGCTACAAACATCATCAGGGAGATCAAAGAAAGCGAGTGGCTTGCAAATACAGTGATGGTCCCAAAGAAGGACACGGACATCCTGCGGATGTGCGTGGATTTCACGTCGCTGAACAAGCACTGCCCAAAGGACCACTTCCCTCTTCCTCGGATTGACCAGATCATCGATTTGACTGCAGGATGTGAGAAACTTCCCTTCCTCGATGCCTACTCAGGCTACAACCAGATTCGACTCAAGGTCGAAGATCAAGAGCAAATGGCGTTTATCACACCGTTTAGAGTGTTCTGCTACAACACAATGCCCTTCGGGCTAAAGAACGCAGGTGCCACGTACCAGCGATGCATGTAGGCATGCCTGAAGGACCAGATCGATCGCAACGTCCAAGTCTATGTTGACGACATAGTCATCAAAACCAGGGAGGCGAAGACGCTTATCGTCGATCTTCGCGAGACATTCGATAACCTCGACCTCTACAGGATCAAGCTCAATCCCGAAAAATGCGCTTTCGGTGTCCCATCAGGATAACTACTTGGCTATTTCATCTCCCAATGAGGGATCGAGGCGAACCCGAAGAAAATCCGGGCCATCATGGAAATGGAGAAGCCAAAGAATATCAAGGGTGTCCAGCAGCTCGCAGGGCAAATATCGGCATTGAGAAGGTTTATCAGCCGCATGGGCGATAAGGCCCTGCCATTCTACCAGCTGCTATGCAAGGCAGATAAATTCGAGTGGATGCCCGAAGCCGACGACGCATTCGAAAGTCTCAAGCGACTGCTCTCCACCTCGCCCGTTTTGGTCACACCAAAGGAGCGCGAGCCTCTGCTGCTGTACATAGCAGCCACACACCAGGTGGTCAGCACCGTGCTAGTGGTCGAATGACCCAAAGAAGGCAAAACCCATGGGGTCCAACGCCCAATTTACTATCTCAGCGAGGTATTGACGCCAACAAAACAGAGGTACCCTCACTACCAAAAACTCGCCTACGGCGTGTTCATGACGGCTCATTGGTTGAGCCATTACTTCCAGGAGCACCAGGTGATGGTTGTCAACGAGGCACCTTTAAACAACATCCTGAATAACCCAGAGGCCACAGGACGCGTGGACCTATGGGATATTGAGCTGTCACGCCTAGACATCGTCTACGAGAAACGACTCGCAATCAAGTCTCAGGTCCTACCGGACTTCCTTGTACACTGGATGGAGCTGCAGCTGCCAGACACCCCAGACATGTCGCAGTCATGGACGATGCACTTTGACGGCTCCAAGCGTGAAGCCGGAGCAGGAGCCGGAGTCATACCGACCTCCCCGCAAGGCGACAAGATGAAGTACGTCCTCCGGATGAAATTCCGAGCTTCCAACAACGAGGCCGAATACGAAGCCCTCATCCATGGCATGAGGATGGCAAAAATCTGCGGCGCAACGCGCCTGGTCATCTACGGTGACTCCAACCTCGTCGTCCAACAGACGATGAATGAGTGCGACGCACACGCCGAAAACATGATCGCGTATCGCGCGCTCTACAACGCACTCGAAGGAGAATTCGACGGTTGCGAGCTTCAGCACGTCGGAAGGGAAAGAAATGAAGAGGCCGATAGACTCGCCAACATCGGCTCCACCTGCGCCAAGATACCACCAGGTGTGTTCCTCGAACAGATCTGCATGCCATCCATCAAGCGGAAATTCCCCAAGGATCACCGAAAGCGAGAACACTCGGAGCTCGCTACGAAGGTCGAAGGACCGAGAACGGACACAGAGGTCGCTATGGTCAACCTGATGCAGGTCATGGCAGTCGAAGAAACCTGGACGCGACCATACCTCTAGTTCTTGATAAACGGAGAACTGTCTGACGGCCCGACAGATGCCCGGCGCATATCTCGCCGGTCGAAAGCTTTCACCATCATCAATGGCGAGCTGTACAAGCGTAGTATTATGGGTGTACTACAAAGATGCATCACCATCAGTGACAGGAAAACCATCCTCCAAGACATCCACGAGGGCATCTGCGGCCATCACGCAGGCAGGCGCTCCCTTGTCGCCAAAGCTCTACGAGCCGGATTCTCTTGTGCGGCCATGAAGCGTCTAAAGGACATCGTACGAAGATGCAAGGGGTGCCAAAGGTTCGCCGACAAACCACACGCACCCGGGTCAGAGCTCAGGCCCATACCTATAGCCTGGCCCTTTGCTCAATGGGGCCTCGACATGATTGGCAAACTGCCAAAGTCCTCGAAAGGGGGGCACGTCTACCTCCTGGTCGCAGTTGACAAATTCACCAAGTGGGTCGAAGCCATGCCGGTCACTAACCAAAAGGGCAAGACCGCCGTAAAATTCTTTGAGTCCATTGTCTATGAGTTCGGATGCGTGCGGCATCATCACCGACAATGGATCGAACTTTATCTCCAAAGAATTCCAAGACTTCTGCGAAGGCCTCGGGATCAACATCACATACACCTCAGTGGCACACCCGCAAACGAACGGGCAGGTGGAAAAGGCCAACAGCCTAATCGGCGCTGGCATCAAGAAGCGCCTCATGAGCCCACTCGAGCGAAAGGTCGGAGCCTGGATGGAAGAGCTACCATCCGTCCTATGGAGCTTGCGCACTACGCCAAACAGCTCCACCGGCTACACGCCGTTCTTCATAGTGCATGGAGCCGAAGCCGTGCTACCAGCCGAAGTACTCCACCAGGCCCCCCGGGTCGTCACTTACAGCGAAGCCGAATCCACGGCTGCACTCGAAGACAGCGTCGACACACTCGACGAGGCAAGAGACATAGCAGCAGCTCGATCAGCGGTGTACCAGCAGAGTCTCCACAACTACCACAGTCGCCGGCTGCGCCCAAGGTCCTTCGTCGATGGAGACCTCGTCTTGCGACTCAAGCAAGAGCGACCGAAGAAATTCGAGTCACCATGGGAAGGACCCTACATCATCACCGAAGTCATCCCAGGTGGCGCCTATCGCCTCAAACACGTGGAGTCTGGAGTCGCATACTCGAACCCATGGAACATCGCGCACTTGCGACGATTATACCCCTAGCTATCTACCCATTTACTTTCAATAAGGCTATTCAGCCAAGGCTACTTAGCCGAACAATGTACTTCCTCCATTATGATATAAATAAAGCTAAGTGTCTCGCCCCAAAATTTTCGTTTTGCTACTTGCACCCTTACTTCATGCTAAAAACGCACTCGGGGGCTCCCCCCCACCTCACGATCTCATCGACTGAGGATAACACGTGTATACCTGAGTAGCTGATCACGTCAGGCTAACAAAAAGGACACGTACGCAAACAAAGCACTACGTGCTCAAACAACAACTGCATCTTTATAGCAAAAGGGCAAAACATGCCTAGACAAATACATACAAATTTTACATCTATCTCTTTTACAGGTACTACCTATTCTGAAGAATAACTTGAGCATGCTGCTCAAACAAATCTACGACCTATTCGGCATACTGCCTTACAGCCACATAATGCGGACGCATATCCCACACACCACCATCCCGCCGAAGAGGTGGCCCAGCCGCTACAGCAGACAAATCTACATCAGGGCGGTGCAGCCTCACAAGGGACAAAGCAGCCTTCACTCCTGCGACGAGCTGTTACCGCACCAATTCCTTTACATTATTCACGTTCCGAAACTTCGACAGAAGACCAGCAAGGTTTGTTGGCACGGCATCCAGTGGAAACATAACATGCAGCACTGACACAAGTGACGTCTGCACCTGACGAAGCACCCACGAAACTTGGTGCACACGATCTTGCACCGTCGCAAGGACCATGGAACAGTCACGATCCATCCAGAAGAACCTGCCGGCTTCCATGTCTTGTTGAGTCAAGCAATTGACCCGAACAGCAACACGCTCTTTCTTCTCCCTCGGAGCAAGGTTAGCACCTGCGATACTCGCACAAGAATAAGACGCAAGGCCAGCAGGCGCATCCGAAGAACTGAGCTGCAGCTCAAAACAAAGAACAACTTACATTGAAGCTGCTCAGACAGTCGAAGCAGTTCCGCCATCAAGTACTCCTCTCTGGCTGCACCGCGATCTGCCTTGGACTTCCAAACGTCGGCGTGACCATGCACCCCAAGCAACTCCTCCTCAAGACTACGAACACGGTCTCGAAGAAATGCAAGTTGTGATGAATCATCCAAAGATGGCCGCAGCCGCGCTGCAGGCGAGTTGTCAACGGGATCAGCACCCGAAGGAACCTAGAGCAGCAGAAAAGCAAAGGACATAAACACTCTGACGGAGAAGAACACAACTCAACAAAATTCATTAAGTGGATAAAGGCCACTACGTGGCGCAGTGATTTTGTTCTTCAACATAATTACAGCAAAAGAAGATTACAAACTATCCTACAGCTACAACGCCTAAGACGCGGCATCCTGAGTAGCCTCGGAGCCGGATTGCCTCGCCTTGGCTTCCCCCTGCTGCCGTATCACATACTCGGCCAGCAGATCAATCAGCTTTGGCCCATATCGCTTGCAGCGAGCAGAATAGGTAGCAAAGGCTACCTCGGATCCATCCGCGGTCGTCGGCATCCGGGAGGTGATCTGGGGAAGCTCTAGCCGCCAAAGCCATCGCCAGCCCGACAGACGCGCCGATGCCCATACGCTTGCGCTTATGCGCCATGGCGCCTTTGACAATGCCTCCGCTAGGGCGTCAACATCATCAAGGGCCGCACCCTTGGGGACAAGCTCCTTGTAGAAGCGGCCAAGGACCTCCTTGGCCTTGGCGAGTGAGCTGACGACGGTGCTGTAGCGATCTTCGACCGCTGCAGTAGCATCATATAGAGCACTCCCGTGCTCCAGAGCGCTGCGGTCAAACTCGATGCCTGCGGCATCTGAGACAATAAAGAAAAGGAATGAAGGAAGCATCGCAGAAGAAAGACAATAAAACAAAAAAAGAGGCAAAAGAAGATACTCACCCGAAACAGCCTTGGCAGCAGCCATGAGCTTGCCTGCCACCTCTCTTTCACGCAGCGATGATCGCGGTGGCATTGCTCCCTCATGGTCCGTGGCCTCCTGCTGCAGGCGTTCCTTAGCCTCGGCCGAAGTGGCCAGCTCCAGCTCGAGGCGCTCTTTCGCACCAATGGCGACCTCGGCCTTCTTCTCCGCTTGACCGAGGCTCTTCTTGAGAGCATCAATCTCACGGAGGGAAGTGTTATGCTCCTCTGCATTCAAAATAATACAAGCATCAGATAACAAGACAAGAATACAAGAAGAAAGAAGCAATAAGGCATACAAGTACCTCGAAGCTGTTGGAGGCTGGTCTCCAGCACCAGGTGCTCCTGCACCAGTCGCTTGGCATCCTGCACAAAAGGCTGCAGGAAGAAGACCTACCAGTCAGGAAAAGGACTCGGGGGCTACGCCCAACAGAAAAGAACAGAAGCAAGAATACACACACGAAAACGCTCAGGGGCTCCCCCCGAGACTCGAAGAAAGAACAAGACAAGAAAACTTTTTGCAGATGCTCGGGGGCTTCCCCCGTGGCAGGAGACAAAACTACTTACATGCTCTGATGGCGACTCCGAAGGCCCGCTCGCAGCCTTCTGAGGCGCAACCACCTGAACCTCCTGCAGAGAAGGGACCGGCATAGCACCCTCAGAGGTAGCCACCATCTGAGGAGGAGGAGACGCAACTTTTAACTCCCCCATCATCTCCCGAGCACCATCGCTGGAGGAGTCGTGGGAGGAGTGCCTGCACAAGGAAAAATTAGCACAAGTACAAAGGTCAACAGCAAAAGGAAAGCAGTACAAAGGAAACTTACGAGTCTAGTGAGCTCAGGTTGAAGACGGGAGGAGTCCTTCAGGCTCTCTTCTCTTCCTTCTTCTCTTCCTTCTTTTCTTCCTTTTTCCGCTTCGCTGGCGGGTGCGGCGCTACAGCTCGCACGGGAAGAGCAGAAATGGGAGAGGAAGAACCTCCATGCCCGTCACTGTGATGCTCAAGGCACAGAGGGTTCCTGTAGCATCCCAATTGTCTAACAATTGCAATGCTACTAGCCTAGTCTATATAGATGCTACTTCATACATATAATTGTTGCATCATAATTATATCATGCTCATGTCATCATGCCTCCTTGCATTTGAGCATCATATAAAACCCTTTTCCATTTGGTTCTTATCTCATATGCATTGCAAAATGTATTTGCCTCTTGATATTTTATTTGGTTCTTGATATATTTGTTTAATGCCCAAGTTGAGTTGGGGGCATATCTTTTATTAACTCCACCACCTTTCTTTCACCACCTTATAATTCCACCATCCAACTAAGTATGAGCTTGGCATTTATTGGTTTTACCTCTAGCTCATGTGGGTTGGGATGGATCCAATTCTTTTCCACACGCTCCCATATATGCACCATGTTGTTTTCACATTATGGACATACGAGAGCCACATGGCCATCTTTGCATGCCTTGTGAGTGGGACCCTTTTTCCTAGCTTCCACATGGATTATTATGGATTATGCTCATGTTGGGATATTTTTGGGACTATTGAGCATCTAGTGGCATATACACACTGGCAAGTCCCATTTGTATTTCAAAATGGTCTTCTCCATCTACTCCACATGGGGCATCCTTGTTAATTCTTTTTGCTTGGCCTTTATACCAATTTTGGGAGTGCAAAATAATAATGCCATGCAATAATATTGTTTCACAAAAACAAGCATAGCATTAATTAATTTTGCATGGGCCATGCAAGTACCCCTTTTGCTTGTCATTTGGATTTTATTTGTTTTTGGAGTGGATCATCTCTATCTCTATCCCTTCTTTTGGTCTTGATCTATGGTGATCTTGCTTAAAACCCCACCACCATGTCCATCTAGGCCATCATACCCTTCTCTTCTTCTCTCTCTTTTGGCTATCTTGTTTGAGCTTGCTTGATCATGATTGAGCTTGCCAAGGGATTGCTACCACCTCATCTTTCCTCTCTCTCTCATCTAAACCTACTCCATCATCACCATACCCATACCCCATCTAAACCTAAACCCTAATCTACACCTAATCTAATCAAACCCTAACCACCACATTACCCTCTCTCCCTCCCTTAGCCTCTCCATGCCGAGCCCCTGCCGAGGCTACCCCACCTGGCCACCCTGGCCCACCTAGCTACACCGAGCCTAGCTACAAACCCTATCCCGAGCCTCCCATCTACCCAACCCTAGCTCTACCCGAGGCTACTTCCCCTCTCCCTCTCTTCTCTCCCTGCCTAGTGGCCCCTAGCCCGAGCCTGCCCCTGCCTCCTTGGCCCCGTCCTCTGGCCCCACCTAGAAGCCACCCCCTGCCCTGCCGTGTCCCAGCTCTAGCACGTGAAAGAGGAGGAGGAAAGGTGGCACCGAGCCACCTTTTCCATCTACCCCGCGCCACACGCTCCTCTCCTCTCCCTCTCTGCTTTACCTCCGCCACACGACACCTCTGCAATCCTAGATCCCCCCAGACCGCTCCCCTCTCTCCCTGCCTTCCCTCACCACCGTCTACCCCGACGCCGGCCACCGTCGGCTCCACCTACGCTTCCCCGATCCAGCCCGCGAGCGCGACGTGGAGGTGGTCGGGAAGGACGAGGAGGCTTCCTGCCCGACCAAGACTGTCGGAGGAGGAGAAGGGCCAGCCGGAGTTCACCCAGCGTCCGCGGAACCCTAGCTCGCCGGCTTACGCCTCGGCAGCGATCGCCGCCCTACCAAACAACCGCACCACCAAACTCCCGGTGAGCCCACGATCCTCCTAGACACGCTCTGCCTCTCCGTGTCGCCCTAGCCTCGCCGAACGTTTTCGTCGAACAGTCTCTGCGCGCCGCTGTGCTCTGGCGTCTGCACGCTCTCGCGTCGCGGAACCTCACCTAACCGTCCTGCCGTTCCCTAGCACCAAGCCCTAGCCAGTCCAGTGGTCGCCGCCGCCGTGCGCACGCGTGAGGTCGCGACTTCGAACCCCGTGTGTCGTGCCCCGCGTCGGTCGGCATCGATCTGTCCGCGGTGCAGAGGAAGCAGATCTACAGTACGGCCATGGTCGTTTTGCGTTTAACCCCCTGTACCTTTTTGTGGCTAAACCCGCGGTCCGTTGAGCCCCACCGTCAGCCTCGCGTTCATTTTTGCAGTTAGCACCCCCAGCTTTCCAGGCTCCCAACCCGCGATCCCCAGCTGGGCCACGT
The DNA here is from genome assembly GCA_023614405.1 of Avena insularis. Lineage (NCBI taxonomy): Eukaryota > Viridiplantae > Streptophyta > Magnoliopsida > Poales > Poaceae > Avena > Avena insularis. Next base: position 81,481,822 of record CM042695.1, on the reverse strand, counting down.
GGTTAGCAAAGGCTCACCATTGGGCCTGGGCCTTAGCCTCGAGCCCAATGCGCCTCACGAGTCGAACTAGCCCATGGTGTAAAACGCGTTTACACTGCCTTGCTGCTGAGTCAGCAGTGGCCCACTAGACAGTGTTTGTGGCTAGCTTAGCTTAGGTACAAAAAGTTTTTCTGTAATCTGTTTTAATTCAAACTTATTTTTAAATTAATTCAAATTCAAATTTAATTTCTATTTTTAAATTACTTTTAAAATACAAACTCAAATAATACAAGTAATATATGTTTTCAAATCAGAAAAATGTGAGGAATTCAAATATAGCCTTCAAAATATATTTTGAACACTTTATTTTCCAAGTTAATTAAAATTACAATAAAATGCCCTTTTGTCTTAATTAATTAATAACTTTTGTTTTATAACTTCAAATTTAACAAATAATATGTCTAAAATGATTAGATCGACGAGACCTTTCAGTTTATGCAATCCTTTGTCTGTTTTGCAGCATGCATCATATAAATATATTGTATACAGCAACTAAAATGAGAATAAAATGTGGCCAAAACCTAATATAATGCTTTATTATTGTTTTCCACACCTCAACCATGCCATGCTACTTTATTGCCATGCAAATTGTGCACCATTCATCATGGCATGATTGTTTGCTTGATGCACTTATTCCATATGCTTGTGCACTTTATTTATGTTAGCCCTTGTTTGTTTGGTTCTTCTTCGAATAGACGCTAAGCAGGGGATATATCAAGAGAACCAGGAGCACTACCCAGATCCATCCCTTGCTTCAACTGAGCTGCCAGGCAAGCACTACCACATGCTTTCATACATACAGTACCTATTGCCTCTATCTTATTCTTGCATCATTGAGTCGCGACTGCATTAATCTGAATCCCAAGTATTGCATAGCCTTTACTTTTAAACCCCACCGAAGCTTGTTCCTCCATCCCATGAGCCATTACTACAGGAGTTGTTTGAGCCATGCGAGTCGTAGAACAGCATGTGTAGGGTATGTGAGTGTCTGATGGATAACGAGGTACCTAAACAACTTAACCTGAGTAGTAATGGGATAACTAATGAAAGTGGCATCGGTGAGCCATATTCGCTATTTGGTTTTTCAGGCTCACTTGTGTCCGTAAGACCCCGAGTACTTGATTCTGTTCCAAGAATATTCGCTATCCACATCCAGGAGGCTTATGAACCCCCGAGCGAGCTTGATTCATTCTTATTTCTTGGGGCCACAAACTAGTTTGAGGTTTTATTTACTATCTGTACTTATGCCATGCTTTCTTGCTTTATTTAAAATTGTGCGAGAGCACACATCTTGTATTTAGGAAAGCGGAGTGTTTTAGCGGTGTCGACAAGCCAGTCACATTTGGGTTCCCGATCGTTCCACGATTGGCGCAAACCTTGAGGCCGTCTGAGTCAGTTAACCGTTGCGGGTAGCTCAATGGGGTGGCCCTGAAATATTTCTGAATCTGTGATCGCTTTGTCTGGATCGTTGGGTTTTGATTTGGTTTTCGAGGCATATCAGTGTGTGTTGCTATTTGTGCACCCTGCGGTAAAACTTTCAAAAGCGTGTCCACGGTTATGGACGACTTGGAGCACGTTTCTCGATCATAGACAAGCATAACTAAAGTACCGCTTTTAATTTGACTAGACTAGGTACGACTAGTAAATAGTGCAACACTCATGGAATGAATAATAAAACTGCCAGCGGATGGGGGTTGTTAAATCGCTTCCTCGTCGGTAAGCGAGGAGGAGGATGGATCTGTTAAGATTACCGTTATAACTGTTGTTATTAATTCACGGACATCCGTCTATCTCTGGTTAGGCGGATGGTTAGCGAGTATCTATAGAATTGCTAGGGTTTATCTTTTGCTGCAATTGCGTCACCCAGGTTGTGTCCCCTTTAGAGGCATAAAGACTTGCTGAGTACCCCTAGGGTCTCACACGATAAATTATTGGTTCAGATGAACAGGTACCCTCGCAAGATGGATACTGGGTGGAAGAGACGGACGATGTGGGCAACGATCATTCGGTGTAGAGATTAGAAGCGGGGATCCGTGAGATCGTGGGCGGGATGTGCTTATTTATGGGGCATCTTATGCCGATTTGCTTCTTATCCGTACTCGGATTTTGTCTTCCGCTTCCGCTTGATACTCTGATGTTTGATGTATGAGGAGATATCCTAAACTATTATATCTATCTAGGATATTTGGATCTTGCCGTATGGCGTTGCTATATTTCCTTTCTTTTTAGATGGAATGGCTCTGATGTACTATTGTATGGTGGCTTGCATACATACTCATTTGTGTATGTAGTTGATCCCTTCGCCTGCCGATTACGCCGCCCGTTCTTGTCCCGATGTTTGGAAATGGTTGGGACGGCCGAAAGGTCTACTTGTGAGTGGCATTTGGGCCCCGCCGTACTATTTCAACCATTTCTGATCATCCAGGCTTGTACTAGGAGCGTAATTCACCGAGGTAGTTACAGTTCCTGGGAGTCGGAGGAGTCGAGGCATCTGAAGACTCGCTGGAACTCCGTGATCGTTTGCGAGTATGGTCCTCGCTCAACTCATTGGCCTCTTCAAAGGAGATCGTCTGTTGCAGACTCGGTTATGGAATCCACCACATCATTATTCGGAGCATCCGAAAATATTTCGGGTAATGGCGGCACCATACCCGACACCTTGAAGCTCTGCAGAAAAGAAGAGACTTTGTTAGCAAACAAAATAAAATACATATGCAGTCGACAAAAGCGCTACGCGCACGAATCTACACCTGTGGAACGGCCAGCGTAGAAGAAAATGGAGGAGTCAGCGACTTCCCCGGATGTCCTCTCCAGCCTTGTACTTCAGCAGCGTATGAAGGGCCCTGTCGAGATCTCCCTGGGAGAGCTTCTCGGCCGAAACCCTCGTCGGATCACGGCGCCCAACATAAAGAAACATCGGGTGCGCCCTAGCCTGGAGGGGCTGCACCCGACGCTCAAGAAACGTGCGGATAATATCCACACCGTTCACTTCCTTCTCCGGAATCAACTGGAGATCCTCCACTCGATGGTAGAGAGCCTCTATCTCCGCTACCTCACCATCCAAGATCTGGTTTTTCCAGGACCTCTTTGGCTCAATTATTTGGGAGGAGTCAAAAGGAGCAAGACCAAAATGCTACCCAGCCACTGTGGAATCGCGAATGTAAAACCATCGCCTCCGCCAGTACTGGACAGATTCGGACATGGAAAAATAAAAGAAAAGAATATTGGCCTTGAGGGAGATGATGCAACCCCCAATGGGATATACACCATCCGAACCAGATTGCCTCTTCACGTAATAGAGTTTCCGGAAGAGGCCAAAGTCTGACTCGATCGAGCCGACACTTTCATGAAGTGATAAAACAAGCAATGTGAAGAAGAGAATTGGGGAAAGATGATGCACTTGGATGCAGAGAAGAAAAGCAGCCACGAAGGAAGTCATGGACTGGGAAGGAAAATCCGCGAATAACGAAGGCAAGGAACATAACTCGATACACAGCAGGGGGACGGGGGATTACCTCATTGCCTGGGAGTTTAACGGCCTCCCTATCCTGCGGGATCAAGCCCCGCTCGCGAAGCTTGCGGAGATCACTCTCCCGCGTCTTCGATCGCCGCCAGCTACCGTCCGTGACACGGGTAGCGGTGGCGCCTTTCTTCCCTCCGGCGGCGCAGGTACCAGCCGCAGATGAAGACTTCTTCGGTTTCACCATCGCGGTACGGTGACGCTGGCGGTGAGAGCGCAGAAGGGAAGAAGGAAATGTGAAGGGATATTCCAGCGTGCAGCAAGAACTCTTAGAGCACAAGGAGGCAGTGAAAACGAGAATAGATGCGGTGAAAACAAACCGCAGTTTTCCCCAATGATTATAACGATGAAGACGACGCACGACAACCTTCCATCGAGAAGACCTAACGCCAACGGCAGGATCTAGCCATACACGTGTCAGCATCGCAACGAATCATCGCTAACACACCGTCCACTACGCGCAGAAATCGAGGCGACGCCGTAATTATCTCCACGCCGCACGTGACCGGTCAATTCAAGGTCAGAAAGTGGGACCCACGTCCGTTCATTCAAGACATCTCTGGCGCAGCAGACGCTTGAGGTCATCGATCGTCAGCACTGACGTCATCAAAAGCTATACTAGCAACAGCTGCAATTTCTTCGGCTTCAAAGTTAAGAGTACTCACTCGAATCTACGATTCGAATAATTACTCGGGGGCTACTCCTATCAGGAGCGCTGGCCGCGCACCCGAAGGATGAATAGAAGCGAACTATTTCTTCGAGTCCTACGTCGAGTCTACGACTCCACTACGGACTCGGGGGCTACTCCCATAGGGAGGATGAATTTAAGCATCCGAAATTTTTTGTGTCCTACGGACTTATCACTGAACAACGTCTGAATTAAAAATCTCTGCTCGAGTCTTCGACTCGAACAGACACTCGGGGGCTACTCCCATAGGGAGCGCTGGTCGCGCACCCTATGATTTCTTCAACTGCGATCTTTCGGATCAGCATGCAAAAACTTTTCGACAACTCTGCCCCAACTAGACTCTAAGTGAGTAACATTCTCCTTGGCCACCCGAAACACCTCCGCGGTGATAAATATTCGGATGCTGTGTCTGCGACACAAAGATAAGACCTACAGATATCATCTGATAGCCTGGCAACGCACACGACTGCGCTCTGCTAGTAAAAACCCGTGCCAACAGGCGCGATGAAAAATCCCGACGGACGCGTTGGGTACATCAATTAAATCCACTGGAATTCCACTCCTGTAAGTCCTTTGCGGCTTAGTCGAATTACGCCAGCATATGTTCCAGGTCCGAGTTGAGGGACTCGAACCTGAAGAAGATCATGTTGTTTCGTCCTAAGACAGTTAACTGACCCTGATCCGTCGGGAGAGTCAGGCACACGCATCAACAATCACTACACATAAACTATTGAAATACATAGTTACACCCGAAGGATTGAAGAGTCCTCAGCCGAATCTACGATTCGACTGATCACTCGGGGGCTACTGACATGGTTATACCCCATGGGTACATGATCTCAGCATACCTGGTTTAGCCCAAGGAAGGCCCACGGCAGATGTACGCCGGCCCATGAAGATTTTCGGGTGGCCAAGGCCCATGACGCCTTCGGATCCTTGGAGAGCAAGACTAGAGTAGATAGGAAATTCAAAGGGGTAAAACCCTAGAACCTGTAACCGACTAGGTCTATGCCCGGGACCTGCCTGAGTCTATATAAAGGCTAGGAGGGTACAACCTAGATCTCTCTCTCTCATACTTTCGCATACACACCTCCACGCCAGATCGAATCTGCGCACCCCTGTAACCTTCGGTTCCGCCGTAATCAAGAGTAGACAAGCAGGAGTAGGGTTTTCCCTCCGGGGGCCTGAACCTGGGTAAACCTCGTGTCCCGTGTTGCTTGTTTGCTAACCGTTCCGTGATCTCCAGCATCCCCATCTTCTCCAAAACCCAAGTCCATAACAATGGGCATTGACGAGATCAAACCTCGTCAGTGTGAGTATCCAACTCCCAGAGGAGCTTGGATTATATCATGATCTACCTATAGGAGAAGGTAGGAGTCATTTAGCAGCATATCATGTTGCGGTTGTGGAGGCGGTAGCTAATATCCGGGAGCATAAAACCAAGGAGTTGGAAGGTAGCACATTTTCTGTGATACCTCATGATTCTATAGACTCGGAGCCTACACCGGATCATCTTACTCTAGTTAAGAAGCATCCTAAGTTAGCTTCCAAGTTTATGGATAGATATCGAACACTCGTTGCGTCTTTTTACAAGACACATCAAGTGATTGTTGAAGATAAAAATGATATATTAAAGGATCTAATTGATCTGGAAAGGAGGAAGCAGTTAGCATTCCAGTTAGAAAAGGAAGCAGGTAGTAGCGCAACACCTATCTTTAAGGATATACCTATAGATCCTGAATCTTTTATACCATATCCTTATTCACTAAGACCTGAACCTATACATGATCCTACTATGGATATGAGGTATGCAGTACCACAGGGCTCGGAGGATGGTTCTGACTCAGAACTTCCTATTGAGAATTCGGATGGTTGGAGAATGGGATCATATGAAGCATCTCATGAACACCAGATGTCCATAGATGGTTCTGACAGAAATGTTGGACAATCTAGCTGGATGGGTGCAAGAATTAACCCTAGTAACAGTAGTAGAAATACCATGTCAATAGATAATCAGGGTGAAGAAGAAGATCCTGAGGAGAGAGTGTTTGAATCATCAACATCTTCTTAAAAACCAGGGAATATAAATTATCCAGTGTTTAACTATCTTGCCCAAGGGAGCACCTGGGAAGCACCAGGATTTGCGTATCCTGTTGACAACTCAAGGAATGAAGCTTAGGAGATGCAGGCGGGAGATAATGTTGAATATGTTTCTAAAGACTTTTCAGCTGAGCTGGAGGGAGTCAATGTGCTCAGGTTGAGTAATGACTCAAGTCCTGATACTTCAGATACAGAGTATGTTCCTTCTAGAAGGCCATTTGTTCCACAAACTATGTGACGAACAACACGTCATCACAGTTGGACATCAGGCATGTATGAGGAGAAATTGAGGTATGCAACTCATCTTCTGACTGGACCTACAACATCATGGTGGGAGAATAAGTTGGCCATGCAACAACCAGGAAGGGAGTTTACCTGGGAAGAGTTCAAGCAGAGATTCCGTGAATATCATGTTCCGGAAAGTGTTATGGAGTTGAAGCAAAGAGAATTTGAGGAGCTTCAGCAGGGATATACTAGTGTCATGAAGTACATCCGAGAGTTTATTCAACTGTCTCGCTATGCTGGGGAGGATGTCAACACTGAAGAGAAGCGGAAGAAGCGCTTTCTGCGTGGATTAAATCCATTTGTGAAGATGCAGTTGAGGTTGGCTAATAAGCAAACTTATCAGGAGTTGCTAGATGCAGCTATTACCTTCAAAGATGACTACAAGAATGTCCAAGAGGATAGAAGGAAGAGAGCTAAGAAGGAAACCAAGAGGATACAAGCGAGCAAGCCCAAGCCCAATTTGGAATTCAAACCAATAAATAGGCCCTATAACAACAACAATACCAATCGGAGTGCAAATCCAAATGCAAAGAATGTTATATGTCACAATTGCAAACTCCCAGGGCATATTAGTAGGGATTGCCTGAAACCAGTAATTGTATGTCACGCTTGTGGTCAGAAAGGTCACATCAAGCCCAATTGTCCAAGCACACCACAAGGTGGTTGGCCGGCTCGAGATGGAAGGCAAGCCAGTGGAGGAAACAGACAACCCAATAAAGGAGGGAATAATGGCAAGAACAACAATGGAAAGAGTAACAGACCTACCGAGAAACTGAATTGTGCAACCCTCGAGGAGGTGGATAATTTGGAGCATGCAGTGATAGGTACGCTCAATATCCTTACCAATCCCGGCAAAGTTCTATTTGATACTGGTGCAACTACTTCATTCATTTCTGAAGAATTTTGTGATAAGTACGGGATTAGAAGGGCAACGTTAGAGAACCCTATGACCGTAGTTACGACAGGGGGAAATGTGATTATACGCCACATAAAACAAGATCAGGCTATCTCGACCTATGGTTGTACATATTTCATAGACCTTTATGTGATTCCTTTGAAGGGGATTGCAGTAGTGCTGGGAATGGATTGGATGATGGAACACGGAGCTCAGATAAATTGTGAGGAGAAAACTGTCTCAATCAAAACTCTAAGTGGAGCAAGGATAGTTTACCAAGCAGATAAGCACAGTCATATCATGGTGGATCTGCAGTTGAACTCAATGAAAGAGGTCAAATTGGAAGAGATTCCTATAGTAAATGAATTTCAAGATGTTTTTCCAACAGAGCTACCGGGAATGTCACCATAACGGGAGATAGAGTTCACTATTGACTTAATCCCTGGTACAACACCAATAGATCAAGCACCATATAAAATGGGACCCAAAGAGTTAAAAGAACTCAAAGAGCAAATTGATGAGTTAGCCAGAAAAGGATTTATTCAGGAAAGTGTATCTCCATGGGGAACACCAGTAATCTTTGTGGATAAGAGAGATGGTGGAAGAAGGATGTGTGGAGATTATAGAAATCTGAACAACGTTACTATCAAGAATAAGTATCCTTTACCAAGAATTCAAGATTTGTTCGATCAAGTGAAAGGAGCCGGAGTATTTTCAAAGATCGATTTAAGATCTGGATACCATCAAATAAAAATCAAACCGGAAGATGTTCCAAAGACAGCATTTGTCTCAAGATATGGACACCCTGAGTATCTGGTATTACCATTTGGTTTGACCAATACACCGACAATATTCATGAATCTGATGAACAAGATCTTCATGCCATATTTGGACAAGTTTGTCATAGTTTTTATTGATGATATTCTGATATATTCCAAGGATAAGGAAGAGCATGCTGATCATTTGAGAATAGCATTGCAGACTCTAAGGGAACACAAACTTTATGTTAAGTTTAATAAGTGTGAATTTTGGCTAGATGAGGTAGAATTCCTCGGTCATGTGACCAGTAAGGATGGAATTGCTGTGAATCCATCTAAAGTTCAGTCAGTACTAGAGTGGACTGCACCAATCAATGTGAAGCAAATTCGAGGTTTCTTAGGAATGACTGGTTATTATCGGAGATTCATTGAAGGTTTCTCCAAAATAGCCGAACCAATGACCAAAATGTTAAGAAAGAATACACCATTCAATTGGGATGAGAAGTGTGAAGCAAGTTTTCAAGAGTTGAAGACTAGGTTAACCACAACTCCAATCTTAGCAGTTCCTGAAACAGGGAAGGACTTCACAGTATATTGTGATGCATCTAAAGAAGGTTTGGGTTGTGTATTAATGCAAGATCGGAAAGTGATTGCTTATGGTTCAAGACAACTGAAACCACATGAAGTCAACTATCCAACTCATGATTTAGAGTTAGGAGCCGTAGTTTTTGCGCTAAAAGGATGGAGGCATTTCCTATATGGAGCCAGATGTGAGTTATACACTGACCATAAAAGTCTCAAATATTTCTTCACTCAAAAGGAATTAAATATGAGACAGAAGCGTTGGTTGGAACTAATCAAGGATTATGATTTAACAATCAACTATACTCCAGGGAAAGCAAATGTTGTAGTTGATGCTTTAAGCAGAAAGAGTGCAGATATTCAGCCTAGCAATAGGGAGATACCAAAAGAGTTACAAATGGACTTGGAAATATGAGAGCTTCAATTCATCAGAACAGAGGTTCTTGGAGGTCTAGCTACTATGCATGTAGTTGCAGAGCATGATAGTGATCTTAAGCAAGAAATTTTTAGACATCAAGCAAAAGATTCTTTTATTGCTGAGGAAATTCGGAGGATATCGCAAGGGAAAAATCAGTTTTTCGCCTTGGAGAATATGAGTCCTTATGGTTTCAAGACCGTCTTTGTGTTCCAGATGTGACTGAGATTAGAAATGTCATACTCAGAGAAGCACATGAAACGCCGTATTCTATACATCCAGGAAGTACCAAGATGTATATGGATTTGAAAGAACTATTCTGGTGGAATAACATGAAAAGGTATATTGCTAAATATGTATCTGAATGCCATACTTGCCAAAGGGTAAAGGCTAAACATCAAAGCCCAGCAGGACCATTACAACCTTTAGAAATTCCTGAATGGAAGTGGGAAGAAATAGGTATGGACTTCATCACAGGATTTCCCATGACACCAAAAAGGAAGGATATGATATGGGTAATTGTGTACAGACTCACTAAGAGTGCACATTTTATTCTGATGAATCAAAAATATAATGCTGAGAAGTTAGTTGAAGTATATGTCAAAGAGATCGTAAGTAAGCATGGAGTGCCCAAAAAGATCGCAACTAATAGGGGATCAGTGTTTACTTCAGCATTTTGGAAGCAATTGCATGAAGCACTTGGTTCAAAGTTAGATTTCAGCACAGCATATCATCGCGAGACAGGAGGTCAAACTGAAAGAATAAATCAAATACCAGAAGACATGTTAAGAGCTTGTGCACTAGATTTTGGAGGAACATGGGAAGATCATCTACCATTGGCAGAATTTTCTTATAACAATAGCTATCAGAGTAGTCTGAAGGCAGCTCCATACCAAGTTCTATATGGAAGGAAGTGTAGATCACCAATATGTTGGTATGAGCCTGGAAGCAGTAAAGAATTTGCGCCAGATTATATTAAGGAAAGACAAGATATCATTGATAAGATCAGGGATAGACTGAAAATAGCCCAGAGTAGGAAGAAAAGTTATGCGGATCAAAGTTGAAGATCATGGCATCCAGAGGTGGGAGATATGGTATATTTGAAAGTAAGTCCAATGAAAGGGGTGAAAAGGTTCGGAGTTAAAGGAAAATTGAGTCCAAGATACATCGGACCATTCAAGATATTGATTCAGAATAGAACTATAGCTTATGCTTTAGAGTTACCATCAAGATTGGCTCAAGTGCACAATGTTTTCCATGTGTCACAACTTCATAAATGTTTGAAAGTTCTGGATGATGCAATCACACATCAGGAAATAGAACTACAAGCAGACTTGACTTATATTGAAAAGCCCTGTAAGATTCTGGAAGAAAACTCGAAAAGGTTGAGGAACAAAACAATCAAGTATTGCAAAGTACAATGGGAACATCACCCTAAAAGAGAAGCTACATGTAAGGGTCCCAACCTTTAATACGGTAGAGTCCCCTGTGTTTACAATGCTAGTCCCTGGATCAATAGCTAGCATCCACAGTTAAGATGTAATATCAAGAAACAAAGGTCATAATACAACTTTATAACCAGGAATAACATAATTTTATTACATCTTACATATCTCATTTGGCTATTACATTACATTGCAGCAGAATATCTATAAGCATGGGGTCCTTCATCTTCAAAATGCCACAGGCAGACATGTTGGTTGTAGACTTTGTAATCCTAATCAACACACTTCACTAAATCAATCAAACCTTCAACATAACAAGTTACAGCCACAAGGGTCAATACACTTGAATTGTATTGGCAAGTGATACTATGGTAGTATAGTGGAGTCTATCATCTATATGCATTTGGCTAAGTGGAGTTGAGGCTTGCATTGCTCAAAATAGATTTTCCTTATCATTTTGAAAACACTAAGTTTTTGCTTGACAAAATCATTTCTCCCAATCAAAGATTGAAGATCCTTTAACCCTTGTTCAAACCACAAGTTTTTAACTTAGAAATTTGAATGATGAGATTCTTGATTGCTTCCATGTCTTGATACTCAAATTGTCCTTTACCAGGGACATGGCTAAGTACTTATATTTTACACTCTGCAGAGGTGGTGCACTTTCCCCACAAGACTTGGTTTCCCAAGACAAGATCTTTCAGAAGCCTTCCCTTAGACCAAAATGGACGCGTTCCAACCTATCAAACTCTACCACCAACTGTCCATATGGCTAAGTTCTTGCAACCTATATGATCTAGGCAGAGCCCATAATGCCAAGTGGCTGCACTTGAAGCTTCTCAACGTTTGACATCTCAAATCTCTTTGTTCCTGGGTGGCCATCCATAAGTGAGATACACAAGGTCAACCATAGACATGGGCCTTGTGAACCACTCAACCAAAATCCACCAAGCAATTACCATTCCACCCAGGTGATTCATTAACTTAGTTGTTTTATTAAACAACAACACAAGTCCTCAGACTTAGAAACTTTTCCATAGTATGAATATATTTCCACCCTTGTTTTCTATTAGCTAAGCTAAGCATGATAGTAGTAGGAGTCTTAACTTAGGAAATTTTACTAGGTTTCATCTACTAGGTTTTCCTATAGCAAGGTTTATACTTAGCAAAAATTTCATGCAAGTTTTACTTAGATAAATCACTAATGCATAGTGAAAGTAATGGGACAAAAGTATGAAGCATCACTTGCCTTTTTGGTAGAGTATAGGTTCACTCCTTGTCCTTGCTACAATCACACTCTTCAAGTCACTACAATTCAATCAAGCAAGACACAAGTTCAATCTACCATTCAAGCAAATCAATCACATAAAATCACAAAGTCAAAGTAATGCATGCAAGCATGCCAAGGATTGTTTTATTTGGGACAAGTGGTTCCTAATGGGACCTAAACGTTTGAAAACACCTATTGGTCATGTTGTTAAAGTGGCAAAGTCATTTGCAAAAGGTTTCACTTCATAAATCATTTTAAAAACAAGGTATCATTTTATGTGGTGTAAAAATGTTTTCAAAAAGGCATTAACCTATAGGGTTCACAAAATACATTTTCAAATCATAAAACTTGGTGTTTGGGGTCAGAGAGTTTAAAACAAAACATTTCCCAAAAGTTTCCTTCCAAAACCATTTTTAATAAATAAACCACATTTCTATTTGACTAGAAATGGTTTTAAATCAAACAATCATTATTTTGTTTTACCAAATACATTTTTGAAACCACAAAGTGTTTCCTAGGGTCAGTAGGTTCAAAATACACCATTTTCCAAAGATTTTATCCCCAAAATCATTTTTGAACAATTTTTATAATCTTAACAAGCATACAAATGTTTCTGCAAAAACAAACATTTTAACAGAAGCTTTTTGCTAAACAAAGGGCATGGTTGGCTAGGGCTTGTCTCACTGATTCCATTGATATAAAGTTTGTAATTTTTGGACGTGTGGATCAAAAGTTATACCAATTACAAATTTGCATTCTAATCAGATCAAAAATCTGTTTTAAATCGATTCCAGTCCACGTGGCTGTTTCTGATTGGACAATAACGGTTCGCTCGGATCGGCTACGGGGTGCGTTGGATCTAACTGAAAACGTGCGGCACAGATGGACACGTACCTTTTCGATTTGATCTAATCCTAGCCAGATGTTTCTCATCCTACGGCTCAAAGCATCTAGACCAAGGACGGGCGGCGCTTGACGGCTGCGCGCGGCGGCGACGGTCAGACGACGGCGGAGTCGATGCTACAGGAAGCAAGGGAGGAAAAGAATATGCTCACCGTGTTCGTAGACGCCTGGGGAAGCTCAAGGAGGTATCGGCTGGCGAAGGGGTGCACGGAGGCGAGAGTAATGGCTCGCCGGAGTTGCTCCTGGCGTCGGGTGCATTCAGGCGTCGCTGGGGATGTTGCTACAGAGCACGGGAGAGAGAACAGAGGTTGCGGTTAGCTTCGTACGCTGTTCACTGACAATCGAGCATCAACGAGAGGAAAGGGGGTGGTTAGATTCTACCTGGAATGCTTTGACGGAGCAATGGCAGACGGCGGCGCACGCTCGGCGTCGACAAAGCCGAAGTTACAGGGCACTCGCGGAAGAATGAGTGGCACGGGGAGATGCGTTAGGAGGTGGGGAGTATGTGTGCGTGGTTTATGAGGCAAGGGGAGGCGCGGGGTCGCCGGAATTTGCACCGGAGCGTCGTCGGAACAGAGGGAGTGTAGGGCAAAATTCCGTGGCCTGGGGGCGTGTTGAGATGGGGCGACAGAGGGGAAGTGGAGAGGAGGGGAAGACGTTTAAGGGAGCGTGGTCTCTGGGAGGAATCAAAGCCTCCATCACGCATAATCAACGCCGGAGTAACTCGCTGCAACGGCAGGGCGACGGGGTCGCGCTTGAAGACGATGGTTGGGGATGTGGGGTCGGTTGGTCAGCGAGTGAGTGAGAGGGAAGAAGGGTCCACTAGTCAGCGATTGCGCGGGTGCGGGTCTGAATGAGAAAAGAACGGTTCGCTAGGGAGAGAGGCGGGTTGTTGCTGGGTTAGTTGGGCCGGCTGGGCTGGGTCGACCTTGTGCAATTTTTTTTGTTCTGAAACTTTTCTCTTTTTCTGTTTGAATTTCCTAATTGAATTTCAAACAAACAAACCAAACATTCAAACAATTCAAAGACTCCTCCAAACTTTGTCTTGAGTTTGGTTCTGTTTAACAACCTAACCCAAAGTCCAAACCAAAAAATAAAATAATGTTTTTATTTGAGAGTCCATTTATAATTAAATAAAATGGACAATAGTTAATAAACCAAATGGGTTTTTAATTTATTTAAAAATCTCCATTTGAAATCTAATTATTTTTAAAACCAAATCAGTAGGTTTTATTTGAAAGTAAAGAATACTTGGAAAACTTGTTTAAAATAAAATAACATTTTATTTTAGGGTCCATTAATGTTTAAATAAAATGGACCTTAGTTAATAAATCAAATAGGGTTTGATTTATTTATTTTTAAAACTCTATTTGAAATCCAAAATAGTACCAAAACCATTCAGTAGGTTTTATTTAAAAAAAACACTTGGAAAACGTATTTAAAATAATTTAACAAGTTTTGGATGTTTAATTAAAATGGTAAAACCTTTTATTTAAATAAGTTGGATATTAAATCCTTATTATTTTATTTAAATAAACCTTTACTATTTTTATCAAAACAAAATGTTTTATTTTCAAAAGCTTGGCCAAGGTTTAATTTGGCTCTATAAAATAATCTTTATTTATAATTCTATCTTTGATTTTGGAAACCAAATCTTTTTAATAAAAGAAACAAAATAGTAAATCTAAATATTTTTATTTTTCCTTTATTCAAAGCTTATCTTTTTAATCCCTTTAGGATTTCTTTGTTCAAAATAGGTTTGAAGATTCCCATTGGAATTCAAAAAAGTTTCTTCTCACCCTGAAAATCAACAAAGTTTTATTTTATTCATTTATTTTTCACATTACAAGATTTGGAAAATCTTGGGATGTGACACTACATGGGAGAAAGAGGAGGACTTAAGAAAAACCTATCCAGAACTATTCAGGTACATCTCCATAAACTTCGGGACGAAGTTTAATTTAGGGGGGAGTGTAACATCCCAGCATTTAGGAACTAACGAAGGGTAGATTTGGGAATTTGGAATGTTGCATGCATTCATTTGTAAAAATGTGGGTAAATTTTTTGCCAAATAAAAACCTAAAGTGATCAAGGTTTCTCTCATACTTTGAGATTAGGTTTAGTCTTAAAAGATGATTGCTATAGACTTTGATATGATCTTTGTGGATTTATGTGTTTTGGGAAATGAAATTTGAATTTTTTAAAACTTGAGTGTTTGAATTATAATTCAAATGATTTTTTTGAATAAAGTTTGAATATGTGATTCAATTAAAAGTTAACCAATAATAACTCAAACTTTATATAAAGAAAGTAATCAAGATTATGAATATCCATTACATAATTTTATTCAATAAATAAGTTACAAAAATGTAACTTATGGAAATCATTCACAAATTTTACAATGGTAAATAAATAAAGAATAATATTTCTTTATTGAGCATAGTATACTCTTTATTAAAAAATAATAAAATGAAGCTTACAAAAGAATAAAACTAAAATTACAAAAGTATAAGAATATTACATTTGACTATTCTATAAATAAATAAGAAAACCTAAACTAGAATCTTGAATTCCCAAGTCTGGTACCTGCAAAACAAACATAAATAAAAAAATAAAGCAGGTTAGGGTTAGTAATGTTTTACTCTTAGACTTGTCAGTGAAGTGCACTGATCAAGATTCATCATTGAGTAATTCTATTAAAATGGGCAAGTTTCACCAATATGAAAGAATGTATCTTTCATACTTTTAAGCCAAAAGTCAAATGACAGCAAAGAGGGGAAAGTTTCACCAACCAGGTAAAAGTAACCAGATAACAGTCAATTTCAGAATTCTGAACATATTGCAAGCACACAGGCATCACACACACCAGATTGCATGGTGTGTGATATCAGCACCTTAGCAAAAGCCCAGCAACACAAAACCATTAACACAGCTATGGGCAAGCACACAACCACATCATTCTTTTGCTCCTACACATCAAGCTCAGCAGCCAGCAGCTAAACCAAGCACAGTAGCCAGTAGCCAAACCAACCAAAGCCCAAGATCACATCACGAGGATGGTGACATAAGGAGGGGGAAGATCAGGTGGATAGCAAGACCAAGGACAATCCATCAAGATCAGGAGATGATGGGCTAGATCAAGGACAAGCTAGGAGCTAAATATACCGGGGGAGCACAAGATCAAGCTACAACAAGATCCATCACTAGCAACCACAACATCAAGTGACAGTGGTGAGTACATAGACCATCACATGATCTATCTGTCTAAGATTAGACCAGCATACATGATCTGTATCACATTCAAACTCTCAGAAAGCACCCAAGTGAGGTGAATCCATCACTGAGGTTTTAAACTCTAAATCAAACAGCAAAGTACAAAGATCTAACCAAAACTCAGAACAACATCATTGATTTGGCAATCAAGCTATATTCCAATAAATATAGCTAAGATTTAATTTCTAGGCACATCCCTAAAGATAAGGGTAGCACCTTAGAAGTTAATCTTTTGGATCCATATAAGTGATCAAACCTACTATCATTTTTTCCAATCTTTGATTCAAGAAATAGTAGTTGGTACCACTACCAGAACTAACCATATGAATCAACTAGATATAGCCTAATCCCTAAGCCTCGGACCAACATCATTGGTCTTAGGGATTTCAGAAAAGAACATTTCTACTTATCTTTTAAAGCCAAAATGGTCTTAAGCTTAAACCAACCCAAAACAGTGGATTAGAATCAATCTTGTGTGCCATACAAAGATGGTGTCACAAGAACAATTCTACCTGAACCAGAATAAGCATTCCATTTTCACAGATTTAATCAATCAATCTACCAATCACTTTCCTGTCATTACAGGAATAATAATTAGGACATTCCTATATAAATCTTCACTGTCTAAGATCATTGTGATCTCAAACCACACATGAATTATCAAGCCAACAACACTAGGACAGTGATTACATCACACCATACTCATTATCATTATTCAAGTAAGGACAGTGGTAAGTTATCAAACCCACTGACTATACCAAGCATTGATTTCAGAGAGACTATATCATCTGAATCACATGAAATCTAAGCATAAAATCATCTGATAAGCCACAAGAACCATTATAGTTCATCTTAAGCAGCAAGCCTCAGGCTAATAATCATTTAGCATGCTTACAGATCATCCACACATGATCTAATTCATCCAGTATACGATCAACCACAGGATATGAACCTAAATGGAACAAATCATCTTAATCAGGACAAGACAGTAACCAGAGAGGACACTACCAACATCCAGCATAGGATGAGCGAGCACAGAGAGCACAAGGGGAGAGGAAAAGAACTCACCAAAGGTCCTCGCTGAAGATTAGAAGAGGAAGCAGGGGTGGCCGACGACCATGGCGGCACGGGGAGCACCCCCAGGGGGCGCTGGGACCCATACAGCGCCACGGCGGCGACCATGGCCATGCCTAGAGGCGAGGTAAATCACCACGACGCACGGCGGCAGCGGCAGCGCCAAGATCCATGCCAACCCCCAAATGCTAGGGTTCGGTACGGCATCAATCTGTCGCAGGAGAGCTCCATGCTCAAATCCTGCTGGACATGAAGGACGGGCGTAGTCGACAACCTCCTCCTGCACCATGGCGGCAACCAGAATGGCCCACGACGGCGGGAATCGTCGGCGGCGACATCATCGACCGCGGGGTCGGGGATAGAGGAGGAGAGGAGTGAGCTCGAGGGTGAGAGGCAGCGAGGGAGTGGGCTGAGTTGGGCCAAAACCCTTCGGGGTGGCTATTTTATATATGTTATAAATAAAAGGGAAATAAATAAAAGATAATTAAATATATGTTATAAATATTAAAAGATAATATTTATAAATCCTTTATTATTAAAAAGAATTTTTATGGGGAAAATGCATATCAAGTTAAAAGATGCATTACATTACTCTGCATAATCATTTTGCTTCTTTAAATATTGTCCTTACCGGGCAATAATGATGTTTTTGTAGACATAGAAGCTCAAGGTCTAGTGCAAGCATTAGACTTCACTACCTTGCCATCACAAGGCAAGTTCATCTCTTGCTCATGTCCTTTGAAGAGTCTTTATCAAAGTATTTGCAAATTGTGTGTTATCATTTATACTATAGTAAAAGAAAACACTATTTTCTCAAGATACTAAACTTTAGATAGCATCCTAAGTGATGATGTGATGAAGCAATAGAACTTAGGGTTCTAATTGCAATAATGATGAACAAATAGGGATTAATAACCCATGACATCAGTGATTCTAGCGTCGTATATTACGCGTTAACCATGAGATTTGGAATGGGACGGAGAAGTCAGTTGTATCCTTTTCCTCTTGTATGGAGGCAAGACGACCTTAACGTGACATTGTGATTCCTTGTGTGGATCCAACATATGGGTGGGCACCCTTACGCCCCACACTTTTGGTGTCTAGATTATCTATGAATAGTGTTTAGGGAGATAGTCCATGTTAATGGTACTAATCCGGGCATCACTAGGTCATAGAGTCTTCGGAAACTCATCAGGGTTTTAGCCTACCCGAAAGGGGGCTGAACAAAGGTGAGCTAGCCGAAGGATCATGCAGACATATGAGGTCACGGAGAGGGCAGTGATTGGCTTGGACCAACTACTAGGCCCCACATCATGGAATTGTGGACGGGAAAGTACGCCTGGTTGTGTAACAAGGAGTTGATCTCTCATGGGAAAAGTAACGCACCTCTGCAGAGTGTAAGAACTGTAACTTGTTACTCCCTGTTCCGGGAAGGAGCTACGAACGCGACAGGAAAGGAACTCCATGAAAGTTCTGGTTAACCCATGAAGGCTGATGGTCATAGATTTTTTAATAATAAAATCAATCTTTGAAGAAAGATTTACAAAAATTGCATAGTGCCAAGGATTTATAATCCGAGGTGGTAGTTAGAGCATCAAACTTCCCACCTTGCATATAATGAACTTGTTGGGTAACGCTGTTACTCATCCTTTCCTTTCATCCCTTGCTTAGACTCTGAGGATCCCGAAGACGTGCCAATGTATGCAGCCGAATGTCAAGGAGATGTGTTCTACGAGGAGCCTGACCTGTCAGGAGGTGTTGAAGGAGTGGATTACGAAATCCGCTATGGTGTCGACGATAATGAATCTAACTAAGTATCCTAGTTAGTAGTAATCAATTAAGCCGAGCAGCACAAACTCTATAGAATAAGCTGTTGAGCTCAACTCCTAGTCGGAGTTGCTACTTTTAAATTCTGCTGAAACACTTTATATTTTGGTTTGTAAGTTGAAACTTTTGAAGTCTTGAACTTCTGGTTTGTAATAATAATAATATGTGAATGTTTGTAATATGGACCCGCAATGTTTCTGTTGTACCACTCTAAGGGATATGATATTTACAGAACGGTGTTCTGTGAGTGTCATGTCAACGACTATAGTGTACTACATATGCAGTGGTATGCTGGGTCACCGCACTTCCCCAAGCTTAGACGTTTCCATAGCATTAGCAATAATGGTGTCCAAAGAATTCATACTAATAACATTGCTATTAGCATGCAAATAAAGCTCCATAGGTTTTTTTAATTTTCTCTTCAAACACTTCATGTCCTAACTCAAGATGAATGCTATAAAGCTCTCTAATTTTGTTGTTGTTTTCCATTAAGACTAACTAGTGAAAACAAGAAACAAAAAGACAAAATTGTAGAATCTAAAGGAAATAACTTCGAGCACTCACACCGGAGGATGTGAGTACCTTTTACCTTACCTCCCCGGCAACGGCGCCAAAAAATAGCTTGATGTCTACGCACTTATATTCTTGTAGATAGTTGTTGGGCCTCCAAGTGCAGAGGTTTGTAGAACAGCAGCAAGTTTCCCTTAAGTGGATTACCCAAGGTTTATCAAACTCAGGGAGGAAGTGGTAAAAGGTATTCCCTCTCAAGCAACCCTGCAATCAAGATACAAGAAGTCTCTTGTGTCCCCAACACACCCAATATAGGTGCACTAGTTCGGCGAAGAGATAGTGAAATACAAGTGGTAATGGTGCCAGAAAATAGCTTCTTACTTGTTGTCATGGGGTAACGGTGCCAGAAACAAGCTGATGGCATGGAGGAACAGACTAAAGGCAACTGATGGAAGCAAGCAAACATGCAACAGATCTAGTAGCAAATGGTGTTTCAATGCTTAGAAACAAGGCCTAGCGATCATACTTTCACTAGTGAACACTCTCTCATATAAATATCCTCTCTTCACGATACTACTCTCCGATTGAACACTCTAATCCATGGAAGGGCCTTTCCCAATCTAGATAACCCCACACAGTCACCTTGAGCGCTAGATCGTTCCAACAAACACCACAATTTCATAGAGACATCCAACTCCAAATATAACTCATAACAAATATTCAATCTAGCCAAAGTGCCACACACGGTATGCACGCTGTAACTTTCACACACGTGGGGAAAAGCATAGATCTATTAAAGCACAAAGAGTATTTATGTAGACTCAAACCTAAGTACCACCATGGCGTGCATGCTTTCACTTTCACACACATGGGGAGAGCAGAGTAATGAAGCACTTGAGTAGCAAGGTAGATCTACTTGATTACAAAGCTCATGACCACAACAAGATCATGCATAGAGAGAGATGAACACATAGCTACCGGTAGAGCCCTTAGCCTCGAGGAAGAACTACTCCCTCCTCATCATGGGAATCAGCAACGGTGATGAAGATGGCGATGGAGATCGATGGAGATGGCTCCGGGGGAACTTCCCCGTCCCGGCAGGGTGCCAGAACAGAGACTTTCTGTCCCCCGAATCTCCCTTTCGGTGGAGGCGGCGCTACGGAAGTTCTCATGGATTTCTTCTGGCTTTTTTAGGGTTTTCTCATCGGGGGACTCTTATAGGCACAGGAAACAAGGTCGGTGGGGGTCCAGGGGGCCCACACCCCCTCTAGGCGCCTCTAGGGCTTGCCCGCGCCTAGGGGGTTTGGCCACCTTGTGTTCCCCGTCGACTCTGCTTCGTGGTTCCTGTTGCTCCGGAAAAAATAATAACTTTGGCTTTTGTCCCGTCCAATTCTGAGAATATTGATTTTCTGCCTTTCTGGAACCAAAAACATAAGAAAATAGGCAACTGGCACTGTGGCAACTTGTTAATAGGTTAGTTCAAGAAAAGATATAAAAACACCTCAAAGTATATACAAAGCAAAACAAAGTAGATAC
Organism: Avena insularis; assembly: GCA_023614405.1. Lineage (NCBI taxonomy): Eukaryota > Viridiplantae > Streptophyta > Magnoliopsida > Poales > Poaceae > Avena > Avena insularis. Next base: position 81,460,702 of record CM042695.1, on the reverse strand, counting down.
AAAACAAGCATGGAGCATCAAAAATTATAGATACATTTCCAATGTATTAATTACCTTATGAGATATTGCATTGAGGAATGCACACAGATTCACAATGGGTACTCGAACATTTTCCGGTATAAGCCCCCTCAATGCAAACGGAAGCAACTACATCATAATCACGTGACAGTCATGAGACTTCAGGTTTTGGAACTTTTTCTCTGTCATATTTATTATCCCCTTTATATTAGATGAGAAGCCAGACAGCACCTTGATACTGTAAAGGACTTCAAAAAATATTTCCTTCTCTGCTTTGGTAAGAGCATAGATGGCACAACTTAAGTGACGCCCTTTATCCATCTTGTTCTGTGTATGCATGTTCTTTGGGTCTTTCATAATTTGCCGGTCCTCCCGTGCTTCTGGTGTATCTTTTGTCTTCCCATACACGCCTAGGAATCCTAGCAGGTTCACGCAAAGATTCTTCGTCACGTGCATCACGTCGATTGAAGAGCGGACACGTAGGACTTTCCAATATGGCAGCTCCCAAAATATATATTTCTTCTTCCACATGGGTGCGTGTCCGGTAGCGACGTCGTTCGGAACTGATTGACCGCCGGGGCCCTTTCTAAAGATTACTTATATGTCCTTGACCATACCAAATACATCATCACCAGCAGGGAGTTTAGGCTTCTTCTGGTGATCTGCCTCACCTTTGAAATGCTTGCCTTTCTTTCTTACGGGATGATTGGTCGAAAGAAATTGTTGATTCGCCAGGTACACAACCTTCTTGCATTTATGCAAATATGTACCTTCAGTCTTATCTAAACAGTGTGTGCATGCCTTATATCCCTTGTTTCTCTGTCCTGAAAGGTTACTAAGAGCACACCAATCATTGATGGTTACAAAAAGCAACCCTCGTAGGTCAAATGGCTCCTGTCTGTTCTCATCCCACGCATGTACACCTGGTTTGCCCCACAGCTATAAGAGTTCTTCAACTAATGTCCTTAGGTACACATCAATGTCATTGCCCGCACAACCAAGGAGGAAGATTGTAGATACATAGAGTCACAGGACAGGTGCTGTGACTGCAGCTCTGCTCCCCAAAAGGATTCATGCCATCCGTACTTAGACCAAACCATAAGTTCCTTGCGTCACCTGCAAAGTCCGGGAAGTCTCTCTCGATTTTTCTCCACTGTGACCCATCAGCGAGGTGTCTCAACTTCCCGTCTTTCTTACGGTCTTCTTTGTGCCATCGCAACAACCTGGCATGCTCTTTGTTTCTGAACATGCATTTCAACCTTGGTATTATAGGAGCATACCACATAACCTTAGCAGGAACCCTCTTCCGGAGGGTCTCTCCCTCAACATCACCAGGGTCATCTCGTCTGATCTTATATCGCAATGCATTTCATACCTGTCATTTATCTAAATTCTCATACTCCTTACCGCGGTAGAGGATATTGTCATTAATGCATGCATGTATCTTCTGTACATCTAATCCTAGAGGGCAGAGAGTCTTCTTTGCTTTATACGTACTCTTAGGAAGTTTGTTATGCTTTGGAAACTTCAGCTTCATTATTTTCAGCATCTTTTCAAATGTGGAGTCACTTAGACCACACTCTGTCTTCCATCGCAGCAATTCCAGTGTGGTACCGAGTTTTGTGCTGCCATCTTCGCAATTTGGGTACAATAATTTCTTGTGATCTTCTAACATGCCCTCCAACTTCAACTTCTCCTTTTCTGTTTCACAGTCTCGCTTTGCATCACAAATGACCCTACCAAGTCCATCAGCAGGCTCATCTGATGCCCGTTCTTCACCTCCTTCCTCTTTATTGTCTTCCATTGCAGTATCACTGTATTCAGAAAACATATGATGATAGTGTTATCATCATCTTCTTCTTCATTGTCTTCCATCATAACCCCTCTTTCCCCGTGCTTGGTCTAGCAATATAGTTGGGCATGAAACCTTTCATAACCAGGTGGCCGCGAATGATTTTCGAAAAGAGTACTCCTTGTTGTTCCGACATTGAACACATGAACAACGTATAAAACCATTATCTTTGTTTGCCTTAGCCAGATCGATAAATTTATCCACGCCTTTAATGTATCCGGGTTCACACCGGTCACCGTACATCCATTTCTGACCGTTCATCTGCATCATATAATTAAGTTTATCAAAAACGGAACATCATAAATAGTGAAATGACCAATTCACATCGACACATGCATTGTATCGATGACAACGAAAAGATAAGATTGCTAACCTCAATCGAGGGAAATAAAGAGGAGAAAGCTCAAGTGCGTCTCAGGCACCTCCTATATTTTTGTTCTGTGAGAAATTTGAACGGGATCATTCACATCAAACATTTCATCAAACACCTTGCATGCATGCATAGGAAAAAAAATAAACTAGCACACCTTTCACCAAGAAAAAACAGAAGAGAGGCAGAGGGCTGGTACGTTGTATTTATAGAGGGCTGGCCCATATGTCCCGGTTTGTAAAACAAACCGGGACTAAGAGTGTGTGGGAGGCCACGTGTCTGGCGTCCACACTTTAGTCCCGGTTTGTGTTACAGACCGAGACGCATGCTCCCCTACCAACCGGGACGCATGCCTCCGGCCCCGTGCGGCAGGCCGGCCCGCTCGAACCGGGACGCATGCCAGCATTAGTCCCGGTTCGTGGCTAAACCGGGACTAATGCAGTTGGGGGCGCAAACGGATAGCCCTGTTTTCTGCTAGTGCAGATTCATAGGTGGCTCCTCATTTGGCCTTCTTTCTTGCAGTGGCTTCTCGATCCTTCAAGTTCTTGTGCTTTGTTTTCTCGTCTAAATCAGCTTGTTGTCTGGCTCCTCCTAAATTCAAATTGGAACTAGATGCGTCCATCTAACTCCTTAGTTTTGACAGATTCTTCTCTAGGCGTAAGCTGGTCCAAAATGGGTGGTAACACTTTCTATGGTACATTTGAACTCCAAATAGTTTTCCATTGTCCTTATCACCATTCACACTAATACATGATTTTGAAGGAATTTTGTGTCGCTAGTCGAATGAAAGATTCTATGCATTTCGAACAGTAAATATACCATGTTTGTCAGGAGCCCACGAGATAAAAGGTAGCTGAATTTTAAGTATTTCTTCTGCATCAAAAGGCATGATGTTCTTTTACCATGCCCTCTTTCCATGTGTGATCTTCATGGTTAAGAAGGTTTGAACGCCCCACCCTCGAGTTTGCCAATGTTGGTCGTGACTTTCATATCTCCCTAAGGAATCCAACTATCATGTCAAATCCTCACTTTTTTGCAATTTTCTATATGCCATGTGGCTCTTTTCAACTTTAAGCCGAACAGTATAATATACTAGTATCATGCATTTGATAGTAATGTATGATACCATCTTTACAACGTATTATATCATGTATTAGTGTCCACGTTATATTTATTGTTTTGTAGAATCTCAATACAAAATCGTGTACAAAATTGTTTAACACTAACATTTCTAATTTTATGTGCTATGATACCTCATTTAGCTATGATACTAGAGAAAATTCCTTATATGACACCGGCTTAAAATGAGGTTCCCTATTTGACACAGGTAAATTTTTTCTTCACAATTTGACATCTAGTCCAAAATTTGTTTCCTTCAATGACACTCCAGTGCATTTTGCTCACTAACGTTGTCAAAGAGAGACACAAAAATACCTTCTTATCTCATGCATAATGTGATCAAAATCTAAACTTGCACGTACAGGACAACATGCGAGCTAGTATAAAAATGTCATCCTACAAAATGCATAATGCCAACAGTACAAAATCTGCACCAAAATTTCGGCAGAACTTCGGCTGTAATTTGATGCCATATCGCACACAATTCATATATATATAGACAGAATGCATCAGAACATCTACAAGTACCAGTTTACACATACATCAGCTAGATCTCTACATCATAAGTATAGTGGTTCACTCACATGAGTTCAAGTCCACACGTACATCACATGCCCAACCAAAATAACCCATGACATAGAAATAGAATCACAAATTGAGCCTTCTTTTACTTCTTGTGCTCATTGCAGGGCTCACAGGGATAATTTTTTTGCTTCTTGTACCCATTGCTGGGCTATCAAGTGGCACCACAGGAACCTTTTCAGCAACTTTCTTTCTTCTCTTGCCTCTTACCTTCACAGGAGCCTTTGTTTCAACATCGGGGACAACAAACTCGATGGAAACTGACTCCGGTTGATTTGAGCCAGTTCTTGATCTATAGATTCATGAACAGTATGTATGGCAGCAATCATATTAACCAATTAAAACAGAAATAATACATGACATGTGAACATGAAATAAAAACAATACCTCTTGGATCCAACAGATTCAGACTTGCTCCCTTTTCCCTTTTTCTTATTTGTAGTTTCCAAGCTTTGGCTATGGTGAGAAGTAAGCTACTCAGATTTCAAACCTTGTTTTAATGTAATAAAATCATGAGCATAAATGTAAAATTACGAACCTTAGGGGAAAAGACATTCTTGTTGGTGCTCCATCCTCACAAGGCACAATGGATGTCTCGTCTATTTTGGTTGTCTTTGTTTTCTTCTTTGGTGACCCTCTACAACAAAGAATGAGTAAATCTATATTACAAAAACGAGCATGTATAGTTGGAAGAATAAGACAAGAATCAGACCATCTATATTACCTCAGAGCCATCATCGCAGCAATGTCATCTGGGTTGCCCTTTTTATAGTTGTGACAATGATGCCCACGTTCCTTACAAATAGGGCATAAATGTTTGCCATTGTTCCTTTTCTTCTCACCGTAGCCTTTGTACCTCTCAGTTTTAGGCCTACCCGCTGTGGCTTTCAATAGTGGTGGATGCATGAAGAAGCCATGGTCAGAATTAGGCCATTGGGTCTTGTCGGGCATAACAGGGATTAGTTGGCCATAAGCTGCTCTGAATTTGTCAATGGAGTAATACAAGTCCACATAGTGGCGTATATGTGCATTGCTAAGTGATGTGATGAATGCAAGAGCATGTTTGCAAGGAAGGCTGGAAACTTGCCATTGTCTACAAGAACATTTCCTCTCTTGCAAGTTGACCACAAACCTAAAGCCACTACCACCCAATGTCGTCCCTTCAGCAACTTCCTCTGAGCTTTCTACCACCTCCAAGTTTAATTCCCTAGTCATTACATTCAGCCTCTTAATTATGTGGGGCAGAATCAGACCATCTAGCTTCATTGCTACTTTTCTCCGTTGGTTCCACAATTTCATGATCAATTGCCTCACCTTATCAAAGAATTCATCCAAGTTCAAGGATTTGTGGTGCTTAATCCACTTGTTAAAGCACCCAGCCAAGTTGTTGGTTACATAGTCCACCTTGCATGTAGTTGAGAACTGACTCCTAGACCATAACCTATTGTGCCACCTCCTTACACATGCAGTTGCAACCGGCTTTGCTATCTCCATAGCAACCCAATGTTTATCAAATAAATACGGGTTCCATGAGTAAGCAGCAGCCCAAAGGTGGTCATCAAACACCTTCCCATGGAACTTCTTCTTGAAGTTGGTCACTAAATGAAACATGCATTCCCTATGTTCTGCCTCTAGGTACACTTCTTTTACGCCTGTCATTACTGCCTGACCGGCATCTGTGCATATGGCTAAACCTGATGGTGATCCTATGGCCTGTCTAACCAATTGCATGTACCAGATCCAATTATCATTAGTTTCAGAATCAAAAACTTGAAAACTAAGAGGGTACATCCAATTATGGCCATCAATAGCGGTAGCACTAGCCAATTGTCCCTTGAACCTGCCTGTCAAGAATGTGCTATCTATTGCCAAATACGGTCTACAACCACTAAGGAACCCCTCTATGCAAGGTTTCAGAGCAACAAAAATCCTTTTAAACCTGATTTTATCATTTACTGTATGATGATCAATATGCACTATGCTACCCGGGCAGCAACTTTCAACTTGTGCCTTAAACCTATACAAATTGTCAAAGTTGCTATCCCAATCACCATATAGTTGATTCAAAGCTAGCAGCTTACCCATATATACTCTTTTGTAGTGGATTTTGACCTTGTGGTGCTCTTTAAGCTTCTTTTGCAATTCCTTTGCTCCCAAAGTTGCATCTTCAATGAGCCGGTCCTTCACCTTCTCACAAATCCAATGCTTAGTTGCATTCTTCTATTTTGTTGTGCATGTCCTAAAAAGCCAAAATCGATGCAGCCTACCAATCACACCGTAATGTCCACAAGCGGTGTGACACCACTCAAATGCTCTGTCCGAGCAAACTATACTCATTTTTTTGCATGGGTAAGACCCAAAAGGGCCTAGAAACTGCATTAAATCGGTGGTGGAGATACAATTATAGAAATGGCCTCAAAAAGAAAAAGAAATTACAATAGAGGCTTGCACTTCTACATCGAGCACCCTACCAAAAATCACAAAAACGCGATTGAGTCCAGGGTCGCCGACAAAAAAGAATCTCCAGAAACGACCGCCAACATCTCCAACAGGAACGACACCACTTGGTGGAGCGGCAGCAATCATCGATGTGTCGAGGTCTAGACAGATCCTCCACTCAAGGAGGAAGAAACTGCTCGAGCGGGAGGAAGGGAGTGAGCGTACTAGGACCAATCTTTTGGCCAAGGATTGCAACGACGAGCCAGTCACCGACCCTTGGGGTCTATTGCAGGCACCGTATGTTCCACAGATACACAACACCAGTTCCAGACGCACGCGGCTGAATCACTCTACTCGTTATCCCTCTCGCCACCCTATCAAGTTGAGAGTCGAGGAACTGGCGGCACTTATTGAAAAGGAGGATCGCCTTTAGGGTGAACTGCACCGCCCTCCACCTAGTGAATCCCCCTATCAGCGACTGCTCGACATCACGCCACTACAACAGAGCATATGACCCCCGCTCGCCTCTCCAACCACCAGCACCTCCATCTCTCTTCTCCCCCCTCGCCTCTACGGCCGATCAAACCAAGAGAAACAAGCAGAAGGAGGCAACAACTAAGAGGGGAGCAACACACCATGGCCTTATTTGCGGAGATCCCGACCTTTGATTTTCCCATGACCGGCTTCTTTGACCACCGGAGCTCGACGCTACAACAACTCGCCCACCGAAGCTTGACGCTGCTGTTAAGAATATAATACACGTCTAGCCCTTTCCATCAGTTCGGACTTTTGGTCTAGATGGCTAGTGCATGCAATTCAATATGGTATCAGGGCCAAGAGGTCTCAAGTTCAAGCCCCTGCTCACGCAATTAAAAAAAATTTTGCGGCCTGCACCGAACCCACGCTAAGGACTAAAATAGCCTAGACGTGAGGGAAAGTGTTAAGAATATAATACACGTCTAGTCATTTCCATCAGTTTGGACTTTTGATCTAGATGGCTAGTGCATGCAATTCAATAGCTGCAACAACTGGTCCACCAGATGCGCCAAGTCCCGCCAGAAGACGTCGGCGTCCTAGTCCAAACTAACGACAAACATCCGACAATCCTAGATATACTCCTAGCAACTAATCCGGCGTCTCCCCACCGCCATCTCCAGCCAACATAGCCACCGGAGAGTTCTCGGGATCGGCCCGAACTCCGCTTGTCAATTGGAAGGAGGAAAGGAGAGGAGGGGGAATTATGCGGTGGTTTCTTCCGTGGCTTACGTTCAGGTTGGATTCTTTCCTCAAACTCCACTCACAACCCTAGTAAAAAGGGTAAGGATTTGCTCGTAGGCAGCGGCCTGGCAGTCGGCACGGCAGTTCACTAGCATCCGGTGACCGGAGGCCATGCCGAACTGCCGACGTACGCGCGTGTGTTCTGGTCAGCCCCGTTTGGCTCTAGTTGTCTCGCTTGATTGCTTCCGTATCGCTGTCTACGTGTTTTGTCCTTAGGTTTAGTACCACATCGGTACTTTAGATGAACACCGAGCAATATAAAAAGGTGGCGCTCGGGAGCCGAATCACACCGTGCGGCAAGCACGGTTACGGCAAAAAAAAAATGCGATTAGCTTGCGATAAGGATTCTCTCGACAAGGTAACGACTACACTCTATGAATCAAATAGCCGGCCCACTTTGAATAATTGCGGAAGCTAACCCATGAAGCCCGTCGTCCTTGCAGGGGAGGCCTTTTTTTGGCACTTGGCTACTGTATAACGGGCCTAGAAAAGGCCGTCTCAAAAAAAAAAGGCAGAGAGAACCCGCCTCCTCCTCACCTGCCCTCTGCATTTTCCTCAACTCTATTACCCTCGCTGCTGCTACTCGTTTCCCGGCGAGTCGCGACACCAACTGCTCTCACCGGAACCACCTCCTCCTCACTTGCCGTACGCAACTCCGACGCGCGTCGCATCTACCCCTCAGCGCCGCTGGCATCAACCCCTCCGACGCAATGATGGACTTGGCCGTACGTAAGTGTCGGCAGCAGCGCGACCAGGCCGTTCGGCGAAATGCCGATCCGGGTGGTGTTTCTTGCACCGCGGCCGTGTCCGTCGAGAAGCTTTGCGGGCTCATAGATCAGGTCTGGGACGCATTTTGAGGCCAGTGTGCACGCGCCGGAGCGGCGAGGCCCCGTGGTTTCTTTTGCTGCGTGAATCCTTCGACATGGTAAGTATGTGTTTCAGGTCGCCATTCCTCTCGTGTTCTGCTAGTGGCTAAATACTTTTGTGCATCCCGAGTTATAAAGCATGGAGTCGTACTACATTCTTAAATCCTCACATTTCACCTGTGACGCTTGGGCCGACCAAACAGTTGCTGTATGCCTGTATGTAGTACTTCTGACTCGGTACTACACCTTCCAACTCTGGTGATGATTTCGAAAATCAGGTGATTGGACAAGCTAATCTGGCAGCGCAATAGTATTTGCACCTGAATGGCAACCATGTTCAGTCTTCCAACAAGAAAACAGGACACCCATTTCACATGTTTATACATTCTTCAAATGCTTGCGACACTTAAGATGTTAGTACTTCACGAAACAACAAAATGAAGATGAAGTTTTTTACAAAACTCTTTCCTCATAGTAGTATGAAAAGCTCAAAATGCCAGTCTGTTAGGCTCTGTATAAAACAAACTGTAAGACTATCAATAGCAACTCTAGTGAAACTGTTGCAACTACTTCGTGAACAAAAATATACTAAAGACTATGTATCCCGTGTAGTTCATTGTATCTTTGCTACTCCCTCTGTCTCAAAATAGATGTCGGTAATTTGTCAAAATCTGAATGTATCTATATACTAAATAGTGTCTAGATTTATCCAAATTTTGACAAATCTGCAACATCTATTTTGAGGCGGAGGGAGTACTATCTACATCTGCAGCTCGGCGTCTATACCTGCTAGGCAGGTGACTACTTCCATGATAGTTGGCCTCATGAATTGGTCATGGTTGACACATTTGCAAGCGGCTTCAAGTACCTTCAGCATTTGCTCTTCATATCCCGTGCCTCGAAGTGTTGGATCCAGGACCTCAACTTGCTTTCCCTCGGACCTCATCTCCAGCACCCATGGGACTAGTTCTTTTGATGTAGATAGGACTGGAACAGGTCGCATTCCAGTGAGCAACTCAAGCAGGACTATTCCGAAACTGTACATATCACCTCTCAGAGTAGCAACCCATGCTTGCCCATACTCCGGGGGAATGTAACCCATAGTACCGACCAGCTCAGTTGTGACATGAGTTTGGTTGGGGAGGATCAATCTGGCCAGCCCAAAATCTGCAACATAAGCCTTAAATTCTTTGTCCAGTAGAATGTTGCTGCATTTGATGTCTCGGTGGACAATTTGAGGGTTGCAGACATCATGGATATAAGAAAGGCCCAGGCTTGCTCCTTGTGCGATCTTCAGCCGAGTTGGCCAGTCAAGAGATAAGCTAGCATCATCATCCCTGTTATGAAGCCAATCATCCAGGCTGCCATTCTCCATGTAGGAATATATGAGAAACCTTAAGTTTCCCTGGACACAGTAACCGTACAGTGGTACAAGGTTTTCATGTTGTGCCATGGAAAGTGCATCAACCTCTGCACTGAACTCCCTTTCCATCAGACATATTTCACTATTGAGCTTTTTGATTGCCAGCTTGGAGCCATCAGGTAGCTCTGCCTTGTAGACTAATCCATAACCTCCACATCCGATGACATTCTCCTTGTCAAAATTATTTGTAGCTTTCAAAATGTCAGTGAATTTGAGCTTGTTTCCTTCTCCCTTGCCCCGTGGCATCCGCATCATCACTAACGTTTGCTCCGAACCGGAGTAGAATGAAGTTCCTTCAAAGTCTTCATTGTTCCCCCTTCTAGATTTTGCTGTAAAACGCTTCATCCTGACTGAGACAAGGAGGCGCCCAAGCAACAAAAGAATAGCAATGCCTCCAAAGAACACGCCAAATGCAATTGCAAGGATAGTCTTCTTATCTTGTTTGGTGGAGGACGGAGGTATTGAGGATGGGAGGCATTTTTGAGTTAGCATAGAGCCACAGAGCTTTGGATTCCCATCATAGCTAGAGTTTGAAAATGTATTAAATTGGCCTCCAGATGGAATATGCCCTTCAAGACCATTGTAAGAAATGTTGAAAGCCGAAAGGAAGTGCAGGCTATTTAATGCAGCTGGGATTGCACCCGTGAGATTATTGCTAGACAAGTCCAGCACCTGCAGGTCTGCGAGATTGCATATTGATTGCGGGATCTGTCCTGTTAGCTGATTGAAGCTGAAATTAAGTGCAAGGAGGGCTTTTAACTGACTGATCTCGGATGGGATCTCACCAGAGAATTTATTGTGGCTTAGAATCAGCACTTTACGCAAAGCAATAGGTACACGGTATTGAAGTGATGGAGCTGCATAAACAGGTAGCTCAAAAACCCCTGGGTCCAAATGGGCTTCAGTCTTCTCTGACTTTAGCATTGCCATATCCATCAGTGCTGTTGGAATCCCCCCTGTGAGGCTGTTGTTTGATATGTCCAGATAGAAAAGTTTGGTTAGGGTTTTTATCCATGATGGTATTGATCCATTTAGTTGATTGCCAGATAAAACTAACACCTCTAAATTTGCTAGCTTCGATATCCAAAAAGGTATTTGTCCAAACAATTCACATCCCCCGATACTCAAAACTTGAAGATTCTCAAAACCATCAATTTTGTCATCTTCTGGCATGACCTCTCCTCTGAAGTTGAGAGCGATGAGCAGGGTGGTAAGGTTTCTGCACCTCTTAAGGATGTGAAGGGTATTTGTGATATTCTTAAAAGAATTTTCTGTAAGTGACATGAAGGCGAGGTGCTGCAGATTGCTTACTTTTGGTGAAAGCTGCCCGCCTAAGTTGTTGTATGCTAGACGCAGTGCGGTCAGATTGCTGCAAGCGTATATACTTTCTGGAACTGTGCCATTGAATTGGTTTAAGTAAAGATCTAAAGTTTGTAGGTTGGGCAGGTTGGAGAAATTGACCTTGGTAAGTTCTCCGCTGAAATTGTTGCTCTTGAGGTCTATCGTTATCAGATTTGTGCAATTGCTCAGAGCTGATGGCAGCTCCCCTATCATGTTGTTGTTGTTCAGATGGAACTCCTTCAGCTTCTTTAGCTGGCCGATAGAATCCGGAATCTCTCCACTGAATTTGTTCCCTCCAAGATCAAGGGTTTCGAGATTTCTGAGGTTGAATATGCGTGCATCAGCAAAAAATCCATGTAAATCATTGTTAGGAAAAGACATGTGTTCCAATGAGGTAGCATTGAAGAGTTCATCTGGGAGTGTGCCACTGAGGTTGTTGTAGCCGGCTCTGAGCTCTCTCAGCCTGGAGCAATCACCAAGTCCTGGGGGGATGCTACCACTGAATTTGTTGAAACACAGATCAATCACAGCAATTGATGGCAAGGTGTTACATACTTGACTTGGTATCTGCCCAACAAAGCTGTTATTGCTGGCGTTGAGTGCGACCAGATTCTCCATTGATTTCCATATGCTGGCCGGGAACTCTCCTGTAAATAAGTTGCTCGAGATATTCAGTACCTGCAGAGGCCGGGCAGGGGTTGAAGATGGCAACTCCTGCAAGTCTCCGTCAAGGCGGTTGAAGCTGATGTCTATGACGATGATACTGCCAGATGCCACCAATTCCTGTGGTAGGCCACCGGATAGCAGATTGTTTGACAGGTTGAGGCACAACAATCCAGTGAGGTTCCCAAGAGAAGGTGCGATGTGCCCCTGAAGACCCCTAGAAGCCAGCAAGACATCGGTAACAATCTTATCTCTGCTACATGTGATCCCTTCCCACTGGCAGCAATCTGTGCCATCTCGCCAGGACGCAGCGAGGCCACCACCTTGTGAGAGCCCGGCGAGGAACTGGAGGAGGGAGCCCTTCTCCTGCTCCGTGCAGGAACTGGTAGGAGAGGCCAAGCCGATCAGCAGCACGAGAGCAACACCAAGGGAAGGTATGTGCAATGTTTTGCTGTGTGTCTTGTTGGAAAAATGGAGTGTCTGCATGTTTTTCTGGTGAAACTAGCATGGGAACCAGAGCTTATGTTGTACCCTGAGTGGATAAAGCATCATTGGTGGTCTAATCATGAAGGTGCACGAGGGGAAAGAAAGAATCACATCTTGTAGTGGTAGTCACTACACAGAATTCTGGATCAAGAAAATTGGATTTTACACAACTACCCCCAGCCCACCAGGCAGCTTCTTTGTTCACACTGATGTTTCAGCGTTCCACTATTGGCTGCACAAGTCAATTACTCAAATCTTCCTAAATACCTTCCGTACGGAATAGCTCTGTAGACTTTGTAATCATCCTTGACTCAGTCCTTATTGAATTCTCTCAGCATGCCTTAATTTTTGTTTGACCTCGCATCACTTCTCTTACCGTCTTTACTGACCAAAAATTTTACTTAACGCATCCTTTGCCCTTTGGTGAATAGGAAAAGGCGTGTTTTGAAAAAGAAACAGTTACACAAGATTTGCAGAAAATGATGCCGGCGAGATAATTCACGGGAAGATCATTTCCGAAAGCGCTCGCCATCGAGAGCAATCAGCGCCATCTCAGTAAGTGTGTGGACAAACCCAAGTGGAGGGCAATAAGAAAGTGCAATCCTATAGCTTAATGGACAGTGGTGGAGTCTGCAGTGGGTGGGTGACCTGGTGATGTGTGCTTCTCCTTGACCTGGGGCGTTTATTAATTCCACTTCCGGGCTGTTTTTCATTTCTTGGCTCCACTGCCGCGCTGATGTGCCTTGTGGACCATGGACCGTGACTCTTTGTGGTTATCATCTGAATTTGGGAGCGTGTGTGTCCTGGGAGAGGCAGGCTGGTGCTGGTTGATCAATGATCAGCTGGCTCAGATGCTCGTGGGAATGCTTGTCCTGTGTGGAGATGGTCTTTGAAACTGAGCGGGACCATGTATTAATTATAGTCAAATACCTTAATTGGATAATTGGTGTTATAAAGTTCACATTTCCTTATATGTACAGGTTCAGCTTTAATGTTTGGATGATGATGTGCTGATGCTTGTGTATTATGTCTAGGTGCACTGTCTCATTGATCAGTGTTCATGTTTTTCTTTACAACAATGTACATGGGGTTTAATGATATTTCTCTTCTGATTGAGGGAAAGCAAGGGTCACTCTACATAAATGAGGCTTTCAAAAATAGCAAAATCAGCATTACGTTATCGTTTTACTTATCGTTAACGGGCTCATTATTCAGTGTCCGTCTCATAGAGGGTCATTTTGAACATTCATTGGTATGTATATACAATGTTGATGTGCACAACAAGCGAACAGTGACTCGCATTGCTGGTGCAAAATAGAGGAGGTTAATTACCCAGATCCTGTCACCAGAGGTGTGCACCTTTATTTTGCAATGAGAGCTCCTAGGCCGAGGATTGGTGTCCTTTATTTCAACGAGGGTAGCGACGAGGAGGATAGTGGCGGGGAGGAGGATGACCCATTAGAGCGTGCAGTTATCTCTCAATTCTCAAAGATGCCAGATCACCTCTCAATTCTCAAAGATGCTGGTTCACCTCTAGTGAGCAACAGTGCCTCGATAAAAACTTTCCTTCAAGCACTTCCTTTATTGGGCTATCATTTATTACTTGCCTAACGAGAATGAATGTTGAACAACACAATATGGTATGTTTACCGAATTACCACCTTTTTCTTCATTTATTATTATTTGTGTATCTTGTGATGGTGCTCTATCTAACATTAAGTTATCTAACCTATGCATCCTAGAAAAAGGAATTTTTACTAGTGCTTATGGCTTCGGGTGAAAACCGGCATACCCTACTAAAAAGGCAAAATGGATACATCCTACTAATCACACCCTAAGAGCATATCCAGCAAGCGTTACAAATTCACACACCGTAAAACCGCTGGTTTATGAGGTACAGCGCACGCTATCCGCTGCCGCTTCATGGGAGCGCTGGAAAATTGCTAAACCGGTGCAGCACCGGGCGCTGCACAATACAACGTGCACTAGCGCCACAAAGGTTTCCACATTATAGAAGCAACAAGATCAAACACAACAAAATAATCTACAACAATATGACAACCAAAATAGCAATTTTTAATTATAGACATAGTTCAAAAGCAAACCATAATCCGCGCAACCAAGTTCAACACAAATTAAAGTTGACACATAGACGGTGTTGCCATGAACACATCAAACATCAACATCATTATAGTCCTTGTCATTTTTATTTTGTTCTTCTTCTCCATTCGAAGCTTGGACGGTGTTTCCATGAACCGTTGAATCCCCATAGTCATCTTTACTTGTAGGAGGTAATGGAGACACCATAGAGGCTATGAATCCACCCAATGGAGGCACCAGAGAGGCCATGTCACCCATGCCTCCATAGCCTCCCAGAGGTGCACTCATCCCTCCCATGCTTGCATAGCCTCTCATGTCTCCATAGCCTCCCATTCCTCCAAAACCACTCATGGGCGCATTCATCCCTCCCATTCCTCCATAGCCTCACATGGGTGCACTCATCCCTTATAACTGTTGGAGATATGCCCTAGAGGCAATAATAAATGTAGTTATTATTATATCTTTGTGTTTATGATAAATATTTACATTCATGCTATAACAGTATTAACCGGAAATATTAATACTTGTGTTATTTGTAAACTAAATTAGAGTCCCTAGTAAAGCATCTTCATAATACTAGCTTGTTGGTTAATAGATGATTGTGATTTCCCTATCATGAACATTGAGATGTTATTAACAACAAGATCATATCATTAGGAGAATGGTATGATGGACATACTCCTATAGATAAGCGTAGCATAAAGATCAAGTCATTTTAATAGTTCAATTGCTATAAGATTTCTGATACAAAGTAACCTAATTCCTTTGACCATGAGATCATGCTTATCACCATCACCGGAAGGATGCTTTGATGACATCAAATACCACACCGTAACTGGGTGGCTATAAAGATGGCATTGAGTGTTCGGAAAGTATGGGTTGAGACACATGGATCAAGAGTGGGATTTGTCCATCCATATGACGGATAGATATACTCAGGGCCCTCTTAGTGGAATTTCATCCAATTAGCTTGCAAGCATGTGACTGGCTCATAAGGGATCACATACCACGGGAACAAGAAAAGAGTACTTATCGGTAACGAGGTTGAACTAGGTATGCAGAGATACCGACGATCAAAACCTCGGATAAGTAAACTATCGTGAGACAAAGGGAAATTGGTATCGTATGTAAGTGGTTCATTCGATCTCAAAGTAATCGTAGAAATATGTGGTATCCATATGAATTTCCATATTCCTCTATTGGTTATTGATCGGAGAAGTGTCTCGGTCATGTCCGCATAATTCACGAACCGTAGGGAGACACACTTAAGGATTCGATGTTGTTGAGTAGTTATGGAATGATGAGTAAGAGACCGAATGTTGTTCGGAGTCTCGGATGGGATCTGGGATATCACGAGGAGATCCGAAATGGTCCGGAGAATAAGATTCATATAAGGAAAGTCCTGTTTCGGAGTTGGGGAATGATTCCGGTATTTTCACCAGGAATGTTCTAGAAGGGTCCGGAAGGTCCGGCACTCCGGAGGGGAAGGGTACATGAATGTGTCATGACAATATGGAATGGTTGCTGTAGGGGTTCGTAGCATGGAAAACAAAAAAATTCTACCGCATGCAAACAAACAAGCCAAGATCTATCTACTAGATTGTAGCAACGAGTCGATAGTGAAACTCACCCTCGAAGATTCCAAAGCGGTTAACGAGAGCGGATTCTCGTGGGTGATGTAGTCGTACTCTTGCCGATCTCAAGATCGTGTAGACGATCCTTCGGCGCTGCGTTCAGCGCCTCCCATGATCGGTCACGTTGATTCGATAAAGACCTTCCTCTCCCTTGTTCCAAAGAAATGGAGGTTGTAGCACTTTCCTCGCGATTCCTAAAGACGACGGCAGTGGTGGTACCTAAGTAGAGGGGAGATCTCGCAGGGCTTCGCCTTAAGCCGGAGCGAGTATGGTGGACTATGAGAGAGCCTTGGTGATCTAGGGTTTAGAGGCACCAAGGGAGAGAGAGCTAGGCCGGCGGCTAGGGCTTGGGGAAAGCCCCAAGTCGGCGGCTAGGGTTTGCCCTAGGCGGCCAGGCTGCAGGAGGCCGCTGAGGGCTAGGGTTTTGGGTAGTGGAGGTGTAGGTCTAGAGGGGCATCCCTGCCCCTCCTTTTATAGGTGGGAGGGCGCGGCCAAGGGGGAGGGAGTACTCCCCCAACTCGGCCTCCTTGGCCGGCGGTGGAGGGAGAGGGACTTCCTCCCCAAGTAGGTGTCCTACTCTCCCTCCACCAAGCAAACTTGTCGTTTGACTTTTCAAATTGGCGTTTGACTTTTCAAACTAGGATTTGATTTATCCCTTTATTTTGCTCAGCGATGACACCTAGTACATGATGCAACCATTCCAACTTGTTATGACACATTCATGCACCCTTCCTCCGAGTGCCGGACCTTCCGAACCTTCTAGAACATTCCCGATGAAAACAGGAATCATTCTCCAACTCCAAACAGGACTTTCCTTATATGAATCTTATTCTCGGACCATTCGGATCTCCTCGTGATATCCCGGATCCTATCCGAGACTCCGAACAACATTCGGTCTCTTACTCATCATTCCATAACTACTCAACAACCTCGAATCCTTAAGTGTGTCTCCCTACGGTTCGTGAATTATGCGGACATGATCGAGACACTTCTCCGAACAATAACCAATAGAGGAATCTGGAAATTCATATGGCTCCCACATATTTCTCGATTACTTTGCGTCGAATGAACCACTTACATACGATACCAATTTCCCTTTGTCTCACGATAGTTTACTTATCCGAGGTTTTGATCGTCGGTATCTCCGCATACCTAGTTCAACCTCGTCAAGTACTCTTTTCTTGTTCCCGTGATATGTGATCCCTTATGAGCTACCACATGCTTGCAAGCTAATTGGATGACATTCCACCGAGAGGCCAGTATATCTATCCTCATATGGATGGACAAATCCCTCTTGATTCATGTGTCTCAACCCATACTTTCCAAACACTCAATGCCACCGTTATAGCCACCCACGGTGGTGTTTGATGTCATCAAAGCATCCTTCCGGTGATGGTGATAAACATGATCTCATGGTCGAAGGAATTAGGTTACTATGTATCAGAAAGCATATAGCAATTGAACTATTAAAATGACTTGATCTTTATGCTACGCTTATCTATAGGAGTATGTCCATCATACCATTCTCCTAATGATATGATCCTGTTGTTAATAACATCTCAATGTTCATGATAGGGAAACCACAATCATCTATTAACCAACAAGCTAGTATTATGAAGAGGCTTTACTAGGGACTCTAATCTAGTTTACAAATCGCACAAGTATTAATGTTTCCTTGTTAATACTGTTATAGCATGAATGTAAACATTTATCATAAATACAAAGATATAATAATAACTATATTTATTACTGCCTCTAGGGCATATCTCCAATAGTCTCCCACTTGCACTAGAGTCAACTAATCTAGATGACATGGTAATATACCGAACACCCATGGCAGTTTGGTGTTGGTCATGTTTTGCCCTCGGGAGAGGTTTAGTCAACGGATCCGCCACATTCAGATCTGTGTGTACTTTGCAAATCTTTATGTCCCCGTCTTGGACATGTTCTCGAATAGCATGAAAACGTAGCTTGATGTGCTTCAGCTTCTTGTGTGACCTTGGTTCTTGCGCATTGGCTATGGCGCCCATGTTATCACAGTAGATAGACATTGGGTCCAGCGCACTTGGAACCACACCGAGCTCTGAACTCCTTCATCCATATCGCTTCTTGTGAAGCCTCCGAAGCAGCTATGTATTCCGATTCAGTTGAAGATCTCGCCACAATGCTTTGCTTTGCACTCCTCCAGCTAACTGCTGCACCATTCAACATAAATACGTATCCAGATTATGATTTAGAATCATCCGGATCGGTGTTCCAACTAGCATCGGTGTAACCATTAACAACGAGTTGTTCATCACCTCCATAAGAAAGAACCATATCCTTAGTTCTTCTCAAGTACTTAAGGATGTTTTGATCATTGTCAATGATCCACTCTGGATCACTTTGATATCTGCTAGTTAAACTAACGATATGCAATGTCGGGTCTAGTACATAGCATGGCATACATTAGAGATCCTATGGCTGAGGTATAGGAGTCTTACTCATCCTTTCTCTATCTTCTCATTCTTTGGACTTTGAGTTTTACTCAAGGTCATATTGGGCAACATGGGCAAGAACCCTTTCTTGCTATCTTCCATTCCAAACTTCTTTAGAACTTTGTCCAAATATGTACTTGTGACAATGATATTAGGCGTCTTGATCTATCTCTATAAATCTTTATGCCTAATATGTAAGCTGCTTCGCCAAGATCTTTCATTGAAAAACTATTATTCAAATATTCCTTGACACTATTAAGAAGGTCTACATCATTCCCAATCAACAATATGTCATATACATATAGTATTATGAATGCTACAGAGCTCCCACTCACTTTCTTGTAAATACAAGCTTCTCCATAAGTTTGTATAAAACCAAAGCTTTTGATTACCTTATCAAAACGTTGATTCCAACTTTGGGATGCTTGCTTCAATCCATATATGGACCTTTGAAGTTTGCATACCTTGTCAGCACCTTTAGGATCGACAAAACCTTTGGGTTGCATCATATACAACTCTTCATCAATGTCTCCATTGAGGAACGCTGTTTTGACATCCATCTGCCATATTTCATAATCGTAATATGCAGCGATTGCTAACAAAATCCTCACAGATTTTAGCTTCGCTACTGGTGAGAAAGTCTCATCGTAGTCAACTCCTTGAATTTGTCGAAACCCTTTTGCGACAAGTCGAGCTTTATATACAGTAACATTACCATCAGCATCTGTTTTCTTCTTGAAAATCCATTTGTTCTCGATGACCTTCCTACCATCCGGTAAGTCCACCAAAGTCCATACTTGGTTTTCGTACATGGATCCAATTTTGGATTTCATGGCTTCTTGCCATTTATTGGAATCTGGGCTCATCATCGCTTCCTCATATGTCTCAGGGTCATCGGTGTTGTCCACCAACATGACACTCATAATGGGATCATACCAATCAGGAGTGGTACGAGTTCTCGTTGACCTGCGAGGCTCTGTAGCAACTTCAACCGAAGTTTCACGATCATCATCATTAGCTTCCTCTCTTATTGGTGTAGGCACCACAGGAACTTCTTCTGGTGCTGCGCTACTCGCAAGTTCGAGAGAAGGTTCAACAACCTCGTCGAGTTCTACTTTCCTTCCAGTCACTTCTTTCGAGAAAATTCCTTCTCCAGAAAGGATCCATTCTTGGCAACGAAGATTTTGCCCTCGGATCTATGATAAAAGGTATACCCGATAGTTTCCTTCGGGTATCCTATGAAGACGCATTTTTCCGCTTTGGGTTCAAGCTTGTTCGGCTGTAACTTCTTTACATAGGCTTCGCAACCCCAAACTTTAAGGAACGACAATTTAGGTTTCTTCCCAAACCATAGTTCATATGGTGTCGTTTCAACGGATTTAGATGGTGCCCTATTTAAAGTGAATGCGGTTGTTTCTAATGCATAACCCCAAAACGATAGCGGTAAATCTGTAAGTGACATCATAGAACGAACCATATCTAAGAGAGTTCGATTGCGACGTTCGGACACACCATTACGCTGTGGTGTTCCCGGCGGTGTCAATTGTGAAAGTATTCCGCATTTCTTCAAATGCTCGCCAAACTCGTAACTTAGATATTCACCTCCACGATCAGAACGTAGAAATTTAATCTTCTTGTTACGTTGATTCTCTACCTCACTCGAAATTCCTTAAACTTCTCGAAAGTTTCGGACTTATGTTTCATGAAATAGATATACCCATATATACTCAAGTCATCCGTGAAGGTAAGAACATAACGATAACCACCACGCGATGCTACACTCATTGGTCCACACACATCGGTATGTATGATTTCCAATAAGTCTGTAGCTTGCTCCATCATACCAGAAAATGGAGTCTTAGTCATTTTACCCATCAGACATGCTTCACATCTTTCAAGTGATTCCATAAGTCCATCGGAATGGAGTTTCTTCATACGCTTCACCCCGATATGACCAAGACGACAGTGCCACATATAGGTCGAGTTATCGCTCAATTTCAAACGTTTAGCCTCAATGTTATTTATGTGTGTATTACTACAATCGAGATTCAATAAGAATAGACCATCTATCAAAGGTGCATGTGCATAAAACATATTACTCATATAAATCGAACAACCATTATTCTCAGACTTAAACAAGTAACCGTCTCGCAATAAACAAGATCCCGATATAATGTTCATGCTCAACGCAGGCACCAAATAACAATTATTTAAGTATAAAACTAATCTCGATGGTAGATGAAGAGGTAGCGTGCCGACCGCGATCACATCAACCTTTGATCCATTTCCAACGCGCATCGTCACCTCGTTCTTCGCTAGCTTCCGTTTATTCGCAAAGACTGTTTGAGTTACAAATATGAGCAACCGAACCAGTATCAAATACCTAGGCACTACTACGAGTACTAGTGAGATACACATCAATAACATGTATATCGGATATACCTTTCTTCTTGATGTTGCCGTTCTTCAAATCCTCCAAGTACTTTGGGCAATTCCGCTTCTAGTGACCCTCTTGCTTGTAGTAAAATCACTCAGTATCAGGCTTAGGTCCAGCCCTGGTCTTCTTCGCCGGTGCGGCAACATTCTTACTGCCCTTCTTGAAGTTTCCCTTTTGCTTAGACTTGCCTTTATTGAATTTGGTGGTCTTATTGACCAACAACACTTGGTGCTCTTTCTTGATCTCCACTTCTGCAGATTTCAACATGGAGAAGAGTTCTGGCAACGTCTTGTCCATGTTTTGCATATTGTAGTTCATCACAAAGTTCTTGTAACTTGGTGGTAGTGATTGGAGGACATGATGTATCCTCAAAGAATTAGGAATCACTATACCCAAACTTTGGAGTTTGTTTGCGTGCCCAGACATCTTAAGCACATGCTCACTGACGGAGCTGCCCTCTTCCATCTTGCAGTTAAAGAACTTTTCAGAAGCCTCATAATTCTCAACTGTCGCGTGAGCCTCAAATATCATTTTGAGTTCACGGACAATATCATGTGGGTCTGAATTCTCAAACCTTTTCTGAAGCTCCGATTCCAAACCATACAAGATAGCACACTGAACTGTGGAGTATAGATTCTTCCGAGCGAGGAAAACATTCTTTACCTCATCGGTAGCATCAGCTGCAGGCGGGTCACCCAGCGGTGCATCCAGCACATAGGTCAAATTACCAGCATTGAGGACAATCCTCAAATTGCGGAACCAATCCGCGAAGTTGCTTCCATTGTTTTTCAACTTTTCTTTCTCTAGGAACGCATTAAAATTGATGGTAGGGGGCGCCAATGATCCTCAACATATTTGCAATAGTTTAGACTAAGTTTATGACAAATTGAGTTCTAATTAATAGTTAAATTAACCTAGGTGAACTCCCACTCAAAACAATATCCCTCACATTGTTTTAGTGATCACACGAACCAAATCCACCACATCAAAACCGATCATCACGAGAGTTGATATAGCTTCAATGGCGAACAATCAACATGTTCATCATATCTTCTATATGATTCATGCTTTACCTTTTGGTGATCCGTGTTCCGAGACCATGTCTGTACATGCTAGGCTCGTCAAGATCAAACCTTAGCTTCTGCATGAGCAAAACTGGCTTGCTCACGTTGTATACACTTGCAGAATCTAACACACGCGATCATCACGTGGTGCTTCGAAACAACAAGCTTTAGCAACGGTGCTAACTAAGGATGAACACTTTAAAACTTGAAATTTGTGTGCTTGAGGGATCATCTTATAATGCTACCGTCGTTAACTAAGCAATACAAGATGCATGAAGGATTAACATCACATGCAATTCATAATATGTGATATGATATGGCCTTTCTTCTTTGTGCTTCCGATCTCCATCTTCAAGCATGAACATGATCTCCATCATCACCGGCATTGCATCAAGGTCAATGACGCCGCTCCATGGTTGTCGTCCACCAGCTTCAACTATTACAACTACTTTGAATAGACACGCGGGTCTTAACAGAATTTAAAGACAACCATATGGCTCACGCGTTGCCAACTTACAATAAGGAACATTGCATACATCAAATATAATCACAATCATGGCCATATCACATCACAACACACCCCTGCAAAACAAAGTTAGACGCCTCTAATTTTCTTTTCATATTTTACGTGGTTTGGGGCTTTCAATAAGTGTCTCTCTAACTTACGAACAAGAACCACAACGTTGATGCTAGAACTATCAAGTGCCCGTTGTAAATTGGATCTATACTATAATGGGAGAGACAGACACCCGCAAAGCCACTTATGCAATACAAGTTGCATGTTCAGCGTGGATCAAGTCTCATGAACGATGTCATGTAAGGTTAGCCCGGGCCGCTTCATCCCATCATACCGCAAGATGCAAAGTACACAAGAAGCAATTGATAATAAAAGCACCACCGCCCACAATGACCATTGTGTTCTACTCGTGCAACAGATCTACATATAGACACGGCTCTGATACCACTTTAGGGGTTCGTAGCATGGAAAACAAAAAATTTCTACCGCATGCAAACAAACAAGCCAAGATCTATCTACTAGATTGTAGCAACGAGTCGATAGTGAAACTCACCCTCGAAGATTCCAAAGCGGTTAACGAGAGCGGATTCTCGTGGGTGATGTAGTCGTACTCTTGCCGATCTCAAGATCGTGTAGACGATCCTTCCGGCAGCGTTAAAGCGGCGCTCATGATCGGTCACACGTTAATACTCGATGAAGACCTTCCTTTTCCTTGTTCCAGCAGGCAGCGGAGGTTGTAGCACTTTCCTCGCGATTCCGGCAGCACGACGACATGGTACCGGCGAGATCTCGCAGGGCTTCGCCTTAAGCCGGAGCGAGTATGGTGGACTATGAGAGAGCCTTGGTGATCTAGGGTTTAGAGGCACCAAGCGAGAGAGAGCTAGGCCGACGGCTAGGGCTTGGGGAAAGCCCCAAGTCGGCGGCTAGGGTTTGCCCTAGGGCGCCAGCGGCTGCAGGAGGGCCGGCGGCTAGGGCTAGGGTTTTGGGTGGTGGAGGTGTAGGTCTAGAGGGGCACCCCTGCCCCTCCTTTTATAGGTGGGAGGGCGCGGACAAGGGGGAGGGAGTACTCCCCCAACTCGGCCTCCTTGGCCGGCGGTGGAGGGAGAGGGACTTCCTCCCCAAGTAGGTTTCCTACTCTCCCTCCACCAAGCAAACTTGTCGTTTGACTTTTCAAATTGGCGTTTGACTTTTCAAACTAGGATTTGATTTATCCCTTTATTTTGCTCAGCGATGACACCTAGTACATGATGCAACCATTCAAACTTGTTATGACACATTCATGTACCCTTCCCCTCCAGAGTGCCGGACCTTCCGGAACCTTCTAGAACATTCCCGATGAAAACACCGGAATCATTCTCCAACTCCGAAACAGGACTTTCCTTATATGAATCTTATTCTCCGGACCATTCCGGATCTCCTCGTGATATCCCGGATCCTATCCGAGACTCCGAACAACATTCGGTCTCTTACTCATCATTCCATAACTACTCAACAACATCGAATCCTTAAGTGTGTCTCCCTACGGTTCGTGAATTATGCGGACATGATCGAGACACTTCTCCGAACAATAACCAATAGAGGAATCTGGAAATTCATATGGCTCCCACATATTTCTACGATTACTTTGCGATCGAATGAACCACTTACATACGATACCAATTTCCCTTTGTCTCACGATAGTTTACTTATCCGAGGTTTTGATCGTCGGTATCTCTGCATACCTAGTTCAACCTCGTTACCGACAAGTACTCTTTTCTTGTTCCCGTGATATGTGATACCTTGTGAGCCAGTCACATGCTTGCAAGCTAATTGGATGATATTCCACCGAGAGGGCCCAGAGTATATCTATCTGTCATATGGATGGACAAATCCCACTCTTGATTCATGTGTCTCAACCCATACTTTCCAAACACTCAATGCCACCTTTATATCCACCCAGTTACGGTGTGGTGTTTGATGTCATCAAAGCATCCTTCCGGTGATGGTGATAAACATGATCTCATGGTCGAAGGAATTAGGTTACTATGTATCAGAAAGCATATAGCAATTGAACTATTAAAACGACTTGATCTTTATGCTACGCTTATCTATAGGATTATGTCCATCATACCATTCTCCTAATGATATGATCTTGTTGTTAATAAAATCTCAATGTTCATGATAGGGAAACCACAATCATCTATTAACCAACAAGCTAGTATTATGAAGAGGCTTTACTAGGGACTCTAATTTAGTTTACAAATCACACAAGTATTAATGTTTCCTTGTTAATACTATTATAGCATGAATGTAAACATTTATCATAAACACAAAGATATAATAATAACTATATTTATTACTGCCTCTAGGGCATATCTCCAACAGTTGCATCATGTACTAGGTCACTTGGCTGGGCAAAATAAAGAAAGAAATCAAATCCAAGTTTGAAAGTCAAACGCCAATTTGAAAAAGTCAAACGGCAAGTTTGCTTGGTGGAGGGAGAGTAGGAAACCTACTTGGGGAGGAAGTCCCCTCCCTCCACCCGCCGGCCAAGGAGGCTGAGTTGGGGGAGGATTCCCTCCTCCCAACCGGACACCCTCCACCTATATAAGGAGGGGTAGGGCGCCCCCTACCCCTCACACCCAAAAAACCCTAGCCCCAAGCCGCCGGCCTCCTCCAAGTCGCCGCCTAGGGCCTCCTCTAAGTCGGCGAGTTAGGGTTTCCCCAAACCCTAGCCGCCGGCCAATCCCTCCCCTTGGTTCTCTCTAAACCCTAGATCACCAAGGCCTCTCTCATACTCCACCATACTCGCTCCGGCTTAAGGCGAAGCCCTGCGAGATCTCCTCTCTGCGACACCACGTCGCTGCGTCTGCGGAATCACGAGGAGAGTGCTACAACCTCCATTTCGCTGGAACAAGGGAGAGGAAGGTCTTCATCGAGTATCGAACGATGTGACCGATCATGAAGCTGCAAAGCTTAGCGGCCGGAAGGATCGTCTACGCGATCTTGAGATCGGCAAGAGTACGACTACATCATCCACGAGAATCTGCTCTCGTTAACCGCTTTGTAATCTTCGAGGGTGAGTTCCTCTATCGACTCGTTGCTACAATCTAGTAGATAGATCTTGCCTTTTTTGTTTGCATGTGGTAGGTTTTTTTGTTTTCCATGCTACGAACCCCTTCAGTGGCATCAGATCCGTGTCTATATGTAGATCTGTTGCACGAGTAGAACACAATGGTCATTGTGGGCGGTGGTGCTTTTATTATCAATTGCTTTTTGTGTACTTTGCATCTTGCGGTATGATGGGATGAAGCGGTCCGGGCTAACCTTACATGACATCGTTCATGAGACTTGCTCCACGCTCAACATGCAACTTGTATTGCATAAGTGGCTTTGCGGGTGCCTGTCTCTCCCATCATAGTATAGATCCGATTTACAACGGGCACTTGATAGTTCAAGCATCAACATTGTGGTTCTTGTTCATAAGTTAGATCGACACTTATTGAAAGCCCCAAACCACGTAAAATATGCAAAGAAAATTAGAGGCGTCTTACTTTGTTTTGCAGGGGTGTGATGTGATGTGATATGGCCATGATTGTGATTATATTTGATGTATGCAATGTTCCTTATTGTAAGTTGGCAACTGGAAGGAGCCATATGGTTGTTTTTTAAAATTCTGTTAAGACCCGCGTGTCTATTCAAAGTAGTTGTAATAGTTGAAGCTGGTGGACGACAACCATGAAATGACGCCATTGACCTTGACGCTATACCGGTGATGATAGAGATCATGTTCGTGCTTGAATATGGAGATCGGAAGCAGAATAAGAAAGGCCATATCATATCACATATTATGAATTGCATGTGATGTTAATCCTTTATGCATCTTGTATTGCTTAGTTAACGACGGTAGCATTATAAGATGATCCCTCAAGCACACAAATTTCAAGTTTTAAAGTGTTCATCCTTAGTAAGCACCATTGCTAAAGCTCGTTGTTTCGAAGCACCATGTGATGATCGGGTGTGCTAGATTCTGCGAGTGTATACAATGTGAGCAAGCCATATTTGCTCATGCGAAAGCTAAGGTTTAATCTTGACGAGCCTAGCATGTACAGACATGGTCTCGGAACACGGATCACCAAAAGGTAAAGCATGAGTCATATAGTAGATATGATGAACATGTTGATTGTTCGCCATTGAAGCTACATCAACTCTCGTGATGATCAGTTTTGATGTGGTGGATTTGGTTCGTGTGATCACTAAAACAATGTGAGGGATATTGTTTTGAGTGAGAGTTCACCTAGATTAATTTAACTATTAATTAGAACTCAATTTGCCATAAACTTAGTCTAAACTATTGCAAATATGATGTAGATCAATGGCGGCCCCTACCATCAATTTTAATGCGTTCCTAGAGAAAGAAAAGTTGAAAAACAATGGAAGAAACTCCACGGATTGGTTCCGCAGTTTGAGGATTGTCCTCAATGCTGGTAATTTGACCTATGTGCTGGATGCACCGCTGGGTGACCCGCCTGCAACTACTGCTACAGATGAAGTAAAGAATGTTTACCTCACTCGGAAGAATCAGTACTCCACCGTTCAGTGTGCTATCTTGTATGGTTTGGAATCGAAGCTTCAGAAAAGGTTTGAGAACCATGACCCACATGATATTGTCCGTGAACTCAAAATGATATTTGAGGCTCATGCGGCAGTTGAGAGTTATGAGGCTTCTGAAAAGTTCTTTAACTGCAAGATGGAAGAGGCGACTCTGGCCGTGAGCATGTGCTTAAGATGTCTAGGCACGCAAACAAACTCCAAAGTTTGGGTATAGTGATTCCTAATTCTTTGGGGATTCACCGTGTCCTCCAATCACTACCACCAAGTTACAAGAACTTTGTGATGAACTACAATATGCAAAACATGGACAAGATGTTGCCAGAACTCTTCTCCATGTTGAAATCTGCAGAAGTGGAGATCAAGAAAGAGCACCAAGTGTTGTTGGTCAATAAGACCACCAAATTCAAAGAAGGCAAGTCTAAGCAAAAGGGAAACTTCAAGAAGGGCGGTAAGAAAGTTGCCGCACCAGCGAAGAAGACCAAGGTTGGACCTAAGCCTGATACTGAGTGCTTTTACTGCAAGGGATAAGGTCACTGGAAGCGGAATTGCCCAAAGTACTTGGCGGATTTGAAGAACGGCAACATCAAGAAGAAGGTATATCCGATATACATGTTATTGATGTGTATCTCACTAGTACTCGTAGTAGTGCCTGGGTATTTGATACTGGTTCGGTTGCTCATATTTGTAACTCGAAACAGGTGCTGTAGAATAAACGGAAGCTAGCGAAGAACGAGGTGACGATGCGTGTTGGAAATGGATCAAAGATTGATGTGATCGCGGTCAGCACGCTACCTCTTCATCTACCATCGGGATTAGTTTTATACTTAAATAATTGTTATTTGGTGCCTGCATTGAGCATGAACATTATATCAGGATCATGTTTATTGCGAGACAGTTACTTGTTTAAGTCCGAGAATAATGGTTGTTTGATTTATATGAGTAATATGTTTTATGCACATGCACCTTTGATAGATGGTATATTCTTATTAAATCTCGATTGTAGTAATACACACATAAATAACATTGAGGCTAAACGTTTGAAATTGGGCGATAACTCGACCTATATGTGGCACTGTCGTCTTGGTCACATTGGAGTGAAGCGTATGAAGAAACTCCATTCCGATGGACTTATTGAATCACTTGATTTCGAATCACTTGAAAGATGTGAAGCATGTCTGATGGGTAAAATAACTAAGACTCCATTTTCTGGTATGATGGAGCGAGCTACGGACTTATTGTAAATCATACATACCGATGTGTATGGACCAATGAGTGTAGCATCACGCGGTGGTTATCGTTATGTTCTTACCTTCACGAATGACTTGAGTAGATATGGGTATATCTATTTCATGAAACATAAGTCCGAAACTTTCGAGAAGTTTAAGGAATTTCAAAGTGAGGTAGAGAATCAACGTAACAAGAAGATTAAATTTCTACGATCTGATCGTGGAGGTGAATATCTAAGTTACGAGTTTGGCGAGCATTTGAAGAAATGCAGGATACTTTTACCATTGACACCGCCGGGAACACCACAGCGTAATGGTGTGTCCGAACGTCGTAATCGAACTCTCTTAGATATGGTTCATTTTATGATGTCACTTACAGATTTACCGCTATCATTTTGGGGTTATGCATTAGAAACAGCCGCATTCACTTTAAATAGGGCACCATCTAAATCCGTTGAAACGACACCGTATGAATTATGGTTTGGAAAGAAACCTAAATTGTCGTTCCTTAAAGTCTGGGGTTGCGAAGCCTATGTAAAGAAGTTACAGCCGGACAAGCTTGAACCCAAAGCGGAAAAATGCGTATTCATAGGATACCTGAAGGAAACTATTGGCTATATCTTCTATCATAGATCCGAGGGCAAAATCTTCGTTGCTAAGAATGGATCCTTTCTAGAGATGGAATTTCTCTCGAAAGAAGTGACTAGAAGGAAAGTAGAACTCGACGAGGTTGTTGAACCTTCTCTCGAACTTGCGAGTATCGCAGCACCGGAAGTAGTTCCTGTGGCGCCTACACCAATAATATAGGAAGCTAATGATGATGATCATGGAACTTCGGTTGAAGTTTCTATAGAGCCTCGCAGGTCAACGAGAACTCGTACCACTCCTGATTGGTATGATCCCGTTATGAGTGTCATGTTGGTAGACAACACCGATGACCCTGCGACATATGAGGAAGTGATGATGAGCCTGGATTCCAATAAATGGCAAGAAGCCATGAAATCCGAGATTGGATCCATGTACGAAAACCAAGTATGGACTTTGGTGGACTTACCGAATGGCCAAAAGGCTGTCGAGAACAAATGGATTTTCAAGAAGAAAACAAATGTTGATGGTAATGTTACTGTCTATAAAGCTCGACTTGTCGTAAAAGGGTTTCGACAAATTCAAGGAGTTGACTACGATGAGACTTTCTCACCTGTAGCGAAGCTAAAGTCTGTGAGGATTATGTTAGCAATCGCTGCATATTATGATTATGAGATATGGCAGATGGATGTCAAAACAGCGTTCCTCAATGGAGACATTGATGAAGAGTTGTATATGATGCAACCCAAAGGTTTTATCGATCCTAAATATGCTAACAAAGTATGCAAACTTCAACGGTCCATATATGGATTGAAGCAAGCATCCCGAAGTTGGAATCAACGTTTTGATAAGGTAATCAAAAGCTTTGGTTTTATACAAACTTATGGAGAAGCTTGTATTTACAAGAAAGTGAGTGGGAGCTCTGTAGCATTCTTAATACTATATGTAGATGACATATTGTTGATTGTGAATGATGTAGACCTTCTTAATAGTGTCAAGGATTATTTGAATAATAGTTTTTCAATGAAAGATCTTGGCGAAGGAGCTTACATATTAGGCATAAAGATTTATAGAGATAGATCGAGACGCCTAATATCATTGTCACAAAGTACATATTTGGACAAAGTTCTAAAGAGGTTTGGAATGGAAGATAGCAAGAAAGGGTTCTTCCCCATGTTGCCCAATACGATCTTGAGTAAAACTCAAAGTCCAGCAACGGCAGAAGATAGAGAAAGGATGAGTAAGACTCCCTATGCCTCAGCCATAGGATCTCTAATGTATGCCATGCTATGTACTAGACCCGACATTGCATATGCTGTTAGTTTGACTAGCAGATATCAAAGTGATCCAGGAGTGGATCATTGGACAGCGGTCAAAAACATCCTTAAGTACTTGAGAAGAACTAAGGATATGGTTCCTTCTTATGAAGGTGATGAACATCTCGTTGTTAATGGTTACACCGATGCTAGTTGGAACACCGATCCAGATGATTCTAAATCACAATCTGGATACGTATTTATTTTGAATGGTGCGATTAGTCGGAGGAGTGCAAAGCAAAGCGTTGTGGCGAGATCTTCAACTGAATCGGAATACATAGCTGCTTCAGAGGCTTCACAAGAAGCGATATGTATGAAGGAGTTCATTACAGAGCTCGGTGTGGTTCCAAGTGCACTGGACCCAATGTCTATCTACTATGATAACATGGGCGCCATAGCCAATGCGCAAGAACCAAGGTCACACAAGAAGCTGAAGCACATCAAGCTACGTTTTCACGCTATTCAAGAACATGTCCAAGATGGAGACATAAAGATTTGCAAAGTACACATAGATCTGAATGTGGCGGATCCGTTGACTAAACCTCTCCCGAGGGCAAAACATGACCAACACCAAACTGCCATGGGTGTTCGGTATATTACCATGTAATCTAGATTAGTTGACTCTAGTGCAAGTGGGAGACTGTTGGAGATATGCCCTAGAGGCAATAATAAATGTAGTTATTATTATATCTTTGTGTTTATGATAAATGTTTACATTCATGCTATAACAATATTAACAAGGAAACATTAATACTTGTGTGATTTGTAAACTAAATTAGAATCCCTAGTAAAGCCTCTTCATAATACTAGCTTGTTGGTTGATAGATGATTGTGGTTTCCCTATCATGAACATTGAGATGTTATTAACAACAAGATCATATCATTAGGAGAATGGTATGATGGACATACTCCTATAGATAAGCGTAGCATAAAGATCAAGTCATTTTAATAGTTCAATTGCTATAAGCTTTCTGATACATAGTAACCTAATTCCTTCGACCATGAGATCATGCTTATCACCATCACCGGAAGGATGCTTTGATGACATCAAACACCACACCGTAACTGGGTGGCTATAAATATGGCATTGAGTGTTCGGAAAGTATGGGTTGAGACACATGGATCAAGAGTGGGATTTGTCCATCCATATGACGGATAAATATACTCAGGGCCCTCTCAGTGGAATGTCATCCAATTAGCTTGCAAGCATGTGACTGGCTCATAAGGGATCACATACCACGGGAACAAGAAAAGAGTACTTATCGATAACGAGGTTGAACTAGGTATGCAGAGATACCGACGATCAAAACCTCGGATAAGTAAACTATCGTGAGACAAAGGGAAATTGGTATCGTATGTAAGTGGTTCATTCGATCGCAAAGTAATCGTAGAAATATGTGGGATCCATATGAATTTCCATATTCCTCTATTGGTTATTGAT
Source organism: Avena insularis (assembly GCA_023614405.1). Lineage (NCBI taxonomy): Eukaryota > Viridiplantae > Streptophyta > Magnoliopsida > Poales > Poaceae > Avena > Avena insularis. The sequence continues at coordinate 81,428,875 of CM042695.1, read as the reverse complement.
CGGAGAAGTGTCTCGGTCATGTCCGCATAATTCACGAACCGTAGGGAGACACACTTAAGGATTTGATGGTGTTGAGTAGTTATGGAATGATGAGTAAGAGACTGAATGTTGTTTGGAGTCTCGGATGGGATCTGGGATATCACGAGGAGATCCGAAATGTTCCGGAGAATAAGATTCATATAAGGAAAGTCCTGTTTCGGAGTTGGGGAATGATTCCGGTATTTTCACCAGGAATGTTCTAGAAGGGTCCGGAAGGTCCGGCACTCCGAAGGGGAAGGGTACATGAATGTGTCATGACAATATGGAATGGTTGCATCATGTACTAGGTCACTTTGCTGGGCAAAATAAATAAAGAAATCAAATCAAAGTTTGAAAGTCAAACGCCAATTTGAAAAAGTCAAACGACAAGTTTGCTTGGTGGAGGGAGAGTAGGAAACCTACTTGGGGAGGAAGTCCCCTCCCTTCACCCGCCAGCCAAGGAGGCCGAGTTGGGGGAGGACTCCCTCCTCCCAACCGGCCACCCTCCACCTATATAAGGAGGGGTAGGGCGCCTCCTACCCCTCACACCCAAAAAACCCTAGCCCCAAGCCGCCGGCCTCCTCCAAGTCGCCGCCGCCTAGGGCCTCCTCTAAGTCGGCGAGTTAGGGTTTCCCCAAACCCTAGCCGCCGGCCAATCCCTCCCCTTGGTTCTATCTAAACCCTAGATCACCAAGGCCTCTCTCATACTCCACCATACTCGCTCTGGCTTAAGGCGAATCCCTGCGAGATCTCCCTTCTACTGCCGACACCACGTCGTCGTGCTGCCGGAATCACGAGGAGAGTGCTACAACCTCCGCTGCCTGCTGGAACAAGGGAGAGGAAGGTCTTCATCGAGTACCGAACGTGTGACCGACTGCGGAAGCGCTGCCGAAACGCAGCGCCGGAAGGATCGTCTACGCGATCTTGAGATCGGCACGAGTATGACTACATCATCCACGAGAATCTTCTCTCGTTAACCCTTTGGAATCTTCGAGGGTGAGTTCCTCTAGCGACTCGTTGCTACAATCTAGTAGATAGATCTTGGCTTGTTTGTTTGCATGCGGTAGAATTTTTTTTGTTTTCCATGCTACGAACCCCGGACTCTCCGGACCAGCGGCTGTCACTCCTGGCATCTCAATAGGATCTATCGACTAACCCCATAAACCCACACTAGTCTTTTCTACACACTTTGTCATCACTCATATGCACCCGGTACCCACTTCCCGATCGGTCACCCATCCTCAAATTGTTGTAGGCCAAGCATGCTTAACCAGCGGCATGTCTCATCCGTACCGACGTGTCTGGATCGACCCATGCGTGCACCAAATTTGGGCAACGGTTGCATCATCCCGAACGCGGGCGGACCGAGGGCGTGTCTCGCTGCATGCGTTACCGGCCGCCCGTCGACCACCGCTTAGTGCGATGATGATTCGCATACGCAACGACAACGATTCAGACACAATCACGGTAGCGATTTAGAGGCGCGAGCGGAAGGCTGACCGGCAGCAGCCTGCGCTATTAGTGGCGACGATACACCTTGACTGACGGGACGAAAGGGAATATGTCCTGAGAGGCAATAATAAAGTGTTTATTACGTATATTCCAAGTATATGATAGATTTTTATTTTGCATGCTATAATTGTATTAATACGGAAACGTTAATACATGTGTGTTTATAAACAAATAGAAAGTTCCTAGTTATGCCTCTCTCATAAACTAGCTCATTGATTAACAAGATGATCATGGTTTCCTGATCATGGACATTGGATGTTGTTAATAACGAGGTCACAACATTAATGTAATGATGTAATGAACATTCATCCGAAGTATAACATTACGATCAAAGTCATTGAGTTTATATTGCTATAACAACTTACGAAGTGATCCTAATCCTTAGACCATGAGATCATGTCAATCACTAACACCGGAAGAGTTTCTTGATAACATCAAACGTCACACCGTAATAGTGTGATTATAAAGATGGATTCAGAACTAATAAAGTGTTATTTTGAGGCCCATGGATCGAGAGTGGAATTTGTTCATCCCGATGAGAGATAGATATACTCTGGGCCCTCTCGGTTATATCACATTGGTTAGCTTGCAAGCAAGTGATTTGATCACTAGAATGTTATATCACGGGAACGAGAAAAGAGTGCATGTCAGTAACGAGATCAAACTAGGTATGGAGATACCGATGATCGAATCTCAGACATGTAATATATCATGAAACAAAGGGATTAAGATACTAGCGTAAAAGGTTCCGACGATCACAAGTAAGTCATCGCTGAATGTGTGGGAGTCGGTATGGGTCTCCATATACCGCTTCTGATTATTGGTTTGAGAGGGGTCTCGATCATGTCCGCATTATTCGCGAACCGTAGGGTGACACACTTAAGAGACACCGACATCCAATTGGAGCAAAAGTTTCATGCCGGAAAGAATAACAAGCGCAGGAATTTATTTCACTAGATACCGAAACAGGTTTTTGGGTGAAATTGTAGAAAGTGTTTTTGCATGTGAAATAAAATACTAGCAAGGGGTTATATATGAATGTTTGTCATTAAAGTAATTGACAAAATTCTGAATAAATAAAAGGAGTTTTATTTAATGAGAGTTTGCATTAAATTTGGTGGAAATTTAATGGGAATTTGAGTGGAATTTTGAGTGGAGGAAATTGAAAGGGTTTTTATGAGTGGAGTGTCCACCCACATGAATGAGGGGAGGGCAAGGGGGCAACCCCCATGCGCCGGCCACCCCCTTGGGGTCCCCCCTCTCCTATAAAAGGCACCCCTCTCCTCACTTCTCACTCACACCTCCTCGTGAAGGATCTCTCCCCCTCTAGTATTTATCCCCCATGGTCTCGGACTAGCGAGATACATGTTCCCGGTGGCTATTCGGCAAGAAAGAGTTGTGCTTCCGTTGCATCGTTGGAGCGAGGAGGCGGAGATTGCTCGGTGCCTCGGACGTGTGACGAGGTTTAATCTCGTCAATGCCCATTGTTATGGACTTGGGTTTTGGAGAAGATGGGGATGCTGGAGATCGTGGAACGGTTAACAGACAAGCAACCAGGGGACACGAGATTTACCCAGGTTCAGGCCCCCGGAGGGAAAACCCTACTCCTGCTTGTCTGCTCTTGATTACGGCGGAACCAAGGTTCTGGTCAGATTCGATCTGGCGTGGAGGTGCGTGTGCGAAAGTATGAGTCGAGAGATCTAGGACGTGCCCTCCTGGCCTTTATATAGACTTAGGCAGGTCCCGGGCATAGTCCTAATTGGTTACAGGTTCTAGGGTTTTACCCCTTTGAATTTCCTATCTATGCTAGTCTTGCTCTCCAAGGATCCGAAGACGTCATGGGCCTTGGCCACCCGAAAATCTTCATGAGCCAGCGTATGTCTGCCGTGGGTCTTCCTTGGGCTGGACCAGGTATGCTGAAGTCACGTACCCGTAGGGTATAACCATGTCAACGTGTGTGTGAGCACGGATGCGCCGCTAAGTTGCGGTGCTAAGGACTTCCTCTCGATCTTGAGATCGGCAAGAGATCATCAACATCAAAACCACACGTTTAACTCGTTAAGCTTTGTCGGTCTTCAAGGGTATGTTCTCTACGGATATACATCTGCCCGTTGTTTGTATCTAGTAGATAGATCTTGGTACATAGTTGTTCCCATCGTAGGATTTTTTTTGTTTTCTATGCTGCGAACCCTACAGGGACGCCGCCTACTTTTCCGCGCCAGCATTGATGGCGAAGGAGCAGGAACCTATTTAACCTTGTGCCCGTCGGTGCCGCACTCCCCACCTCTCGCCATCGCAATCCTAGCAGCTGTCGCTGCCAACGATGAAGACGTCGGGATGGCTCAAGAAGGGCAAGAACGACCACGAGGCGATCGGCTCTATCTCTAGCAGACAGCGCTCCCGCATGTCGGCCTTCCTCCGGGGCGCATCCTTGCCGCCTCCGCCACGGCTAGAGGAGTACAGGAACCTCCCCGTGGGGGACTACCACTCTGACGCCGAGCTCGGCAGCGGCAACGACGACAGCGAGGAGGATGACGACATCATCGTCAAGCAGTAGGTGGTGGACCCAGTCGCGATCGCCGCCGCGAACCTGCCTCCGGAGTACCGGGAGGTCCTGGCGCCAGGCTACAATGAGGACGCCTTCATCGAGCAGGTCATGGCGGCCAGCGCGCAAGACGAGGACGCCTTGTGAGGCGGTTACCAAGAGGCCTTCTGGCTCACCATCCTGGTGGCGCAGGTAAACGCCCAACTGCCTCTGCTAGCTCCGCTGCCGGGGTGGGCGCCGCGCATAGCTTCGGAGGGGGGAATGGAGCTGGCGCATCTCCACCACGGCCATAGGGCCGCCGACGGCGTGGCCTGGGCAATTGATTGACCCGCCCGCGCCCCGCTCTAGCCTTGCTACCGCCCAACCTTTGGATGCCGCCGAAGTATATCGACCTCGAACCCTAGATGGACGCGGCAGTGTAGGCGCACGAAGATCGGTAGCTAGGATCTAGGCTAGGGCTAGTTTAATTTCGTTTTAAATTATAAATGTAAATTACATATGAATATTGATGAACTTGTCAGTTTTTAGCGCGAACTTTCTATGTTTGAATTTAGGGGGGAAAATATCGCACCGTTTGTTAGACGCGGACAAATAGATCGTGTCCCTGGCACGGCTGGCCGGAAAGACGACCCCAATACAAAAGTGACCGGGGGCCGACCTAAACAGACATAATGGACGATTTGAATCGACCATTTAGGTCGCCGGGTGAAGATGCTCTAAACACGTGGCGATGGCAAGAATAGGCGCATAGAGAAGCAGTAGGCTAGCGGCCGTCTCACTCTCTCTACCTCGAACGTAGTTGGCTGTAGTTGCCTTGCTTCCGTAGTATCGTGCTCATGTTTAGTACCACATCGGTAGTTTAGATTAACACCGGGCAACATAAAAGGTGACGTCCGGGAGCCTAATCACACCGTGCTTACTGCAAAAACAAATGCGATTAGCTTGCGACAAGGATTCTCTCGACAAGATAACGATAACGACTAGACTCTATGAATCAAATAGCCGGCCCACTTTGAATAATTGCGGAATCTAACCCATGAAGCCCGTCGTCCTTGCAGGGTCGGCCTTTTTTGGCACTTGGCTACTATATAACGGGCCTAAAAAAGGCCGTCACGTTCCGTTCTCATAAAAATAAATAAAAGGCAGAGATCCTCCTCACCTGCTCTCTGGCACTCTCTGCATCCGCTCAAAAAAAAAAAACTGCCCTCTGCATTTTTCTCAACTCTATTGCCCTCGTTGCTGCTGCTGCTGCTGATTTCCCGGCGAGTCGCAACTCCAACTGCTCTAACCGGAACCGCCGCCTCCTCCTCATCTGCCGTCCTACACGCTCCGCATCCATGCTTCCACGTGAGCTCCGCTGGCATCTACCCCTCCGACGCAATGCTGGCCTTGGCCGTACGTGTCGGCAGCTGCGCGAGCAGGCCGTTCGGCGAAATGCCGATCCTGATGGTATTTCTTGCACCGTGGCCGTGTCCGCCGAGAAGCTGGGGGCGGGCTCACAGACCAGATTTGGGACGCATTTTGAGGCCAGTATGGTTCTTGGCTGCGTGAATCCTTCGACATGGTAAGTACGTGCTTCAGATCGGCATTCCTCTCGTGTTCTGCTAGTGTCTAAATACTTTTGTGCATCCTGAGTTATAAAGCATGGAGTCGTACTACATTCTTAAATCCTCAAATTTCATCTGTGACGCTTGGGCCGACCAAACACTTGCTGTATGCCTGTATCTAGTACTTCATCAGTAATACACTTTCCAACTCTGGTGATGATTTCTATAATCAGATGATTGAAGCTAATCTGGCAGCACAACAGTATTTGCGCCTGAATGGCAACCATGTTCAGTCTTCCAACAAGAAAACAAGACACCCATTTTACATGTTTATACATTTTCAAATGCTTCAATCTTAAGATGTTATTACTTCACAAAACAACAAAAGGATGAAGTTTTTTGCAAAACTCTTTCCTCATAATAGTACGAAAAGCTCAAAATAGCAACCTGTTGGGCTTCGTATAAAACAAACTATAAGACTATCGATAGAACTCTACTGAAACTGGAAAGTTGCAACTACTTCGTGCACAAAAATATAAGATTATCTATCCCGTGTACTCCCTCCGTTCCAAAATAGATGTCTTAGATTGTTTAAAATTTAGATGAATCTATATACTAAATGGTGTCTAGATTCATTCAAATTTTGACAAATTTGAGACATCTATTTGGAGACGGAGGGAGTAGTACATTGTATACTGACTAGGAAGGAGACATTGTATATTATATATTTGCTATTCTTTACATTTTCTACTCTTTACATCTGCAGCTCAGCGTGTATACTGGCTAGGCAGGAGACTACTTCCATGATAGTTGGCCTCATGAATTGGTCATGGTTGACGCATTTGCAAGCCGCTTCAAGTACATTCAGCATTTGCTCTTCATATCCTGTGCCTCGAAGTGTTGGATCCAGGACCTCGACTTGCTTTCCCTCGGACCTCATCTCCAGCACCCATGGGACTAGTTCTTTTGATGTAGATAGGACTGGAACAGGCCGCATCCCAGTGAGCAGCTCGAGAAGGACTATTCCGAAACTGTACATATCACCTCTCAGAGTAGCAACCCATGCTTGCCCGTACTCGGGGGGAATGTAACCCATAGTACCGACCAGCTCAGTTGTGACATGAGTTTGGTTGGGGAGGATCAATCTGGCTAGCCCAAAATCTGCAACATAAGCCTTAAATTCTTTGTCCAGTAGAATGTTGCTGCATTTGATGTCTCGGTGGACAATTTGAGGGTTGCAGACATCATGGATATAAGAAAGGCCCATGCTTGCTCCTTGTGCGATCTTGAGCCGTGTTGGCCAGTCAAAAAATGAGCTAGCACCATCATCTCTGTTATGAAGCCAGTCATCCAGGCTACCATTCTCCATATAGGAATATATGAGGAGCCTGGAGTTTCCCTGGATGCAGTAACCCCACAGTGGTACAAGATTTTCATGCTGTGCCATGGAGAGTGTGCCAACCTCTGCTCTGAACTCCCTTTCCATAAGGCACATTTCTCCGTTGAGCTTTTTGATTGCCAGCTTGGAGCCATCAGGTAGCTCTGCCTTGTAGACTAATCCATAACCTCCACATCCAATGATGTTCTCCTTGTCAAAGTTGTTCGTAGCTTTCAAAATGTCAGTGAATTTGAGCTCGTTTTCTGCTGCCTTGCCTCGTGACATTACCACCAGTGTTTGCTCTGAACTGGAGTTGAATGAAGTTGCTTCAACATCTTCACTGTTCTTCTCCCTTGTAGTTTTGGTTGCAAACCAATTGACCCTGATTGAGACAAGGAGACGCACCAGCAACAAAAGAACAGCGATGCCTCCAAAGAACACACCAAATGCAATTGCAAAAACAGCCTTGTTGTCTCGATGTTTTGTGTATGACGGAGGCATTGAAACTGAACCACATTTATGAGTGAGCATAGAGCCACACAGCTTTGAATTCCCATCGAAGCTAGAATTCTGAAATGTATTAAACTGGCCTCCAGATGGAATAGGCCCTTCTAGGTCGTTGTTAGAAATGTTGAAGCTGGAAAGGAAGTTCAGCTTGTTCAGTGCAGCAGGAATTCCACCTCTGAGATTGTTGCTTGATAAATCTAACACCTGCAGGTTTGTGAGGTTGCATATTGATTGTGGGATCTGTCCTGTCAATTCATTGAAGCTCAAATTGAGTGAACGAAGTGCTTTCAACTGACCAATCTCAAGGGGCATCTCACCAGTAAACTTATTTTTACTTAGATCCAACACTTTAGGGAAAGCCATTGGTAGGCGGTATTGAAGTGATGGAGATAAATAAATTGGCAACTCAAAGAATCTAGGGTCCAAAGGGGTTGCAGTATTCTCTGATCTTAGCATTGGCATCTGCATTACGGCTGACGGGATTCCCCCTGTCATGCTGTTATTTGATATGTCTAGATAGAAGAGGAGTTTTAAGTTGCTGATCCAGTCAGGTATCTGTCCTGTCAGTTGATTGTTTTCTAAAAATAACATCTCCAAATTTGTTAGCTTTGATAACCAGTAAGGTATTTTCCCCAGCAATGAGCAATCTGTTATAGCTAGGACCTGAAGATTCTCAAAACCGACAATGTTGTCATCATCTGGCATGGACTCATTCTTGAAGTTGAGCCCAATAAGAAGGGTGTTGAGTTGGTTGGAGCTCCTAAGTATGTGAAGTGCACTTGTGATATTTGTAAGACTGATGTTAGCAAGTGATAGGAATGAGAGGGACTTGAGATTGCCTATTTTTTCTGACAGCTGGCCATGGAACGTATTGGAAGATAGCCGCAGTGCAATTAGATTGCTGCATGAGTAGATGCTTTCAGGAATTTTGCCACTGAAACTGTTGTTCATAAGATCTAAAGTTTTTAGATTGGGTAGGTTCGAGAAATTGACCTTCGCCAGTTCTCCGCTGAAACTGTTGCTCTTCAAGTCAATGGTTACAAGATTTGTGCAGTTGGTCAGACTTGATGGAAGCTCCCCATACATGTTGTTATTGTTTAAATGGAGTTCCTCCAATCTCTTGAGATGACCTATAGACTCTGGAATCTTGCCAGTGATGTTGTTCTCTCCAAGATCAAGAGTACCCAGATTACTGAGTTTGACAATATGTGAGCCTTCAAGTGTTCCTTGTAAACCATTGCCAGAAAAGGAGAGAAATTCTAACAAGGTAGCATTGAATAGCTCATCCGGGAGACTCCCACTGATGTTGTTGTGGCCAACCTTCAGCACTTTGAGCTTGGAGCAACTACCAAGTCCAGGCGGAATTCTTCCACTGAACTGGTTGAAACAGAGGTCAAGAAACGCGAAGGATGGCAAGGTATTGCACAATTCACTAGGTATTGGCCCAGTAAAGCTGTTGTTGCTTGCATTCAGGGCTATAAGATTCTCCATTGCCTTCCATGTGCTGGATGGAAACGGTCCTGTAAGTAAGTTGGTCGAGATATTTAGTACCTGCAGAGGCCGGGCAGGGGTTGAAGATGACAACTCCTGCAAGTCTCCGCCAAGGTGGTTAAAGCTCACATCTATGACGATGATGCTGCTGGAAGCCATCAATTCCTGCGGTAGACCACCGGATAGCAGATTGTTTGACAGGTTGAGGCGCAGCAACCCACTGAGGCTCCCAAGGGAAGGTGTGATGTGCCCTTGAAGACTCCTAGAAGCCAGCAAGACATCGGTAACAATATCATCTCTGCTGCACGTGATCCCTTCCCACTGGCAGCAATCCGTGCCATGCTGCCAGGACGCAGTGAGGCCACCCTTATGTGAGAGCCCGTCGAGGAACTGAAGGAGGTAGCCCTGCTCCTGCTCCGTGCAGGAACTGGTAGGAGATGCCAAGCAGATCAGCAGCACAAGAGCAACACCAAGGGAAGGTATGTGCAATATCTTGTTGGAAAAATGGAGTGTCTGCATGGTTTTCTGGTGAGCCTAGTATGGGAACCAGAGAGCTTATGTTGTACCCTGAGTGGATAAAGCATCATTGGTGGTCTAATCATGAAGGAGCACGAGGGGAAAGAAAGAATCACATCTTGTAGTCGTAGTCACTACACAGAATTCTGGGTCAAGAAAATTGGATTTTACACAAATACCCCCAGGCCACCAGTCAGCTTCATCGTTCACACTGATGTTTCAGTGTCTCAAATCTTCCTGAATACCGTCCGTGCGGAATAGCGCTTATGTAGATTTTCTAATCATCCCTGACCCAGTCCTTACTGAATTCTCACAGCATGCCTTAATTTGTTTGACCTCACATCGCTTTTCTTACCGTCTTTACTGACCAAAAAGTATTATACTTCTTAACGTATCCTTTGCCCTTTGGTGAACAGGAAAAGGCGCGTTTTGAAAAGAGAAACAGTTGCAGAAAATTATGCCGGGGAAGATCATTTCTGAAAGGCGGTTGCCATCGAGAGCAAGCAATCATGGCCATCTCAGTGAGTATGTGGACAAACCCAAGTGGAGGGCGAGAAGAAAGTGCAATCCTGATTCCTGTAGCTTAATGGCCGTGGTGGAGTCTGGACTGGGTGGGTGACCTGGTGAAGATCATTTCGGAAAGGCGTTTACGTCCACTTCCGGGCTATTTTCGATTTCCTGGCTCCACCGGCGCACTATTGTGGACCACCGACCGGACCGTGACTGGTGTGGCTATCATCTGAATTTGGAAGCGTGTGAGTTCTGGCGGGGGCAGGCTGGTAAAAACACTTGGCTCTGATGCTCGTGGGAACGCTTGTCCCTGTGTGGACATGGTCTTTGGAATGGACCGGAATTTTTTTTGCGAATGGAATGGGACCATGCAATAATTGTACTCGAATAATTAGTGTTAAAAATCACATTTCTTTCCTTCTAGGTACAGGTTCAGTTTTAGTTTTTGGATGGTGATGTGCTGATGCTTGTGTATTAGGTCTAGCTGCAACTGTCTCATTATTATTTTTGGATTGGATGTTGCACTCTCTCATTGATCAGTGTACATGTTTTTTTTACAACAATGTGCATGGGTTTTAATGATATTTCTCTCCTGATTGAGGGAAAAAAAACAGCAAGGGTCACTCTACATAGATGAGGCTTTCAGAAATAGAGTCGGCATTACATTATCGTTTTACTTGTCATGTTTAATTTTTTGGTATGTACGCATCACTGACCCTCCCTGTTTTATGCTGTCGGGTGCAGGATCCCTACATGTTGTTTCAGGTACAGTACTGATTCTCTTGCAAAAAAGAAGTTAAAGTATTTTTTTCATGTAGAAAAGAAGGTGCAGTAATGATTGAAGGAAGATTCTAAAGAGAGGCGTCGCATGTTGGGCTATTCCGTGCGACGACGCGCAGAGATGCGTGCAACCGATCGATCGTCCACCTACAACCTTATCCGTTATTTGTCCAACCCCCACACAAGCTCCTGCCCACACAACTTCCCTGTATCTCTCCGAGACAGCCATGGCAAGCAACACTGCGAGCTGCGAGGTCGAGGAGAGCAGCACTGGGAGGCATGAGAGGAGAAGACCTCCGCTGCCTAGCGCCCCATGGAGGCGCCCCACCGGGGAGGTGGAGGGACGCTGTGCCGGGCGGCTCGAGAGGAGGCCGCCACCGCCGCTGAGCATGCAGCGGCGTGCTCTGTGCCGGAGAGGTGGAGGGACGCCGCTGCCGTCAAGCACGCAAAACGGGAGGTGTCCGTCTGCTCCTCTCATCTTTTCTCCATGAGAGGGCATCTATTTTCTCCTCTTATCAGTGCTCGTGCACCTTGCCGTCTTCCTATGGCTGATGCATCATCTTCCTGAAGCCGGTGAAGGAGATAAGATTGGGGAAGTGGGGTTGATCTGATTATGGCAAGTACTCCTAATTAATCCAGCAATTTCTTCTACTTCCTCCGTCCTAGAGTGTCCCGCGTATAAAGCAAATAAGACACAAGTTTACATTAATTGGAGTTAATTAGTACAAATCCGCACCTTTCTCTCCTCCATTGCATCGGTTTGGCACGTCCACTATGCATGCAGTAATTATGGGGCTGTTTTTATTGGCTGTACCAGATACGAAGCTGCACAGTCCGGCCTAATTAGTCACAATTTCAGTCCTAAGCCTTGGGCCAAGATATTAGAGGATTGTGACTTACACTCTAGAACGGAGGAAGTAGTAATTAAGCTAGCCTTTAGTAACTAGGACTTAATTAAACTGGCAATCACTCATATAAATAGTCTAGCAATTACTCATACTAATCTGGCAGCTCGGGATCAGCCAAACCGGCAATTCCGGCAATTAGTAACATGACCATTTAGGGCCTAATTAATCTTACAAGTAATATGGAAATTAAGACATAATTATTCTAGCAATTAGCATAATTAATCTGGCAGCTCGGGATCAGCCAAACCGGTAATTCCGGCAATTAGTAACATGACCATTTAGGGCCTAATTAATCTGACAAGTAATATGGAAATTAACACATGATTATTCTGATAATTAGCATAATTAATCTGGCAGCTCGAGATCAGCCAAACCGGTAATTCTGACAATTAGTAACATGACCATTTAGGGCCTAATTAATCTGACAAGTAATATGGAATTTAAGACATAATTATTCTTCAATTTTTGTGGTTTGCATCGTATTTATGTGATCCTTACAAAGAGCAGCACATGAGTTACGGCACAAGTAGCGATAGATCGCAATAGCACCAAATGATATGCCAATGTAAGAAAAATGAGCACATAATGGGAAGCTTTTTTCCGAGAAGAAAACATGACCAAAGCTGGCTGGTGTTTTTAACGATAGGATTCTCACATTTTGACCCAACAAACCTATCAATACGGCTTGCTTACACGGCCTAAATCACAACTGACACAGGGTCTCGCGCGTTTGACACGAGTCTAGCAGTCGCCGCACGGGATCGCTCGGATGCGGCGCCGCTAAGCCTGAAAGTGGAGGCGGCTGCCCACGGCGCGGCCACACCATTCCCATTTAATCACGTATATGGACACCCACGGAGAAGAACAGTAAACTGGTGGGCAGCCACGGTCTGTCCGCTACTGCCGCTAGCCCAAAATAATCTGCCAATTTGTACTATCATCAACACTTAGCACTGCGGTTCAGCCGGCCATAGTCAAACCAACCAGCAACGAGCGAGCAGCCTCAGGTGTCCGACGAGCTCACCTTCGCTGACCTTGAGTTGTCCAAGAGGATGGACATGGAACTCTTCTACGCCTTCCCAAAGGTCAAGTGGGCGAGTACGCCGCTGACAAGCTGAAAACTACACTGTCCTCGACGTCCCGCGCCGCCCAACCTGACGGTGGGAAGCCTGTCCATGGCGCCATGGAGACCTGACATGTCGCTGCTTGATGGGCATCTAGCTCACGATTGTCAGCCTAGAACACGATGATGGCGGCCTCGGCGAACAGGTGTGGGCCTGGCATGAACTTCCCCGTGAGCCACCGGGTGTTGAGCGGGCCGCCGACGGACTGTGTCAAGCCCATCCTTAGCAGGAGGGTAGCAGCGACCCACACATCGTCGCCATCCTCGATGCCAAGAGCTTCCTTGTCCTGTTCGACGTCATCAATGGCAAGAAGTTCACGGAGATACGCTACACGCCCGCCGTGGCGGACGATGGCGGCAAGCTGAAGATTACGGCACTGAAGGAGATTGACCCCGACCAAGAACGTTGTTTGGTTCTGCGCCACCAAGGGTATGGCGTTGCCGGGGCAGCACGCGGCTGTTGCCATGATCATGGTCATCGTTTTGGTCGCCGAAGTGGACCTTGCTGGTGCGGCACGGCCGATGCCGACGGAGCGGACCAGCGACGAGAAGGTCAACAGTGTGGTGTACCCGTCGGAGTGGAGCAGCGGCCGATGCCGACGGAGCGAAGTAGCGGCCGATGTTGATTGAGCGGAGCAGCTGTCGATGCGGACGGATGGCTGGACTCGGTTTGTCTAACTCTAGTTCCGTATGCGTTCGTCGGGGGATGGAAGCAACAAACAGTGCGTGTGAAATGAACGAGCTGATCTGCTGGTTACAGTTGTTTGCTGTTTGGCGGGTGTTAGCGGCTGACCACGGAACTAGGCAGGAATAAAGCATGCAAAATCCAAGTTCCGTTTGATTAAGCGGTCTCAAGCGGCAAATTGATGGACAACCGTGGTCATGTCCACTTACAGCTGAGGCGACACGGAATAGTCTAAGGCTGTGTTTGTTTGGACTTCTGCTTCTGCTTTTGGGGTTCAAAAGCAGCAGGCCAAACAAACAACACGGAAATGAATAGCGAACGCTGCGAATCCCGAAGCCGACAGCGAGGTGCTTTCCGCTGCTTCCCCCGCTTCCCTAGTTGGACGGGACCAAAATACCCCATACAATTCGCAGTATTAAAGAAACAATTGCCATCCCTACCAATCCCCATCCTGCTCGATGCATCCTACTAGTTTCCCTCCTCCTCGTTCGGTTCCCATGGCATGCTAGGATTTCGCCGCCCGGTCGCCGCTCTTCCCATCCCCAACTCGTGTGCATCCTGACTAGAGCCAGCGGGAATAGGACGCCGCCGCTCTCCCCATCTCCAACTCGCGTGCACCCCCATCGATCTCGTCTCCAACCGCCGCGGACGACCCACTGTACTGCAGTCGTCAGGCTGCCATGGCCCTCCGCCGCCACCCTCCCAACCGACGCCGCCATGGTCCTCTGCCGCACCACCCCTCCCAGCCGACCTCCACAACTTCCTGGCTCCGTCCACCTCACTTGGCCAAGATCTACTTTGACCATGAACGCCATGGCTCCGCTTCATGAAAGAAAATTTGGGTGGAAGCATGAGATACCATGAACGCCATGGCTCCGCTTTAGGAAAGAATTTTTTTTTTGCCGTTGATGTAGCTATGTCACACTATCGTTGATTTTCCTCTCGGTCTGGAGAAACAAGGAGAGAGAGACTTTCTTCATGGATTTGGATAACACCTTCGTTCAAAAGAAAAGGATAATACGAGATACCATCGTGGGCCTACCACAAATCGTGGATCAATTATTTAGCAACGTCCTCTAAAAATTTAATTTAGCATGTAAGAAAAGCACCAATAGAAACCTTAAATTATCCTCATAAAATATGTGCTTATAATTCTTTTAGACAAAAGAAGGTAATTTGTGGTACTTATGCTCTTAAAAATGACTATTATGGAAAAAAACTGGTTGGAAATAGCTAATTCATTTTAAATCAACACTTATATAACATCTTCTGCACTTAGGGCATTTTAGACATTTCAGTCTTAAAATCAGCAACAAAAGCCTTCTTGTCAAACACCAAATCTCTGCTTACAACAACTGCTTTCTACCGCTGATTTTTCACAGCTGCTTCTCTACAGCTGATTTTCAACAGCTGCAGTCTAAACAAACACAGCCTAAGTCCATGATTAAATAACCTGTGGTGGCAGCAGCAGCAGCAGCCTGCCCGGCCCACTTTATGCTCCCAGCCGGGCTGTCGACGTGTATGGGCCGGTTTTTGGTCTGCCTACTGCGCGCGTTGCCCCGGATCCCCGGTACCGTGTCGCCGTTTACGTGCCCGTGCCGTGCTGGTGCTGTGCCGATGTATAGTACCACATCGCTAACGTCGGGTGACACCCTGCGGCATAAAGGTAACTACTACGCTCTATGATTCACCGCACGGTACAGCTACAGCCTGAGACAATTAACCCCGGACAAGGTAACTACTACGCTCTATGATTCAAAATAGCGGCCCAGCTGGATACATTACGGAAACTAACCAATTGCAGCCCGTCGTCCTTGCAGGGGGCGGCCTTTTTCTCATCGGCTCTACGTGTGTCTCGCAGCGGGTATCCTAATGGCTACCCTTTACCATACTTAGTACCCAAAAAAAAACTAAGTTTTGATAAAACATCATTTTTAAAAAAAACTAGTTTATTTTTTTGAACTAGGCTAAACTAGAGGGTAGAGGGTACCCTAAAGGTTCCAAAGTTCCATCTTTAGGATTTTATACTACTGCTGAGAGCAACTCAATAGAGGCAAGAGGTGACTGAACTCACATTTTATGGGCTAGCTTTAGTCCGTGCATATCAGAGACTGTAAATAGATTAGACCATAAAATATTCTCTTTCTTTATTCAGATTTCTTCTTTTTCCCATAGACAACTACGTGATGCCTTGCAGGTAGCCGAAATTCATCCCAAGGCCGCGCCCAGGCGCCGCCCGAAGCCGCCCGCTCCCACCCGAGGTTGCGGCCAGCGCCGCTGCTCCTTACCCGAGGCCGCACGTGAGCTCGACATGTACTATAATGGTGGAGACGACATAGGAAAGATGATTGCGGTACAAAATCGAGAGGGCAAAGTAGGGGGATTGGGTTGGGAGCTCATGGAAGGGATACGTGTGTGGTCGGAGACGACGGAGGAGGCCTGAATGCGACAAATTTCATCAGATTCCGGCGAGCATGGCACACCTCCAATGACATATGGGCTAAAAATAGTGCGTTGACCAGAGTACATGGCAACTCCTAAAACGTCTCCCAACCTCTACATGTAAGGTTGCCGGAGCAACTTCACATGTCCCTAACATTTACAGGCCAGACAAGGTTTACGGAATCTGATCTACGTCGAGTTTTTGTCCGAAACTGTAAAAGATCCATTTTTTACGGGTTTAACGCTTTTACAGAATCTGCTAGAGTTACTCTGAATGCATGATCGAATGACCCTGAACCGATCAAATATCTTCGTGTGCTGCAGCACATCCGTTAACGGAAGCTCGTCTCTCAATGTCTACATACATCGCATAGCACTCTGCTTTTTTTTAGCAAACCTAAACCGTTTCTTATTCTGTAAGTAGATAAAATATTATTACGATCGTTTTGATAACATGATATTATGGAAAGTAAATTTAATTAGTCAACGGAAAAAATATATCATCTAGGTTTTAGTTTTTTTCATGCGGTCTGGGATATTTATTATCACCTATACAAAATGAAATATTGATGCTACTTTTTTAGAAATGTTCATACAAATTGCAAAAGTATTACTACCTCCGTTCCAAATTAATTGATACATACGTATCTAGAAAAAACTGAGTCAATTAATTTAAAAAATAATGAATATTTGGCTTAATTACCTAAATAAGGTGATAAAACAGATATGGAGTAAAACCTAGCGCAAATATTAATACAGCAAAACATTTTTTGAAGTGAGAAAATACCCAATGATACAATTAGTGTATGTCTTGATAAAATGAACCAAGATACCAAAAAAAGGGGCATCCCGGAAACCCGAGAGTATACTAGATAAAGTGGTTTATGAACTGCAACTATAGGTGTTTTTTTTTTAATGTAGCAACTATAAGTGTTCGTTCATCAACATCTCGACTCTGGCTCAATTCAATCCGTTCTCAAGGAGAAATAATGTGGTGTCTGTTAAATCAAACAATCCGAGGACATACTCACCAGATCAGAGCACGCCAAGAATTATGTGCGACAGAGCTCAGTTTCAAACAAACACGACTAAACATGTCAAAAAAAACACGACTAATGCAGAGAGAGATGCAGATTTTAATACTATTTTTTTCCAATTTTGAACAGTATAGAGCACAGTTTCAAAGAAACGCAACTAAACGATGTGAGTTGTGACAGTGTGCATGTCACTTCTGCATTGTCCCCAACACTTGCAATTCTTATACTATTTTTTTTTCCAATTATGTTGCTGTTTTAATGTCAGAAATTGGCACGGCAATGTCTAGCTTTTGGACATCCATTATTTAACTAACCGTTTGAATTGAATAAGATAAAAATGTAAACATATAAAACTAAAAAGTGAATATGGTACTACCACACTTGTAGATAACCAAATAGTACTACTACCTCCGTCTCAAATTAGTTGTCTCGGAGTAGTATTTATCCACCCTAGCTAAATCTGAAATAACAATTCATACGAGGTGATTGAGAAAGTGGCTCCACTACTGTAGATTCAGCGTTAGGATGAACTGTTCTAGAATATACTAGTGGAATAATTAAACTGACTGCTCATAAGTTCATAGATGGTATTCCCGATCTAATTAAGCTTCTTGCGGAACCTCCCCCTCATCTCCACAAATGCAGGGCAGCCATGTGTTGGCCACCGTATTCTCGAGCTGGACATATAAGGAGAACTGCATTTAACAAGTAAGCTGTGACAGCCACCACAACAAGAGATGGGCACTACACTGTATGGAACTCGACCATGGCACTCAAGAGAAATTGACACGTGGATGTTGGCGGGAGAGAGAGAGAGAGAAGTGGCGGTACCATGACCGAGGGCAATCAGAAGCCCATCACGCTGCAACTAAGGGTGCAAGCGGGAGTGGGTTGCCCACGGCGCTGCTTACCAAACCCACATAAATTTGTAAGCGGAAGCCCACAGTCAAGCCTAGAAATTATGTGGAATAGGTGGGCTTTTAGACATCGTACCACATCAAACCCACATTGTACCACATAGGTCGCTAGGTGCGACGATACCGCGATGAGCAGAAATCATGCCGCCATGGCCACAGCCAGAGTCCACCTCTCAGCGTCGGCCGACGCTCGTCCTCTACCTCTCCCTCACGACTTGAAGCCGCCATGACACTGCCATCGCTTTTCATTAGCTCGCACAAAATTTGGCTACTATGTCATAATGCCTTTCTGCGTTTGGGGATTAGTATGCAGGATTGTTTTGTATTGTGCTTAATTAACAGATCTAGTTGTTGTGACCTAGCACCACTCGCCGCCGCGTACTACGAGCATCTCCTCCGTGTTCTCAGGACGGTGTTCCGAGGAACGCCGGACGCAGCGGAAGCAAAAATAAAAACCCTGTCTATGGCCCCGCCTTGTCAGCACGAGAAGCCGAGTCATCCTTATCCCGTGTCTCGGCTCCCGTGACGGACCGCCGGTCAATGTTTGCCCGTCGTGTCGGCCACGCGTCACCGCAATGGCGCGCTACCGTCGGCTCGCCTTCCCGTCGTTTTCTCTTTTCCCGCCCATGCCGCTACACCTCTCCCGCCTTCGCTGCTACACCCCTTGAGCGTCGGCGGCGTGCCGGTGCCGGAGGGGTCCGACCTTGTCGATGAGATCTAGATGGCCATCGCCACCATGGACGATCCCGAGCTCGCCAAAGACCACGGTAAACAGGAGAATTTCTTCACCCAGCGGCCTCCGCTCCGGCCTATGAAGCGCGAGGAGGAATCGCAGGTGCGCTCGCCGCCGAGGACGCGTTCTCATGGCATCGTCATCAACAAAGGCCGTGCACCAACGCCGAAGACCGAGCCGACTGGGCCGTCCCCGTTGACGAGGACGAGTTCGTTCTCAGGATGAAAATGGAGCGGTCCCTCAACGACGTGCTGCAGATGCCGACGCCGGACGTCGGCGCTTGGTCTAGGGCGGACTGGGAGCGGGAGGAAGCCGACAGCATCCAGCGTCTAGAGCTGTAGGCTGAGCGTTTGCATTAATGGACTCAAAACATCCTGCATTAATGGACTCAAAATAAGTTTTTTTTTATTTTCTTTAGCCCAATGCAGTCAAAATTCATGTGTTTGCCCAAATTTAACCGTAATATGTACGAACTCGCCAAATATTAATAAAATCACCTATAGTCATTCATATTTTACCAAATTTACTTAAAATTTAGCCAAAAGTTCTCGATCTAAGAATGCGAGTAAAAAACTGGATGTTTCAGACCGAAAGTTATGTCTGTTCGGTCTAAAAAAAACTCTATCAAGTGGAGGTGCTCAAGTAGAAGTAGCGCTCACTCCACTGCGCGCGCCCATGGATAAAGGCAAGGAGGAATACATGTTTAGAAAGTTTCAGAGTACGCTGATCCAAGTAGCAGGATTGTTCAGGGGCATGGATAGAACGATGCTATCTCTTATGCGGGCACAAGTGGATGCCGCGTAAGTGCGAATAGTTTTTGCGGGTTGCCGCAGAGGTCCCACAAATTTATTGCGGGCTCATGTGGAAAACATGCGGGCGCCCGCATAGTGTCCCGCCTGCAGCCTGAGCTGCAACATACGTACACCATAATAAAATTTAGACAGCGGAACAACACTGACAGACCTCCGTACTGCGTGCTGCAAGTTAGACACAACATTCTGAGTTCTGACGCACATTAGCAGTGTTCAAACTCCAACCTTCCAAGGTAGAGGGGCTCATGGAAGATGAAGAAACCATCAGGCACACGAGCGTCCTCGCTTAGTACACTGACAATACCTGTGCATGAGCCAACGCAACAATAGCAGCCGCGGGTCGCAAACCCCACCATCTTGGCCAGTATCGACGCGTACCCCATCGCCCCACCGCGGGACTCTCTCGACGGTCGTAGGGCTGAAACTTGGTCATATTGTCACCCTTCTCAATAGAAATAATTAGTCTGTTTTTCTATTTCTGAACATGGATAACTCGATTATCACACGGGACATGGTTATTTCAGACTTTCTACAGTCCCCAAAACCATCGTAATTCATGAAGCGTCAGTCTAATCTACCATGTACTCCAGAAGCTAGCCAATTCAGCAAGTTGTGCAACTGTGTGAAAAATACAAACAGCGTTGGTTCCTTTGGATTGTACTATTCCAGTCCGACAGTGCACCTCCTTTCCTCCATCGCTACTCGCTAGAGTCTGCACTGCATCGTGCCCTTCATGCACATTGGAGAAGGGAATGAAATTCAGATAGCTAGTAGGCTGTACTCCATCAAGAGGAGCGGATGAAAAATGCGACGAGCATCCTTTAATCGCCACTATATAAGCTCTTCACAGGTTAAACAAAAGTGATCAAATGGAAGATTTGAATACCTTGCTTTGAGGGTCGGTGCACCTTCTCATAGCAATGGCGGCGCCCTCCAGAGCACCAGCCTGCATCCTAAACGGCACCTGCAGGAGGCGCCATGTATCAGAGAAAGGAATATCATTAGTAGACAATGAGTAATAATGAAAGAAGTAATGATAGGGCTACACCTACTACAGAGAATCAGCACAACACCATCTCAAAGCTAACACGAAGCTGCACCGAAAATGACATGTGGTTCTTATTTCTTAGCACCAATTATTCAACTAAACCAATGAACAATCAGGTTCAGTTCTACAGACCATGTCCACACAAGCATCAAAATCATGTGGTCAATCATTCTGCCATTATCTACAAAAAAGTCTGTTACTCTCAAACGTCTGTTATTCTCAGACGCTGCCCAGTCATCATGCGTTTTCCAAATTTTGACAGATAAGCCAATGGTTGCTCGAATCTTCGCAAATCTTTAGTAACTGTTCTTTCTCAACCATTTCGAACAAACTGCTTCTTTCTCGAATGCACGCATTTTCGGTGTTCAGCAAAGGATACATCAAGAAAATGATATGTTTTGTTAGTATCCATTGGATCATATTAGTGAATGAAATAACAGAAGCGAAGCCTGGTCAAATAAATAAGATGTGCTGTCAAAACTCAATAAGCATTGGGTCAAGGATGGCAAACTAGGAAGCTGCTGGTGACCTGGTAGCAGTTGTGCAAAATAAATAAGATATGCTTGACCCTAATTTTGTTTGTGATGACCAGAGACTATGACTACAAGGAACAAAACCAAATGGGGGCAAGATCTGCTTCTTCCGTTCCCCTCATGCTTTTTCATGATTAGACCATTCACTCATTACCAACCAGAGCACAGCTTAAGTATCTGGCTTCGACGCTACTTTCAGCAGGAAAACCATGAAGCCGCTCCATTTTCCTTGCAAGAAGTACAGCACAAAAATAACTTCCCTTGGTCTTGCCCTTGTGCTGCTGATCTCCTTGGCCTCTCCCACCAGTTCTTGCACAGAGCAGGAGAAGGGGTCCCTCCTGCAGTTCCTCGCTGGGCTGTCGCAGGACGGCGGCCTCGCCACATCATGGAAGGAGAACGGCACGGAGTGCTGCACATGGGAAGGGATCACCTGTGGCGCTGGTGGGGCAGTCACAGATGTCTTGTTGGCTTTGAAGGACCTCAAGGGACGTGTATCACCGTCCCTTGGCAACCTTGCTGGCCTTCTGCACCTGAACCTGTCCCACAACTCGCTGACAGGTGTCCTGCCGCTGGAACTGCTGTCGTCCAGTAGCATCATCATCCTTGACGTCAGCTTCAACCGCCTCAATGGAGAGATGCAAGAGCTGCCATCTTCAACCTATGCTAGGCCTCTGCAGGTACTGAACATCTCGAGCAACTTGTTAAGAGGGCAGTTTCCATCATCCATCACATGGGAGGCGATGAACAATCTGGTCGCACTCAACGCCAGCAATAACAGCTTCACTGGGCAGATACCGAGTCATTTCTGCATCAGCTCACCATCTCTCGCTGTGCTTGATCTCTGTTACAACCAATTTACGGGAAGCATCCCTCCTGAGCTTGGTAATTGCTCCAAGCTCAGAGTGCTCAAGGCTGGACACAACAACCTCAACGGGACTCTCCCGAATGAACTCTTCAATGCTTCCTTACTGGAGTACCTCTCACTTCCTGACAATGTTATAGAGGGAGCGCTCGATGGTTCTCAAATAGTCAAGCTCAGTAATATGGTTACTCTAGACCTTGGAGGGAACAATTTCAGTGGCAAGATTCCGGATTCTATAGGTCAGCTCAGGAGATTAGAGGAGCTGCATTTGCACCAAAATAACATGTCAGGGGAGCTGCCATCAACCCTGAGCAACTGCACAAATCTCATTTCAATTAACTTCAAGAGCAACTACTTCAATGGAGAACTTAGCAAGGTCAACTTCTCCACCCTGCCTAAGCTTAAAACTTTAGATCTTCTATACAACAACTTCAGCGGAACAGTTCCAAATAGCTTGTACTCTTGCAGCAATCTAACTGCATTGCGGCTATCTGGCAACAACTTACATGACCAACTCTCAACAAGAATAGGTGATCTGAAGCACCTCACCTTCCTTTCACTTGGTATGAACTCTTTCACAAACATCACAAATGCGCTTCACGTTCTTAAGAGATGCACAAACCTTAACACCCTGCTTATGGGGAGCAACTTCAGGGGAGAGATCATGCCAGAGGATGATTTCATTGGTGGTTTTGAGAATCTTCAGGTCCTTTCCTTAAATGATTGCCCGTTGTTTGGGAAAATGCCACTTTGGATATCAAAGCTAGAAAATTTAGAAATGTTAATCTTATATAACAATAAACTCACTGGATCAATACCATCCTGGATCAAAGACCTAAAGCACCTCTTCTATCTAGACATATCAAACAACAGCCTCACTGGAGAAATTCCAACAAACCTGATGGATATGCCGATGTTGCATTCAGAGAAGACTATCTTCGAATTACCCGTTTATAGTGGTCTATCACATCAGTACCTCATACACATTGCTTTTGCTAACAAGTTGGATCTAAGCAACAATAAATTAACTGGTGAGATCCCTCATGAGATTGGCCAGTTGGAATTCCTTCTTTCACTCAATCTGAGCTTCAACGAGCTAACAGGACAGATCCCAATATCAGTATGCAATCTCACAAACCTGCTGGTACTAGACTTTTCTAGCAACGATCTCACTGGTGCAATCCCAGCTGCATTGAACAGCCTGCACTTCCTTTCAGCATTCAACATTTCTAACAATGACCTGGAAGGTCCTATTCCTTCCGGCGGCCAGTTCAACACATTTCAGAATTCTAGCTTCGATGGGAACCCAAAGCTTTGTGGTTCCACGCTCACTCAGAAATGTGGTCCAGCTTCAACACTGCCAGTCACCATTATGGCATCCAAACAAACTGACTACAAGGTCCCCTTTGTGATTGCTTTCAGTATGTTTTTTGGTGTGGGGGTGTTGTATGATCAGACAATCTTATCAAGATACTTGAGCTAGTACTACTTGAGTTTATGTATCAGTTTACCACAACTTCGTTGAGATTAGGCTTCTGTTAAGGTTTAGCAAAATGTTCGTCGAAGAAGCTTTCCTCTTTGTGTGAATCTAAATTATCTTTACACTAGTATTCTAGGTTGAAGGGTTATTGCAGTTTGTGATGATTTACAAGTATGTAACAATGTAAGACTGTTTGAACTGGAACATTCTAAATGCGTCGAGAACTCATCTTGTTGGAGTTCCATTTTTTCCTTCCGTGAAAAAGAATTTGGTACTGTAACTAACTTCTATTTTCACAATTTACTTTGCTTTGGAAGCAATAAAACTACACTGCGTGGGTGATGCCATCATTTTTCTTAGAGAGTTCATTCTAAATCCTTAGGTATACGAGTAGTAAGCACTACAATCACATCCTTCGAAAATCATTAGTAACAAGCACTACAACAAACACCGTAGAAATTTATTATAAGGAGCGCACATCATAGTTTGAGTACCTCCGGGATGCGCCCCCCTGCTTCGCTAGGCTGCCTCGCCCAGTTGCCGTCGCGGGGAAGTGAGAAGCCATAGCAAGGTGACGGGACGTGCCCCTGGGTCCAGATAGCATGGGTTCCCCGAGCCGTAGGCTGCCGGAAGAGCGCGTCATCGGAATGCTGCCCTAGCCTCCGTTCGCCGGCGACCACGCGCGGCTGCTGAACCGGGTCGACGCCAATTGCTGCCTCGGCGCCGTCGGGAGTAAACTGCCGGAGCGGAGCGCAGGTCAACCGATGCGTCGCTCGGGACCGATCTCTCGCTGGAGGTGGGGCCACCGGTGCGGGGAGCCGCCGGTCGCCGGCGCACCGGGTCGTCTCGTGCGGGGAGTGTCCAAATTTTCCGTGTGATTGAAGATGGGCTGGGCCGCTGGGCATTGGCTAGGAATATGGCAAAATAGAGAGTTGCCGTAGGGGCTGAATATTTGGGCCGGGAGGTGATGATCAAAAAATAAATACAACCTTTCATGTGTAATTTTTTTAAATAATACATTTTTTATTCAATTTCACAAATAATACACGAAATCCAAAAAATATAAATCTAACGGACCGTCGTCCGTTGAAAAGACGAAGGTGGTGGTTCGTCTTTTGAAAAGACGAGGGGGTGGTTCGTCCGTTCAAAAGACGAACATAACTGTGAATGAACCTGTCCCAGTCACCACGTTCATCTTTTGAACGGACGAACCACCACATTCGTCTTTTCAACGGATGACGGTCCGTTAGATTTGCAATTTTTAGATTTCATGTATTATTTCTGAAATTGAATAAAAAAATATATTATTTAAAAAAATTAGCACCTTTCATAGTAGACATCTACGATCATCACATCATGTTCCTCATTTCTACAAAAAAAAAAAAGGACAGTCATGGCACACGAGAGGTCACATAGTGCACATGACGACCGTAAAAAGCAACACATGGGGATGTATTTCCTTCTTCCGGTGGGTGATAGAAATCTTGAGTATAAGGTT
The DNA here is from genome assembly GCA_023614405.1 of Avena insularis. NCBI lineage: Eukaryota > Viridiplantae > Streptophyta > Magnoliopsida > Poales > Poaceae > Avena > Avena insularis. Next base: position 81,403,993 of record CM042695.1, on the reverse strand, counting down.
GGGATCATCGTCCCCTGGTCCGGCCGATGACTCTTCTGGCGGCCCTCCTCTTCCAGTGATGTTGGATATCAGATGGAAGCACTACATAGTGTACAGCATGCCACCAAGTCCGTATTGATAGGCATATGCCATCATGGCAATCGTCTCGCCCTGCCCTCTCATGCTCTCTTGCAGACCAAGCCACCTCCTCCTCGTCGTTCGATGTGGCCTATGAGGAGAGGAGAAGGCGCAAGATCTCTATACGATGGGGAGGAGGAGATGTGTGCCTACTCACGCCACAGGCCAGATGTGCGTTGTCCTAGAGAGGAGCGGAGAGCGAGGTAAGCGCCACTGTCACACTGTCTCTGGCTCTAGGAGAGCAGGGAAAGAATGAGAATGTTGGGTTTTATTTGAAGTTGCGAGAACGAGAACGATGTATAATAAGTTATGTTCACATTAACAATGGTTGGCTTGTATCTCCATATTACTAATGGATTGTTGTCTAGTGTGTTATTCTATAAAACTAGATACTGTATTTTATGTTTCAAAATATAAGATGTTTTAGGTTTATGAAGTTGAGTGAATCTACGTACTAAAACAAGTCTAGATTCATTTTCTTCACAAACCTAAAACATCTTATATTTTAAAACGGAGGAAGTGGTACATATATATACTATTAAAAAAATTAGGACAGTTCGTCGCCCTCAAAATCCATCTGCCGTGAATTGACGCTTTTGCCCCTGGTAATTGGAGGATATTACAGGAACTGCCACCGCCAAAGTCAGGCATGTAAAAAAACATCCTATCCCCCGCACAGAACCGTCCCGGCCGCCATCCCAAGGATCTCCTGCCACCTGCGACCCCCACCTCCTCCGGCGGCTAGCGGACGAGGCCAACCGGTGGCGAGACGCCCATGCTCCTAGCCTACGTATCCTGTGGATCAGCAAGCGTTCGGTGACTGAAGTTGGCCTTATCCACAACATCCACGCCATTGCGACAAGTAATAGTAGATGTCCCTCCACTACCTCGTCATCGGCCATGGGGCAGGGATGGCTGTATATGGAGATTAATGGAGAGAGGGATATGAGGCAGAGGGGTTGGGCATGGTAAGCATATCGCAGCGACCTCAATCTTACCAGCCCCAAGATCCATGTCTGTAACTACCTCGGTGAATTACGCTCCTAGTTACAAGCCTGGATGAGCAGAAATGGTTGAAATAGTACGGTGGGGCCCAAATGCCACTCACATGTAGACCTTTCGGCCGTCCCAACCATTTCCAAACATCGGGACAAGAACGCGGAATGTCGGCAAGAAGGGATCAACTACATACACAAATGAGTATGTATGCAAGCCACCATACAACAGTACATCAGAGCCATTCCATCTAAAAAGAAAGGAAATATAGCAACGCCATACGGCAAGATCCAAATATCCTAGATAGATATAATAGTTTAGGATATCTCCTCATACATCAAACATCAGAGTATCAGACGGAAGCGGAAGACAAAATCCGAGTACGGATAAGAAGCAAATCGGCATAAGATGCCCCATAAATAAACACATCCATACAGATCTCACGGATCCCGTTCCGGAATCTCTACACGAATGATCGTTGCCCACTTCGTCCCTCTCTTCCACCCGGTATCCATCTTGTGAGTGTACCTGTTCATCTGAACCAAATAATTTATCGTGTTAGACCCTAGGGGTACTCAGCAAGTCTTTATGCCTCTAAAGGGGACACAACCTGGGGTGACGCAATTGCAGCAAAAGATAAACCCTAGCAATTCTATAGATACTCGCTAACCATCCGCCTAACCAAAGATAGACGGATGTCCGTGAATTAATAACAACAGTTGTAACGGTAATATTAACAGATCCATCCTCCTCCTAAACACCGACGAGGAAGCGGACGAACAACCCCCATCCGCTGGCGCTTTATTATCCATTCCATGAGTGTTGCCCTATTTACTAGTCGGTACCTAGTCTAGTCAAATTAAAAGCGATACTTTAGTTATGCTTGTCTATGATCGAGAAACTGCTCCAAGTCGTCCATAACCGGACACGGCTTTGAAAGTTTTACCTGCAGGGTGCACAAATAGCAACACACTCGATATGCCTCGGAAAAACCAAATCAAAACCAACGAGGCGATCCACGACAAAGCAATTACAGGATTCAGAAATATTTCAGGGAGCCACCCCATTAAGCTACCCGCAACGAAGCTGGCCGGCTCCGAGACGGACTCAAGGTTTGCGTCAATGGCTGTGAACGACTGGGAACCCGAAAATGTGACTGGGCTTGTCGACACCGCGAAAACACTCCGCTTTCCTAAACAGAACAGTGTGCAGTACCTCGCACAATCTTAAATAAAGCAGTAAAGCATGGCATAAGTACATGATAGTAAATAAAATCTCAAACTAGTTTGTGGCGCCAAGAAATAAGAATGAATCAAGCTCTGGCTCAGGGGGGTCCATAGGCCTCCCGGATGTGGATAGCGCGAATAATCAAGGAACAGGAATCAAGTACTCGGGGTCCTACGGGACACAAGTGAGCCTGAAAAACCAAATAGCGAATATGGCTCACCGATGCCACTTTCATTAGTTATCCCATTACTACTCAGATTAAGTTGTTTAGGTACCTCGTTATCCATCAGACACTCACATACCCTACACATGCTGTTCTACGACTCGCATGGCTCAAACAACTCCTATAGTAATGGCTCATGGGATGGAGGAACAAGTTTCGGTGGGGTTTAAAAGTAAAGGCTATGCAATACTTGGGATTCAATTTAATGCAATCGCGACTCAATGATGCAAGAATAAGATAGAGGCAATAGGTACTATATGTATGCAAGCATGTGGTAGTGCTTGCCTGGCAGCTCAGTTGAAGCAAGGGATGGATCTGGGTAGTGCTCCTGGTTCTCTTGATATATCCACCTTTCGCCTATTCAAGAAGAACCAAACAAACAAGGGCCAACATAAATAAAGTGCACCAGCATATGAATAAATGCATCAAGCAAACAATCATGCCATGATGAATGATGCACAATTTGCATGGCAATAGGTAGCATGGCATGGGTGAGGTGTGATATACAAGATTAAATCATTTTATTGAGTTTTGGGCCTATTTTATTCTCAAATTAGTTGCTGTACTCTTTATATTTATATGATGCATGCTTCAAAACAAACCAAGGAATGCATAAACAGAAAGGTCTCGTCGAGCTAATCATTTTAGACATATTATTTATTAAATTTGGAGTTATAAATCAAAAGATATAAATTTATTAAGGGATAAGGGCATTTTTGTTGTAATTTAAATTAACTTGGAAATTAAAGTGTCCAAAATATATTTTGAATGGCATATTTGAATTCCTCATATTTTTCTGATCTCAAAACATATATTATTTGTATTATTTGGATTTATATTTTAAAAGATATTTAAAAACAGAATTAAATTTGAATTTGAATTTATTTTGAAAAGATTTGAATTAAACAGACATAGACAGAAGCTTTTCTCACCCAGTCCGGACCTAGCCAGAGTCACTGTCGGGTGGGCTAGGCGCTGACTGGGCAGAACTGCGCGCGAAAAGCTTTTTACACCGCTACGCTTCCTAGCCACGGAGACAGACAGTGGGCTCATGCGGCTCATGGCCCCACACGCCAGAGGGGCGGAGAGGCTGCCACGCGCACAGCGGCTGGGACTGGGTTGAGGAGTACAAACTCCGGATCCTTTTGCAAAAACGCATACGGAGGCAGACAAGTGGGCCTAGAGGGAGCCTTGGTGATGCAAAAAGGTGTGGGGTTAAGCGCAAAAGGACGCCGCGAAACCTGTTCTCTTCCTCTCTCTCGAATCGACAGCAGTGGCAGGGCGCCTGTGAGGCTCGAACACACGACACGGGCGTCTTGCGAGGCGCTACCGCTGCGGTGGCTTGGCGTTGGTGTCAGGGGGGTGGGCGTGGCCTAGGTAGGGTTTTGCGCGCTTGAAGCGGCGTAGCGCCTTCGTCGGTGGCACCGAGGGTGCACGGCAAACGTCCGCGGATCTAGCGCGTGACGCGAAGGGACCATGTCCAGGGGTCGAGGAGCTCGAGGTGATGTTGGCGTGGTCGGATCGAGCAGAGGGGCGGTAGATCGTCGTCGGAGCTGGCGCACCCGGATCTAGGGTTTGGCGTCGGTGTCGAAGGCGTGTAGCAGGTCCGGCCCGTCTCCTCCTTGTCGCCATGTACGGGGCTGATGTAGGGGATCTCCTCGATACTGTGCCACTCCACCAGTGGCCTGCACGTCTGGTTCACGAGATGGGGTGGAGGCCGACGGTGGCCGGCGAGAGAGAGCTGGGGTCGGTGGATAGGGAGGGAGGAAGGCCAGGGCGGTCTGGGGCTGGATCTGGCCGAAACAGAGAGGTGGTGGGGAGGAGGATAAGAGGGAGAGGGAGGATGCCGTGGGCACGGGGTAGATGGATAAAGGTGGCCTCGGGTGCCACGTTTTCCTCCTCCTTGCTCACGTGCTCGGCAGGGCAGGACCAGGGCAGGTAGAGGGGGGCTTCCAGGTGGGGCATGGTGGTCTGGGAGGGTAGGCCCGGGCTGGGGTCCTCTTGGCAGAGAGGGGGAGCTAGGGAAAGGAGAGGGGGTAGGCTCGGGCTAGGTTAGGGTTTGGAGCTAGGCTCGGTTAGGGCTTGTCTTAGATGGGGTAGCTAGGTGGCATGGTGGGGCCAGCTAGGTGAGAGGGAGAGAGGCCGAGAGAGAGAGAGGTGGGGTGGGGTACTTAGGGTTTAGCTTAGATGGGGGGGTATGGGTAGATTAGAGGAGATGGAGAGGTAGGTTTAGGGTTAGCTTAGGGTTTAGAGAGAGGGGGATGGTTAGATGCTAGGGTTTGGAGAGAGAGATGAGAGGTGGTATGGTAGCTAGGGTGTTCTTTGGTCAAGATCAAGCCAAGCACAAACCAAACTCCAACAAGATCAAGACAAGAAAAGAGAGGAAAAGGTGATGTGGTTTAAGCATGATCAAATAAGATCAAGCTAAAAGGAGGGAGAGAGAGAGGGAGATATGGGGAAAGATTCAAATAAAATTCAAATAAAAACCAAAGGACAAGTAAAAGGTGGTACTTGCATGGCCCATGCAAAGTATTTAATACCATGTTTATTCTTGTGAAAACAATTATATCACATGGCATTAATCTTATGCATTCCCACAAGTGGAATAAAGCCAAGCCAAGAATTTAAAGAAAGTTCCAAGTGGAGTAGATGGAGATGATCACATTGATTAGAATTGGGACTTGCTAGTGTGTGTATCCCACTAGATGCTCAATAGTCCCAAAAATACCCCAGCATGAGCATAACTCCATGATAATCCATATGGAAGCTAGGAAAAGGGTTCCACCCACAAGGCATGCAAAGGTGGCCATGTGGCTCTCATATATCAATAATGTGAAAACAACATGATGCTAAGATGAGAGCATGTGGAAAAAAATAGAATTGGATCCATCCCAACCCACATGAGCTAGAGGTAAAACCCAAATAAAGTGCAATTGGATGGTGGAATGATAAGGTGGTGAAAGAAAGGTGGTGGAGTTAATAAGAGATATGCCCCCAACTCAACTTGGGAATTAAACAATATATCAAGAACCAAATACAATATCAAGAGGCAAATACAATTAACAATGCATATGAGAGAAGAACCAAATGCAAAGGGTTTTATATGATGCTCAAATGCAAGGTGGCATGATGACATGAGCATGATATAATGATGATGCAACAATTATATATATGAAGTAGCATCTATGTAGACTAGGCTAGTAGCATTGCAATTGTTAGACAATTGGGATGCTACAACTCTCCCCCACTAAACAAGAATCTCGCCCCGAGATTCCTAGGAAAAAGAAAACAACACAAGAAGAGGCGGTTGTTCGGAACGAAGGTGACCCTCACGTTCCCAAGTTGATGAACAACGGAATGGTGTAACCACTACACCTTGCGAAACTTGCTAGACTTGTTGCGAGTCCTGCGTTTTGCTTGAGAAACAACGGGTTAGAAGAATAGAAGGATTGTCGAGAGACAAGAAGGATAGGATGAACATAGCTCCGGTTTTCTCAAGAAACATGATAAAAGAATAGATCTACTTGTGAAAGAAAGGACAGGTTGATGTATCCTGGATATAGAAAGGCACACCGTTAAGATTAAAGATTTACCGATACTAGAGAGGATGGATCTTTGTCTCGCCGGAAGAAAAGAGCTAGACTGGAGAGGTTTGAACCACTATGACAATAGCATCGTATCCTCTCTCGGATTTAAGAAAATGAAGTACGGAAACAATATTGCCTTCAAACAATAGAGTCCCTTGATCTCAACAGAAAGATTTAGCTAGACATCGTCGGATTAGATTCTTCTTGCGCCGATAAGAACCAAGGATCACGCAATTGAGGTGCGCAGATATAACTTCCAGAGACGGATGTGAAGACAGATCATGGTGGAATCCCGAGAAGCAAGAATATGGAGGATCCGGAGTTTATTGTAGAGATACTTATTGCTTTCTTTAGCCTTGCGGCTAACGCAATAGATTTGCGGCTGATGGCATCAACCATAATTGGCTTTACCACAGAAAAAGAATTGAAGAAACAAAGAGAGAGATAGTTTCCTTTCATCTTGTTTGGGGATGTCGAGCACCGGTAGAAAGACGAGGATAGAAAAGAGTTTGCGTTTGTTTCCACCAGATAATTGAAGATTTTGCTCCTTCTAGAATAGATAGGCCACCAACAAGATATTATTGATTACTTTCTTCGAGAGAGCACTCCGGAAAAACAAAGACGGAAGTAAAAGTATCGAGGGATAAAGGCCACTTCTAGCTTCCGTGGAATGAGTGAGATCACATTAATTCACCAATTCAATGTACGAGAGCGAATGATAAGAGTAGTGGTATGGTAGCTACTCCATCCCGCACTCAAAGCATTACTCCGCACATGAATAAGAAAACCATGCAACCCAACTACCGAAACAGACTGAAGGTATTGACAAGGATAACTCATGGAACTCCGTTAGAAAACAAGGATAGATGCAACCGATTCACCAGATTCAAGATAGATAAGGGTGATGATGTTGTCGTCATGTCTGGAGTACCAAGCCACCAGAAAGATAGGAAGGAAGATTACGGAGAAGAACTGCAAGATTCAACAGCTACAGAAAAGATAGCACCCACTTGAACAGAAGGAATACAAGATCTGGAAGGTCTTCATGGCCTCCGGTGGATTGAGCATAGACGATAGAGCGAGAGGGTTTCAAGAGATTACTTGACGAGACTGAGGTGAAAAGAACTCCATGTTCTTCTTGAAAAGATTGAGAGAGGTTTAGCGGTCTTGAGGAAAACTTTAGCGGGACGACGATGATAACTTGCCAACAAGGAAAACTCCGGGTTTGATTGAAGATGGGAGATGGAATTAACAATGAACTTGCTGATTCCAGAATTGAAGCGATCTATTTAGCAGAAGGACGTGGCCGAGATAGGTGACTTCAAAAAGTCAGAATTCTCACTTTGAGACTTTGCACACAGGCAGTGCCCACGAAGCTTGAGAGAAAGAGACACAGATGATCTTCCATGTTCTTCCATTGATATGGAATGGCAAGCATATTATCAGCATATACCACCAAGGCTTAACAAGATATTCCCAGAATACCAAGTTCAAGAGGCGGAAGAAACGTACAAATGCTTGAAACACTTTCTGAGCTCAACGCTCTTTGAAAGATCAATATTAAGAGCACGGGTTCGTGTTGAAGAAGATGCACTGGAAGAATAGATTATCTGGTCCTCCGGAAGAAAAAGAGATGTCACCTGGTTCACATTGTCGATCGGATCACCGGTTACAAAGATAAAGAGATCTTGGATAAGAACCGATGATAGCTCATACCTTAAGCAAAGCTATCGGAGACGAAAAGATGCAATTCCCTCGTCTCAAAGAGAATTTTGCAGATATGGAGTTCAAAAAGATGTGCAGCATGATGGACAGATGATAGACCGCCGTAGTGTTTTGGGAAACTCCGGATTGCCAAAGATGCTTGAATATGCATAGATATGATCACGGTGTACTCAAAATCACAAGAGATAACCTTATCCTCCAGATGGTGACGGTTGATAGCATTTTTCCATATTCCAATCGACACTTATCATGAGTGGAATATAGCTATGCCGAGAACCAAATTACAATCGCCAGCATCGAATCGACACATGTTATGTAATTAGCCCAAGAGAATTGTTGATGAAACGAAACTCCAGGATTAAGCGCCGGTGACAAAAGAATGAGTTAGCATGGACATGCTGATAAAAGGGAGATAGATAATGTTTCATACACGACTGAAAAGGAGTGTGGAAGCACATATGTATGAAAGAAAAAATTTCTGCATTTTTCGGCATTAGAATACCAATAGATGCGCAAAATCACTTAACAGGTAGAGATTAGCAACTGATGATTTCACAGAATGTGAAGCTGCTAGAAGGAAGGACACCCTTAAGAAGATGGCACCGGTTAACAAGGAGTCAGATAGATCGCGCCGGTTTTCAAAAGCCTGTCGGTATGGAATGTACCAACAGTTGATAACCAAAGGCAGATGGAGATAACATGTTGGATGCAACAGATAGACAAGGAATTACACACACACACACTTTCTATGGTACTACGGAAACCCAGAACACGTGAATCCTAATTTGAATTTTAAGAAGAGGATTGAAAACGTTACACTTCCTTACCAGAAAAGGGTGGTGGGTGGGTAAGAAGAAAAGTGGAAGCAGTCCTACTCTCACGTTTTGTTTTTCCCTAGTATACATAGCTACCAAATTATTTGCTAGACAGACAACGACCATTTGGCTGAGACCCCTGAAGGGCGGGATGGCTCTGATACCAATTGTAACTACCTCGGTGAATTACGCTCCTAGTTACAAGCCTGGATGAGCAGAAATGGTTGAAATAGTACGGTGGGGCCCAAATGCCACTCACATGTAGACCTTTCGGCCGTCCCAACCATTTCCAAACATCGGGACAAGAACGGGCGGCGTAATCGGCAGGCGAAGGGATCAACTACATACACAAATGAGTATGTATGCAAGCCACCATACAACAGTACATCAGAGCCATTCCATCTAAAAAGAAAGGAAATATAGCGCCCATACGGCAAGATCCAAATATCCTAGATAGATATAATAGTTTAGGATATCTCCTCATACATCAAACATCGAGTATCGTGAAGCGGAAGACAAAATCCGAGTACGGATAAGAAGCAAATCGGCATAAGATGCCCCATAAATAAACACATCCCGCCTACAGATCTCACGGATCCCGTTCGGAATCTCTACAATCAATGATCGTTGCCCACTTCGTCCGTCTCTTCCACCCGGTATCCATCTTGTGAGTGTACTGCTCATCTGAACCAAATAATTTATCGTGTGAGACCCTAGGGTACTCAAGTCTTTATGCCTCTAAAGGGGACACAACCTGGGGTGACGCAATTGCAGCAAAAGATAAACCCTAGCAATTCTATAGATACTCGCTAACCATCCGCCTAACCAAAGATAGACGGATGTCCGTGAATTAATAACAACAGTTGTAACGGTAATATTAACAGATCCATCCTCCTCCTCGCTTACCGACGAGGAAGCGGACGAACAACCCCCCCATCCGTTGGCAGTTTTATTATCCATTCCATGAGTGTTGCCCTATTTACTAGTCAGGTACCTAGTCTAGTCAAATTAAAAGCGATACTTTAGTTATGCTTGTCTATGATCGAGAAACTGTGCTCCAAGTCGTCCATAACCGCGGACACGGCTTTCAGAAAGTTTTACCCTGCAGGGGTGCACAAATAGCAACACACACTCGATATGCCTCGGAAAAACCAAATCAAAACCCAACGAGGCAGTCACGACAAAGCAATTACAGGATTCAGAAATATTTCAGGGAGCCACCCCATTAAGCTACCCGCAACGAAGCTGGCCGGCTCCGAGACGGACTCAAGGTTTGCGTCAATGGCTGTGAACGACTGGGAACCCGAAAATGTGACTGGGCTTGTCGACACCGCGAAAACACTCCGCTTTCCTAAATGCAGCGATTATGCACCGCACAATCTTAAATAAAGCAATAAAGCATGGCATAAGTACAGGATAGTAAATAAAAACTCAAACTAGTTTGTGGCGCAAATAAATAAGAATGAATCAAGCTCTGGCTCAGGGGGGTCAATAGGACAACCGGATGTGGATAGCGCGAATAATCAAGGAACAGGAATCAAGTACTCGGGGTCCTACGGGACACAAGTGAGCCTGAAAAACCAAATAGCGAATATGGCTCACCGATGCCACTTTCATTAGTTATCCCATTACTACTCAGATTAAGTTGTTTAGGTACCTCGTTATCCATCAGACACTCACATACCCTACACATGCTGTTCTACGACTCGCATGGCTCAAACAACTCCTATAGTAATGGCTCATGGGATGGAGGAACAAGTTTCGGTGGGGTTTAAAAGTAAAGGCTATGCAATACTTGGGATTCAATTTAATGCAATCGCGACTCAATGATGCAAGAATAAGATAGAGGCAATAGGTACTATATGTATGCAAGCATGTGGTAGTGCTTGCCTGGCAGCTCAGTTGAAGCAAGGGATGGATCTGGGTAGTGCTCCTGGTTCTCTTGATATATCCCCTGCTCAGCGTCTATTCGAAGAAGAACCAAACAAACAAGGGCCAACATAAATAAAGTGCACCAGCATATGAATAAATGCATCAAGCAAACAATCATGCCATGATGAATGATGCACAATTTGCATGGCAATAGGTAGCATGGCATGGGTGAGGTGTGATATACAAGATTAAATCATTTTATTGAGTTTTGGGCCTATTTTATTCTCAAATTAGTTGCTGTACTCTTTATATTTATATGATGCATGCTTCAAAACAAACCAAGGAATGCATAAACAGAAAGGTCTCGTCGAGCTAATCATTTTAGACATATTATTTATTAAATTTGGAGTTATAAATCAAAAGATATAAATTTATTAAGGGATAAGGGCATTTTTGTTGTAATTTAAATTAACTTGGAAATTAAAGTGTCCAAAATATATTTTGAATGGCATATTTGAATTCCTCATATTTTTCTGATCTCAAAACATATATTATTTGTATTATTTGGATTTATATTTTAAAAGTTATTTAAAAACAGAATTAAATTTGAATTTGAATTTATTTTGAAAAGATTTGAATTAAACAGACATAGACAGAAGCTTTTCTCACCCAGTCCGGACCTAGCCAGAGTCACTGTCGGGTGGGCCAGGCGCTGACTGGGCAGAACTGCGCGCGAAAAGCTTTTTACACCGCTACGCTTCCTAGCCACGGAGACAGACAGGTGGGCTCTGGCTCATGATCCCACACGCCAGAGGGCGGTTGAGAGGCTGCCACGCGGCACAACGGGGACTGCGGGTTGAGGAGTACAAACTCCGGGATCCTTTTTGCAAAAACGCCACGGAGACAGACAAGTGGGCCTAGAGGGAGCGCGGGCTGATGCAGCAAAAGGTGTGGGGGGTTAAGCGCAAAAAGGACGTCGCGAGGCACTGTTTCTCTTCCTCTCTCTCTGACGAAACTGACAGCGGCAGCGCGCGGCGCAGCGAGGCTCGAACACGCGACCTGGGCGTGCGCGCGGAGGCGGCTACCGCTGCGGTGGCTTGGCGTTGGTGTCAGGGGGGTGGGCGTGGCCTAGGTAGGGTTTTGCGCGGCGCGGAGCGAGCAGGCGCGCGCGCTCGTCGGTGCACGACGTAAACGTCCGGCGGATCTAGCGCCAGACGCGGCGGGGACCATGTCCAGGGGGTCAGGGAGCTCACCGAGGTGATGTTGGCGTGGTCGGATCGAGCAGAGGGGCGGTAGATCATCGTCGGAGCTGGCGCACCCGGATCTAGGGTTTGGCATCGGTGTCGAAGGCGTGTAGCAGGTCCGGCCCGTCTCCTCCTCGTCGCCATGTACGGGGCTGATGTAGGGGATCTCCTCGGTCTACCAGGCCACTCCACGGTCGGTCTGCACGTCTGGTTCACGAGATGGGGTGGAGGCCGACGGTGGCCGGCGAGAGAGAGCTGGGGTCGGTGGAGAGGGAGGGAGGAAGGCCAGGGCGGTCTGGGACTGGATCTGGCCGAAACAGAGAGGTGGTGGGGAGGAGGATAAGAGGGAGAGGGAGGATGCCGTGGGCACGGGGTAGATGGATAAAGGTGGCCTCGGGTGCCACGTTTTCCTCCTCCTTGCTCACGTGCTCGGCAGGGCTGGACCAGGGTAGGTAGAGGGGGGCTTCCAGGTGGGGCATGGTGGTCTGGGAGGGTAGGCCCGGGCTGGGGTCCTCTTGGCAGAGAGGGGGAGCTAGGGAAAGGAGAGGGGGTAGGCTCGGGCTAGGTTAGGGTTTGGAGCTAGGCTCGGTTAGGGCTTGTCTTAGATGGGGTAGCTAGGTGGCATGGTGGGGCCAGCTAGGTGAGAGGGAGAGAGGCCGAGAGAGAGAGAGGTGGGGTGGGGTACTTAGGGTTTAGCTTAGATGGGGGGGTATGAGTAGATTATAGGAGATGGAGAGGTAGGTTTAGGGTTAGCTTAGGGTTTAGAGAGAGGGGGATGGTTAGATGCTAGGGTTTGGAGAGAGAGATGAGAGGTGGTATGGTAGCTAGGGTGTTCTTTGGTCAAGATCAAGCCAAGCACAAACCAAACTCCAACAAGATCAAGACAAGAAAAGAGAGGAAAAGGTGATGTGGTTTAAGCATGATCAAATAAGATCAAGCTAAAAGGAGGGAGAGAGAGAGGGAGATATGGGGAAAGATTCAAATAAAATTCAAATAAAAACCAAAGGACAAGTAAAAGGTGGTACTTGCATGGCCCATGCAAAGTATTTAATACCATGTTTATTCTTGTGAAAACAATTATATCACATGGCATTAATCTTATGCATTCCCACAAGTGGAATAAAGCCAAGCCAAGAATTTAAAGAAAGTTCCAAGTGGAGTAGATGGAGATGATCACATTGATTAGAATTGGGACTTGCTAGTGTGTGTATCCCACTAGATGCTCAATAGTCCCAAAAATACCCCAGCATGAGCATAACTCCATGATAATCCATATGGAAGCTAGGAAAAGGGTTCCACCCACAAGGCATGCAAAGGTGGCCATGTGGCTCTCATATATCAATAATGTGAAAACAACATGATGCTAAGATAAGAGCATGTGGAAAAAAATAGAATTGGATCCATCCCAACCCACATGAGCTAGAGGTAAAACCCAAATAAAGTGCAAAGCTCATATTTAGTTGGATGGTGGAATGATAAGGTGGTGAAAGAAAGGTGGTGGAGTTAATAAGAGATATGCCCCCAACTCAACTTGGGCATTAAACAATATATCAAGAACCAAATACAATATCAAGAGGCAAATACAATTAACAATGCATATGAGAGAAGAACCAAATGCAAAGGGTTTTATATGATGCTCAAATGCAAGGTGGCATGATGACATGAGCATGATATAATGATGATGCAACAATTATATATATGAAGTAGCATCTATGTAGACTAGGCTAGTAGCATTGCAATTGTTAGACAATTGGGATGCTACAATGTCGTCCCGTCTGAACTACCTCAAAAGGAAGGCCTTGATGCTCCCAGCGCCTCCTGATTATTCGTCCCCGATCTAGAGGTGGGCACCAAATCTGGAGGTCCAGCACTCCAGCTCCGGGGAGGGTCACCGCCTTTCTAGGTCGCCGGTGTGGGACAGTGAAGTCCTGCCTCACAGGAAGGAAGATGCGCCCGACTGCCGAGCTTGCACGGCCTGGCCTTCGGCTGTACGAATTCTACATCTGCGACCTGCTACTCCACCACTCCCATTGCGGATGCTGCTCTGTCAATCTCCTGCCGGTTCCTCTCCAATTCATCCCGGCAACTTCCTCAACTCTCTGCACATCAACATCCAGCTCAAAGATAAGATCAGGTGCAGATAAAGAAAGTGCTTCTTCATTCTTTTCCAATAAAAAGTGAGGGGATTTTTTTCTTATGAAGTGGACAAGTGAGCGGATTTAGAAACCAGGAGCCTTCCAGTGTACATACGTTTGGCATAGGTAGGCGAGGACAAGCAGTGGATAATGTGTTTTAAAACACAAACCGTTATGCAATATTAAAATCGGGTTATTTTCAGAACAGATGCAGTGATGAAATTCTTCAACTTTTCACAAGAATGCAACACAGTAGCTTGGGTGCAGACTGTGTTAGCTTTGCAAGAATTTAACGGTGAACAATGTGCCATATATGTGGGAAAACAATTGCATCCTTCCAATATAAAAATGGGTTTGATTTCAGATGTATACGTTGCAAATGCACTTGTAGGAATGTACAAAATATCTGATAGTTTGATGGCAACAGATTGTTGACAAATTTTTGGCAGGAAATGGTTCAAAATAAATACTATAGATGACTGCTATTTACAATAAAGGGATGGAAGTAGTAGTCTTGAAGAATTTGGACTATTAACATTCGAAGAAAGGGAAAGATCATGAAAAATCAGCTCATTCAAGGAAGATTTCCATTAGAATTTACGGTTGATTATTTGCAGCGAGTGGTAGGCTTTTGTACCCAAAAATACTCCTTCTATAAAAAATTATGATTTATGGTTTATGGAAAAGAAAACCAAGTGGGGTGTGGTGCTAGGTGGGCCTCTGGGTGTGCCGGCTGCGCCTGCCATTGGCCGCCCATTTTGGTTGCCATCCATTTGGAAAAAGTGTCTCTTTAGTTATTTTTCCTTTTCTTTTATTTATCTTATATATATACATTTAAACTTAAAATTAAAATCCGTTGCAACGCACGGTCATTCAGCTAGTATATACTAAAATAAACCCAAGTCAACATGAAAAGTTTCAAGTCCATAAGATGTTTCAGGGCAATCCAAGTCAACATATGACACATGGAGTAATATTTAAGTGTTGGAATATAGACTCCAGCGCACTGCTTTGTCTACAAGTTTTGCCCCTGGAAAGGGGTTTTTATAAGCATACTATATCAAAATTTGTTCAAGCTCATTTTTCACATTCTTTAGCAACTTCTTTTTTTCTGTCAAAAAAAAAACATCTTATGGACTTGAAACTTTTCATGTAACTAAAAATGTACAGAAAATAAATCAGAACATTATTATACCATGTAAATGTATACAATAACTTAGAATACATATTTTTTACATATTTACATTGCAAAAAACGCATCTTTGTTTTTCAAGAATCCACGTTCTTTTTTTTGCGAATCCACGTCAACATGAAAAGTTTCAAGTCCATATATATATATACTAAAATAAACCCAAGTCAACATGAAAAGTTTCAAGTCCATAAGATGTTTCATGGCAACCCAAGTCAACATATGACACAGGGAGTAATATTTAAGTGTTGGAATATGGACTCCAGCGCACTGCTTTGTCTACAAGTTTTACCCGGGGAGAGGGGTTTTTATAAGCATACGTATATCAAAATTTGTTCAAGCTCATTTTCACAATCTTTAGCAACTTTTTTCCCGTCAAATAAAATATCTATTGGACTTGAAGCTTTTCATGTAACTAAAATGTATAGAACATAAATCAGAACATTTTTTTTGTGAACTATAAATCAGAACATTATTATATACCATGTAAATGTATACAATAATTTAGAATATTTTTTTTTACATATTTACATTGCAAAAAACGCATCTTTGTTTTTCACGAATCCACATACTGTGACATTCACCTGAAAAGTTTAAAGATTGTATACATTTTTGTTTGAGAGAAATAAAAAAGAAGTAGAAAATTGTGAGGTGTAGGTGAGTAACTTTGCCTGTCTATACGGTCCTTGGCTCTTGCAATCTTTACACATATGGACCGCAACGAATACGAATACGATAATAACTGATTCTAGTGTTGCACAATTGGTCTTTGTATCCGTGTCATAAAGTATGAATTTGTGTTCATTACTTAAAAAATAGTACTCCCTTTGATCCATATTAATTAACTTGGATTTGTTAAAATTTGAATGAACTTATGTACTAAATAGTGTCTAGATTCATCTAAATCTAGACAAATATAAGTCCTAGATTCATTCAAATCTAAACAATTTAAGTCAATTAATATGGCCGAAGGGAGTATGAATTTGTGTCCACCTGCACACGTGCGCAGAGTTGGATAATAAGTACTCAAGGTGGCACAGGGTTATTACCATATAAGTAGTCACAGAGTTGCACGTGAACAGAATACCGTCGGTAGTAACTGGAATCATGACCGGTTTGTATTGCTATAGCAGTACGTCCTTGTGCTGTGTATAAGTAGCATATACTGTGTATATATATGATCAACACAACACGTGGGGCAATTGAGAAAAAAAGTTCCCCTTCTCGAGTCTTGTTTTTCGCCACCCGATCGACCGATGGATCATGTCGTCCCGATAGCCAAGGACCGCGACCGACGTCGATGGCGGCGCCGACCTACTCCTCCCCCTGGATGTCGCTA
Organism: Avena insularis; assembly: GCA_023614405.1. Taxonomy (NCBI): domain Eukaryota; kingdom Viridiplantae; phylum Streptophyta; class Magnoliopsida; order Poales; family Poaceae; genus Avena; species Avena insularis. The sequence goes on along the minus strand of CM042695.1, from coordinate 81,387,524 downwards.
CCACCATTGACGACGACGTCCTGCACCTGCAAGTTGCCGCCGCCATCGACAACCTGAACGCACCAGCTGACAGCGCTACCGGACCTCTCGTCACCACCGGCAGCGAGCTCCAGGACGTCACCACTGGTGACAACAACGACGACCTCCTGTCTCTGGACTTGACAGCAAGTGGACCTCTCGCCGCCATCGTGACAGCCAACAACTCTGATCCGAACTATGACGAACTGCGAGCTCGCGTCGCCACCTCCAAGCACGACACCGCCGGGCACGATGGCGGCAAACCCACAACGCTCCGTATCGACCTCGCCGCCAGCTCCAACGACGGCATCTTCCCTCTGGGCTTGCTGTGCGACATCCTGCTGCGCGTCCCGGCCACGGCGATCTGCCGCTTCCGCTGCGTCTCCACCTCGTGGCGGTCCCTCCTCCGCCACCCGAACTTCATCGCCGCCCACACGGCCCGCAACCCGCCGGCCCCGCTCATCGCGTCCACCGTGCGCCTGGACCGCGGCACGGTGATGGGCGTCAACCTCCTGGACACGTCCGGCAACGTGGTGAAGAAGATCCGGAGCCACGCCGCCGTGGCCCGGTGCTCCGTGAACGGGACGTGCGCGTACCGCGAGCTCGCCTGCCTCGTCGGGACGGACCGGCGTCTCCGCGTGCTCGACGCGGCCACCGGCGCCGCCGCCTCCTACCCGCCCAAGCCTCGCGGCGCCCTGAAGAAGAAGCGCACATGATCGTGGAGTTCGACCTCGAGACGGAAGAATGGCTGCCGGTTGTCTTCTACGGCCCCCCGGCACGCGAGGACGACGACCACGCCGCGCCCGCAGACCACCACGACGTTAGCCTGGCCGAGGTCAACGGTTTCCTGGTCGCGGCTCAGCGCCATGGACACGGCGCGTCTGTTGTGATGAAGCTGTGGTTCATGATGGAAAAGACTAAAACCACGCGCACGTGGCATCCGCTCTACACGATCGCCATGCCAGACCATGGAGCTTCTTCTCGGTTCCGGTTCGAGAAGCCCTTGCAGGTGCTGGAGGACGGGAGGATCGTGGTCTGGTCGTCGGCGGCGGATGGGTCCCACGACGGTATGCCGCAGATATACGATCCGGGGACGGAGACCTTCACGGAAGGGGTGGTGACGCCGAAGTGCTACGCCGTGGGCACGTGGACGGGATGCTTGCTGCGTCTTGGGAGTTCGGATAATCCTCGTAGCCACAAGACGCTCCAGTTGTTGGGTGATGCTGCAAGGAGTAGTTCACATCGTCATGGTCTCAGGGCAATCGAGTATGGCAGTAAGGCACTGGTAGTCCAAAGCACTACAGCTAGTAGTGTGTATTAAATCCTTCTATATTAAAACGGAAATGCTAGACCTACGAAAAATTTCGTACGGAAACAAGTTAGGGGATTACGTATATGTTGTTGGTTGGTTTAAATCCTCATGCATCCGATGATTTCAAGATCGTAACCCACGTGCAAAACCAACTAGGGCACTAGGCATTTTGATGACATGGCATATCAATTAACGAGGAAAGAGAGCTTTGTGATAACTAGCTATGTTACCATAACATCACACACTCCAAGACAATATGAGTCTATGAGCTAATAAATAGTCATTCTAAGTTACTATTACTAAGTTTCTATGCACTATAAAGGTAGTAACATAGACTAGTACATGTTACTAGTCTATGTTACTCTCCACTATGACCAGCCTAAGTTGTAGCCCATAGATGTAGCATTACTCCTATTAAAAAGAAGTTGGTGTTGGTACGTCCACTTTAACTTCAAACATCCACTTTAACATCAAACGTTGACAATATCTGAAGGCATGGTTGGTCGCAGTAATCCTTCGCATGGCTAATTACCCTTCTTTGCCACCGATAAGTAGACAATACCGTTTAGAAACCAAACAAAAAAAGGGAAGCCAACAGCCTAACCTCCTCACATGAAACCCTAGAACAGGGTCCCGCCGCCGCCCCTCCCTTCTCCCACACCTGCCCAGCCCCAGCCGCTCTCCCGTCGCCACTAGCAGCCCGAGCACCTTCAAGTTGGATTCCCTCTTTTCGATCGCCTCGAGCCCGACAGTGGTCTGAGATTGCTGCCGCCGCTGTTTCCCAAATCGTACCCAGCGTGCCCTGCGCGCCGCTTCCACTCCCACTGGGACTAGGCTGACCACCGTCAAGAGCCGGCAGCAACTGCTCCGGTTCCCCGCACCACAAAGCGCCTCCCTCGATCTCTTTGTTTATAGATGACATCCCCTCACTGTCCGCGCGGTCGCCATCATTCTCCGAGCTAGCCCTGCTGCCGTGCAGGCAACCTCCGCCGTTGTGCCTCTGCTTGGGGCGTTGCCGTACAAAACCTACGCGGCGGCCAAACATTCCCCAACCTGTAGGTTGCCCGCGTGCCACCGTCGATAGGAACACGCGAGTCGACCCCTTGCTCTCCTTGCCGCCTCCTAGAGGAAGACGTGCGCCATCACCCCAGGCCGTCAGACGCCTCCCCAAGAGTGCTCGACTCGATTCCATCACCGTGGGATGGCCAGACCTATTTCCCATGTTCGTGATCTCGGATCGAGCGGACCATGGCTGGATTCCATGACCTCTTGCTCGTCAAAGTGGTGGCTGGATCCGGAGTTCATCAGTAGCGGAGAGGTCCATGCGCCTTCCACCTGCATGGCTCTGCTCCGCCTAACGCTCTGGATTGCATATGGTTCCCCATTTCTCGACCTTAGAAGTCCAAAAATGCTGAAGCACCGCTGCCAGGGTCGCTGATAAGCTGCAAGGCTTGTGATTTTTCTGATGGCAGAGGCTACCTTGGACGCGCCCACAACAGAGGAATATGGCCAGGCAGTGGAAAATGATCTAAAACCAAGAAAGTGCGGTGGATGTGGCCATGGCCGCGAGGAGAGCAAGGGAAAGGGGAACCAGATGGAGACATAGTGGAAAAACAGAGCCCTGCCTTGGAACTTTGTCCCCCATTCTTTCCATATCTGGTGAAATTTAATCGATTTTGCTAAGTCACAGCCACAGCTAGCTGTGACGTAGTTTTCGTCACAGTCGACTTGTGGATCGTTGATCCTGTTTGTGCGCAACCAGTTTTTGTCCCCGTTTGCTTGATCAGACTAGTTTTCTGCCTCGTGGTCATTTTGGTCTGTAGAGAATCGGTTTGATGGGCCCTGTTGTTTTGGGTTGTTATGGTTTTTTTAAGGGAAAGGGAATCGGTAGCTAGTTTGCTTTTTTTATAGGATTTTCACGCTGGGGCAATGTGTGCGTGTGAAGCATTTCTTTTTTCTTTTCTTGTTTCTTCCTTTTTTTTATTTGTTTTTTGGATTGTTGTCTTTTGTTTTTTATCCGCTCGTTTTTGTAGGTTTGGATCTTCCCTTTTTATGGTCCACTTTTATTCTTTATTTTTCATGCATAGAATACTATTTATAGCTTACTATATAATAGTGTGTGGTTGATTTTTTATATATGTTTTTGTAGTTGACTTCTTTTTTATATTATATTTTTGTGAAGGGAAGATGGAATATTGACCGCTTATTTGGTGTGGATGCGTGTCAGGTGAGGAAGAGTTCCTAGGAGCGGATTAGCACCAGTAGGGTGACATTAGTTGATCGAGATCTAAGTATAATCTCGGTCAATCGAGCACTAAGGCGTGTCCTAGGTTTTATTGTGTAATAACCATCATTTTCAAAAGAAATATAATGTCCAAATAAGTTGCAATTGTACTCGCAATTGTCACACATTCCATATGAGTTGTAATTGGATATGCAATAGGTTCATATTTCGTAGGACTTGCAATCAAAGTTGCAATTGACTTTCTGTTTCCTATGAGTTGCAATCCGATTTGCAACTGCTTCACGCACCCTCTTAATTGCAATCGAATCTCGCAACTAGTTTCATGTTCCTTCTTAATTGCAATCGGACTTGTAATTTGTGCTTGTATCCTATGAGTTGGTATCAGTCTCACAACTAATTTGTATTTTTTCATATGCCATTATATTTCATTCATGCGTCCTATGAGTTGTAATCGGACTCACGACTGGCTTGTTTTTTCTCATATGACTTGTAATTGATTAATGCTTCATATGAGTTGCAATTGGACTTGCAACTGGTTCATATATCGCAACTGACTTATTTTTCCTATGTTTTTTTGAAATCGGACTTGCAAATGGTTCATATTTATATAATTTTTACAATTTTCTTTTTTTCCCTTTTTGTCCATAAGTCAATTAGTTCATATTAGTCGCAATCGGACTTGCAATTGATTCATGTACCCTCTAAGCTTGTAATCGTACTTGCAAATGACTCATGTCCCCTATGAGTTGTAATTGGACCCGCAACTGACTTTATGTTATCTATGAGATGCAATCAGACTCGCAACTAGTTCATGTATCCTATTTTCTCGCAGTAGGACTCACAACTGCGTTTCCTATGAGTTTTCAATGCGACTCACAACTGTGTCGTGTATCCTCTGAGTTGCAGTCGAACTTTGCAACTTTGTTCATGTATCCTATGAGTTGCAATCGGGACTCGCAACTAACTCGTGTTTTTTCATATAACTTGTAATTGATTCATGTTTCATATGATTTGCAATCAGACTTGTAACTGGTTCATGTAGACTCGCAACTAACTTGTGTTCTCAATAAGTTTGCAATCCAACTCGCAACTGGGTCATGTATCTTCTGAGTTGCAATCGAACTTGCAACTTGTTCATGTATCCTACGAGTTGTAATTGGATTCGTAACTAGCTTGTGTTGTCTCATATGACTTGCAATTTATTTATATTTCATATGAGTTTGCAATCTACTTGCAACTGGTTCATGCATCACAACTGACTTGTGTTCCCTATAGTTGCAATCCGACTTGCAACTGGTTCATGTCTCCTATGAGTTATAACTAGACTCGCAACTTGCTTGTGATACCTATGAGTTGCAACCGGACTCCCAACTGGTTCATGTATTCTATTAGTTGCAATCGAACTTGCAACTTGTTCATGTATCCTATGAGTTGCAATCGCACTCGCAACTGACTTGTGTTTTTTTATATGACTTGTAATTGATTCATGTTTTATATGAGTTGCAACCAGACTTGCAACTGGTTCATGTATTGCAACTGACTTCTGTTTCCTATGAGTTTCAATTCTACTTGCAACTAGTTTGTGTATCCTCTGAGTTATAATCAAACCTGCAACTGGTTCATGTTTCCTAGAAATAGGGGGGGGAGGGGGGAGTTGCAACTGACTAGAGAAATTTACCACTGAGAGAGGGAGGAGAGCCAATTCTTCGCCGGAGAGGCTCGCCTCGGGGTGAGAGCTATAGAGGTGGTTGAAGGTCTGTGCGATGCATGCTGCTAATTGGGATCAATTCGTCGGGGACTTGCACCGGTGGTGAAGGCTCTAGAAATGATGACAAGCTCGCGTCAACTACGACCGGCCTCGTCGATCCTTATCCTCGATTTGGTGTTCAATCATCGAGTAAATCAACAAATTCAGTCTCTCCCCCACTCAAGCACATGTGCTTGTCTACTACTTGTTTTAGCTGTAGAAATATCAAATTAGGGTCTAGAGACGCAAATTTTCTTGCCCGTCTACTATTGTATTATGAGGGTTTTCACCAATTTTTGTGTAGAGTAGATCACTGATTTTTGCTATGCATGTGCAATACGGAATGCCAGTTGTAGGGACTCTCCCTAGTGCGGAAGAATTGAGAAATAACGATGAACTCATATCAACACCAAGCATTCTACCTGACCCTAGTGGTTGATTATTAGTTCAAGCACTAGGCAAACCAACATATTTTATTCTCTCCCCTAGTGACGTGCATGGTCTGTTGTTTGTTTGAACAAATACCATGTTATTGTTCAAAGAAGAGTTTTTGTTTATTTGTTTTTGTGATTATTATTATGACGGGATCTCAATAATTTGTGTGCACTAGTTCGAGCAATTTTTACACTAATTACTCATTGTTAATTATACTTTTAGTCTGAATTTTGAACTAATTTTTGAAGAGGACACGGTTGCAAGGGGGTGGGGCTATACTTGTCAGTAAACACTCTTTATCAGTCACACATTCCTTTGTTAAAATTTTATATGGACTCTAGATATATAACATTATCGTATACACGTATAAGCTGCACACATCAGTATCTCTTTTCAAATGATGTTTTTAGCATGGGTGTTCTTGCTTATTTGCCTTCTACACGGTTTTTTCTTTCACAAGTTGATGTGTTCTTCGTAAAAAAAAGTTGATGTGTTCTTTGTACAACCGGTAGCAAGTTGAAATGGCCCATTAATCTTTTTAGAGATTGACAGACACAATCAAACAGTCCAAGAAGAAAATTCAACAGCCCTGTAAGAAAAAAGAAAAACCCAACAAGACAAACTGGAAGCCAGAGGCAGAAATCGTTGAAGGAACAGCCGTGACGTCAGTTGACTGTGACCTAGCGTTCGTCGCAGTCGACTACGACTTAGACACCCCCGCTGCTATGTCACAGCTATCTATGATGAAAGTTACGTCATAGCTAGCTTCTGAGTCGTTCGATCAGCTTGCTTTAGGATTGGTGTGGCATTATAGTTTTTTTGTTTTGTCTTGGCTTGACGTGCATTGGACTTTTTTGACTGTGTGTGGTTGCTGGCCCAGTTGCACTAACCCAGCTGTTGTTACATGTCTTCGAGATAGGCTTTTTTGATAGGTTGTTGGCCTGCGCAGCTTTGTTGCGTGCTTGTTGTAATTTTTTTTTTGCTGTTTTTGTTTAGTTGCTAGTTGTAGTGTTTAGTGATGGAAAAACTATTGTTTTTTTTAGCTGCTAATTGTTCTGTTGTTTTCTATTTTTCTATTTTGTGTTTATATTTTTTCTAGATGCAAATAATTGTTTCATATTTATAGTTTGTGTTAAAATAGATTTATGGTTGCGGTTGTTTTGAATAAAAAGCGAGAATAATTTTATGTAGTTAAATTTTTTCATCCACATATATTTTCGCTTTTGTTTCGAAGGTGTCGGTTTGTCTTTCATCTTTATAATTTTTTTGAATAAAGAATTACTATTTTTTAATTACCCATTGATGCACAAGTGCAGATGTCTCTGTCCCTAGGAACGTGATGCTTAGGTGCAAGGTGAAACACAAGAAGGAGATCGAGAAAAGAAAGCATATGGGAAGATTGTTTAATGCGCTCTATGTCTATTGTACTTCATCTCTATGTGTTTTTACTATAGTTTGTATTTTTGCCCGCTCTAAATTTATCACCCCTCCTTAATTAGCACGAACGTAGTTGAAAGTCATAACAAACTTTTAATAATTGGAAATTAGCATTGTACTTTTCTCGAGATCCCAACGAGTTACAAGTATATTTGAAAGTGATTTTTCTCAGGAGACTAGGGGAGTTGGGGGTGCTACAGTTGCAAGTAGTTATGTAATTGGGAATTTTTAGTGTGAGTTGCATGTGTATTTGTAACTCTCATGTGTAAAGGGTAGGATTGCGTGGTACAATTGCAACTAGTTTTGCAAATAACATTTTTGATTTGTTGACATGCGCTGCATGTTTACTTGAAACTGGATTTTTAAGAGGGACTTTTTTATCTTTTTAATGTCAATTGCATGTGCACTTGTAACTGGCATTTTTCTCACGGCTAAACATGAGGGCGGGGGTGATACAGTTGCAAGTAGGTTTGCAACCAACATTTTTTGATTTTGTTGACACGAGTTGCATGTCCACTTGAAACTGGGTTTTCTCCGTAGGAGGGGTGGGTGGTGGTAAATTTGCATGTTGATTTGTAACCCGAAATTCTTAATCTTTTTAATGTTAGTTGCATGTGCGCTCGAAACTGGCCTTTTTCTCACGACTAAAGGGGGAGGGCGGGGTGGTACTGTTGCAAGTAGGTTTGCAACTGACAATTTTTGATTTTTGACATGAGTTGCATGTCTACTTGAAATTGATTTTTCTCGATGGGAGTGTTGGGGTGGTAGAGTTGTATGTTGGTTTGTAATCGGGAACTTTTAATATTTTTTAATGTGAGTTGCATGTGCATTTGTAACTGGACTTTTCTAAATAGGGAGAACGGGGTGGTATAGTTGCAAGTAGGTTTTTGATTTTTTGACATGAGTTCCATGTTGAATTGGAACTGTGTTTTCTCAGTGGGAGGGGTAGAAGGTGGTAGAGCTGCATGTTGGTTTGTAAGCGGGAATTTTTTATGTTTTAATGTCAATTGCATGTGCACTTGTAATTGGCCTTTTTCTCATTGGTAAATAGGAGGGCGGGGGGTGTTACAGTTGCAAGTATGTTTGTCACTAACAATTTTGACTTGTTGGCACGAGTTGCATGTCCACTTGAAATTGGGTTTTCTCGGTAGGAGAGGGTGGGTGGTATAGTTGCATGTTGATTTGTAACCGGGATTTTTTAATCTTTTTATGTGAGTTGCATGTGCATCTGAAACTGGTGTTTTCCTTGCATCTAAAGGGGAGGGCGGGGTGGTACAGTTGCAAGTAGGTATGCAACTGACAATTTTTTTTACACAAGTTGCATGTCGACTTGAAACTGGAATTTCTTGGTACAGGGTGTGGGTGGTGGTAGAGTTTGCATGTTGGTTTGCAACCAAGAATTTTTTATAGTTTATAATGTGAGTGTGTACTTGAAACTGACATTTTTCTTGCAACTAAATGGGTGGGCGGGAATGGTACAGTTGCAAGTAGATTTGCAACTGACAATTTTTTATTTATTGACACGAGTTGCATGTCCACTTGCAAATGGGTTTTCTCGGTAGGAGGGGTGGCTGGTGATAGAGTTGCGTGTTGATTTTGTAACCGATATTTTCAATCTTATAATGTTAATTGCATGTGCACTTGTAACTGGCATTTTTCTCACAGGTAAAGAGGAGTACTGGGCCGATATAGTTGACACGAGTTGCATGTCCACTTGAAACTAGGTTTTCTTGATAGGAGGGGTGGCTGGTGGTATAGTTGCATGTTGATTTGTAATCGGGATTTTTTATCTTTTTAATATGAATTGCATGTGCACTTGGATTTTTCTCACGGGTAAAGAGGAGGAGGGGAACTAATGCAGTTGTAAGTAGGTTTGCAACTGATAATATTTGACTTGTTGACATGAGTTGCATGCCCACTTAAAACTCAGTTTTCTCGGTAGGAGGGGTGGCTGGTGGTATAGTTGCATGTTGATTTCTAACCAGGAATTCTATCTTTTTAATGTGAGTTGCATGTTCACTTGTAACTGGTATTTTTTCTCACAGGTAAAGAGGAGGACGAGGGCTGATGCAGTTGCAAGTAGGTTTGCAACTGACAATTTTTGACTTGTTGACATGAGTTGCATGTCCACTTGAAAATGGGTTTTCTCGGTAGGAGGGGGTGAGGTGTGGTATAGTTGCATGTTGATTTGTGACCATGAATTCTAAATATTTTTAATATGAGTTGTATGTGCACTTGAAACAGGCATTTTTCTCACAGGTAAAGAGAAGGACGGGAACTGATGTAGTTGCAAATAGATTTACAACTGACAATTTTTTGACTTGTTGACACGAGCTGCATGTCCACTTGAAACTGGGTTTTCTCGGTAGGAGGGGTGGCTGGTGGTATAGTTGCATGCAACTGGGTATTCTCGGGAGGAAGGGGATACATGGTCAGTTGCAAGTAGGTTTGTAACTGAGACTTTTTGCATTTTGAATATGAGTTTCATGTGAACTTGAAACTGGCTTTTGTTTTTGTGGGAGAAGGGGTGAGACATGCAACTAGGTTTTCTCGGGAGGAAGGGGATGTGGGTCAGTTGCAAATAGGTTTGTAACTGAGATTTTTTTGTATTTCGAATATGAGTTGCATGTGGACTTGAAACTGGGTTTTTATTTTGTGGGAGAAGGGGTGAGTTGCATGTCAACATGCAACTAGTAGTTTTTTCTCGGGAGGAAGGGGATATAGGGTCAGTTCAAAGTAAGTTTCTAAGTAAGACTTTTGCATTTCAAATATGAGTTGCATGTGGACTTGAATCTAACATTTACTTTTTGTAGGAGAAGGGGTGAGTTGCATGTCGACATGCAACTAGGTATTATCTGAAGTAAGGGGATATATGGTCAGTTGTAAGTAGATTTGTAACTGGGACTTTTTTGTATTTTAAATATGAATTGCATGTGGACTTGAAACTGTTTTTTTCTTTGTGGAGAGAAGGGGTGAGTTGCATGTCAACGTGCAACTAGGTGTTCTTGAGAAGGAAGGGGATCTGGGTGAGTTGCAAGTATGATTTTTAACTGATAATTATTGGTTTTCATACGAGTTGCATGTCGTTTTGAAACTAGGTTTTATCAAAGGGAAGGGGATAAGGGTGGGAGACATAGAGAGTTGGTCTAGTGTTGATTTCTGTAACTAGGTTTGGTATTTGTGTTTTGTTTTTACAATTTATCTAGTGTTGTATTTCAAGTTTTATAAAACTTCAATTTTAAAATCACTTTAAATTTTGGTAATTAAAAATAAGAAAAGAAGGGGATAAGTTTTTGACTTATTGATACAAAGAAAACAATAGTTCAATTTTCAATTAATAAATATTTAAATATAAAATGTAGTTATGGATGCGTATTTTAAAATAACTTTAAATATTTTTTAGACTAATTGGAAATTAAAAATAAAAATGTTCAAAAACTATAAGAGGAACACTTTTTAAAAGTAAATGGAACAAAAAATAAGAATCATGGTAACTATAGAAGCATGGTTTAAAAATGAAAAGGGTAAGAAAAAAAAGAAAAACCAGATTATAAAAAAATAAGAAAAGTAAACTAAGGAAAACGACAAAAAATAAAAACCTAAGAAACATAATACTCCCTCCAACCCATATTGATTGACTCAACTTTGTCTAAATTCATATTTATCTAGTTAAGTATGTACTCTAGATGCATCCGTATTTAGACAAAGTTAAATCAACTAATATGGATCGGAGGGATAAGAAATTAAACTAAGGAAAGAAGAACAAAATGAAAAAATAGATGAATAGCGGGAAGAAGACAAACTTCACGTGACACACATAATCCTAATGCTTTGTTGTGATTAGCTAAGAGAAAACACATAATCCACGATGAGTTGTTGTGATTGGCCGAAAGCTAAAGGTTAGAATGACTACGTATGGTTACCGGCCATCGCTAAACCAACTCTCGGTACCAAATGAACCTATACCATCTCTAAACAGGCTAAGCCCATAAAGAAATTTCTTAATAAAAAACGCAACATAAGACAAGAAAACTGGCCCGATAAGAAGCCCGACGTGACAACAACAAGAAAAGACAACAGCTGGGCGCACAGGAGGAGAACCGTGCGCAATGATCTGGTTAACAGAACGATTGACGTTAGCCGGCTGTGACATAAGCCATGTCACAGTTGACTGTGTCTTAGAGATACCCAAATTTAATTGCCCATGGACTGGTGAAGATTACTGCTGCGCGATGGAGATTGGATTGCCGAGTCTTGATTTGATCTTCCTATTAGAGGCTCTATGCATAAGTCGTACTCCCTCCGTCCCAAAATAGATGTCTCAAGTTTTTCAAAATTTAAATGAATCTATATGCTAAATAGTGTCTAGATTCATCCAAATTTTGACAAATCTGAGACATCTATTTTGGGACGGAGGGAGTATATGATTGCATCTTCTTTTCAAGAATTCTAGCATGTTCACATTATAGTATAGCAGCATGTAACATATATCACCCATGCAGCCATGCTATTCCAACATGTAAGTCTCCTCATGAATTTTGTAGTTTATCTAGGTTGTGTACTGGTGCATAGAGGATGTAAACAAATTATGAAAAAAAAAATTATTGTCAGTTACGTCTAAATTTTTCATTGGTATCGCATCTGTCTATATCATCCATGCAGCCATGATATATTCATACAACATGTAAGTCTCCTCATGATTTTTGTAATTTATCTAGGTTGAGAGGATGTAAGAAAATTGGTTGCATACTCGTGCATAGGGGAAGTGAACAAATTACGTAATAAAAAAGTTATTCAGCGTATTGTTCTCGGTTACATCTAAATTTTTCATTGGGATTTGTTTCATTGCAGAGTGGGTGATACAGACGAAGAAAAATATCTGAGAACAACAGTTGGCTAAACAATTCAGGGAGGAAACTGGTTTGGCTATCAGTTGTTCCCCATGTTCTTATAGTCTGGATTAATTTTCTCATATTTCAGAAATTGACAAGTCAAATTCAATCAATTTCTCCAAATACATATTTGTAATAAGCGTTCTCAAAATATGGTCATCTATAGATGTATATCTGCAATTGTTTACAATCTTGCTCAACTAATGATGACCACTTAATATAGAATTTTGCTTCTCCTGTTTTAGGTTGGAAAGATGCAGAGGAAGAGAGCACACGACGGTACATAAAATCTTAGAGGTTGTGGTCAATCATTTTAGATTTCCTGGTTGTTTTTTCTACACTTATTTGTATAGCTTTATGCACTTAGATAATTGGAGAACTGAGTCATGTAGCTGCTTTCTATGGGACATCATTTTGGAAGCAACTTATTGGAGATGTGTAGCTCTAGTCCGTCTAACTGAAAGTTATTTCAAATGCAGCGATAATGCCTTCACAAATGGTTGTTGAAAGGGGAATTTGCATGGGAATTTGTACGTCGCCATGTTGACTTCCTGGACTATATCATACAAGGGATCACAAAGGATAAGACGGTCCTGACGAATGGAATGTTGCTAGACCTAATGTTTCTGATCCTCTTCGCGAGCTTCTGAACCATGTTGTTGGCACCCACACTGGTTGTCAAGCTTCTAGCCGACCACCCTTGTGTCCTGAAGGAGCTCACGATTAGTATAAGTGGCTTGAGTGTCTCATCTGAGCATAGCAGAGAAGAGCAATGTGGGCTAAATATTGTGTGATTTGGCTTGGTTGTTGGTGAAGCATAAAACAATTCTGAAGTTGTGTCTGGCAGGAAATGAGTCACAAGGTGATATGATTACATGGAAAGAGTATAATTCCATGACGTTCACATATGATGTATTGCATTTGGTCATACTACTGCTTAAGTTAAGATGGAGCTCGAGTGTATTTGTGCAAGATGATCACGGTCACATGTATTTCTGTTTACACGTCATAAATGAGACGGTTCGATTGGCCAACATTGCACCTGCCATTTTTTAAGAAAAACACTAAAAGATCTACAATTCAAAGGTGATCATGCATACAAAACCAAACATCGTGTCCCAATCTTACGATCTAAGGCATGCTTTCTCCCTGAATAAAAGAATCATTGTCGCATGCTTCTAGAATGTCATTTTCTTGGCCACGGGATACACAGTTTCAGCTGGATGGAGAGAGATTGTCTGCCCTCTGGCCGTGCACATTTGGATACTGATATTTATCTAGATCAACACGCCTTCAACCCTTTAAGGTGCAAGATCAAACAGCCCCACCCATGATGCGTATACTAGGACAAGTTTATGTCGTGTTGCCTGAAGCTTTTTCCTAGCTTCTTGACTTGTTGAGATAAACCCAGATCTTTCGTATTGCTAGACTTTTAATATGATTATTTATATTTTTATCATTTCGTGTTCATAGAATCGTAGTTAGTACCATATATTTGGAAATCCTTTTTGTTTTTCACTAGAATTAGTTCTATCTTGTTAAACGAGTAGTCAACAGAAATCAAATAGTAATTTATTTATTTAGCTGTAACAGATGCCGACTCAAGTAGAGGTTCACTCTACAAATCATTTGTAAGTTCTTAGATAGTCAATTCTTATTGCTCCCCTTGCCTTGCCTGTGCTATATGCCTTGCCTTTCCTCTTCCGATGGAAACCGAGCCAAAAAAATACATTTCGTGTGTCTTGTTATTTCTTCATCCATTCTGAAGGATGATAATTGATATATCTAGCTCTGTGTTTCAATTTTCTATTTGGTGGTTAGGTTTCTCATGCCAAAACCTAAGAATGTGCAAATGATTTTTATCACCATTTCTTTTTTTTCTTAGGATTGCACATATGGAGTAGCTTTTGGAGTGGTCAATGAGACTGAATTTGTCAAATGCAATTTTTTTGTGCTTCTCCAGTTGAAGGAGAACCTTAGGACTGAATTTGTCAAATGCAATTTTTTTGTGCTTCTCCAAAACCTGAGAATGTGCAACCGTTTTTTATCACCGTTTCTTTTTTTCTTAGGATTGCACATATGGAGTAGATTTTGGAGTGGTCAATGAGACTGAATTTGTCAAATGCATTTTTTTTGTGCTTCTCCAGTTGAAGGAGAACCTTAGGACATGAATCTTTTCATATCCCCCCCCCCCCCCCCCCCGCACCCCACACACACACACACGCCTTTTACTCTATATGATACTGCTAATGGATCCCATGGTGGTGAGCGGTGTTAATTACTTTCTGGCTTTTCAGTTTTGATAGGTAAATTATGTTTCTCAAAATCGAATCTGTTGTACAGAGGGTTACCATGACACTCGACTACTCTACGTGCGAAAATTGAGCTGGGGCTACTGGATGGAGGTTGGGCTGATCATTGGCGCCTGCGATGTCGCATCCCCCTACATTCAGCCGGAGGTGTAGGTCTAGATCCAAGTGGAGCTGGTCCTCAGCAATTGTCAGAAGGACATCTTTATCTTCAGGTGCGGCTCTGCTGACAAATGCATCGAGCTTCTGTAGTGGGTAGCACGTTCTGCCAGTTTGGCTTCGAGGGTAGCTCTTCGTTCTTGCTTGTCTGCCAAATAGTAACTAAAAACACTGCATCCACCAACATCAACCACTGTGAATCCCCTGGCTTGTAAAGGATGAATTCAATCATACATTCGAACAAGAAGTTGCATGTGAGTAGTATACACATGTGGGTTAAGGGTAATTCTTTGGCTGCTAGCCATATCTCCATTTTTGCATTTTGCTCGAGGTCAATTGCCATAGTGTTTGCTGGAAAAATGGTGGAGCTTGCGACTTTATTTTAGGTGCGACATGTGGAATCTTGCCTTGATATTACGATACCACCATTTCAGATTGCATGTGAGCCAATTTTAGTGATGCTTAGGGGTCTATTTCTGGTTCTGTAGTTGTCTGTGCAATGTTTTTCTTGCCTTTATTTATCATTTGTTTTCATATGCATTGTATTTGCATATGTGATAAAATATGCATTATAGTTTCATATGCAATAAGAAAATTCAAGTAAACTGTAGCAAGCGCAAGATATTTAGCTTCCGAACCATTATTATGGATCTTGGGAGGTTTTCAGAATTTGTAACGTATGAATCTATTATTCCGTAGCAACGCACGGGTATTAACCTACTATATATTTAATTAGGTCGACTTTTTTATTAGTCAGGTCACTTTAGTTGTCATGTACTTCACCTGAGTTGATTGCAATTTGTATCCGTTAATTGTAGATGCGGTACTACTAGCTCCTTACCATATCAATGGAACACATTGTTTTACTCTACGAGAAGTCGTCATTGCCCTTTGAACTTTGATGGCCCTTCTACCCAACCCAGAATGCAAATGAGTGCACGTTAGCTCCGAGGTTTACAAACTCCAACAACTTCATATTACTTCGTATATTAGAGTTGGTCAATCATAATTTAATCAACAACATAACAAGATATCAGTATTTATTTATAGTAGTGTCAAATGCAAACAATATGGAAGAATACGCATGATCCTTCAGATAATAATGATTTGATATCGTAGTTGTTGGTATTTTATTTGTATGCTTGATTAAATTTTATAAAGTCCAATTTTAACCAAAACTAACATGCGAAGTAGTTTCTTTTTTTCATAGTTGGCATCACATGGGTTCCTTTTTTTTTGACCAAGTAGGAGATGGTTCCGAGAGCGAACACTCGGATCCAGAAAAATACCGAAGAATTAATTTCAAAGTTTAAAAACTGACAACAATCTATTTTTCAAAAATGTGTATGTTTCGGAAAAACATAGACAAAGATATAAGACATGTGTGATGTGTAAATTCCAGTAATATTGTTGTGTGGATCGACCGATTTTTTTTTTTGTATAACCTTTGAATAAATATATATTCTATTATACAATTTGTGGATGTGTAGAAAGGTTTATATGTGCTTGCGAATCTTTAAGAAGTTTTTGAAACTTCAAAATATGGTTTTGATTTTTTTGAAAGCAAGACCCCGAGACACCTAGTTCATTTTGCAACATTCGTGTTGGAAATATGCTCTACAGGCAATAATAAATGTGTTGTTATTTATATTTCAATGTTCATTATTAACTTTATTATTATTCTATGCTATAATTATATTAGTTTAGGATCATGAGTATTTGGAGAAAAACCCTAATACACGTGTGAAATTATAAACACCATATAGATATACTTAGTCTCGCCTCTAAGACTAGTTTATATATCTTAAAGTCCTGGTTTCCTAGCTATGGGAAAATGCAAAAGTGTCACAAAGAGTCCCGGCAGGCATGGCTGTGCGCCGCTCCTCCTGGTGAAAGAAGCACCTCCGGTCGCCGCCCTAGATATAGCAGGAAAGAGCGTGACAGGGAGGCAGGGGCGGAGGCAGGAATACAGATTAAGGGGGGCCAACCATGGTAATCAGCCATTAGGGGGGGCCAACCATGGTAATTATCTCTTAAAAAATGTTTTTTGACCAAGCTTAGGTATAGAAATTAGCTTGCTGCAGCATGCATAGGGGGGGCCGAGGCCCCTGCTCGTCTCCCCCTAGCTCCGCCACTGCAGGGAGGTGTGGATATGTAGATGGCAATGGCGATCACCCTAGATATAGCGGGAAATGGCAGTCGCCCTAGATATAGCAGAAAAACAGGACGGGAAGCAGTGGAAAGGATGGGAACGAAAGGGCTCTCTGCCACGTGGCCAATCAACGGGATGTGTCGCCTGACAAGCAGGACTCTAAAAACGATGCACCCCTCTCTCACCGTCAGGGTTAGCCTGCGGCGTTTTCTCGTCCATCCAGCACTCCTGCTAGCCCCCCTTGGGTTGGGTTTGACTTGAGGACGCCGGATAACAAAATGGTCCGCGCCGATGCCAAAAAAGAATTGGGAAACGGGCTGTGCGTGATATTGAGCGCCGACACGCCCTATAGCCGTTTGGGGGCCTTTAGGGGCCCCGAGTGGAGATGCTCTTAGCTCTGAGGTTTACAAACTCTATCAACTTCATATTAATCCACATATTAGAGTTGGTCAAATTCAAAATGTAATCAACAACATAGGCTACATAGCAAGAGATCGGTATTTATAGTATGAAATACATACAATATGAAAGTATAACCCATGATGCTTTAGAAAGTAATGATTTGATATCGGGTATTAGGTATTATTTTTTTGAAAATAATAATGATCTAATATTTGGTTTTGGGTACTATTTTTTAGAAAAATGCTATAATACTGATGCCCCACATGTCATATACTAAAATGTCGGGTAGATTGATATGCAGGTGCGGTTTTTTTATTACCATACCCGCACCCGCAATATCCAACGGGTATAGATTTTTGCTCAATTATTTAACCGTAGGTATAACTTTACTATCATACCCTTAATTTAATGGGTAAATACCCGCAGGATAAGTGAGTAGCGGGTACCGTTGCCATCCGTAAACACGGCCAGCGGAGAAGCTTATCCTCTAGGTGTGGCCCTGTGGGTCATAATTAGGTTCAGCTAAAGAAATATTCATGGATGATGAGTAACTCCAGTTGTGTAGATGTAAAAATCATGTAACATCGCGAGAAAGTTCGAACTAAAGCATTCAATATGTGTCGCAAACTCAATCTTGTTAGAATTCCATAACTTTTTCTAGGAAACCCAATATAATCTGCAACTCTGATTTCATATATCCTTTCATTTCTTAATGAAAGAACTTTGATATCATCTGAAACAGTTGAATCATGCTCTACTTTCAGGTATGCGGGCAAAGAACACAGCAGCAACTGAGCGTAAAGAGTAATACTTGTGACACATGAATACAAAAAAGATCATCAGACAAACGCCAAGTACTGCTACTTTTTTTCTAAAAGGGGAGCACTGCTACCTATATATATATATATATATACATATAAATATTCTCTAGCATAAGTGATCACACAAGTTATGAGAACTGCTACCACAATACTGCCTCATATTCTGGTGTTAAGCAGGACTGATACTATCCACTGAGACACAGGACGCAAAGGGTATTAGCATCCCTCAGGCCATCAGCTGTATGATCCAACCACAACCATCTCTGCCTTGAGAGTGCAGGACGATCCTACAAGATAGCCTCTCGACGGGTCGAAGAGCGTTGTAAGTGGTATGAACTCGGACCATCCCCATTGACACTTACCGGCAAACACCACGAGACCTGCAATCGCAACAAGGTATATGAGAAGCGAGAACAGCTGCAAACAGGAGATTGGCAGTCACTTCATGGTGTAGTGATATCTCTATTAATTAAGTAGAGCCGACTAGACCTTGAGTTTTCCTAGTGAAGTGTTTCCCTTGTCTTTCGTCCAAGATGGATAAAGTCAGTTCAACCAGCCTTCCATACCCATGAGGGGCCTCCTCCGAGCCATCAAGGTGTAAGAACAAGGAGAGGCAATTGTTGCTGTACCGGTTACCACACGGGTAGATGCCAAAGTACCTGACAACACATAATGCAGCCAGGTTCATCAGGAAAATGTGAACATAGTGTGGAAAGCTGAAGGATATATATACTCTAAATGGTCTAACAATTCATGCATATGAACAATTTATGGTGTAACCGAACCAAAAGAGTACCATTTTTGTCCATCAAGTTCAAATTTAGAAGTGACGAATCTCTCCGCGAACTGTTCAAGAAAGTTGCCAATGGTCACGCCGTAGGTCCATTTGATATATGGAAGTTTCTGGATAAAGAGGTTCTGAACTGCATCAGCGTTCTTCTCGACCACAATAGCCATCTCTTCAGGGAAAATGACATCAATTTTCAATATGTCCACACCAAAGACACAGCAATCATCGGCCAGAAAATCAGGTGCCTTGAGTAATTTTTTAAGAGGAATCAAGCATTCCTTCTTCGTGTAAAAATGCACGACATCGAAGATATGGGTGGCTGCATAAGTAGGGTTAGGGTTAATAAAACTGATTAAAACGAATTATGTAAGCTCCAAACATAAAAATACAATTAGTGTGAAAAGACCATAGGGAGAGACTAGTTAATGTAACAAGCCGTCGGTCACATTTCAAAACTTGTACATTGAAACTTAACGATGGAATTTGGATATTATCCTGATGTACAATCCATAATCTTTTGATATTGAATTTTCCACCTCTCTTATGTAACCTAAATGGTTGAAGAATACAGTGGATCTATCTAGGAGTATATCTACTACCCATCCAACTTCCAAACACCAGAATGACTCTGATTCTCTAGCCCAATTCTAGGACAAACCAGTGTACGCGTCAGAACCAGCAAAGAATACAATTTCTCTGAAAAACTGGAATCATTCTTTACAGCTGTATATACGTAGCATCTCTCTTTGGTCTGCCCAGTTCTTTCCAGTTATAAACCGGTTCTCAACGTGCAAGGAGAACTGATTATTAAATAATCTGAATGATTGTATCCAACCATGCACAAAAAAAAAAGTTCCATGAAAGTACCTTTGCATCCATAATACTGATGATCTGAATGATTGTATATTGAGAACTCATACTCTACGGCCATTATGACACCCGGCTCCAAGCCCAAGCATCCCCGGCCTCGAGCGATCCCAAGAAAAAGAGCAACATATGGAACTGAAAAGAAGGGTATTGTTCGATGCATCGGAGTCAATGATAGGAACCCTGGCCTTCCGCCAGATCGGCCCACTTTCTAATGCCTGCTTCTCGTAGAAAAACAGGAAAAGACCTAAAAACAAACTCAGGCAGGTAGGAAGGCGCCGGTGGCGGCTGATGGCTCTGTGTCTCGGTGAGGCCAGGCATGCAGGGGATCGGCTCAGGAGCGAGGGGTGCAACTGGCCCCGAAGTTTCCCGCGAGGGCATGGGCAAGGAAGCTCTGCGCGGCAATCCAGCCGAGGCGGCCGCCCGGACCTGGGCGTACCGTCTCGGAGTTCGCTACACGCGCCGGCGGACGGATGGCGGAGTCAGTGACGCGCTGTGCCGAGGTACGTCGTGCGAGAATCAAGAATTTGGGGTGCGTGCGTCTCTGTTAGTACTCAATTTTTTGGGATCGCTGTTTATAAAATCTGTTTGATTTTTTTTGGATGGATGGATTTCTGGACGCGCTGTTTTCTACGATCTTACTGCCTACATACTACTCCCCTCGTTTGAGATTATAAGTCCCGCGTGGATAACTAGATTGTCAATTTAAACAATAAAATATAAATAGTATAGCATAAAAATTATACCATTAGAAACTTTAGAGGTTATATTTTCTAATATATAACTTTTGTGATATATAAGTTATATTTTGTGGTCAAATTAACAACTTAGGTATGCGTGTAGGACCTATAATCCCGAACAGAAATGGCCTGCGTGTGGATACCGTCCTTGGTGAGGAGAAGCAAAACGATGCTTCCGAGGACGGTGTTCGGGAGACAGCTGATGAAATCGAGCTCGCCACTTCTCGGTGGATCCTCTTGGTGGTCTATGAAATCCCCATCATCGACGTCCCCATTCCCCGGCGAAAGTGGAAGCAGGAGCGGCGGCCAGAGAGGGAGGTAGAGGCGATGTGATGGACGGCACCTACTCCGCCACAGCTTCGATGTTGAGAGACACATCAGGGTGCAAGTGGGACTGCCCGCGGGAAGCCCGCATACGCCCGCACAGTCCCATACAATTTAAATGGGAGTCCCACGGGAGCCCGCAAAACTTATACGGGTGTCCACTATCCCGCGTATATCCACATATACCCGCAAATACGTTATTGTAATTGTTGTTTGTATAATGTTTATAAAAATATTTTAGTATATAATACGATCAACATTTAGCACTTCAATGTATTAATTTTTTTTTTCATTTTTTAAGTGACTCGCCATTCTTTCTACTAGACATAATATTTGCTTGACTGAGAAATTCCTATTCCTTCCGATCCAAATTAATGTACTCATATTTTTGCTAGATTCGGATGTATCTAGCACTATATGACTAGATATATTCGAATCTAGACAAATATAAAAATATTAATTTGGATCAAAATAACTTTTTTAATGTTTGCGCTCGATCGTGGGCTTTTTTCACGGAAACCCGCCATTTTTTCTTGTTTACCCACGGGTGTCCCGCATAGCCTTTTATTTGGGCTGGGGTAGTGGGCTCCGCAGGCAGCCCACTCCCACCTGCACCCTGAGAGACACAGCCTGCGCGTGGTTTTACCATTGGGGTTTCTGGTTAATTTCTATTTCTCGTTATCATGCAAAAAGCTGGTATTCCCTACAATGATATTTAGAAAATTGCACCGTGCAGAACTTCACAAATGACCAGATATGGAGAAGCTGTAATTACCTTGGTCACTGCCATGGTCAACGTTATCACTGTCATTGGTACGTTTTGCCTCTCCCACGTGTGTTGCTGCCAAAAACGTGAGGACATACATATATCAAAATGGTAATGATTATATAAGGGAGGACATAACCTGGTGATCCTCACCGTGTGCAACCTCATTGACATATGTTTCAAATATGCATGATTTTAATACATTAACCCTATAGCTACACAAGCACAAATAATGGAGGAATTCGTGGGCTACTTAGGTTCAGTTTTTTTGACGGCTTTTTTGAGAAGCTGCCCTATCCCCAGCTTTCTGGAAAGCCGATTCAAAAATATTACGAGCCTTCTAAAATAATTAAGGCTAAACTAATCTGAAAGCCTTACAAAATTTTAGAACTAAGTTTTCTGGGGTAGGGCAGCTTCTCAGAGAAGCCGCTAAAATAACCGTGTCTTAAAAAGAACCAACCTTCCGTTTCCTGGCAGAAGACGTTTCGCTCCCCCGCTTCGTCGCGCTCTCCCGTCGCTCCCGTACAAAAAATCTGTCCTCGGCCTGATTTCTCTCTACCTCTCGAGCCAGAGCTCCTTTCTGCCATGTTGGCGCCTACCACCAGGCTCTTCTCTGATCACTAACTCGGCGCCTACCTCCCAACGACGTCCTCTCCGATCCGGTTGGGATGCGTCCTCCGCTCTCACCGGCGCCAACGACGTAGCTGCAGCCTGAAACGCGGGAAATGATGCGGTGGAGATTGAGCAGGCGGCGGCGGCGAAGGGATTTGCTAAGGATGCGGAACCAGCACACCCGTCGTCGACTATCGTCAAGGTACCAAGCCGCTTCCTCCCCTGCGAGCCCGAATATCCCAAGAAGCCTGCCTGCTCCTCCTTCCACAAACCACCAGCTGCTGCCCAAAATGAGGTTGACGGCAGCGCAGGCGCCCCTGCCCCCTTGTTGGCACCCGATCTGAGTTATCGAATCGCCTCCTCCCCTTGGATATCTCTGTTCAAATCCTAAGGCCTTGTTTGGTAGCAGAGTTTTGTAGTGTTTGATTGTGTATTATCCCAAGGGTATTTGGTGAAAACAATCACGTCACCCAATCCACTTCCCTCGTCCAATTCCGTTCCTCATAAACCCTCGGTCACTAAAGCAAACTGTTTGGAACACATGATAAACACACATCAATCGAGGCGCGTCTCTTGGAGCGTTGCCACCAGGCAAAACGCGAGGGGTCGCTCGCGTCTGGGAAACACGCCAACCCGGCGTGTATCTTCGTGTCTTCTGGGGATCAGCCCGGCCAAGACCGGCCTGCCAAACGGCCCGTTCGTGTTTTGCGGTGTATTCCGATCGGGCCAGGATTATACCCAACAAAACCTGCCATAACTCTCACGCCAAACAAGGCCTTAGGCTTTCAATTTAGGATCCGTGGATTTAAAATGCGTGCATGTTTTGTTCTATCTAATTTGTTACAATTAACGGATCGTTGACTTGTTTGTACTACCTGAAAGCACAGCTCGGTTACAACAAAGGATGATTTTACTATTCTACCGCTAATTTCCGGTGCTGCCAAAATGCTCCCACATGTACTAATATACCATTGTTCCTGCATTACAGTTTAGTGGTTGCAAGATTGCAGACTTCAATTTTAGCCATGTAAATCTGCAAGAATACTTGTTCATATTTATTTGACCAACGATGCCTTCTTTGGAGCTGCAGCTAACAGTAATCCCAATTCTTGCTCCAATTGTGAGGAGAAGCTACTTATCGTTGAGCAGTTAGGAGGATGCAGTCATGTAACAACAGTCTTTTACAATTGTCATATTGCAGGTTTTCCTCTATGACATCGCATGGTCCTACTCGGTAGTGTCTATGGCCTTGATCATTCTTTCCCAATTTGTTATTTCATTCTTACGCATGCTAGTCTGTTACAGTGTCCGGTGTATAGTGTGTTACTCACATGCATGCTTGAAATTGATTGAATGTCCATTTGTTTCCTTTTCTTCATGCTATATTGCTCTGATCTGCAAAAATATAATTTGTTCCTGTAGTGGAGTGGTGGACGGATGCACCATCTATATTTCTTTTCCTTTGTATCCGGTGTACACACCCCCTCCATCTTTTTCATGTTTTTATTTGGTCAAGGAAACATTGTAGATGACTACTCGGATTTAGTTTCACAATGATTTTTTGTTTCAATGAGTTCACGAAATAGCCTGCATATCTGATGTGGTTTTTTTTGCAATCTATTCACGAAATAGCTTGCATGGCTTATTGGTTGCCCGTGCGTGTTGCCTTGCCTCTACCTGTTGTATGTGCCGTTCTTGTAATGGAAACTGATCCATATGAATGAAGTACATTTCTCATTCCTTGCTATTTCTTGATTTATCGCAAAAAATAATATTTCATCCCTGCATTTTACTTTTCTCTTTGGTGGTCAGGATTCTCCTGTCAGGCCGGAAAATTTGTGATAGTTTCTTATTAACTCTGCATTATTCTTTTTCTTAAGATTGCACCCGTATGTAGTAGCTTTTGGAGTGGTCATCACTCTAAGATCTGTCTTGATCTGGCCCCGTGCAATCGGCAAGGTAAACTATTGAAGTTCTTTTTATAGATGGAGTCGAGTTTGTGAGTGAATATGGCACTAAAGCTTATCCTTTTACACCCTGTAGGATCAATGATTTGAAAGAACAAGAAAAGGAAACTAAGGATAATTAAACATACATAGTGTACCAGGTATACCAATTGTGACTACTTAATTACAAACTGGGGGACAAGATACGGAACGACCACAGTTCTTTATCATCTATTCACAATTTTACAGATCACATTTGTGTATGTTGTTAACAATAGTTTAGCCGGTTACCTATCTCAGTGTGGATCTCAACCGAGACCTCGAGGTCCAAGAACAGTGACACTAGGAGCGGGGGCAGCATCGCATCCGCACGGGAGGGAACTACCTCCACCGCAATCACGGTAGCCGACCGGACGTGGTGACATGGACACAACAGGCCCGCCTGGCCCGGCCGGGCCCAAAAGGGCCCGCAAAGCCCCCGTCTCCATGCTGCAGCAGGGGTGGCTGCAAGCGCCGACACCACCCAGACCCACCGTCTCCGTTCTGCACCTCCAGGGAGCTGCGCCCGCTCGCAGAGTCTCTGGCCCGCCCGATCCCAGATGAGGCCCAAAGGGGCCTAGATATGGGCCGAGCGGGCGCCGCCGGCTGGCCGTTGCTCACTGCGCCGCTCCACCGCCCAAGAGGCAGCACCATCGCGCCTCCTCCCACGGATCCCACACCGCCAGGCAGAATCGCCACCGTCCAGGGCCCACACCCCATCCGCGCGTCGGGGAAAAGCCATCCCGCCGCCGCCAGCATCGTGTGGGCAATGCCTAGCGGTCCAGGCCAGGAGCGGCGACAGTAGCGAGGGGAAGGGAGGGGCTGGGGCGGGGAGATATGGGGGCGTCCGCCCGTCGCCCGCGGGGAGGCGAGCGAACGAGCATCATTTAGTATTCTTGTTCAAGATTCTTTCACTTTTCATAATCGATTTAGATTTAGGATAAAAACACATTTTTATTATTGACATGCTTACACATGTTGGTCAGGGATCCAAATACACGGGGTATATGAAAAATCAGTGTGCATACGGTGTTTAATAAAATCAACTCAACTATTCCAGTATTTTTTTCCCGTGGCAAAGCACGGGCATTCAACTAGTTCTTGGGCAAAAATTAGAGCTTGGTTGGGGATTTGTGCATTTGCTCTTCTTCTCTGTGCTCTGCCTTAGAGACAGTTTAAGGCTTTTATAATTATGGAGTAACTTTGTGCAACGATTTCTCGGTCAAAAAATTTACCCAAAAGCCACATTTGGATGGTTTCAAACTTAAAAATTAGTTGGATCCCAACATGATCCATGTGGAGGAAAAACTATGCGGTGAGGCTCACAGAAAGATTCGTTCTCAACATAAACACCATTTCCTGCATTTTAAGGCATAAATCATATGTTCTAGAATTTAAATAGAAAAAAACTTAAAAAGCACAAGGCTCAATGTTTACCAGGGTGCTGGTGCTGGCATATATATCCATACCATCGATGAACTCTTTGATATGAAGCAAAGTGTGAAATTCGCTATCATGGCTGCAAGAATTGCAATTGATTACCACATAATTTTAAGGTATAAACACAGACTAACCTTTGTTGCATCCACTTACACGTCATCTTGAAGCGGAACATGTGGCATTTTTCAGCAAACGCAGAGATGTCCATGCCATGCTTGCTGCTCAAATATGACTGCTGATTACCTAACAAAGTGCATGTCATCGTTTGATTTTTCGATTCACATCTCCTTACATCCGAGTCAAGGATATATTTCTTTTTCACCGTGGTCGAAATAGCAACCAGGGACCAGTGAATAGAATCAACAATAGGAGCAAATATTTAAAAAAAAAACTATTGTCAAACTCCTGACCTCAGGAACCAGGGACCATCTATATTTCTTTTCCTTTGTATCCGGTGTACACAGCCCCTCCGTCTTTTTCATGTTTTTATTTGGTCAAGGAAACATTGTAGATGACTACTCGGATTTAGTTTCACAATGATTTTTTGTTTCAATCAGTTCACGAAATTGCCTGCATATCTGATGTGGTTTTTTTTGCAATCTATTCACGAAATAGCTTGCATGGCTTATTGGTTGCCCGTGCGTGTTGCCTTGCCTCTACCTGTTGTATGTGCCGTTCTTGTAATGGAAACTGATCCATATGAATGAAGTACATTTCTCATTCCTTGCTATTTCTTGATTTATCGCAAAAAATAATATTTCATCCCTGCATTTTACTTTTCTCTTTGGTGGTCAGGATTCTCCTGTCAGGCCGGAAAATTTGTGATAGTTTCTTATTAACTCTGCATTATTCTTTTTCTTAAGATTGCACCCGTATGTAGTAGCTTTTGGAGTGGTCATCACTCTAAGATCTGTCTTGATCTGGCCCCGTGCAATCGGCAAGGTAAACTATTGAAGTTCTTTTTATAGATGGAGTCGAGTTTGTGAGTGAATATGGCACTAAAGCTTATCCTTTTACACCCTGTAGGATCAATGATTTGAAAGAACAAGAAAAGGAAACTAAGAATAATTAAACATACATAGTGTACCAGGTATACCAATCGTGACTACTTAATTACAAACTGGGGGACAAGATACGGATCGACCACAGTTCTTTATCATCTATTCACAATTTTACAGATCACATTTGTGTATGTTGTTAACAATAGTTTAGCCGGTTACCTATCTCACTGTGGATCTCAACCGAGACCTCGAGGTCCAAGAACAGTGACACTAGGAGCAGGGGCAGCATCGCATCCGCACGGGAGGGAACTACCTCCACCGCAATCACGGTAGCCGACCGGACGTGGTGACATGGACACAACAGGCCTGCCTGGCCCGGCCGGGCCCAAAAGGGCCCGCAAAGCCCCCGTCTCCATGCTGCAGCAGGGGTGGCTGCAAGCGCCGACACCACCCAGACCCACCGTCTCCGTTCTGCACCTCCAGGGAGCTGCGCTCGCTCGCAGAGCCTCTGGCCCGCCCGATCCCAGATGAGGCCCAAAGGGGCCCAAATATGGGCCGAGCGGGCGCCGCCGGCTGGCCGTTGCTCACTGCGCCGCTCCACCGCCCAAGAGGCAGCACCATCGCGCCTCCTCCCATGGATCCCACACCACCAGGCAGAATCGCCACCGTCCAGGGCCCACACCCTGTTCCGTGCGTCGGGGAAAAGCCATCCCGCCGCCGCCAGCATCGTGTGGGCAATGCCTAGCGGTCCAGGCCAGGAGCGGCGACAGTAGGGAGGGGAAGGGAGGGGCTGTGATGCAGCCCGACCTACGGTCGTTACTACATCAAGGTCTCCAACTTACGCCAAGTCGCCATGGACTTCAAAGGTGAATCCGTTCCTCTATGCAAGCTCACTTCCTACCCTATTGAATGGTATGCTACTTCATACTCCGTCACATATGCATGATAGGTTCACAAACCGATGCGGAGGCAAGGGAGGAAGTCGGAACATCAAGCCCGACAAGACGGAGGCTTGGAAGAGACGGAAGAAGACAGTCGGCTGCCAGTCCAAGCGGTACTACCGATTGTCGGAACCGGTACTACCGGTCAGATTACCGCTTCTTCTACCGCTTCGCATCGACGGCTCCAACGGATGCTCCAAGATCGCCAGTACTACCGGTCCCAGGCGGTATTATTGATGATGACCGGTACTACGGTCCTAAGTCCCAGATTACCGGTCATGTCTGCCGTCACACACCGGTTGGCCCACCATGTATTCCCTTTACTTACCTATTCGCCTAGTTTATCCCCAAACTACCCTTGTTTATGTGGTTGGCCTATAAATAGAGCCCCCCTCATGTATCCCTTAGGCATAGATGATAGACTAAAGACAACCCCATTGTGGAATCTCTAGTTTTGCCTCATCCCGTTACCAAGGGACCGACTACCGTCACCAACCTCGATTGGACTTTGCATCACGCATCCATCGTTGAACAAGGCCTTGGAGTTCGGTGTCTCGTCTCCAAGTTGTCAAGACCCTCCCAAGGTGTTCTTCCCTCTCCGATGTGGATTTGAGGGAGCACGTTGACCGATCTTTCCTTGCGAGGATTCTATCGGACCGGTGGTCGCCGTTCGGGAGCAATCGGCCTTGTATCGTGTGAGTTTTGCGTGTGTTCATCGTGTTCTTCGCGAGGTGTGTGTTCGCTTCCGCTACCTTCTCCCTTTCCCCTCGCTTTCCCATCGATTTGACCACGAGATCCGTGAAGATCGGGCCACCCAAGAGGTTAACCCCTCCATCATCTGGTATCAGCAGCTTTTGGTTGCCACGGATTTCTCATCGATTTGGTCTTTTCCCCATAAATTCGAAATTTCCACCAAAAATAGCCCCAATTCGTGTTTTGGATCGATCTGTGATTTGAGTGCGTTTTGGTAGGTTTTGATCCGTGGATTACTTGCTGAACTTGTTGATCTACCTTCCTTTGCGTTCCCATGGCCTAATTCCTTGATTTCCCCCTTCGATTTGGTGTTTTCCTTGAAGATTTTCCGCCCAAATCACCCCCAAATCACGAAAACGCGTCAAAACTGGGATTTTCTGGACCAACCGGTACTACCGGGCCCAAAATCCGGCACTACCGCTCTCAACCGGTACTACCTCTCAGGCAACCGGTACTACCCCCCCGTACAGAAAAAAAACAGCAGGTTCCCAGATTTCAGCCCCTCACCGTTTTGAGCATAACTTTTGCATTCGAACTCGGATTTTGGTGTTCTTTAGCTCGTTTCGAAGAGGAGAAGGAGCTCTACATCATCATCCACGTTGTTCATGCTATCTACTCCATACAAATTCCGTGAGCAAGGCGGAATCCAACAATAAAGGGTGAAGATCGTCGACGAAAGGTATAAACATTCCGCGACTTCTCCCCACTTGCATTCCTTTGTGAACTCCACTATCTTTGCGAGCAACAAACACCTATTGAGACTAGTTCCTCTTATGATTGCTTGGGCTATGCACATTTGATACCTTGTAGAATTCCGAGCAAACATTGTGAGCGCTATCTCATATAGTTATCTTGTATAGTTGTTGGCACAAGGAAGAGGCAAGTGAAAAAGAAAAAGAGAAAAGAAAAAAAATAGAAAAAGGAAAAGATAAAAAAAAGAGATATACATGTGCCTCATAGAATAGGAAGCGCAAGCTCGATGAACATCATATAGGTGGTACTTATTGTGCATATCTTGTAGCCCACCAATCTTGTGCAATCGAACTAGCGTCTCTCCTTGTACTTGTGTGACACGAGCTTATAGTCTTTGCTAGGTAATCATTTGGTTCTTAGCTCACTTTCTCCGTCGCACAAGTCCCATTTATCCCACCGTGTGTGTTTCCTTGTATATATTTCCTATCTTGTGGATTAACTTGTTTGCTTTGTGATCATTGTGGTTCTTTACTTGCCAATACAACATCTTGATTTCGGATTGGTTCTTGACATGCCACTTTCCATACCTATCCACCATAGACCTTGTGTGTGTGTGTGTGTTTTGGTTAGTAGTTGGTTTTGGTGTTCCGCGTGAAATTCACTTTGCTTGGTTTATTGCTCTCAAGTGTGGCCACTTGCACGATACGATCTTCCAAGGTAAAGTAAGGTTCGACGTTGTATCCCTAACACCCTCTACTACTTCCATATACAACACTTGGTCTTGTGAAGCATGTCTAGGGACTCCGGGACCGAGGATGATATCTATGAAGAATCCATGATGAGCCACCATGACTACGACTCCACAAGTATAGAGGACATGACGGAGCACAACACCGACAATGGCTCCGCATGCTTTGAGGACCCGGAGCACTACACCTACGATGACTCCACATGCATGGAAGACATGGAGCTCTACGTCGACAATGGCTCCTCATGCATGGAGCCTATGGAGCACTACACCGACAATGGCTCCACATGCTTGGGTGATATGGAGTACTACACCAACAATTACTCCCCAAGCATGGATGACTTCGAGTGCGACATCGACGACGCCTCGCCAAGCATGGAGGACACGAAGAACTTCATCGACTTTGATGGCTCCTCCATGAGCCATGTAGAATTCCTCCACCGGGTGGAGATGGAAGCCTACTACGCCAAGCAAGCGGAGGCGTATCATCAAGATCCCATGACCGTCAAGGCCAAGCGTGCCACACCAAAGGGCACCACCTACTTCGATGATCCACCTCCAAGGCGACAAGCGCCACCATCGACAAGGCATCGAGTGCCACCACCTAGATGGCGTCAAGCTCCACCATCTCCAAGGCGCCAAGCTACATCACCTCCAAGGCGCCAAGCTCCAACTCCTATCCAAACAAGAGTGGCGTCCAAACATCATATGCATCAAGAGGCGCCAAGACACAAGACTCTTCATCGACAAACATCCTCTCATGAGCATCGCCACCATAAAGGGGGATACAAGACATCGTCAAAGGCATCTTCGCCACCAAGACGAAGAATTCGTGATGAGCACCAACCATAATGCTCAATCAAACTCAAGAAGGCACCACAAGCACAAGAAGAGTGCCAAGGCAAATGATCACCGTCGCGAGCGTCATGTGGATGACCAAGTGCTTCACCAACATCAACCATCGGCAAGGCACGCCAATGACCTCCGTCGACACCGTCACAAGGCACCTTCAACTACTAGTGCCACCACCACAATGGCACCAAGAGCAAGCCTTCCTCCTCGCCATCAAGATTCAATGCCTACGCTTGACTTCCACGACCTCGCCAACGAGGAAAATGTAGACCTCTACTTCGCCAAGTTGGATAGCATGAGCCTACCTCCACCACTACTACAGGATGGCCACAAGACGGTCGAGCATGGGATTTTCCCTTCGACCATGGAGGCGAGCAATGATGCCCATCTTATGGCATCCAACCTTGAAGGCGACAAGGTCAAGAATGGTGAGCATGGGATTTTCCCTTCACCAAAGGAGGCGCTTGGAGTTGAGGAACCCGAGCCTACCCCTATAAGCTTGAGTGATGATGTGGTACCAATCCCATGTGAGTATGAGAGCCACTTAGCCCACTTGAGTGAGAACAAGAGTGAGATGAGTGACTCCACCTTATGTGAGATTGAGTGCTTCCACTTTGAGGGCATGAGTGATACACCGAGTGAGTTGAGAGTGGTAGTTGATAGGTCAAGTAAGACCATTTTGACTTCTAACAACTTACCCTCTACCTCTAGTGTGTTCTCTTATGTTGTGCTAGGTTCCATGGATGAAGACACGCCAAGCCATGAAGCAATGATGCCTCAATTGGAGAAGATGTACATGGTGCACGAAGATGATGCGACGCCATGGCTACATGAAGAAGACGAAGTCGTCCACAAGGAGGCCACTACTTCCACAACACCCGCTTCATATGAGAGGTATGACCAATGTAACAATAAGGGTGTTGATGATGCCATGATCCCACTAGTGGACATGATGAATTGTGAGGATATGCATACTATGGATGATACTTGTGACATTACATATGCTTCATTCATATTCCCATGTGATGCTTTGCCTTTGCATAATATTGCTCATGTGGAATTGTTTGATTGCAATACCATTTCCATAAACATGCCATGCTATGCATCTTGTGTGTATCCTCCAATTGCTTCGGACTTGTCTTGTCATACTAGTCATTCAATTTCTCCCGTTGCTTGCGATAAGATGAATGCTTGCTATTTCACTTGTTTTGCTTGCAACAATATTGATCTTATGCGTTATAATGAGATGGCCCCCATAGCTTTCTCAATTTTTGGAGATTTTGATGATGGCCATGATAAGCATGTTCCCCACTTGCATACTCACCATGCATCTATTTCATACTTGATTGAAATTAATGGTGATGTGCACAAAAAGAGATACGTCATGATGGATGATGTGTATCTCTACCATGCACACACGTTCTTCCTTTTACATATGATGTGTGTAGGTACCCGCACGAGAATGTCAACCTCGGTTGAGCACGAGTTGACAAAAAGAGCTCTAGAGAGCATCCCACAAGTGAGTTCAAGATCGAACCCAGCTCTGATACCTTTTGCATGCTTTGCATCTTTCATGTTGACAAATTGCTCTTTCCTATGGTTTGATTGCAAGCATGTTAATGGTATTATCTTCCCTCGTGACATTCATGTTTCTTCGCTTTTAGATAATGATGCTTTGTGTGTTGCAACAAAAATGTTGAACAATTTACCTTTCCGATGTTTTGTGTGCAACCACAATTCCTTTAAGAACATGTATTGTCATGAGAGCTTCCAAAAATCTCGTCTTGTTGTTGCAACAAACATAAGGACCACTTGCTCTTCCATTTGGTTTGTTTGCAAACGTGTTGTTTTTTGCTTCCGCTTGGGATACTCATTTTCCCATGATATTTGCTTTTGATGAATTGTGTGTGACATCCAACATGTTGAACAATTGCTCTTGCCAATGGTTGGTTCGCACACATAATGATGTTTCTTTGGACATTCTTCCTTGTGTGTTTTTGCAAAATTCTCCTATTCTTGCATCAAAGATGTTGTTTGAAATTTGGATCCAATGCTTTGAGTGCCCCACTACTACGTTATATGGAGTTTTTGAGTTTCCACATTTGGATGATGTTCAAACGATTTCCATGCACATTGACCATGCATATGCATTCCGTTTGCTATACTTGAGTTGTGCTAATCGTGTGGTGATCAAGAATGGACATGCCACAAATGACATGCTCCTCGATCACACACAAACATATGTTGCTTGGTCTTTGTTGTATGAAGGTACAAGTGCATTCACGTCAACCTCTACCAACCATGTGTTGACAAGAAGAACCGAAGAGAGTTACCTATGGCTACCCTTCATCGAGCTATCTCTACAAGCTAAGGTGACTTCCTTCTACTTGAGGACTCATTCTATAATGTTCATGAATTGGCTACGCTTTGAGTGTTGCTTCGCTTTTGTCGTGAGCTTTGTAGGCTTCATGGAAGGTGAAGAAACATTGAAGTGTTGTCAAGTCAATCTTCCCGAGGGCGACTATATGGTGAACCCCAGGATCAAGGATGTCCTTCGACCTCTTCTACTTCGTGATGAACATGGAGAGTCGAGGACGACTCTTTTTGAAGGGAGGGGAGATGATGCAGCCTGACCTACGGTCGTTACTACATCAAGGTCTCCAACTTACGCCAAGTCGCCATGGACTTCAAAGGTGAATCCGTTCCTCTATGCAAGCTCACTTCCTACCCTATGCTACTTCATACTCCGTCACATATGCATGATAGGTTCACACCGACCAGTACGGAGGCAAGGGAGGAAGCCCGGAACATCAAGCCCGACAAGACGGAGGCTTGGAAGAGGAGACGGAAGAAGATAGGTCGGCAATCGGCTGTCCAAGCGGTACTACCGATGTCAGATTATCGGTACTACCGCCCCTTCTACCGCTTCGCCATCGACGGCTCCAACGGATGCTCCAAGACCAAATGGTACTACTGTCCCAGGCGGTACTATTGGTGATGACCGTACTACGTCCTAAGTCCGTACTACCGGTCATGTTCCGTCACACACCAGTTGGGCCACAGCCCATGTATTCCCCTTTACTTACCTATTCGCCTAGTTTATCCCCAAACTATCCTTGTTTATGTGGTTGGCCTATAAATAAGCCCCCACCCCTCATGTATCCCTTAGGCATAGATGATAGACTAAAGACAACTCCCATTGTGGAATCTCTAGTTTTGCCTCATCCCCTTTACCAAGGGGACCGACTATCGTCACCAACCTCGATTGGACTTTGCATCACGCATCCATCGTTGAACAAGGCCTTGGAGTTCGATGTCTCGTCTCCAAGTTGTCAAGACCTCCCCAAGGTGTTCTTCCCTCCGATGTGGATTTGAGGAGCACGTTGACCGATCTTTCCTTGCGAGGATTCTATCGGACCGGTGGCCGCTGCTCGGGAGCAATCGGCCTTGTATCGTGTGAGTTTTGCGGTGTTCATCGTATTCTTCGCGAGGTGTGTTCGCCCGCTACCTTCTCCCTTTCCTCGCTTTCCCATCGATTTGACCACGAGATCCGTGAAGATCGGGCCACCTAAGAGGTTAACCCTCCATCAGCCGGGGAGATATGGGCGTCCGCCTGCTCATGGGAGGCGAGCTTAACGAGCATCATTTAGTATTCTTGTTCAAGATTCTTTCACTTTCCATAATCGATTTAGATTTAGGATAAAAACACATTTTTATTATTGACATGCTTACACATGTTGGCCAGGGATCCAAATACACGGGGTATATGAAAAATCAGTGTGCATACGGTGTTTAATAAAATTAACTCAACTATTCCTGTATTTTTTCCCCGTGGCAAAGCACGGGCATTCAACTAGTTCTTGGGCAAAAATTAGAGCTTGGTTGGGGATTTGTGCATTTGCTCTTCTTCTACGTGCTCTGCTTAGAGACAGTTTAAAGGCTTTTATAATTATGGAGTAACTTTGTACAACGATTTCTCGGTCAAAATTTACCCAAAAGCCACATTTGGATGGTTTCAAACTTAAAAATTAGTTGGATCCCAACATGTCCATGTGGAGGAAAAAATGCGGTGAGGCTCACAGAAGATTAGTTCTCAACATAAACACCATTTCTGCATTTTAAGGCATAAATCATATGTTCTAGAATTTAAATAGAAAAAAACTTAAAAGCACAAGGCTCAATGTTACAGGGTGCTGGTGCTGGCATATATCCACACCATCGATGAACTCTTTGATATGAAGCAAAGTGTGAATTTGCTATCATGGCTGCAAGAATTGCAATTGATTCTTCATCACCACTCATTTCCAACATGATTTGCACTATAGTAGCCGCTCAATTTTTCCTCAAGCCTTTCTTATCTCGATTTCTGGCTTTTCCTAACAAATAGTGAGTTTTGATATTTTTCAAGATTCAATCATATACTTTTCAGATGTACACATATAGAATTGATTTTCTGGTTACATAAATTGATTGTCCTGGCAGTAGGGTTTTCTCCACCACCGTTGCAAGGAAAAGTGGTGGAGAAAATGCTACCTCTAGGCCAGACAATTTATGTAACCAGAAAATCATTTTCTTATGTATATGATCTAGAAAAAATACATAAGCTGGATTGCCACATCTGGTTTTTGAAAGCTTGAAGAAAGATTGTCTGCGGAAGGACCGAAAGTATATGGCTTGTTGTGTGCCCATGTTTTTGGTAAGTACTATGAGCTACTGCAAGTAATATATTTCTAGAGATATCTACAATAACTTTTATCATTTTGGTTCACGGATTGTTTAGAGGACTGTATTGTGGGTAATCTTATGGAAAAGGAAATATCAGGAAGAATTCACTTCTATTTTAATGAGAAGCTCCAGCCACTTCTCGAAAATCGAGATAAGAAAAGGAGGCTTGGGGGGGCAAAAAATTTGAAGCAGCTAGAGACTCTTCCTATAAGTACAAATCATATATTAACATGACTGCAAATTTGCAAATCATCTGTTACCATTCAATAATCTTTATGTACTTTTCAGTTGATTAGGTGGGAGGATAGCTGTTACGGAGAACTTTTAGTGGTGCCTAAGAATTTTTGGGAATATAATTTGTACAATATATATGTTTTGAAAAGAATTCGCGAGAAAATTGTATTGAAATTTGATGACTATGAGATACGCGAGCATACTTTTGTAGAGTGCTTCAAACCAGATGGTCATATGTTTCCAAGCATATTTAAGTTAGTGTGTCACCTGATCTCAAAGGATCTCCTTGATACAATCATCCTTAGTCAATCTTCTGTTGTAAGCATTTATCCAAAAAACTCAGCTTATTGATATTTTAATTTTGTTATTTTGTACCTATGTTTTTTGTCTATTATTCCGGAAATTGCTAAACGGAAATGGAACTGAATATCTGGAGAAGAATCTTACAGAAGGGAGGGTCCAGCAAGCGCAGAAGGTTTGTGTATTATATTATTTTACCAGATATTTGTATTTCATTGTTACTGGATTCAGGAGTTTGACAATAGTTTTTTTTCAAATATTTGCTCCTATTGTTGATTCTATTCACTGGTTGCTGTTTCGACCACGGTGAAAAAGAAATATATCCTTGACTCGGATGTAAGGAGATGTGAATCGAAAAATCAAACGGTGACATGCACTTTGTTAGGTAATCTGCAGTCATATTTGAGCAGCAAGCATGGCATGGACATCTCTGTGTTTGCTGAAAAATGCCACATGTTTCGCTTCAAGATGACGTGTAAGTGGATGCAACAAAGGTTAGTCTGTGTTTATACCTTGTGGTAATCAATTGCAATTCTTGCAGCCATGATAGCGGATTTCACACTTTGCTTCATATCAAATAGTTCATCGATGGTATGGATATATATGCCAGCACCCTGGTAAACATTGAGCCTTGTGCTTTTTAAGTTTTTTTCTATTTAAATTCTAGAACATATGATTTATGCCTTAAAAATGCAGGAAATGTTGTTCATGTTGAGAACGAATCTTTCTGTGAGCCTCACCGCATAGTTTGTCCTCCACATGGATCATGTTGGGATCCCACCGATTTTTAAGTTTGAAACCATCCAAATGTGGCTTTTGGGTAAAATTTTTTTGACCGAGAAACCGTTGCACAAAGTTACACCATAATTACAAAAGCCTTAATCTAGCTCTAAGGCAGAGCACCGTCGCAAATGCACAAATCCCCAACCAAGCTCTAATTTTTGCCCAAGAATTAGAGCTGGAGAAGAGGCAGTCTGCCCACGAATTCCTCCATTATTTGTGCATGTGTAGCTGTAGGGTTGATTCCCTCTGTATTGGAATCATGCACATTTGAAACATATGTGAGGATCACATGGGCAACCACAATGAGGTTGCACACGGTGAGGATCACCGGGTTATGTCCTCCCCTGTACAATCATTACCATTTTAATATTTGTATGTCCTCATGTTTTTGGCAGCAGCACACGAGGGAGAGGTAAAACGTACCAATGACCAAGGCAGTCACAGTTGCACCTGAGTTGGAAGATACGGAAGAAGATAACGTTGGCCATGGCAGTGACCAAGGCAGTCACAGTTGCACCTGAGATGGAAGATACGGAAGAAGATAACGTTGACCATGGCAGTGACCAAGGTAATTACTTGTGTAGCTACGGATTTAGCATGACTCGTCTCTGTAGTATTACTGTTAAGCAATATATAAAAGGAAAAGATGGAACCGAAGTTCAGATTTTGGTTTCCTGATAGGAGTAACATTTGTACCAAATTCTGACAATATAGAGATATCTACACATTTAGAATGCTTCGGTTCAGATCGCACTGGTCTTACACCATAGATATTACCTCTACATGTCTGATGAAATGGAATCGATCTTCACACTAGAACATTTTTGCAAACCTAAGTATGACTCACACTTGTTTGATGGAAAATTTGTCAAATTAAACCCAAATGTGGGCTGCGCTAGTATAACTAGCCAAAATATCTTGATAACACTATCTGACCGTACAAGAACCCTACACCGAAGAACACACTGAAGGCAATTATGAAGGCGGCCTTGTAATCAGTTTGTTTTGTTGACACAGTATGGCTGGAGGTGCTTCTGCTGAACCACATTTGTGAATGAGCATAGAGTCGCAGAGCTTATTGTTCCCATCGAAGCTGGAAGTCTGAAATGTGTCAAGTTGGCTACCAGATGGCATAGGACCTTCTAGGTCATTGTTGGAACAGTGAATTTGGATATTAATTGCAGGTTGCTCAATGCAGATGGGATTGGATCCGTGAGACTGTTGTTGGAAAAGTCCACTGCCTGCAGGTTTGTGAGAACCCATACTGATTGTGGGATCTGTCCTGTCAAGTTGTTGAAGCTGATATCGAGTGAAAGGAGGGCTTTCAGCTGACCAATGTCCAGAGGGATCTCACCGGTTAACTTATTGTTGCTTAGATACAAAACTTTTGGAAGAGCTATTGGTACACGGTATTGAAGTGATGGACCGTTACTAAAAGGTATCTCGAAGACCCTGGAGTTCAAATGGGCTGCAGTCTTCTCTGACTTGAGCATTGGCATATCCATTAGTTCTGCTGGAATTTTCCCTGTGAGACTGTTGTTTGATATGTCTAGATAGAAGAGATAGCTAAGGTCTCTGATGCGGTCTGGTATAGATCCAGTGAGGTGATTGTGAGATAAGACTAACATCTCTAGCTTGTGTGCCGTCGATATCCAAAGAGGTATCTTCCCAAACAATGGACAACCTTGTATGCTGATAACTTTAATACTCCTAAATCCATCAACCTTTTCATCCGCTGGCATGATTTCTCCCCTGAAGTTTGCTCCAATAATCAGGGTGGTTAGTTTCCTGCAGCTCTTAAGGACGTGAAGTGTATTGTGTTGTTCTTGAAATAATTGCCAGCAAGTGACAGGAAGAATGGATATTTCAGGTTAACTGAGCTCTCCATAGAAATTGTTTTGAGATAGCTGTGGTGCGGTCAAATTGCTGCAAGAGTATATGCTTTCTGGGATTATGCCGGTGAAATTGTTGCACACAAGGTCTAGAGTTTTTAGACTAGGCAGTTTGGTGAAGTTGACCTTGGTAAGT
Source organism: Avena insularis (assembly GCA_023614405.1). Classification (NCBI taxonomy): domain Eukaryota; kingdom Viridiplantae; phylum Streptophyta; class Magnoliopsida; order Poales; family Poaceae; genus Avena; species Avena insularis. The sequence goes on along the minus strand of CM042695.1, from coordinate 81,349,013 downwards.
TCTCTGCTGAAGTAGTTGTCCTTGAGGTCAATTATTTTATGAGATTCATGCAGTTGCTCAGAGCTGATGGCAGCTCCCCTGACATGATGTTGTAGTCCAAATGGAACTCTTCCAGTTTCTTGAGCTGGCCTATAGAATCTGGAATCTTGCCACTGAATTTATTCTCTCCAAGATCAAGGGTTCAGAGATTTACTATGCGCGCACCATCAAGAACACCATGTAAATCATTGTTAGGAAAAGACAAGTATTTCAACGAGGTGGCATTGAAGAGTTGATCTGGAAGTGTTCCACTGAGGTTGTTGTAGCCGCTCCTGAGCACTGTCAGCATGGAGCAATTACCAAGCCCTGGGGTATGTTGCCACTGAATTTGTTGAAACTGAGCTCAAGCACATCAAAAGATGGCGAGTTATTGCAGAAATCAGCTGGTATTGCCCCAGTAAAGCTGTTATTACTGGCGTTGAGTGCTATTAGTTTATCCATTGTCTTCCATATGGTGGATGGAAATGGTCCTGTAAGTAAGTTGCTCGAGATATTCAATACCTGCAGAGGTTGGGAAGGGGCTGAAAATGGCAGTTTGTGCAGTGCTCCATTGAGCTGGTTAAAGCTTATGTCAAGAATGGTGATGCTTCTGGAGGATATCAATTCCAGTGGTAGGCCACCAGACAGCAAATTGTGGGAGAGGTAAGGTGCCGCAGCCTGGTGAGCTCCCCAGGTGACTCTGAGATATTACTCTCAAGGGCCTTCGGAGCCAACAAGACATCAGTGACCTTCCTATCTAGGCTGGAGACAATGCCCTCCCACTTGCAGCATTCTGTACAATCCTTCCATGAGGTGGCGAGGCCACCATCCTTTGAGAGCCCGTAGAGAAATTGGAGAAGGGGGTTCTTCTCCTGCTCTGTGCAGGAACTTGTGGGAGAAGCTAAGCAGATCAGCAGCACAAGAGCAGGGCCAAGTAAAGGTCACTGCAACTTCTTACTGTGTGTCTTGTTTGAAAACTAGAGTTGCTTGTTTCTCGCCAAAATAAGAACCGGAGTTGCTGCATGGTTTCTGATGAAATTAGAATGGAAATTAGATTCTTAAGTTGTGTGGTGACTAGGTAAGACACCAATGGCATGAAGAAAGAGCATGCGACAAACAAAGAATGGAAAACTGGCAGCAGCACCAGTGCTCCCTATATTTGAAAATTTTGAAAAACATATTTCTGGAACTCCAAAAAATCTACAAGAAATACGCGCATACCTATATTTCTGGAAAATACAATGTATTTTGGGCTACACAAAAAAGACAATTTTCTACGATAAAAAAAGACAATTTTCTGACAAAAAAGAAGAGTTGTATAGTCCTATATACAGCTAGAATTTTGTTTTTTGCTCTAGCTCAAAATACAATGCAATTTCTACCGAAACTTCGCAGTATATACAGGGCATGTATATGTCTTCACGGAATAAATTTTGTGTTTTTTTGAAACCCAAAGTACAAATTTAAAATAAGAAAAATATAGGGAACACTAGAGCTCGGGGTGCTGCAAATCCATTCTCCTCTTGCTTGCATTACATGCTTTTCTCCCTTGTAGTCAAAGTGACGACAAGCAAAAGTCAGTAAAGGAACCATTTGCTATTGTTTTCCATTCTACCGTGCGTGGACCATCATTTGTGGTTACCATGGACTCTAACCATCCTACTGACAGCCAGGTAGCGTGTGAGATATTGGCATATCGCAATCGACAGGATGAATACTTTTGTGCCAGCTGTTTCAAAAGGATAGTCCACTACTGCTTTTTCACAAAAAATCCATTCCATATGAACCAACATCACTGATCTACATCCTTTGTAAATGGTTTCATGCTTAATTGGTTCAGCAGCTCAACGCAGTGGCAAAGGAGGCATGTCTGGTGTGAATTGTGAAAGATTGCTCTTTGAAGGTTAAGTGAACAGATGCCGTTGGAAACTTCGATTCTCTTTGGGCAGCGTTGGCATTTTTGCTAGATATCTGTGACCTCGTGTTCTACCCGACGAGATATGTGGGTTGCCAACTCTCTAGTATACTATATCATCAACATAAAGTAGGAGATAGGCAACCTGGGTGTTAGAATGGTAAACGAAAAGAGAGTAGTCAGAACGAGAGGGAATGAATCCTATAGTTTGAATAAAGGTAGAAAAACGTTGAAACCAGGCTCGGGGTGCTTGTTTGAGGCCATAGAGAGATTTTTGGAGAAGGCAAACGTGATCAGGAAAAGAAGAATCTTCGAAACCGGAAGGTTGTTGAGAATAGACTTTCTTAAGGAACCATAGAGGAAAGCATTCTTTACATCGAGTTGATGAATGGGCCAGGAAGAGGAAACAGCAAGACTAAGAATGGTTCGGATGGTGCTAGGTTTAACTACTGGAGAGAAAGTTTCGTCGTAATCGACACCGTGTTGTTGAGAGAACCCACGACAAACCCAACGCGCTTTATACCGAGAGAGAGTGCCATCAGAATGAAATTTTTGACGGAACACCCACTTTCCAGAAACAACATTTGCATTAGGAGGTCGGGGAACAAGCTGTCATGTGTTATTGGATTGGAGTGCTTGAAACTCATCACGCATGGCAGCGGACCAGTTCGGATCAAGAAGAGCAGATTTGTATGTTTTGGGAAGAGGTGAGAGAGTTGGAGAAGCATGAAGATTGAGGCGTGTTTTAGGAAGTCGAAAACCAGACTTGGCACGTGTGCGCATGGAATGGTCGTTGGTAGGTGTGATAATGGGAACGGCATGTGAAGGAGGAGCTGCTGCATCCGGCGCAGCGGAGGAGGAGGACGCAGCAGCATGAGGGGCAGAGGATTGGGTAGTTTGATTGTCGAGGGCAGGAGTTTTGGGGCGGCGAGTGTAAACCTGGGTTATGGGTGGTCGAGACACGGGTGCTGATGGGGCTATCGGGGCAGGCGAGTCGGCCGGGGCAGGGTTATGAACTACCGTGGCAGGAGGATCGGTAGCAGTATTGGGAACGAAAAAGTGAGGTTTTATGGAATTGGCTGGGCGAGGGGTGGATGTGGTGGGAGGAGATGTAGGGGTTCTAGTGGCGAAAGGAAAGGTGTTTTCATCAAAAGTGACATGCCTAGAGATGTGAATGTGACCGGCCACAAGATCAAAACACCGGTAGCCTTTGTGTTCATCTGAATAACCTAGGAATACACAAGGAAGGGAATGTGGAGAGAGTTTGTTTGGGGAAGTTGCATAGACATTGGGAAAGCAAAGGCAACCAAAAACGCGAAGCTCAGTGTAGTTTGGGTGAGAGAGAAAAAGGGAGTAGAAAGGTGTGGTGTTTGGGTTAGTGCTAGATGGTCGAATATTGAGGAGATAGGTTGCGGTTCTAAGAGCTTCAGCCCAAAACGTGGAGAGCATAGATGATTCAATGAGGAGTGTGCGAACTATGTCATTGATGGTGCGGAGTGATCGCTCGGCCTTGCCATTTTGTGGGGAAGTGTAAGGGCAAGAGAAACGAAGGAGAATGCCATGTTGGAGAAAGAAATTACGGTTTGCAAAGTTGTTAAATTCTTTTCCATTGTCACATTGGATAAATTTTATGGGTAAAAAGAAGTGTGTGGTAACATAGGTTTTAAAGTTGATAAAAAGTGAGTGGACATCAGATTTGTTGCGAAGTGGGAAAGTCCAAACGAAGTGTGTAAAATCATCTAAAAGAACTAAGTAGTATTTGAAACCGGAGAGACTCACAGTTGGAGAGGTCCGTAGATCACAGTGCAAAAGTTCAAAGGGATAAGTACTATGAGAAGTAGAATGCGCAAATGGTAAACGAACATGTTTTCCTTGTTGACAAAACTCACAAACGGAGGAATTATGAACCTCTTTATTACAAGGGATCGAAAAATCACTAAGTAGAGAGGATAAAGTGGCTTTATTCGGATGGCCTAAGCGTTTATGCCATAGATCTACGGAGGCGAGCATGGATGATGGAGACAGGTCGCAGGAGCGCCATGAGCAGTAGAGGTCGCCAGAGCTATCGGGCAGCGATCTCCATTGGTCATGAAATCCTTACGAGACAAGCCAAAAGGGTCAAATTCGACGGAAACATAGTTGTCTTTGGTGAAACGACGAACAGAGATTAAATTTTTAATGAGGGCTGGTGCAACTAAGACATCTTTAAGTAGGAGTGGTTTGGAAGTGGAAGATGCAAGGTTTGTATGACCGACACATGAAATTGGTATGGAGGAACCATCGCCTAATGTAATGGATGAAAAATGAGATGGTATGCAAGTTGACAGCATAGTATTCGATGAAGACATGTGACTAGAAGCACCAGAATCGAAAATCCAATCAGTACCTGAGTTACCTTGAGCAGCAAAATTATTCATGGCCTGTAGAAACGCAGCTTGGTCCCAGCTCGGAGTAGAGGGAGTCGGTGCAGTTGACGGAGCAGGGACTGGCGCAGGTGGTGGCGGTGCAGCAGGAGTCGAGTACATGGTGTATGGCGAGTAGTAGCCTCCAGGATTATAAGTGACCGGTGCCGAAGGGCCACAAGGACCTATAGCAAAGGGCATCGGCGAGTGCATCGGTGAGGCATAGGGAGCCAGCGATGGTGCAGCATACATGGGCGGTGAAGGAGTGGCATAATGAGCTTGTGGGACCCGTGGTGCAAGGAGGCCAGGTGAGCCTGTATGAGGATGCACGCCGGGATGCCACGAACCAGTGTAGGCAGGTGGCGCGCCAACAGGAGAGGGCGCGTCCAGGCATTGGCCAAGCTCGAACCATGCCACCAAGGGTCCGAGAAGATCGCCAAGCTGGTGCTGCAGGTGGAGCCGGTGGTGGTGCTGGGCAGTGGAGGAGCCGGTGCTGTTGGAGGAGGCCGTGGTGCAGGCGGCCGATAGATAGGCCGGGTGCCCCTATAGTTGGGGCTAGGGCGCCAACCTGGCGGTGGAACAGGCGCAAGCGGCGCCGGAGGCGGTGGCGGTGCAGGAGGCCGTGGAGCAGCAGCATAGGCCTGAGGGCGAGACTCTTGAGTGGTCATGGCGCGGTCCGCCCAGGAGAGCATGGAGCGGACTTCTGCAAAGGAAGGAGACGGCCGTATCATGGGGATGAAGGACTGCTGCTTGTCGAAACGCTGATTGAGGCCAACGAGGAGGATCTTGATGAGCTGTTTGTCCTCAACGGGATCACCGAGTTCACGGAGTTCATCGGCGATGGTCTGGAGGCGCTGGCAGTATACCCCCACGAGCAAGTCGCCCTGGGTGGTGTTCCGAAGCTCCGTATTGAGCGTGTTGACACGGGCGTTGTCTGAAAAAGCTGATGGAGGCTGCCCAAAGGCGGCGCTGGTGGCAGCCCTGAAAACGAGATTGAAAATCTCGGTGCTCACCCGCTGGTAGATCCACTGTATCACAGCGAGATCATCCTTGACCCAGCGGGGATCCGAGGGAGATGGCGGGATGTTGGGGTCGACGTGCGCCAGGAGGTTGCAGCGGCCCAAGTGCACCTCAAAGAGATGCCTCCAATGGTAGTAGTTGTGTTTGGGGAGATCTAAAGTGATAGGAATCAATGGGGTAACGTCGGAGATTGTATCGGTGAAGTAGATGGTGGTGGCGATAGGAGGTGGAGCGGAGGAGGTGGATGGTTTGGCAGTCGCGACGGCGGCCATGGCGGCGCGCCACTCGAAGAACCCCGGAGGGGGCGGCGGCGGCGGGGTGGGAGGCGTGGGAGCCATGCCCTAGAATCTAACCTTAATCTGATACCATGTAGAATTGTGATAATAATAATAATTGATGATTTTACAATGAGAGAATACAATGGTTTATATAGGAGAGGGGGGGGGAGAGGAGGTGCAGCGCACCGGCCTAAACCCTAACTTGATATGCAAGTAAATATAATCTAACACCAACTCTTTAGTATACTTTTTACTATTTGACTCTCTATTATATTGTCATTATTCTTTTTTTGAAGGAAATCAAAGGTTCGTTTTCTTCCTCTGTTAAAAAAGATCTTGACTTTTTTCTCATGTTTGGATGGTGTCTCCTTTTTGATAGTTTACCATTGGTAGTGTACATGTGGCTACTAAAATACCGTGTTAATTTGAGAAAAACCAGAAGGGCCTGCCAGTCCACATCATTTATTTAAGCCTTAAGAAAACAGGAGGGTTCGTTGTCACTTAAGTCAAATATGTGTGTTCTCACCTGGTAATCATCTCAACTGTTTATCATTTATGTTGTGTGCCTGTCCAGGCTTTGTCGCAGTTCGAATCATCCCTTTCGGTGGGTTCATCCACTTTTTTTTGGAACCACTTGTTTTGCTTTTGGAAAAACAATCTTTCCAGATGTAGTCCAGAAAACCAGCCAAAATATCAGTCATTCAGCCAGATGTTCCTCCCATATGGACCAACTCTGAATCATGTTGATGCTGCAGGTGGGCTCGCTCTTGATACCCAATCCATATACTATACTCGAAGCAACCACTCTGGCACTCCGCAGTCGCTTGCTAGCGGCGCCTCGGCCCGCAGGTGCTCCCTCATCCGGTGACAGGAGGCCAGGGAGGGGTCGTCTCAGGATGCAACCTGTGATGCCCAAGCAGTTTCATGTGCCGTGATCCAGCACAAGGGTGGCTCAGAGTCTCGGCATGCGCTACACGCTCCGGCGGCTCAGAGTCTCATCAGGAAGCTGCTAGTACACCATTACTTAGACTTGCATTTCGTCTTGTTTAGTTACTCATATATCTAAAACTTTAGCATGACTCAAGTGTCATTGTTCAGCAAACAAAGGTAACAATGAAACTGGAGTTACAGTTATTTTGTTGTTCTGGAAATAGATTATTTGCCGGACACTGCCAAACCTTAGTAGCAGTCACGATATGTAAATTGGAATTGCAACTAGCTAAAATTGGCATACAGCGCACCGGCCCTCCTGCGTCCGTTGGCAGAGAGGAGAAATGCAGGCCCGACGGGCTCACATCTCGTGGCCGGGCTAGTGTTCTGCTCCCAAAGGCAACTGCCACGAATTGAGGTACTGTAAAAATCATGGCGCAGCTGCTTAATTCATATGCTATTGTAGCATCTCGATTTGATATTTCTGCAGACCTGTCTCATTTTTCTGTCAGTGCGTGTTGTTTGCTGGAAAATTGCTGTCCTGGATGGAGTTAGATATAGCAAACTGGATTGAGCTTTAGGGTTCTGTCTTAGTTTTTCCCTTGATTTAGTTGTATGAACTCGCCAGTCTCGCTTAACTAGTTAAATCCGTAACGTTGTTGGTGGAGCTCTGGAGCTTTAAAATCTCAATCTCGTGTGTGAGCTAAACTGCATGTTGCTCATTTGTTCCTGGCGGTTCTGCATGTTATATGTCCACCTCTGATCCAATAGAAGCATTTTTCACCCTTTTCTTGTGTATCAAAGTAAATACTTGACATACACTGAATTAATTATACATTCTATAAAAATAATGTGCTTACACACTATTGACGTTCCTCACTAACTAATCATTTTCCCGCAATACAGAGTACATTGTGAATATTGCTGGCTCAAGATACCATGTTTACAAGGGATGTTGATCTTGCTCGGTCTGGAGCCACTGAAATGGTTTGGGGTGGTGATAACAATTACAAGAGTTTAGCCAAAATATCTGGATAAGACTATCTGATCATATAGGACCCCTACTATGAAGAAAGCACCAAAGGCCATTACAAAGATGACCTTAGTACCAATCTCTTTTGTGGAGATAATGGAAACTGTACCTGCTTCTGTTAAACCGCAATGCTCTACAATCATAGGACCACATAATTTTGGGTTTCCATCAAAGCTAGAATCTGGAAATGTGCTAAGCTGGCCTACAGTTGGAACAGGTCCTTCTAGGTCATTACTAGAAATGTTGAATCTGGAAAGAAAGTGCAGATTATTCAGTGCAGCTGGAATTGCACCAGTGAGACGATTGTTGGACAAGTCAAGCACCTGCAGGTTCTTGATGGTGCAGAGCGATTGTGGGATCTCTCCAGATAATTTGTTGGAGCTCAAATTTAGTGAAAGTACTGCTTGCAACTTACCAATATCTTCGGGGATCACACCAGAGAAGTTGTTCATGCCTAGATTCAACACTTTTGGAAAAGCGCCAGGTCTGAAGTACTGGAGCGATGGAATCTTATCATAAACAGGAAGCTCGAAGACGTTTGGTGCAATCTTTTCTGATCTTAGCATTGGCATGTCCATTAAGGCTGATGGAATTCTCCCTGTAAGGCTGTTGTTTGATATGTCTAGACAGAAGAGAAAGTTCAGGCTGCTGATCCAGTCAGGTACCGGTTCAGTGAGTTGATTGTTGACTAAAAATAACATCCTCAAATTTGTGATCTTTGATAACCAGTGAGGTATGTGTCCAGACAATGAACAATCATTTAATGCCAGAACCTGAATATTCTCAAAACCATCAATGGTGTAATCATCTGGCATGGTCTCATGCATGAAGTTGAACCCAAGAAAAAGGGTTGTGAGGCTCCTGGAAGTACTAAGGATTTGAAGTGTTCTTGTTATATTTGTAAGAGAGCTGCTAACAAGTGATAAGAACGAGAGAGACTTCAGATTGCCTACCCTTTCAGACAATTGGCCATGGAATTGATTGTAAGATAGCCGTAGTGCAGTCAGCTTGCTGCAGGAGTATATGCTCTCTGGAATGTTACCGTTGAAGTTATTGTAAAGAAGATCTAATTTCTGTAGATTGGGGAAGTTTGAGAAGTTGACCTTGGTAAGCTCTCCACTGAAGTAGTTGCTCTTGAGGTCAATTGTTACAAGATCTATGCAGTTGCTCAGGCCTGATGGCAGCTCCCCTGACATGTCGTTGTGGTCCAAATGCAGCTCCTGCAGTCTCGTGAGCTCACCTACTGAATCTGGAATGTTGCCGTTGAGCCCATTTCCTCCAAGATCAAGGGTGACCAGATTTGTGAGCTTCGTTATGCCATTGAGTGGTCCTTCCAAACGATTGCCAGGTAAAGAGAGGTGCTCTAACGTGGTAACATCAAAGAGCTCATCCGGAAGAATCCCACCGAGTTGGTTGTGGCCAGCACTGAGCAGTGTCAGCTTGGAGCAATTGCTGAGCCCTGGAGGGATATTTTCACTGAATTTGTTAACACTGAGATCAAACACAGCAAAGTATGGCGCGCTAACACATGGTGTAGTTGGTATCTGCCCAGTGAAACTGTTGGTGCTAGCATTAAGGACGACCAGGCTCTTCGTCACCTCCCATGTGGTGGATGGAAACCTTCCCGTAAACAAGTTGCTTGAGATGTTCAGTACCTGCAGAGGCCGTGGAGGAGTTGAAGACGGCAGCTCACTCAGGCCTCCTGTCAGGAAGTTGAAGCTGACGTCGAGGACAAGGATGCTGCTGGACTGCATCAATTCAAGCGGTAAGCCACCAGACAGCGAGTTGTGGGACAGGTTGAGTCGCTGCAAGGCGGTAAGGTTGCCTAGGAATGGCGAGATGGAGCCTTGGAGGCGTCGAGAAGGCAGCGAAACATCGGTAACCTTTCGATCTTGGTTGCAGGTGATCCCTTCCCACGTGCAGCAGTCATTGTTGCTTTGCGATGACACCGTGAGGCCGAGCTCCGCCAGGATCTGGAGAAGGGAGCCCCTCTCCTGGTGTGTGCAGGAAGCGGTGGGAGAAGCCAGTGAGATTAGCAGCACAAGGGCAAGGCCCAGGGAAGGCATGTGAAATTTCTCGGCGTATTTGCTGTGTGAAAAATAGAGTGGCTGCATGGTGTTGCGATGAAAACTAAGCACAGAAACCAGATGCACTGACTGGGTGAAGCACTCGTGGTATAAGAAAGAAAGAACATAGAGAAAGAAGTCCAAAGCTGTCTATTTTGATTCAAGTAAACCGCACGTGCTGAATATTGGTGGCAGTGGTAAGTCTGATTGTGATGCTCCTTCTGAAGAAAGTCAGCAGCCTTTATAGCAGTTGAGTTGAATTATTCTTGTCATGTCCCTGTGCGGTCGTATGATGATCCTTCAGTTCGTAGAAAGAAGTTTTGCCTGCTCTAGCACGGCAGCGTTGCTTAATCAGACTAGCCTGGACGCCCTCCTACCAGCTCGTACACGGTACACGACTCGGACCACATGTGCGGATTATTTTTCAACAGTTAATTTATCAAGAATTTTAAAAATTGAACTTCCTAGAAAATAACCGGGTCGCATATTAACAAAATTAGTGTCAGTCACTCAATACTTTGGGATGCACAACCTTAATCTGTGTAGTTTCTGTAGTAGCAAATAGCATCCAGTTTCAACCCTAAGAAGATTTTATGATGCACTTCTTGCAAAATCTGCTCAGTAACTGTTGTTTCCATACCAGCGCCACATTATGGCTAGTGTCTGCTAGTGATTGAGGCATATGTTTGATCAATTCAACTTGGTTTGTTAATCGCAGACCTGAAGTTTAGCATGATTCAGCTGTTCAACCTGAAATCAATATTTCTTTGTTAAGAAATCAAAGGATATATGAAATTTGAGTTATAGTATAGATTTGTTTTCCATAGAAAAGTTTGCGACACGTAGAGAATGGTTCATTTAGATCTTGCGTTATTACATAAGCTTGCATCTCCACAATTGGAGTCACTCTTCGCCCTTTAACAATATAATAAGCCCATAAAGAACCAAATTACAAACCTCACCTAGAAGATAAGCTTCTTCACTGGACATGTTGCTAAAACATGAATAGCACGCTAATTTGAACATAGTTAACATAAAAATATATGTAAACTGGAGTAATACTAGCAAAAATATCTTGATAACACTACCTGTACAACAGACCTCCAACAAAGAATGCACTGGAACCAATCAAGTGTCATTGTTCAGCAAACAAAGGTAATAATGAAACTGGAGTTACAATTGTTCTGGAAATAGATATGTAGAATTCAAAATAAATTGAGCGCTATAGGAAGGAGCTAATATGACACTAGTTGCAGCGCGTTGCCCAACCAGTTTGGCATTGCCTCATCACTCCCATACTCGACTGTCCCGAGAGCGAGACAACGTGAACTCTCTTCATCATCCAGCAGCTCGAGCGTCTTGTGGCTACGAGGATCCGAACCCCCAACGCGCTGCAAGCATCCCGTCCACGGGCCGACGGCGTAGCAGTTCGGCGTCACCGCCCCTTCCGTCAAGGTCTCCGTTTTCGGGTCGTATATCTGCGGCATGCCGTCGTGGGACCCGTCCGTCGCCGATGACCAGACGACGATCCTCCCGTCGTCCAGCACCTGCAATGGCTTCTCGAACCGGAACCGAGAGCTTCCGAGGTCTGGCATGGCGATCGTGTACAGCGGGCACCACTTATGAGTTATGATTGGTAGTGCTTTCCATCAGGAACCACAGCTGCACAGCGTGTCCATGGCGGTGAGCCGCCACCAGGAACTCGTTGACCTCAGCCAGGCTCCTGTCGCGGTGGTCGAGGGGCGCGTCCTCTGCCCAGGGGCCGTAAACAGGAGGCAGCCATTCTTCGGTCTCGAGGTCGAACGCCACGATCACGTGCGCTCTCTGTTCATGGAGGTGCAAGCAGGATTCCATGGAGAAGTAGACAACGCCCTTGACGGCGGCCACGTCGCGGTGCCGCCGATGTACCATCACCGGAGGAGGGCTTTCTACCTCCCTCCATCGACCGCCGCCGTTGCTTCCGAGGGTGAGCACCATGCCCACCTGTTCGTGCCAGACCTCGCCCCAGCTCCTGTGCGTCTTGGTGACGATGGTCAGAACCTTGTACTCTCCCGTCAGGGGCACCCTCCCGAGCGTGCACGTCAGGGCCCCGCGAGGCCGCGGCGGGAAGGCGGCGACGGCGCCGGTAGCCATGTCGATCACGCGGAGACGCCGGTCCGTCCCGACCAGGCAGGCGAGCTCGCGATGCGCGCACATCCCGTACAGGGAGCACCCGGTCACGGCGGCGTGGCTCCGTATCTTCTTGACCACGTTGCCGGACGCGTCCAGGAGGTTGACGCCCATCACCATGCCGTCGCTGCGTTCCAGGCGCACGGTGGCAGCGATGAGCGGCGTCAGCGGGTGGCGGGCCATGTGGGCGGCGACGAAGTTCGGGTGGCGGAGGAGGGATCGCCACGAGATGGAGACGCAGCGGAAGCGGCAGATCGCCTTGGCTGGGACGTGCAGCAGGATGTCGCACAGCAAACCCACGGGGAAGATGCCGTCGTTGGGGCTGGCGGCGAGGTCGATTCGGAGCGTTGTCGGTTTGCCGCCGGCGCCGTCGTCCGCGGCGGTGTGGAGTTTGGGCTTGGAGCTGCCGACGAGAGCTCGCAGTTCATCATTGCTCGGATTGGCGTTGTTGGCGCCGCCGTCTGCGGCAATGGCGACGAGAGGTCCACTTGCTGCTGGCAAATCCGGGGAAAAGAGGTCTTCTTGGAGCTGCCCGCCGTCGCTGCCGGTGGGGACGAGGGGTCCGGTAGTGCTATCAGCTGGCACGTCCAGGTCATCGATCGCGGCAGCAACTTGCCGGTGCAGGACACCGTCGTCGGTCGCGTCCAGGGGCAGGTGTACTAGGTCGCCATTGACGCCCCTAGTTTCGGCGAAGAGTAGGTCGCCGTCCTTGGCTATCGGGACGGCATCAGGTCCGCCGCCTCGTTCGTCGCCCTCGTCGACGGTGTCGAGGAGAGGATCCATTGGTCGATCGGGTTATTGGAAGCTTTGACTCGATCGAGAAATCGAGAAACGGAATCCTTTTTCGAGGCGCAGAAGGACGTGCTGCTATAGCAATACAAACAAGATGTAGGACGATAACTCCAAGTAGAAACGGTTTGTAATTCTGTTCAGAGTAATGCTACACCTACGGACACATTTTACAGAAAATTTCTTACGGACTCATACGGGCAGGGGAGAACAGAATCTTGTGCCGCTTTTTCAGGAAGCCACTAAAATCTCAACCAACCAGCAAATCACACGTATGTCCGTAGATCATCCCGTAACCCACCAGTCCGTAGCTCTAGGATTATTGGTACTCGCGCCAACACTAACTCTGGTGTACGGTAACTTACCGTCTTGAATAATAGTTCTACTTCTAATCCAACGTGCAGTTGGACACAAACTCATGCAATATACGAGACACGAGGGATCCAAAGACTAACTCCACTTGTGCAAGGATATTATGGTACAGACTATTTGTAAAGACTGCAGGGACTATACATACAGATGGAACAGTGTGCTAGAGTCAACATACCAACACTAGAAGATTAATACTCTCTGCGTTCAGAAATAACTGACTTGGTTTTATTTAGATTCAAATATATCTAAACGCATTTTAGTGTATAGATACATTTAAATCTAAGCCAAGTCAGTTATTTCTGGGTGGAGAGAGTACTAGTCGCTCGGTTTCTTAAAAGCTCTCCCATATTCTAAAGCTCTTTGTCTAGTTTCTTCAAGCTTATAACCTCATTATAGGAACAACTCTAACAGCCGCGCTAAAACTCGGGGAGCTAAAATTGCTTTGCAGCATGCGCGATTCGTGCTTAGCGTGTGGTGCCTGTTTCTCCTCCAGTGAAGGCCCTAAATCCCCCCCCCCCACCCCACCCCCCCACACACACACCCCACCAAACTCACTGGCTCATTCCTCTCATCCTCAATGATCATGTTGTGCAAGATCATACAACAGTTTATCACTTCCCACATTTGATCTTTTGACCAGGTCATAGCAGGGAACCGAACAACTGCAAATCTATGTTGGAGCACACCAAATGCCCGCTCCATGTCCTTCCTACAAGCTTCATGTTCCTTGGCAAACTAGGAAAACCCAACCATGCCGGTGTGCTCCTTCTTGCACACGAAATAGGGGTCGAATTCACGGATAGCATACACGATCTTGAGGAAGAGCTTTCGGCTCATCCTGAAACGGCACCGAAACACAGCCTCTTCATGCAGCGGCTCGTCAGCAAAGTAGTCGGCGTATAACATGCAGTAGCCCTCCATCCTCTGCCTTGCCTTGCACTTCCGACGACCCTTCGTCGAACCTCCACGCTTCGGTGTCGCCTTATGCATGTACAGCCGAGCGAGGGAGGCGAGGATCTGTATGTGCTCTGCATCTTCGGCGGCAGCGGCGTTCTCCTCCTCCAGCAACACGGTGAACATCTCCTTGTCATCGAAGTCCATGGCCGAACCGGTAAAACGCCGAACACTTGGCGGGCGAGGTGGTGGGAACTCCCAGCGAAGCCGAGGTACGGCGAAGTTTGGGCGGCAAAAGCGGCGGCGATAGGGGCAGTGATATTGCGAGCCTATCTAGAGGCATGGATACGGCTCGACGTGGTGGAGCTTCGCCGGCGAAGTCATGGCGACAGAGGCAGCTAGGAGCTCTTTGCCGCAGTCTGGGCAAGTGGGTGTGGGGAAATGGGACTGTCTCCCCGACAGAGCTGACCCACACCCGTTTTTGCTTCGTTCGGCGTTCCCAGCAATTCGGAAATAGCCTGAAAAGTCCGGACCAAAGTTGGCCCAAATCCGGACGAAACCGGGGTCCTAGGTGGATCGGCGTCCTGGGAAGCCGAGTGGAGATGATCTAATATGGATCATCGGACAACCAATAAACAACATGTACTTCAAACTCCTTCTATCTTAATATATAGACATCCAGATATCCTGCAGCAGGTTCTAGAAAAAGCACCCCCTTGCATTACTCGGCACTACCGCTCCTATGTGACGTCGGGCGTAAACATGAGGAGATTAATTATTGAACTCTCATGGAAGCATATATGTAGTGGCAATCCCAAATGTTTAGAAGTTCACCCCCTCGGCTTGTTTGGATTAGGGGCCATTTGGTTTCACCCCTTCGGCCTGTGCGAACGGCGCACGGAGAGGAGGGTGGTCGGTGGCGCATAGGAGTTTGAATCTGTTGAGGAAGAAAGTGGTTAGGTGAGGAAAAAGTGGTTAGGTGGGGTTTCTATATAAGCTATATAGAAATTTCTTAAGGGGTTCCTCTTTAGTCCTTCTCTCTCTATATAATATATATAACCTTGTTTAATTTATAGGATTGAAACCCGTAAGTACTTTTCTAAAAACTAATTTGCAGGCAGTTTGTCAAAAAATATCCGTTTTCATGATAACTATGCCAAACACCAATACTTCAATGGAGCGTGTTTATGTTTTACTATATATGCAACCAAACAACCTATTTTTATTTTATTTTTGCATAACATCTGATATCTATGTTTTTCATGTTTTATTGAAGCTCTATGAATCAAACATTTCCTGGACAGTGGTGTATCCTTTTGTTGGTACAATCTTGTAGAGGACTCGACATCACTGATTTGCATCAAATGTGCATGGTTTGATGCTTTGGTGATTTTGCAAAGACAGAGATGGGACCAAATCACTCTACATGAAGGTCAATGGGTAAAGCAGCTCAAGGCCAAGTTGTCTTAGGCCTAGTTAGCCTTGTCTGATTTATGGCTACGCTCTTTTGGAATAGCGTAACTGGAAACCATATTATCCTTGTTTCTGGTGCGGCCTCTATATGCAGTTCTATACAGCTGGGCTCTAGATGTTTGATGCTCCACAAAAATGATGGTAGGTGATAGGGGAGAGCGGATTTACCACTACTAGGTTGGTCCCCCAGCATCTTCTATGCCACAAGATTGTTGGAGATTCGTGCAGAGTTCACGAAGTAAACAAGTCAACAGTGCTCACACATTTTCGTTTTAGCCCTCCAAAAAGGTTAAAAACAATCTTATGCCTCCATGACAGTGAATAAAACGACGGGCCGGCAATCACTCCGACGTCGCCCCCACCCCTCCACGAAGTAAACAAGGTCTCCCAGATCGTAGCGCTGCCGCCCACCACTCCGACGTCGCCCCCACCCCTCCTCCACCTCGTTGTGCCGCCTGCACCACCACCACCTCGTCCCCTCCCCCCACAACCTCGAGTCGACCACGGTCTCCACCGCGGTCCTCCCCAACCGGTGGAGCCTGGTCTGGTGTCTCCACAACGGTCATCCCCAACCTCCAGTCGACGAGATCTGGTGTCGGCTAGATGAGCTTCCCACCGGATATCCGTCGTTCGCCGCAGCCAACACTGCTGGAGCCTAGTCCGGTGACGAGGAGCTCATGGCCACTGGCGGGAGGGAAGAAAGGCCACATCGGGGGCTTCCAGGCCGCTCCCTTTTCCAAAGAAAAAATCGTATTTGTTTCCTTTTTCTTTCCAATTTTGATTTGCTTCGATTCCTTTCTTCTTCATTGGAGCTGGATCAGTTTAATTATGTATGTGGTGGGAACCCAGATCCATGACGTGTGGGGCATGTCATTACCACATGACATATTCAATTTGTTAACTTTCATGAATTCGTTTATAGTTCAGATCCATATTATATGCAAGATTGGATGTGCTAATGATTTTCCTATAAAATTTCCTAATAATTTTATTCAAGGGATCTCATAGAAAAATACTTCAGATCCCTTTTTTGTTCAAGGAATCTCACTAACAAATGCTTCGGATCTTAGTATTGTAAGTGGTTTTCAATAATATCTTCCGGGGTCAGAATAAATGATCCAGATATGAGTAAATGGTTTCCTATAACTCATGTTTAAAACGTGTATGGATTATCACAATTTCTATGGATCTTGTATGGATTTGCTGTCAAAATTTGATGAAACATATAGGATTTGATAATCTTCCAAAAAAATGTATGAATTATGTATGATTCTTGATAGAACATGTATAGAAATTGAAAGAATATCGTTGATAAATCTTGTATTCCGGGATTCTTGTATGTATCGTACATGTATTTTAAATGAATCAAGATCTTGTATGGATTCGCTATCAAACTTCGATGAAACATTTAGGATTTGATAATCTTCCAAAAAATATGAATTATATATGATTCTTGAAAGATACATATAAGAAAATTGAATGAATTTTGTTGAGAAATATTGTGTTCCAGGATTCTTCTATGCGTCTTACATGAATCTTGGTACATTTGAAAAATCTTCTGTGAATCTGTAATGAAACTATCTTGATATAAATCTTTATTAAACTACAGATATTTGATGAATATTCTTGAAAGAAAATATTACATGAAATATTGTTGAATATTCCTGAAATTTTATTACATGAAATATTATGTGAGAAATATTCAGTGAATAATATTTTGTGAAAATTACGTTAAAAATGTACTATCAAAATAAATATTATCGAAAATGTATATTGTTAAATAAATGGTGTGATACAAAAGAAATTTGTATAAAAAATGTTATACGAAAAATCCGCGAATGATTTTAGCTTAAAACAAGACCTTGTATGGATATTGTTGAATATTTACTGAATAGTAAATATATATTAATATTTATAAACCTTGTATAAAGTTTTGTTGAATATTTTTAAAAAATGTTATATGCATTTTGTATGAATCTTTTAAAAAACCTATATACAGGCTTGTACGTTTTTTAGTTAGACTGAAAATTAAATCTCACTAACTAAAACGGGTAAGAAATATTTTATTAATATATTTTGTGAGAGGAGAAAATGGTGACGAAATTTGTATAAAACCTAGAAACACCAAGGTCTAATAAGCAAAACAGCAATGGATTAAAGAAGTGAGATGGAAGGGGTGTTCTATAAAACAAGTAGCACGAATCTTCAACAAATAAATGGTAAGATAGATTGGTTGGGCCCAACATATGATGATTTTGCATTTCTGTGTGATAGGAAGACAACTCTCTTCTGGGTGGACAAGTGGCTTGAGAGAAAGGCCAACAGGGTGAAAGTGTAAGATGGTTAACCTAGAGGGAGGTGAATAGGTTTTTACAAAATTCTTTATAATATTTTGCAAGTTTTAGGCTATAAGTGAGCCTAAATGCAGACTAGGTGAGGCAACCTAGATGATGTACAAGATACTTCAAGCTTGAAGGCTATCACAAGATAAACAACACAAGTAAGAGATCGGTTAAGGAATAACTGAAGCACGCGGAGACGAAGATGTATTCTCGTGTTCACCATCTTTCGGAAGGGGGCTACGTCACGTTGGAGAGGTGTGAGGTTCCACGAAGGATTCATCACACGCCACAAAGGCTCACCTTCTTCTCCGAGCCTATCCCACGAAGGAATAGCTCACTTACTCGTGGTAGACTTTAAGGTAGTCTCCAAACCCTCATAAACTTTCCACGGAGCAAATCACAAGCCGAATGCGTCCGGGCGACCCTAGCCGCCTAGGGTTTACCACAAACCCAAGAGTAACAAGCTAACTCGATGAACTCAAGGGGGAATGAACTTTGGCTTGGTGGAAACGTAGATCGGGACCTCCTCTTCCTTTCTACCAAAGGGATTTGGATTTGGTTGGATAGAATGGGAGATCCTCAAGCTTTTGTGTTTCAACAATGGGGGAGAGAGAGAGCTTCAAGAAATAAAATGTTAGCTCAAGTGCCTAACCTCACAGTAGAGAAGAAAGGGGTATATATAGTGTGAGGGGAAAAAGAGTCGTTTGGGGGTTCCTGCGACAGAACCGGCAATAAGTCCGGTCCGACCGAGTTGCTCGCCGGAATTTCCGGTGACAGCTCCGGTCGACCGGACCCCACGCCGGAATTTTCAGCGGCGACCGAAATTCTCGGCGAACAACTGAAAGGCTATGCAGTAAGCCATATTGGCTAACACCGAGAATTTCCGACGGCGACCAAAAATTCCGGCGATAGCACCGGTGTCGCCGGCGCTTTTGCCGATTTCGCAGTAACCTCTTTTGACTCATTTTCCAAGGTTGTTTTCTCTCTTTCTTCGAATGGGTGTGTGTGGGTGGATGATGAGAGGCATATATGGTGTAAAACATCCCCAAAGAGCACATCGAGATCACCCCTTTTAATAGTGTGGTGTATCCTATTTGACTCAAGAGTAAATAAGAGAAAATAATAAACAACGCCACTGGTTCTCCATAAAGAAACGAATAGGGGGTCACCCATCACCTATCATCAACAACCTGCGGATTCTCACCTATAGAGAAGCTAATAGAAACATTAGTCCATCCTCTAGCTCCGATGTCATAGTTAACCAAAATACTAGATAAGGGTTATTTGCCCTTTCAATCTCCCCCTTTTTGGTTAACGATGACAAACCGAGCTAGAGTCAAAAAAATGATATTATGATACGATTAGATCTAGCACATAATAGCAAGCACATAGTGATAGGAAATTCAATTACAATAAGAGAACTGCAAAGTTGTCCAAACACACACACACACAAATGGTTCGATAGAGCAAATAAAAGCACAAGCCCATGAGAGACAAACAAGCAAAGTAGGGCTTGTGCAAGAGGCAAATCATGAAAGAAGCGACTCTACTCTTTCTCCCCCTTTGGCATCGAGACCAAAAAGGAAGAAACGAGTGGAGAGACCGATCTAGCCACCGATGTTGTCCTCATCATCATCATTATAGGCTTCTTCCTCCTCTTCTTCTTCATCATCACCCTCCTCTTCGCCCTCGCCCTCATCATCATCGTCATCCCCTGTAGTTGTAGCACGGCACTGAGAGGAGCTGGAAGTGGCAAACCCGGGGAACATAGATGGATCAAAACCCCTAAACATGTCCTCATCCAACGGGGGCTTCTCAAAGTTGACATAAGGGACAGGAGCTAGAGAATTGCCTAAATCTGGCACTGGTCGACCATGCTCTACCAAGAAAGGATTGTGCTGCCTCCTGTTCTCCTGACTGAGCTCCAAACTACGGTGAGCAACATCATATGAGGAGCAACACATATCCCACAAGCTGTTGAAGAACCGGGCAAGATCTTTCTTGCGAGGAAGATCACGGGGAAGGTCCCTACGAGAGCGCGAGCCACTAGAAGACAGAGTATCATGAGCATGCTTGGTCCAGCGTTCAGATGGCATCATCCGAGGGAGCTCCACATGAGAGCCCCGACGAGGTAAGGTGAAATCCTCCATGTCTTCACGCGGACCTCTAGGGAGAGCAGCTGTAGGAACGGTGGCCTCAATCAGGCGCTGAACATACTGGCAGAAATTGGGAGTCATGCGCTTCTCAATGGACCGCTGAATCTCACAGTAGATGAAGTCACAGACATTGATCTTCCAGAGACGGCGAGGCTCACAGTAGTACAACAGATTCTTGTGGTGACCATGGACATCAACAGCATCACCAGCCTTGCTCACAAGATTGTAGCGGAAGAACCGAGCAAGCACCATGTAGTAGTAGTACATCCCTGACAAGCTGGGAGGCTGATGGCTGGGATCACTGGGATAGCAGAAAAGGAGCTGGTTGTCACTGAAGGCCTTCTCAGAATGAATGCAGAAGCCAGTGACACTGTCAGGAGGGTAACCCAGGGCATGGCAGAAAGCTTCAAAAGAAGCCGAGTACGGCTTGGTGCCGGTCATCCAAGTGACAGTGCGAGCATCATCAGTAAGCTGTGCAGAAGAACTGGCGAATGATATCGGGCATTAGCTTGACCTTGATAGTAGCAATAGCAAAGACATCCATCTGCTTCAGGGCCACATCCACATGCTCAAAATCGGAGGAGAGGTAATGAGCATAGTGGTCCTCATTGAGATACCTGGGAGGAACAAAGAAACCCCGCCTCATACGAGTTGGCTCATTGTAAAAGTCATCCCAAAAGCAGTTCCGGGTGTCAGTCCAGAACATCTTGTCAGCCCCTTGATAAGTGCGGTTGGGAAAGCGGTACGGATTCTGCCTCCTCAAGTCCCGCCACTGATTCACAGTAATATCCGAAACAGTATTGTAGTTAGGAGGAACTTCTTCTTCAGTAGGACCAAGATTGGACTTGCCCTTCATAGCGGATCTTCCAGCAGAGGGTTTCTTCTTCTGGCCACTTGCGGATCCAGAACCCCCTGTGAGAGCAGCTTTCTCTAGCTGATGCTGAGTGAGGCGAGGAGGAGGAGGAGGTCGTTGAATAGTGAGCTTCCTCTTTTTGCCGGTGTCGGGCTCAAAGTCGCTGTGTTCAGACTCTGCACAAGAAGTACACAAGAACGCAAGGCAAGGAATAACAAATGAGTGTATATGCCATAGAGGAGCTCACAAGAACACATAATGAAGGTTGGGAAAGCGTATGGACAGAAAAATAGGCGAAAGAAAAATTTCGGCTCCAGGTCCGGCGGAACCGACCCTGTCGCCGGAATGATCGGCAACGGGTCCGGCGAACCGAAAGCTCGACCAGAATTTCCGGCGAGCAAGTCGGTTGACCAAAACTGTGACCGGAAATTCCGGCGGCGGGTTCGGCTTGACCGGGCCTGGGACCGAAAAAATTGGGCAATCGACCGTGAAACTATCCATGACTTTGTACTTGCACAAACAACATCATGAGGGATAATAGTGGGTGAAACTAGGGTGATGCTAGCCTAGTTACTCTACTAGGTGGATAGAGAGAACTAAGGGAGCACAAGACATGAAGGCTAGGGTTTCACCACAAACAAAAAGGGAATGAAGAGAGGAAAGAGCAAAAATACCCTCGGATGCCGAAGACGTAGCCATGCCCCCTCCTTTGCCAATGATAGGCACGAAGAAAGCACCACACGAGAAAGTGGGGAAGCACTCCCCGATCTCCCAATGCGGGCAAGGAGAGAGCAAAACCTTCGGTGAAAATACTTGTAGAGGCCCGGTCTACAACTTGGTGGAGTAGGAAGGGTTTTGGGTGGAGGGAAGGGCCTATGGGGGGTGGGGAAGCTTGGGGCGGCGTCCATGGAGGAGGGAAGGGCGTGGGGAAGAAAGAAAGGAAGAGGAAGGAACTGCCCCATGCGCGGGCTATAAATACCCCCTCGAAAAAATTCGGCAATAAGTCCGGTCGGACCGGTGCCCACGCCAGAAATTCCGGCGAGAACATCGGTGAACCGACCTGGTGACCGGAAATTCCTGTGGCGACCGAAATTTTCGGCAGAGAACCGAAAACATGTTTTGTAAGGGTTTTCGATCTGCTGTCGGAAATTTCAGTCGTCAGGCCGGCGAACCGGAAATTTTGCCGAAAAAATTCTGAAGACAGCGAAAAAGATGTTTGATGTTTTGGAGATGAAATATTGTGAGGTATCATATGAGCATATACACAAGATTCAAATGAAGACCAGAGAGAGAGAACTATCCATAAGGCAAGGTCATGCAAAATCAAAAGCGAAGAGCGACCATGGACAAAGGATTTAGCTTGAAGCAACAATGCACCCAATACACAAAACTGACCATTTGGCGGAGGATTTCTCCCCTATGTTTAATCACGCATGTCATGGCGCCTCAAAGATAGATGCTTGGAACCATATCATGACACGAGATCAATTTATGTTGCACACATAGGTAAGCATCAAACCAAGATATGGTAAGATGACCATCCCTACATGTGATGCACAACTAAGCTACATAGCATGTTAAGAGCAAGAATATAGTGCTAGAAGCAAATCAATCCAAGTTTTGGGGATCTAGGATACCGAGTTCTCGCCTCAACATGACAAACCGGGCTTCATCCAAAGGCTTCATGAAGATATCGGCCAATTTGAACATCGTACCCACATGAGTGAGATTGATATCACCATTTGCGACATGGTCACGTAGGAAGTGGTGGTGAATGTCAATATGTTTGGTGCGGCAATGTTGGACGGGGTTGTTGTCGATCTTTATTACGCTTTCATTGTCACATAGAAGAGGCACCGTACCAAGAGACACACCATAGTATTTCAAGGTTTGCCTCATCCATAACAATTGAGCACAACAAGATGTCGCGGATATGTATTCGGCTTCGGCGGTGGATAGGGTTGTGGAGTTTTTGTTTCTTGGAAGACCAACTCACCAACGACCGGCCAATAAATTGGCAAGCCCCAGAGGTTGATTTCCGGTCAACCTTATCACCTGCCCAATCGGCATCCGAATAGCCAACAAGCTCAAAGGTTGGCCCCTTTGGATACCAAAGCCCGAGAGTAGGAGTGAGAACAAGGTACCTAAAAATCCGTTTGACCGCCATCAAGTTTGCACTCCTTGGGAGCGGATTGAAAACGAGCACACATTCCAACACTTAACATGATATCCGGCCTAGAAGCACAAAGGTAGAGCAAGGAACCAATCATAAAACGATATACCTTTTGATCCACGTCCTTCTCACCTACTCCAAGGCCAAGTTGTCCATTTAGTGGCATGGGTGTCTTCATGGGATTAGCCTTATCCATATCAAACTTATTGAGCATATCCTTAATGTACTTCTCTTGAGAGATGAAAGTGCCATGAGGAAGTTGCTTTATGATGAAGCCTAGAAAGAACTTCAACTCCCCCATCATGGACATCCTAAATTTCATAGTCATCAACTCGGCAAAAGCTTTGTTATGAGATTCATTAGTTCCACCAAAGATAATATCATCAACATAGATTTGAACAATAAATAAGCCACCCCCTTTAACCCGTTTGGTGAAAAGGGTGGAATCAACCTTACCCACGCTAAACGCATCCATGGGTAAAATAATCCCTAAGGTGCTCATACCAAGCACGAGGAGCTTGCTTTAGTCCGTAGAGAGCCTTATGGAGTAGATACACATGGTTGGGATAGCGTGTGTTTTCGAAACCCGGGGGTTGAGCTACATATGCAACCTCTTTCAAGGGACCATTAAGAAATTCACTTTTCATATCCATTTGATAAAACTTGAAGTTATGGAAAGATGCATAAGCAAGCAAGAGACGAATAGATTCAAGACGGGCAACGGGCGCAAAAGTGTCCTCATAGTCAATACCTTCTATTTGGGCATACCCTTGCGCCACTAACCTTGCTTTGTTTCTTGTGACAACCCCGTTCTCATCTTGCTTGTTCTTGAACACCCACTTAGTCCCAATGACATTGATGTGATGATCTTTAAGCCTCTCCACTAGAGACCATACTTCATTGCGGGTGAAACACTCGAGTTCTTCTTGCATGGCAATGACCCAATCCGGATCCTCCAAAGCCTCATTGAACCTTAAGGGGCTCAAAGTTGGACACAAAAGAATGATGCCCACAAAAGGTTGTGAGGTTCTTATTCCTGGCACGGGTCTCGATCCCTCTTGATATGCTTCCAAGGATATTGTTGACTTGAAGTCCACTTGAAATGGAGGCGGCCTTAATCTTCTGAATTGTGCCTTCATGATCAACAAATTCATCTTTTGAGGGGCCTTGATCATTGAAACCATCTTGAGCTTGGCCTTGAGATGGAGGTTGATCTTCTACTTGGTCTTGCTCAAAGGTTTGAGGGCTTGGTTCTTGTTCTTCGGTTTGCATTACATCTTGAGTGAGATGTTGATCTTGTGATGCATTTGATGGCTCAACTTGGGTAGAGCTTGGCTCTTCTTGAGTTGAGCTTGATTCTCCCCCATCATCTTGTTGAACATGAATGTGAGACTCGGTGGGCAAGATGTGCCCAATACACTACTAGAGAAAAGGCTATAGGAGACATGCTTATGCGAGGCACATTTAGACCATATGCGCCTCCTATAAAATAGGTGAGGGACACTCCTTATCCATGCGCCTCTAGTATAAAAATAGGCGAGGCGCATATGATAAGAATGCGCCTCCTATAATCCCTGTACGGACGAAATCTAGCAGCCCCATATTATGCGAGGCGCATTTTAGTCATATGCGCCTCCTATATATTAGATAGGCGAGGCGCATATGGACAGAATGCGCCTCGCATAATCTGTGTGGGCCCGCGTGTTGGTAGGTGCACGAATATGCGAGGCGCATATGGTTATATGCGCCTCCTATATTTAAAAATATGCGAGGCGTATATGGTCATATATGCCTCAAGTAACTCCTGCGGGCCCGGGCGGAGGTAAGTGGCCGCATATGCGAGGCGCATATTGCTATATGCGCCTCCTATAGTTTGAATTATAGGAGGCGCATATTGTGCAATATGCGCCTCCTATAACCTGGCACCACCTTTTGGTACATGGAGCCAACTACCACCCCACTCACTTGTCTCACTTCTTCCTCCTCCATCAAGACAAATCTGGTCACCCCCTCCTCCATATGGAAGCATAGCAAAGAAGGGAATGAAGATGACCATTGTCAAGAAACGCTAGCGAAACGCTAGCGCGCTCCGACCATTGTGAAGAACGGTCGTGTGTGTGGCCTACTATTATGTATCGAAACATCCATAATTATCATTTTTTGTATGTTATAATATTGCGTTGAGAATATTATGTATCGACAAGACATATTCATAATACTTATTTTTGTTGTTTTGGAAATATTTGAATATTTAAAATATTTGCAGTTTATTTTATAGTTTATATTATATTTGGACAATATTTTTACATGAAAAATGGTCTTTAAAAAAGTTTCCAAAAAATTGTTGCCACCAGGATTCGAACCTGGGTGGCCAGGTTTCAAAATAGGACAAGCCGTAACCAGTGGGCTAATGTGTGTTTGTTGGCAGAAATCAGCGCACCATCCTATTTGACTAGGAACGCATATTATACGAGGCGCATTATGTTCAGATGCGCCTCGCGTAATCTCATACGAGGCGCACTTTGAAATATACGCCTTGCATAACTGGTACATGCGTAAAATATACAGGGCAACCTCGATTCCCCTTTCTCGAAGTCGTCCACCACTGCGCCTGGCCCGCGCCCGTCATCCCTTCCTACCTCCGTTCGCGCTGCGCCAAATCCCCACCGTCGTCGAGGTGAGCCCCAACCCCTTCCCCTCTCCCTCCCCTTCCCCTACCCCTCTTCCCTCTCCCTAACATCTTGGCGACCAGCTACAGGGGTCGACGAGCACCGGAGGAGCACCTCGCCCGCGACCGTGATGGAGGAGCTCGCCGCCGCCATGAAGGAGGAGCTCGCCGCTGTCCCGCCTCCTGGAGGACCTGCAACCTCGTCTTCCACGCCTTCCCCTCTCCCTCCCCTTCCCCTACCCCTCTTCCCTCTCCTTCCCCAAGTCCCCTGCGTCGCCGCTCGCCGTCCCCGCCAAGCACCATCCCTCTGCCACGGCAACCGTCTCCCTCTCCTCCCGCGCCCGCGCGGTCTTCGCCTCCTCCAGTGCCACACCCCCTTCGCCACCATCACCGCCTCCTCCCCCTACGGACGGCGTGGGCCCCGCCGCACCGGCCAGGCGACGTGTACTGGGCGGCAGCTGGCGGCAGCACCGCCAAGCCAGGCGATCCCGAGGAGAAGCGGAAGGCCTCGCCAAGAAGACGCCCTCGGGCGTCGCTGCTCTAACGGCTGCGGCACAAGACACCGGGAGGAGGGTCCCGGATACGTCGACCCCGCCACCTACGACCTGGTAATCAAGCACCCACCCATCCACCGGCTCAAATTCAGTTCCCTGCCATTTTACCTACTAGTATGTTCGTCGACTTATCAACGAATGGACTAACATAACACAATGCAGTAGGAGTAAAAATATTTCCTTTTCGCCTGCCACGAGCTCCATATTACTGCGATTCGTCTGTAACATCACAATACTAGCTGGCGTATCTTCAGTTTATGACTGATTACTAGAGCATTAGGCATAACATTGTCCTGCCTGATTCCTATGTGAGCAGAAGAAGAGGCACAACCAACTGAGAACCGTGCTATGCGGAAGGTGCAAGCTGCTGTCGCACGGGCACATGGTGACCGCCGTCGGTGGCCACGGTGGTTATCCCGGGGGCAAGCAGTTTGTTACCGCGGAGGAACTCAGGGAGAAGCTGTTGTACCTCCGCCACGAGAAGGCGTTGATAGTGAAACTGGTAAAGGACCTGTCCTGCCAAACCTCTGTTGATGGATGGTGGTATGCTTGGTTTTTTTTTCTTACTTGTGCCTTTTGTGTCGTTCATTTTGGCTGGTACATGCAGGTTGACATAGTTGACTTCAATGGAAGTTTCCTGGCACGGATACGTGATTTCGCGGGTGCTAATCCCATTGTGCTTGTGATAACAAAGGTGAATTTTGTACCTTATCAAAGTTACAAGTACTGTCCTTGCGGTCACTCAGCTGAAGCAAGTTGTTTTGCAGGTTGATCTTCTCCCGAGAGACACGGATTTGAACTGCGTTGGTGACTGGGTCGTGGAGTCTGTTGTTAGGAAGAAGCTCAAGCTGAAAGAACTAGGGCTAATTGTTAGCATCACATTAAAATACACAATTTGTCATATTTAACTGTGATTATGTGCAGAAGATTATTTGATGCATTTGCATTGTTCAATGATTGTGTCATCCACACTTAACAACGGCAGTTAAGACAAGCTGGGCAGTCACAGGTCAGGTACATTCCCTATGTAGGAACACTAGAGATTTATCTTTGCCAGAGGCTCTCGTGATGGTAGTTAAAATTGGAAATTTCTAATTCTGGGTCGGTTTGGGTTTGTCCTACTACTTTTGATATTGGGTGGTTGAGTGAGTAGTGATGGAACCTGTATGTTCACGGCAATGAGGGAATGGAAGGATTTATTTCAGAATTGACAAATGCAATTCCAGGAGTTGATGAAGCTATGAGTTTTGCTGAAATGTTGAAGTAATTATAGCCTCCAGTTTGGTGTTCACTTTCTTCCCTTTGCAAAAAAAAGTTTCTTATTCAGCCCACTTGCCATTTTGCAGCAACCATCGGAGTTTAACCTCTGTTTTTTTCTTACTGCAGATTAGTTCAAACAATGGATTACTTTGTTGTAGTTTTTGATACTGCTCCTACCGGGCATACTTTACGATTACTGCAGTTCCCAGCAACACTGGAGAAGGGTCTAGAGAAAATGATGGACTTAAAAAATAGATTCGGTGGTCTGATAAATCAGGTATTCTTTAATCTTATAGAGTTTTCACTTACTGGAAACTATGATTGTTGTTGCATCGTCCATGGTCATCTTGCTTTTCTGCTGATGCTAATTAGCTTTCTGGTAACTAAGTAACGTATTATGTATGTTCATTCCATCATGCCAGTACATTGCATAACTTAGAAAAAGAAGTGAATAGCAACGGAAGTGTGTTCTGCTATTTAGAGCACTACCAAGACAATGAGCAACTAATTGCATCCAGAATAAAATGTGGTTACTTAATTGATTAATATGTTGAGTCTTGCGAAGAATAATATTAGCATTATTCACTGTTTGTATTGAAGTTAAATGGTAATATGCCCTTGTTTTGTACTTCCAAAATGTAGTACAAACTTTTTATTGGACTGACTGAGATGAGCACACCAATATATGGCCTTGACAGGCCAGTCGGATTTTTGGCCACCTAGAGTAGAGAGGTGGCGGAAGAGAAGTGGAGGAGGCATGGAAGGAAGAAGTGGAGGAACTTCCTCGTGATCACCACCTTGTTGCTCTTCATGGTAGGTTATGTGTTCTACTTCATCTAGGTAGAGCTACATCGTTGGAGTTGTAATGTGATTGTGAACTTGTACTCGGAGGTGTAATGTGATTGTGAACTTGTACTCGGAGGTGTGAACTTGTGGCACAAACACTTGATGTATGAACTTGTATGTCATGATAGATGTGTAATGTATTGTATTCATGTTGGTTCTATTATGCTTTGGCAAATTGCAAGTTTCTGAAAAATTATGTGCTCTTTATACTGTATTCTGGACTATATTGTATATTTGAATATCTGTATATTATTATTTATAGTGGTCTGTAAAACTTGAATTTCGAAAATATTACCGGAGGCGCATATAGGACACTATAGGAGGCGCATATACTATAAATATACGAGGCGCATTGTAAAACATATGCGATGCGCATATTATATGCGCCTCCTATATTATATCAGGCGATATCGATACGATATGCGCCTCGCATAATAATATAGGAGGCGCATATCGATATGCGCCTCGCATATGTGAAGTATAGGAGGCGCATATCATATGCGCCTCGCATAAAAAATAGCCGAGGCTTGAAGCTAGTAGTGATACCCATCAACTTGATGACTTGAGAATAATCACCATCTCCTACATCACGAGAAGAAACTTGCCCCTCATGGGGGCCATTATTCTCCAAAAACTCCACGCCACAAGATACTTCAACACTACCATTGGTCTTGTTGTAGTATCTATAGGCATGAGAGTTTTCCGCATAACCAACAAAAATACCCTCTATAGTTCTAGATTCGAATTTACCGAGCTTTTCCTTTTTATTCTTGACGAGGCACTTGCATCCAAAGACACGTAAGTAGTTGACATTGGGCTTCTTACTTGTGAGAATCTCATATGGAGTCATGTCAAAGGGAGCATGGAGGAAGAGCCGGTTCGTGTAGTGGACCGCGGTAGCAATAGCTTCTCCCCAAAAATTGTGAGGGGACTTGAATTCACTCAACATTGTTCTTGCCATCTCAATGATTGTCCGGTTCTTCCTTTCAACAACACCATTTTGTTGAGGGGTATAAGGAGCTGAGAATTCATGCTTGATCCCCTCATCTTCAACAAATTCTTGCATGGTGTAGTTCTTGAACTCGGTGCCGTTGTCGGTTCTAATAGTCTTGATCTCCACTCTATGAGTGCGTTGAGCTTGCTTGGCGAAGATCATGAATTCCTTGAAGGTCTCATCCTTCATCTTGAGAAGAAAGACCCAAGTATACCTTGAGTAATCATCAACAATGACACGACCATATCTTCTTCCACCAAGAGAGTCATATGTCGAAGGCCCGAAGAGATCCAAATGGAGCAGCTCCAAGGGTCTTGACGTGGCCACCTTGGTAACGGAAGGATGATGCTTCCCAATTTGCTTTCCTGAAATGCAAGCACTACACACACGATCTTTCTCAAAGGAGATACTGGTTAGTCCAATAATATGCTCACCCTTTAGGAGTAGATTGAGATTTCTCATGTTGACATGGCCTAGGCGACGATGCCAAAGTCATCCCTTGTCAGCCTTGGCCATTAGACATGTAGGAAGAGATTGGCTCTCTTTCGAGAGGTCGACCACATAAAGGTTGTCTTCCACGTGTCCAATGAGAACCAAGCTAAGATCATCACCCCTAAAGACCTTCACAAAAGTTCTAGAGAAATAGGAGTCATAGCCGGCATCCGCGAGATGTTTAATAGAAAGCAAGTTGTAACCAAGGTTTTCAACATGTAAGACGGTCTCAAGAGTCAAAACCTTGGAAATTACCAACTTACCATAACCTAGTAACTTTCCTTTAGAGTTATCTCCAAAAGTGATGCTTGACGTTGAGTTGACATCGTGAATGAATTGGTAAAGCCCACTCCTACCTCTGGTCATGTGATTGGTGCATCCACTATCAAACACCCATTTTGATCCACCGGAGGCATAACCCTACAAAATCAATTCTTTGATTTAGGAACCCATTGAGTAATGGGTCCCCTAGCATTAGCAACAAGATCCTTAGGTACCCAAATTGAGTACCACCTATAAGCATAACCATTTTGAGGGCCAACATATTTGGCATATACATCTCCTTGAGTGCCCTTACATAGCACATAGAAAGGATTAGACTTTCCCGCATACTTGTGATTGGGATTGCCCCTCAT
Organism: Avena insularis; assembly: GCA_023614405.1. Lineage (NCBI taxonomy): Eukaryota > Viridiplantae > Streptophyta > Magnoliopsida > Poales > Poaceae > Avena > Avena insularis. Next base: position 81,318,681 of record CM042695.1, on the reverse strand, counting down.
GGCTCCCCCATTCACCACATTCCTTTTGACTTGGTCAACCACCTTGTCACCTTATTTCACAAAGGTTATCTTCTTTGGTGGAATGGCATCGCTCGTGTTGTTCTTTGGATCAAAACCGACACCTTCCTTGGAAATTCTCGTCTTTTGACGGGATAAAATCTCATCTAGGATCTTTACCTTGGAGGTAGGTGCACGACGCTCTTTCTCAAGTTGCTCTTTCAACTTCTTATTTTCCTCAATGAGGTGAGCTTGATCAAAGGTAGAGTTAGAGGTACAAGAATCATTTTCAACAATAATTGGATCCTTCAATGTACCAAGAGCCTTCTCGTAGGACACCTGAAGTTGATCATGGTTCTCTCCAAGTTTTATGAGCTCACGCTTGACAAGCAAACTAGCCTTCTCAAGGTGCTCAAGGTCCTTGGTAAGAGAAGCATGAGCAACCTCAAGCTCTTCCTTTGAGGCATCAAGCTCTTGGGATAATGAGTTAGCACTATCAATAGTGTCCATGTCTTTTGCTTTATCAATTTCAAAAATTTCAATTTGTAGTTTAAGAAAAGAATTGGTATTCTTATCCTCACAAAGCTCTTGCTCAAGAAGATTGAATCTTCGTTTCTCATCATCAATATGAGATTCCAAGCTATCAATGGCCTCATCGCGTGAGCTAACAAGTTCCATTAATTGCTTGACTATAGCACGAGCAATGGGAGGAAGAGACTTCATGATAGCATACATTTCTATTATATATTCTTTACCAAATTCATCACTATCACTATCATGATCACTCTCTGAAGGGAATATGCCCGAGAGGCAATAATAAAGTGGTTATTATCGTATTCCTTATTTATGATAAATGTTTATTTTACATGCTATAATTGTATTAATACGGAAACGTTAATACATGTGTGTTTAATAAACAAAAAGGAAGTTCCTAGTTATGCCTCTCTTATAAACTAGCTCGTTGATTAACATGATGATCAAAGTTTCCTGATCATGGACATTGGATGTTGTTAATAATGAGGTCACAACATTAGTGTAATGATGTGATGAACATTCATCCGAAGTATAGCATTACGATCAAAGTCATTGAGTTTATATTTCTATAACAACTTACGAAGTGATCCTAATCCTTAGACCATGAGATCATGTCAATCACTAACACCGGAAGAGTTTCTCGATGACATCAAACGTCACACCGTAACTGGGTGATTATAAAGATGGCTTCAGAACTACTAAAGTGTTATGTTGAGACCCATGGATCGAGAGTGGAATTTGTTCATCCCGATGACGGATAGATATGCTCTGGGCCCTCTCGGTGATATCACATTGATTAGCTTGCAAGCAAGTGATTTGATCACTAGAATGTTATATCACGGGAACGAGAAAAGAGTGCATGTCGGTAACGAGATCAAACTAGGTATGGAGATACCGATGATCGAATCTCGGACATGTAATATATCGTGAAACAAAGGGATTAATATACTAGCATAAAAGGTTCACACGATCACAGAAGTCATCGTTGAATGTGTGGGAGTCAGTATGGATCTCCAGGTCCTACATCGATTATTGATCGGAGAAGGGTCTCGATCATGTCCGCATTATTCACGAACCGTAGGGTGACACACTTAAGGGATGCCGACACCATTCGGAACAAATGATATGCCAGAAAAAGAAAAGGAAAGCGCAAGAATTTATTTCACTAGACACTAGAACTGTTTCGGTTGAAATTGCTGAAACTGGTTCTGCATGTGA